>OZ010732.1:25869895-27069895 GCA_963932275.1 Andrena praecox
ATTAAAATTTGACACTTCCAACTAAAATTTTTTTCACAATCCAAAAAATTGAAGTTATTTTCATCTAAATTTACTCAAATATAGATCCTACCAAAAAATACTCAACAAAATCCAAAAAAATCGGAGTTGATTTCAAATAAATTTATTAAAATTTGACACTTCCAACTAAAATTTTCTTCACAATCCAAAAAATGGTCGTTATTTTCATCTAAATTTACTCAAATATACATCCTACAACAAAAATACTCGACAAAATCCAAAAAAATCGAAGTTGGTTTCAAATAAATTTATTAAAATTTGACACTTCCAACTAAAATTTTTTTCACAATCCTAGAAATTGAAGTTATTTTCATCTAAATTTACTCAAATATACATCCTACACCAAAAATACTCCACAAAATCCAATAAAATCGAAGTTAGTTTCAAATAAATTTATTATAATTTGACACTTCCAACTAAAATTTTCTTCACAATCCAAAAAAAGGTCGTTATTTTCATCTAAATTTACTCAAATATACATCCTACAACAAAAATACTCGACAAAATCCAAAAAAATCGAAGTTGGTTTCAAATAAATTTATTAAAATTTGACACTTCCAACTAAAATTTTTTTCACAATCCTAGAAATTGAAGTTATTTTCATCTAAATTTACTCAAATATACATCCTACACCAAAAATACTCCACAAAATCCAAAAAAATCGAAGTTGATTTCAAATAAATTTATTAAAATTTGACACTTCCAACTAAAATTTTCTTCACAATCCAAAAAATGGTCGTTATTTTCATCTAAATTTACTCAAATATACATCCTACAACAAAAATACTCGACAAAATCCAAAAAAATCGAAGTTGGTTTCAAATAAATTTATTAAAATTTGACACTTCCAACTAAAATTTTTTTCACAATCCAAAAATTTGAAGTTATTTTCATCTAAATTTACTCAAATATAGATCCTACCAAAAAATACTCCACAAAATCCAAAAAAATCGGAGTTGATTTCAAATAAATTTATTAAAATTTGACACTTCCAACTAAAATTTTCTTCACAATCCAAAAAATGGTCGTTATTTTCATCTAAATTTACTCAAATATACATCCTACAACAAAAATACTCGACAAAATCCAAAAAAATCGACGTTGGTTTCAAATAAATTTATTAAAATTTGACACTTCCAACTAAAATTTTTTTCACAATCCTAGAAATTGAAGTTATTTTCATCTAAATTTACTCAAATATACATCCTACACCAAAAATACTCCACAAAATCCAAAAAAATCGAAGTTGATTTCAAATAAATTTATTAAAATTTGACACTTCCAACTAAAATTTTCTTCACAATCCAAAAAATGGTCGTTATTTTCATCTAAATTTACTCAAATATACATCCTACAACAAAAATACTCGACAAAATCCAAAAAAATCGAAGTTGGTTTCAAATAAATTTATTAAAATTTGAAACTTCCAACTAAAATTTTCTTCACAATCCAAAAAAAGGTCGTTATTTTCATCTAAATTTACTCAAATATACATCCTACAACAAAAATACTCGACAAAATCCAAAAAAATCGAAGTTGGTTTCGAATAAATTTATTAAAATTTGACACTTCCAACTAAATTTTTTTTCACAATCCTAGAAATTGAAGTTATTTTCATCCAAATTTACTCAAATATAGATCCTACAACAAAAATACTCAACAAAATCCAAAAAAATCGAAGTTGATTTCAAATAAATTTATTAAAATTTGACACTTCCAGCTAAAATTTTTTTCACAATCCTAAAAATTGAAGTTATTTTCATCTAAATTTACTCAAATATAGATCCTACAAAAAAATACTCAACAAAATCCAAAAAAATCGGAGTTGATTTCAAATAAATTTATTAAAATTTGACACTTGCAACTAAAATTTTTTTCACAATCCTAAAAATTGAAGTTATTTTCATCTAAATTTACTCAAATATAGATCCTACAAAAAAATACTCAACAAAATCCAAAAAAATCGGAGTTGATTTCAAATAAATTTATTAAAATTTGACACTTGCAACTAAAATTTTTTTCACAATCCTAAAAATTGAAGTTATTTTCATCTAACATTACTCAAATATACATCCTACACCAAAAATACTCGACAAAATCCAAAAAAATCGAAGTTGGTTTCAAATAAATTTATTAAAATTTGACACTTCCAACTAAAATTTTCTTCACAATCCAAAAAATGGTCGTTATTTTCATCTAAATTTACTCAAATATACATCCTACAACAAAAATACTCGACAAAATCCAAAAAAATCGAAGTTGGTTTCAAATAAATTTATTAAAATTTGACACTTCCAACTAAAATTTTTTTCACAATCCTAGAAATTGAAGTTATTTTCATCTAAATTTACTCAAATATACATCCTACACCAAAAATACTCCACAAAATCCAATAAAATCGAAGTTAGTTTCAAATAAATTTATTATAATTTGACACTTCCAACTAAAATTTTCTTCACAATCCAAAAAAAGGTCGTTATTTTCATCTAAATTTACTCAAATATACATCCTACAACAAAAATACTCGACAAAATCCAAAAAAATCGAAGTTGGTTTCAAATAAATTTATTAAAATTTGACACTTCCAACTAAATTTTTTTTCACAATCCTAGAAATTGAAGTTATTTTCATCTAAATTTACTCAAATATACATCCTACACCAAAAATACTCGACAAAATCCAAAAAAAATCGAAGTTGGTTTCAAATAAATTTATTACAATTTGACACTTCCAACTAAAATTTTTTTCACAATCCTAAAAATTGAAGTTATTTTCATCTAAATTTACTCAAATATAGATCCTACAAAAAAATACTCAACAAAATCCAAAAAAATCGGAGTTGATTTCAAATAAATTTATTAAAATTTGACACTTCCAACAAAATTTTTTTCACAATCCAAAAAATTGAAGTTATTTTCATCTAAATTTACTCCAATATACATCCTACACCGAAAATACTCGACAAAATCAAAAAAAATTGAAGTTGGTTTCAAATAAATTTATTAAAATTTGACACTTCCAACTAAATTTTTTTTCACAATCCTAGAAATTGAAGTTATTTTCATCTAAATTTACTCAAATATAGATCCTACAACAAAAATACTCAACAAAATCCAAAAAAATCGAAGTTGATTTCAAATAAATTTATTAAAATTTGACACTTCCAACTAAATTTTTTTTCACAATCCTAAAAATTGAAGTTATTTTCATCTAAATTTACTCAAATATAGATCCTACAAAAAAATACTCAACAAAATCCAAAAAAATCGGAGTTGATTTCAAAGAAATTTATTAAAATTTGACACTTCCAACTAAAATTTTTTTCACAATCCAAAAAATTGAAGTTATTTTCATCTAAATTTACTCAAATATAGATCCTACCAAAAAATACTCAACAAAATCCAAAAAAAAGGAGTTGATTTCAAATAAATTTATTAAAATTTGACACTTCCAACTAAAATTTTCTTCACAATCCAAAAAATGGTCGTTATTTTCATCTAAATTTACTCAAATATACATCCTACAACAAAAATACTCGACAAAATCCAAAAAAATCGAAGTTGGTTTCAAATAAATTTATTAAAATTTGACACTTCCAACTAAAATTTTTTTCACAATCCTAGAAATTGAAGTTATTTTCATCTAAATTTACTCAAATATACATCCTACACCAAAAATACTCCACAAAATCCAAAAAAATCGAAGTTAGTTTCAAATAAATTTATTAAAATTTGACACTTCCAACTAAAATTTTCTTCACAATCCAAAAAAAGGTCGTTATTTTCATCTAAATTTACTCAAATATACATCCTACAACAAAAATACTCGACAAAATCCAAAAAAATCGAAGTTGGTTTCAAATAAATTTATTAAAATTTGACACTTCCAACTAAATTTTTTTTCACAATCCTAGAAATTGAAGTTATTTTCATTTAAATTTACTCAAATATAGATCCTACAAAAAAATACTCAACAAAATCCAAAAAAATCGGAGTTGATTTCAAATAAATTTATTAAAATTTGACACTTCCAACTAAAATTTTTTTCACAATCCTAAAAATTGAAGTTATTTTCATCTAACTTTACTCAAATATACATCCTACACCAAAAATACTCGACAAAATCCAAAAAAATCGAAGTTGGTTTCAAATAAATTTATTACAATTTGACACTTCCAACTAAAATTTTTTTCACAATCCTAAAAATTGAAGTTATTTTCATCTAAATTTACTCAAATATAGATCCTACAAAAAATACTCAACAAAATCCAAAAAAATCGGAGTTGATTTCAAATAAATTTATTAAAATTTGACACTTCCAACTAAAATTTTTTTCACAATCCAAAAAATTGAAGTTATTTTCATCTAAATTTACTCAAATATACATCCTATAACAAAAATACTCGACAAAATCCAAAAAAATCGAAGTTGGTTTCAAATAAATTTATTAAAATTTGACACTTCCAACTAAATTTTTTTTCACAATCCTAGAAATTGAAGTTATTTTCATCTAAATTTACTCAAATATACATCCTACACCAAAAATACTCGACAAAATCCAAAAAAATCGAAGTTGGTTTCAAATCAATTTATTACAATTTGACACTTCCAACTAAAATTTTTTTCACAATCCTAAAAATTGAAGTTATTTTCATCTAAATTTACTCAAATATAGATCCTACAAAAAAATACTCAACAAAATCCAAAAAAATCGGAGTTGATTTCAAATAAATTTATTAAAATTTGACACTTCCAACAAAATTTTTTTCACAATCCAAAAAATTGAAGTTATATTCATCTAAATTTACTCAAATACAGATCCTACCAAAAAATACTCAACAAAATCCCAAAAAATCGGAGTTGATTTCAAATAAATTTATTAAAATTTGACACTTCCAACTAAAATTTTTTTCACAATCCAAAGAATTGAAGTTATTTTCATCTAAATTTACTCAATTGTAGATCCTACATCAAAAATACTCATGAAAATTCAAAAAATCGTAGTTGGTTTCAAATAAATTTATTAAAATTTGGCACTTCCAACTAAAATTTTTTTCACAATCCTAAAAATATAAGTTATTTTCATCTAAATTTACTCAAATATACATCCTACACCAAAAATACTCGACAAAATAAAAAAAAATCGAAGTTGGTTTCAAATAAATTTAGTAAAATTTGAGACTTCCAACTAAAATTTTTTTCACAATCCTAAAAATTGAAGTTATTTTCATCTAACTTTACTCCAATATACATCCTACACCAAAAATACTCGACAAAATCAAAAAAAATCGAAGTTGGTTTCAAATAAATTTATTAAAATTTGACACTTCCAACTAAAATTTTTTTCACAATCAAAAAATTTGAAGTTATTTTCATCTAAATTTACTCAAATATAGATCCTATCAAAAAATACTCAACAAAATCCCAAAAAATCGGAGTTGATTTCAAATAAATTTATTAAAATTTGACACTTCCAACTAAAATTTTCTTCACAATCCAAAAAAATGGTCGTTATTTTCATCTAAATTTACTCAAATATACATCCTACAACAAAAATACTCGACAAAATCCAAACAAATCGAAGTTGGTTTCAAATAAATTTATTAAAATTTGACACTTCCAACTAAAATTTTTTTCACAATCCTAGAAATTGAAGTTATTTTCATTTAAATGTACTCAAATATACATCCTACACCAAAAATACTCCACAAAATCCAAAAAAATCGAAGTTAGTTTCAAATAAATTTATTAAAATTTGACACTTCCAACTAAAATTTTCTTCACAATCCAAAAAAAGGTCGTTATTTTCATCTAAATTTACTCAAATATACATCCTACAACAAAAATACTCGACAAAATCCAAAAAAATCGAAGTTGGTTTCAAATAAATTTATTAAAATTTGACACTTCCAACTAAATTTTTTTTCACAATCCTAGAAATTGAAGTTATTTTCATCTAAATTTACTCAAATATAGATCCTACAACAAAACTACTCAACAAAATCCAAAAAAATCGAAGTTGATTTCAAATAAATTTATTAAAATTTGACACTTCCAACTAAAATTTTTTTCACAATCCTAAAAATTGAAGTTATTTTCATCTAAATTTACTCAAATATAGATCCTACAAAAAAATACTCAACAAAATCCAAAAAAATCGGAGTTGATTTCAAATAAATTTATTAAAATTTGACACTTGCAACTAAAATTTTTTTCACAATCCTAAAAATTGAAGTTATTTTCATCTAACTTTACTCAAATATACATCCTACACCAAAAATACTCGACAAAATCCAAAAAAATCGAAGTTGATTTCAAAGAAATTTATTAAAATTTGACACTTCCAACTAAAATTTTTTTCACAATCCAAAAAATTGAAGTTATTTTCATCTAAATTTACTCAAATATAGATCCTACCAAAAAATACTCAACAAAATCCAAAAAAAAAGGAGTTGATTTCAAATAAATTTATTAAAATTTGACACTTCCAACTAAAATTTTCTTCACAATCCAAAAAATGGTCGTTATTTTCATCTAAATTTACTCAAATATACATCCTACAACAAAAATACTCGACAAAATCCAAAAAAATCGAAGTTGGTTTCAAATAAATTTATTAAAATTTGACACTTCCAACTAAAATTTTTTTCACAATCCTAGAAATTGAAGTTATTTTCATCTAAATTTACTCAAATATACATCCTACACCAAAAATACTCCACAAAATCCAAAAAAATCGAAGTTAGTTTCAAATAAATTTATTAAAATTTGACACTTCCAACTAAAATTTTCTTCACAATCCAAAAAAAGGTCGTTATTTTCATCTAAATTTACTCAAATATACATCCTACAACAAAAATACTCGACAAAATCCAAAAAAATCGAAGTTGGTTTCAAATAAATTTATTAAAATTTGACACTTCCAACTAAATTTTTTTTCACAATCCTAGAAATTGAAGTTATTTTCATTTAAATTTACTCAAATATAGATCCTACAAAAAAATACTCAACAAAATCCAAAAAAATCGGAGTTGATTTCAAATAAATTTATTAAAATTTGACACTTCCAACTAAAATTTTTTTCACAATCCTAAAAATTGAAGTTATTTTCATCTAACTTTACTCAAATATACATCCTACACCAAAAATACTCGACAAAATCCAAAAAAATCGAAGTTGGTTTCAAATAAATTTATTACAATTTGACTCTTCCAACTAAAATTTTCTTCACAATCCAAAAAATGGTCGTTATTTTCATCTAAATTTACTCAAATATAGATCCTACAAAAAAATACTCAACAAAATCCAAAAAAATCGGAGTTGATTTCAAAGAAATTTATTAAAATTTGACACTTCCAACTAAAATTTTTTTCACAATCCAAAAAATTGAAGTTATTTTCATCTAAATTTACTCAAATATAGATCCTACCAAAAAATACTCAGCAAAATCCAAAAAAAAAGGAGTTGATTTCAAATAAATTTATTAAAATTTGACACTTCCAACTAAAATTTTCTTCACAATCCAAAAAATGGTCGTTATTTTCATCTAAATTTACTCAAATATACATCCTACAACAAAAATACTCGACAAAATCAAAAAAAATCGAAGTTGGTTTCAAATAAATTTATTAAAATTTGACACTTCCAACTAAATTTTTTTTCACAATCCTAGAAATTGAAGTTATTTTCATCTAAATTTACTCAAATATACATCCTACACCAAAAATACTCGACAAAATCCAAAAAAATCGAAGTTGGTTTCAAATCAATTTATTACAATTTGCCACTTCCAACTAAAATTTTTTTCACAATCCTAAAAATTGAAGTTATTTTCATCTAAATTTACTCAAATATAGATCCTACAAAAAAATACTCAACAAAATCCAAAAAAATCGGAGTTGATTTCAAATAAATTTATTAAAATTTGACACTTCCAACAAAATTTTTTTCACAATCCAAAAAATTGAAGTTATATTCATCTAAATTTACTCAAATACAGATCCTACCAAAAAATACTCAACAAAATCCCAAAAAATCGGAGTTGATTTCAAATAAATTTATTAAAATTTGACACTTCCAACTAAAATTTTTTTCACAATCCAAAGAATTGAAGTTATTTTCATCTAAATTTACTCAATTGTAGATCCTACATAAAAAATACTCATGAAAATTCAAAAATACGTAGTTGGTTTCAAATAAATTTATTAAAATTTGGCACTTCCAACTAAAATTTTTTTCACAATCCTAAAAATATAAGTTATTTTCATCTAAATTTACTCAAATATACATCCTACACCAAAAATACTCGACAAAATAAAAAAAAATCGAAGTTGGTTTCAAATAAATTTAGTAAAATTTGAGACTTCCAACTAAAATTTTTTTCACAATCCTAAAAATTGAAGTTATTTTCATCTAACTTTACTCCAATATACATCCTACACCAAAAATACTCAACAAAATCCCAAAAAATCGGAGTTGATTTCAAATAAATTTATTAAAATTTGACACTTCCAACTAAAATTTTCTTCACAATCCAAAAAAATGGTCGTTATTTTCATCTAAATTTACTCAAATATACATCCTACAACAAAAATACTCGACAAAATCCAAAAAAATCGAAGTTGGTTTCAAATAAATTTATTAAAATTTGACACTTCCAACTAAATTTTTTTTCACAATCCTAGAAATTGAAGTTATTTTCATCTAAATTTACTCAAATATAGATCCTACAAAAAAATACTCAACAAAATCCAAAAAAATCGGAGTTGATTTCAAATAAATTTATTAAAATTTGACACTTCCAACTAAAATTTTTTTCACAATCCTAAAAATTGAAGTTATTTTCATCTAACTTTACTCAAATATACATCCTACACCAAAAATACTCGACAAAATCCAAAAAAATCGAAGTTGGTTTCAAATAAATTTATTACAATTTGACACTTCCAACTAAAATTTTTTTCACAATCCTAAAAATTGAAGTTATTTTCATCTAAATTTACTCAAATATAGATCCTACAAAAAAATACTCAACAAAATCCAAAAAAATCGGAGTTGATTTCAAAGAAATTTATTAAAATTTGACACTTCCAACTAAAATTTTTTTCACAATCCAAAAAATTGAAGTTATTTTCATCTAAATTTACTCAAATATAGATCCTACCAAAAAATACTCAACAAAATCCAAAAAAAAAGGAGTTGATTTCAAATAAATTTATTAAAATTTGACACTTCCAACTAAAATTTTCTTCACAATCCAAAAAATGGTCGTTATTTTCATCTAAATTTACTCAAATATACATCCTACAACAAAAATACTCGACAAAATCCAAAAAAATCGAAGTTGGTTTCAAATAAATTTATTAAAATTTGACACTTCCAACTAAATTTTTTTTCACAATCCTAGAAATTGAAGTTATTTTCATCTAAATTTACTCAAATATACATCCTACACCAAAAATACTCGACAAAATCCAAAAAAATCGAAGTTGGTTTCAAATCAATTTATTACAATTTGACACTTCCAACTAAAATTTTTTTCACAATCCTAAAAATTGAAGTTATTTTCATCTAAATTTACTCAAATATAGATCCTACAAAAAAATACTCAACAAAATCCAAAAAAATCGGAGTTGATTTCAAATAAATTTATTAAAATTTGACACTTCCAACAAAATTTTTTTCACAATCCAAAAAATTGAAGTTATTTTCATCTAAATTTACTCAAATACAGATCCTACCAAAAAATACTCAACAAAATCCAAAAAAATCGGAGTTGATTTCAAATAAATTTATTAAAATTTGACACTTCCAACTAAAATTTTCTTCACAATCCAAAAAATGGTCGTTATTTTCATCTAAATTTACTCAAATATACATCCTACACCAAAAATACTCCACAAAATCCAAAAAAATCGAAGTTAGTTTCAAATAAATTTATTAAAATTTGACACTTCCAACTAAAATTTTCTTCACAATCCAAAAAAAGGTCGTTATTTTCATCTAAATTTACTCAAATATACATCCTACAACAAAAATACTCGACAAAATCAAAAAAAATCGAAGTTGGTTTCAAATAAATTTATTAAAATTTGACACTTCCAACTAAATTTTTTTTCACAATCCTAGAAATTGAAGTTATTTTCATCTAAATTTACTCAAATATAGATCCTACAAAAAAATACTCAACAAAATCCAAAAAAATCGGAGTTGATTTCAAATAAATTTATTAAAATTTGACACTTCCAACTAAAATTTTTTTCACAATCCTAAAAATTGAAGTTATTTTCATCTAAATTTACTCAAATATACATCCTACGCCAAAAATACTCGACAAAATCCAAAAAAATCGAAGTTGGTTTCAAATAAATTTATTAAAATTTGACACTTCCAACTAAATTTTTTTTCACAATCCTAGAAATTGAAGTTATTTTCATCTAAATTTACTGAAATATAGATCCTACAACAAAACTACTCAACAAAATCCAAAAAAATCGAAGTTGATTTCAAATAAATTTATTAAAATTTGACACTTCCAACTAAAATTTTTTTCACAATCCTAAAAATTGAAGTTATTTTCATCTAAATTTACTCAAATATAGATCCTACAAAAAAATACTCAACAAAATCCAAAAAAATCGGAGTTGATTTCAAATAAATTTATTAAAATTTGACACTTGCAACTAAAATTTTTTTCACAATCCTAAAAATTGAAGTTATTTTCATCTAACTTTACTCAAATATACATCCTACACCAAAAATACTCGACAAAATCCAAAAAAATCGAAGTTGGTTTCAAATAAATTTATTACAATTTGACACTTCGAACTAAAATTTTTTTCACAATCCTAAAAATTGAAGTTATTTTCATCTAAATTTACTCAAATATACATCCTACACCAAAAATACTCGACAAAATCCAAAAAAATCGAAGTAGGTTTCAAATAAATTTATTAAAATTTGACACTTCCAACTAAAATTTTTTTCACAATCCTAGAAATTGAAGTTATTTTCATCTAAATTTACTCAAATATACATCCTACACCAAAAATACTCCACAAAATCAAAAAAAAATCGAAGTTAGTTTCAAATAAATTTATTAAAATTTGACACTTCCAACTAAAATTTTCTTCACAATCCAAAAAAAGGTCGTTATTTTCATCTAAATTTACTCAAATATACATCCTACAACAAAAATACTCGACAAAATCCAAAAAAATCGAAGTTGGTTTCAAATAAATTTATTAAAATTTGACACTTCCAACTAAATTTTTTTTCACAATCCTAGAAATTGAAGTTATTTTCATCTAAATTTACTCAAATATAGATCCTACAAAAAAATACTCAACAAAATCCAAAAAAATCGGAGTTGATTTCAAATAAATTTATTAAAATTTGACACTTCCAACTAAAATTTTTTTCACAATCCTAAAAATTGAAGTTATTTTCATCTAACTTTACTCAAATATACATCCTACACCAAAAATACTCGACAAAATCCAAAAAAATCGAAGTTGGTTTCAAATAAATTTATTACAATTTGACACTTCCAACTAAAATTTTTTTCACAATCCTAAAAATTGAAGTTATTTTCATCTAAATTTACTCAAATATAGATCCTACAAAAAAATACTCAACAAAATCCAAAAAAATCGGAGTTGATTTCAAAGAAATTTATTAAAATTTGACACTTCCAACTAAAATTTTTTTCACAATCCAAAAAATTGAAGTTATTTTCATCTAAATTTACTCAAATATAGATCCTACCAAAAAATACTCAACAAAATCCAAAAAAAAAGGAGTTGATTTCAAATAAATTTATTAAAATTTGACACTTCCAACTAAAATTTTCTTCACAATCCAAAAAATGGTCGTTATTTTCATCTAAATTTACTCAAATATACATCCTACAACAAAAATACTCGACAAAATCCAAAAAAATCGAAGTTGGTTTCAAATAAATTTATTAAAATTTGACACTTCCAACTAAATTTTTTTTCACAATCCTAGAAATTGAAGTTATTTTCATCTAAATTTACTCAAATATACATCCTACACCAAAAATACTCGACAAAATCCAAAAAAATCGAAGTTGGTTTCAAATCAATTTATTACAATTTGACACTTCCAACTAAAATTTTTTTCACAATCCTAAAAATTGAAGTTATTTTCATCTAAATTTACTCAAATATAGATCCTACAAAAAAATACTCAACAAAATCCAAAAAAATCGGAGTTGATTTCAAATAAATTTATTAAAATTTGACACTTCCAACAAAATTTTTTTCACAATCCAAAAAATTGAAGTTATTTTCATCTAAATTTACTCAAATACAGATCCTACCAAAAAATACTCAACAAAATCCAAAAAAATCGGAGTTGATTTCAAATAAATTTATTAAAATTTGACACTTCCAACTAAAATTTTTTTCACAATCCAAAGAATTGAAGTTATTTTCATCTAAATTTACTCAATTGTAGATCCTACATCAAAAATACTCATGAAAATTCAAAAAATCGTAGTTGGTTTCAAATAAATTTATTAAAATTTGGCACTTCCAACTAAAATTTTTTTCACAATCCTAAAAATATAAGTTATTTTCATCTAAATTTACTCAAATATACATCCTACACCAAAAATACTCGACAAAATAAAAAAAAATCGAAGTTGGTTTCAAATAAATTTAGTAAAATTTGAGACTTCCAACTAAAAATTTTTTCACAATCCTAAAAATTGAAGTTATTTTCATCTAACTTTACTCAAATATACATCCTACACCAAAAATACTCGACAAAATCCAAAAAAATCGAAGTTGGTTTCAAATCAATTTATTACAATTTGACACTTCCAACTAAAATTTTTTTCACAATCCTAAAAATTGAAGTTATTTTCATCTAAATTTACTCAAATATAGATCCTACAAAAAAATACTCAACAAAATCCAAAAAAATCGGAGTTGATTTCACATAAATTTATTAAAATTTGACACTTCCAACAAAATTTTTTTCACAATCCAAAAAATTGAAGTTATTTTCATCTAAATTTACTCAAATACAGATCCTACCAAAAAATACTCAACAAAATCCAAAAAAATCGGAGTTGATTTCAAATAAATTTATTAAAATTTGACACTTCCAACTAAAATTTTTTTCACAATCCAAAGAATTGAAGTTATTTTCATCTAAATTTACTCAATTGTAGATCCTACATCAAAAATACTCATGAAAATACAAAAAATCGTAGTTGGTTTCAAATAAATTTATTAAAATTTGGCACTTCCAACTAAAATTTTTTTCACAATCCTAAAAATATAAGTTATTTTCATCTAAATTTACTCAAATATACATCCTACACCAAAAATACTCGACAAAATCAAAAAAAATCGAAGTTGGTTTCAAATAAATTTAGTAAAATTTGAGACTTCCAACTAAAATTTTTTTCACAATCCTAAAAATTGAAGTTATTTTCATCTAACTTTACTCCAATATACATCCTACACCAAAAATACTCGACAAAATAAAAAAAAATCGAAGTTGGTTTCAAATAAATTTATTAAAATTTGACACTTCCAACTAAAATTTTTTTCACAATCCAAAAATTTGAAGTTATTTTCATCTAAATTTACTCAAATATAGATCCTAACAAAAAATACTCAACAAAATCCAAAAAAATCGGAGTTGATTTCAAATAAATTTATTAAAATTTGACACTTCCAACTAAAATTTTCTTCACAATCCAAAAAATGGTCGTTATTTTCATCTAAATTTACTCAAATATACATCCTACAACAAAAATACTCGACAAAATCCAAAAAAATCGAAGTTGGTTTCAAATAAATTTATTAAAATTTGACACTTCCAACTAAAATTTTTTTCACAATCCTAGAAATTGAAGTTATTTTCATTTAAATTTACTCAAATATACATCCGACACCAAAAATACTCCACAAAATCCAAAAAAATCGAAGTTAGTTTCAAATAAATTTATTAAAATTTGACACTTCCAACTAAAATTTTCTTCACAATCCAAAAAAAGGTCGTTATTTTCATCTAAATTTACTCAAATATACATCCTACAACAAAAATACTCGACAAAATCCAAAAAAATCGAAGTTGGTTTCAAATAAATTTATTAAAATTTGACACTTCCAACTAAATTTTTTTTCACAATCCTAGAAATTGAAGTTATTTTCATCTAAATTTACTCAAATATAGATCCTACAAAAAAATACTCAACAAAATCCAAAAAAATCGGAGTTGATTTCAAATAAATTTATTAAAATTTGACACTTCCAACTAAAATTTTTTTCACAATCCTAAAAATTGAAGTTATTTTCATCTAAATTTACTCAAATATAGATCCTACCAAAAAATACTCAACAAAATCCAAAAAAAAAGGAGTTGATTTCAAATAAATTTATTAAAATTTGACACTTCCAACTAAAATTTTTTTCACAATCCAAAAAATTGAAGTTATTTTCATCTAAATTTACTCAAATATAGATCCTACCAAAAAATACTCAACAAAATCCAAAAAAAAAGGAGTTGATTTCAAATAAATTTATTAAAATTTGACACTTCCAACTAAAATTTTCTTCACAATCCAAAAAATGGTCGTTATTTTCATCTAAATTTACTCAAATATACATCCTACACCAAAAATACTCGACAAAATCCAAAAAAATCGAAGTTGGTTTCAAATCAATTTATTACAATTTGACACTTCCAACTAAAATTTTTTTCACAATCCTAAAAATTGAAGTTATTTTCATCTAAATTTACTCAAATATAGATCCTACAAAAAAATACTCAACAAAATCCAAAAAAATCGGAGTTGATTTCAAATAAATTTATTAAAATTTGACACTTCCAACAAAATTTTTTTCACAATCCAAAAAATTGAAGTTATTTTCATCTAAATTTACTCAAATACAGATCCTACCAAAAAATACTCAACAAAATCCAAAAAAATCGGAGTTGATTTCAAATAAATTTATTAAAATTTGACACTTCCAACTAAAATTTTTTTCACAATCCAAAGAATTGAAGTTATTTTCATCTAAATTTACTCAATTGTAGATCCTACATCAAAAATACTCATGAAAATTCAAAAAATCGTAGTTGGTTTCAAATAAATTTATTAAAATTTGGCACTTCCAACTAAAATTTTTTTCACAATCCTAAAAATATAAGTTATTTTCATCTAAATTTACTCAAATATACATCCTACACCAAAAATACTCGACAAAATCAAAAAAAATCGAAGTTGGTTTCAAATAAATTTAGTAAAATTTGAGACTTCCAACTAAAATTTTTTTCACAATCCTAAAAATTGAAGTTAGTTTCATCTAACTTTACTCCAATATACATCCTACACCAAAAATACTCGACAAAATAAAAAAAAATCGAAGTTGGTTTCAAATAAATTTATTAAAATTTGACACTTCCAACTAAAATTTTTTTCACAATCCAAAAATTTGAAGTTATTTTCATCTAAATTTACTCAAATATAGATCCTAACAAAAAATACTCAACAAAATCCAAAAAAATCGGAGTTGATTTCAAATAAATTTATTAAAATTTGACACTTCCAACTAAAATTTTCTTCACAATCCAAAAAATGGTCGTTATTTTCATCTAAATTTACTCAAATATACATCCTACAACAAAAATACTCGACAAAATCCAAAAAAATCGAAGTTGGTTTCAAATAAATTTATTACAATTTGACACTTCGAACTAAAATTTTTTTCACAATCCTAAAAATTGAAGTTATTTTCATCTAAATTTACTCAAATATACATCCTACACCAAAAATACTCGACAAAATCCAAAAAAATCGAAGTAGGTTTCAAATAAATTTATTAAAATTTGACACTTCCAACTAAAATTTTTTTCACAATCCTAGAAATTGAAGTTATTTTCATCTAAATTTACTCAAATATACATCCTACACCAAAAATACTCCACAAAATCAAAAAAAAATCGAAGTTAGTTTCAAATAAATTTATTAAAATTTGACACTTCCAACTAAAATTTTCTTCACAATCCAAAAAAAGGTCGTTATTTTCATCTAAATTTACTCAAATATACATCCTACAACAAAAATACTCGACAAAATCCAAAAAAATCGAAGTTGGTTTCAAATAAATTTATTAAAATTTGACACTTCCAACTAAATTTTTTTTCACAATCCTAGAAATTGAAGTTATTTTCATCTAAATTTACTCAAATATAGATCCTACAAAAAAATACTCAACAAAATCCAAAAAAATCGGAGTTGATTTCAAATAAATTTATTAAAATTTGACACTTCCAACTAAAATTTTTTTCACAATCCTAAAAATTGAAGTTATTTTCATCTAACTTTACTCAAATATACATCCTACACCAAAAATACTCGACAAAATCCAAAAAAATCGAAGTTGGTTTCAAATAAATTTATTACAATTTGACACTTCCAACTAAAATTTTTTTCACAATCCTAAAAATTGAAGTTATTTTCATCTAAATTTACTCAAATATAGATCCTACAAAAAAATACTCAACAAAATCCAAAAAAATCGGAGTTGATTTCAAAGAAATTTATTAAAATTTGACACTTCCAACTAAAATTTTTTTCACAATCCAAAAAATTGAAGTTATTTTCATCTAAATTTACTCAAATATAGATCCTACCAAAAAATACTCAACAAAATCCAAAAAAAAAGGAGTTGATTTCAAATAAATTTATTAAAATTTGACACTTCCAACTAAAATTTTCTTCACAATCCAAAAAATGGTCGTTATTTTCATCTAAATTTACTCAAATATACATCCTACAACAAAAATACTCGACAAAATCCAAAAAAATCGAAGTTGGTTTCAAATAAATTTATTAAAATTTGACACTTCCAACTAAATTTTTTTTCACAATCCTAGAAATTGAAGTTATTTTCATCTAAATTTACTCAAATATACATCCTACACCAAAAATACTCGACAAAATCCAAAAAAATCGAAGTTGGTTTCAAATCAATTTATTACAATTTGACACTTCCAACTAAAATTTTTTTCACAATCCTAAAAATTGAAGTTATTTTCATCTAAATTTACTCAAATATAGATCCTACAAAAAAATACTCAACAAAATCCAAAAAAATCGGAGTTGATTTCAAATAAATTTATTAAAATTTGACACTTCCAACAAAATTTTTTTCACAATCCAAAAAATTGAAGTTATTTTCATCTAAATTTACTCAAATACAGATCCTACCAAAAAATACTCAACAAAATCCAAAAAAATCGGAGTTGATTTCAAATAAATTTATTAAAATTTGACACTTCCAACTAAAATTTTTTTCACAATCCAAAGAATTGAAGTTATTTTCATCTAAATTTACTCAATTGTAGATCCTACATCAAAAATACTCATGAAAATTCAAAAAATCGTAGTTGGTTTCAAATAAATTTATTAAAATTTGGCACTTCCAACTAAAATTTTTTTCACAATCCTAAAAATATAAGTTATTTTCATCTAAATTTACTCAAATATACATCCTACACCAAAAATACTCGACAAAATCAAAAAAAATCGAAGTTGGTTTCAAATAAATTTAGTAAAATTTGAGACTTCCAACTAAAATTTTTTTCACAATCCTAAAAATTGAAGTTATTTTCATCTAACTTTACTCCAATATACATCCTACACCAAAAATACTCGACAAAATAAAAAAAAATCGAAGTTGGTTTCAAATAAATTTATTAAAATTTGACACTTCCAACTAAAATTTTTTTCACAATCCAAAAATTTGAAGTTATTTTCATCTAAATTTACTCAAATATAGATCCTAACAAAAAATACTCAACAAAATCCAAAAAAATCGGAGTTGATTTCAAATAAATTTATTAAAATTTGACACTTCCAACTAAAATTTTCTTCACAATCCAAAAAATGGTCGTTATTTTCATCTAAATTTACTCAAATATACATCCTACAACAAAAATACTCGACAAAATCCAAAAAAATCGAAGTTGGTTTCAAATAAATTTATTAAAATTTGACACTTCCAACTAAAATTTTTTTCACAATCCTAGAAATTGAAGTTATTTTCATTTAAATTTACTCAAATATACATCCGACACCAAAAATACTCCACAAAATCCAAAAAAATCGAAGTTAGTTTCAAATAAATTTATTAAAATTTGACACTTCCAACTAAAATTTTCTTCACAATCCAAAAAAAGGTCGTTATTTTCATCTAAATTTACTCAAATATACATCCTACAACAAAAATACTCGACAAAATCCAAAAAAATCGAAGTTGGTTTCAAATAAATTTATTAAAATTTGACACTTCCAACTAAATTTTTTTTCACAATCCTAGAAATTGAAGTTATTTTCATCTAAATTTACTCAAATATAGATCCTACAAAAAAATACTCAACAAAATCCAAAAAAATCGGAGTTGATTTCAAATAAATTTATTAAAATTTGACACTTCCAACTAAAATTTTTTTCACAATCCTAAAAATTGAAGTTATTTTCATCTAACTTTACTCAAATATACATCCTACACCAAAAATACTCGACAAAATCCAAAAAAATCGAAGTTGGTTTCAAATAAATTTATTACAATTTGTCACTTCCAACTAAAATTTTTTTCACAATCCTAAAAATTGAAAATATTTTCATCTAAATTTACTCAAATATAGATCCTACAAAAAAATACTCAACAAAATCCAAAAAAATCGGAGTTGATTTCAAAGAAATTTATTAAAATTTGACACTTCCAACTAAAATTTTTTTCACAATCCAAAAAATTGAAGTTATTTTCATCTAAATTTACTCAAATATAGATCCTACCAAAAAATACTCAACAAAATCCAAAAAAAAAGGAGTTGATTTCAAATAAATTTATTAAAATTTGACACTTCCAACTAAAATTTTCTTCACAATCCAAAAAATGGTCGTTATTTTCATCTAAATTTACTCAAATATACATCCTACAACAAAAATACTCGACAAAATCCAAAAAAATCGAAGTTGGTTTCAAATAAATTTATTAAAATTTGACACTTCCAACTAAATTTTTTTTCACAATCCTAGAAATTGAAGTTATTTTCATCTAAATTTACTCAAATATACATCCTACACCAAAAATACTCGACAAAATCCAAAAAAATCGAAGTTGGTTTCAAATCAATTTATTACAATTTGACACTTCCAACTAAAATTTTTTTCACAATCCTAAAAATTGAAGTTATTTTCATCTAAATTTACTCAAATATAGATCCTACAAAAAAATACTCAACAAAATCCAAAAAAATCGGAGTTGATTTCAAATAAATTTATTAAAATTTGACACTTCCAACAAAATTTTTTTCACAATCCAAAAAATTGAAGTTATTTTCATCTAAATTTACTCAAATACAGATCCTACCAAAAAATACTCAACAAAATCCAAAAAAATCGGAGTTGATTTCAAATAAATTTATTAAAATTTGACACTTCCAACTAAAATTTTTTTCACAATCCAAAGAATTGAAGTTATTTTCATCTAAATTTACTCAATTGTAGATCCTACATCAAAAATACTCATGAAAATTCAAAAAATCGTAGTTGGTTTCAAATAAATTTATTAAAATTTGGCACTTCCAACTAAAATTTTTTTCACAATCCTAAAAATATAAGTTATTTTCATCTAAATTTACTCAAATATACATCCTACACCAAAAATACTCGACAAAATAAAAAAAAATCGAAGTTGGTTTCAAATAAATTTAGTAAAATTTGAGACTTCCAACTAAAAATTTTTTCACAATCCTAAAAATTGAAGTTATTTTCATCTAACTTTACTCAAATATACATCCTACACCAAAAATACTCGACAAAATCCAAAAAAATCGAAGTTGGTTTCAAATCAATTTATTACAATTTGACACTTCCAACTAAAATTTTTTTCACAATCCTAAAAATTGAAGTTATTTTCATCTAAATTTACTCAAATATAGATCCTACAAAAAAATACTCAACAAAATCCAAAAAAATCGGAGTTGATTTCAAATAAATTTATTAAAATTTGACACTTCCAACAAAATTTTTTTCACAATCCAAAAAATTGAAGTTATTTTCATCTAAATTTACTCAAATACAGATCCTACCAAAAAATACTCAACAAAATCCAAAAAAATCGGAGTTGATTTCAAATAAATTTATTAAAATTTGACACTTCCAACTAAAATTTTTTTCACAATCCAAAGAATTGAAGTTATTTTCATCTAAATTTACTCAATTGTAGATCCTACATCAAAAATACTCATGAAAATACAAAAAATCGTAGTTGGTTTCAAATAAATTTATTAAAATTTGGCACTTCCAACTAAAATTTTTTTCACAATCCTAAAAATATAAGTTATTTTCATCTAAATTTACTCAAATATACATCCTACACCAAAAATACTCGACAAAATCAAAAAAAATCGAAGTTGGTTTCAAATAAATTTAGTAAAATTTGAGACTTCCAACTAAAATTTTTTTCACAATCCTAAAAATTGAAGTTATTTTCATCTAACTTTACTCCAATATACATCCTACACCAAAAATACTCGACAAAATAAAAAAAAATCGAAGTTGGTTTCAAATAAATTTATTAAAATTTGACACTTCCAACTAAAATTTTTTTCACAATCCAAAAATTTGAAGTTATTTTCATCTAAATTTACTCAAATATAGATCCTAACAAAAAATACTCAACAAAATCCAAAAAAATCGGAGTTGATTTCAAATAAATTTATTAAAATTTGACACTTCCAACTAAAATTTTCTTCACAATCCAAAAAATGGTCGTTATTTTCATCTAAATTTACTCAAATATACATCCTACAACAAAAATACTCGACAAAATCCAAAAAAATCGAAGTTGGTTTCAAATAAATTTATTAAAATTTGACACTTCCAACTAAAATTTTTTTCACAATCCTAGAAATTGAAGTTATTTTCATTTAAATTTACTCAAATATACATCCGACACCAAAAATACTCCACAAAATCCAAAAAAATCGAAGTTAGTTTCAAATAAATTTATTAAAATTTGACACTTCCAACTAAAATTTTCTTCACAATCCAAAAAAAGGTCGTTATTTTCATCTAAATTTACTCAAATATACATCCTACAACAAAAATACTCGACAAAATCCAAAAAAATCGAAGTTGGTTTCAAATAAATTTATTAAAATTTGACACTTCCAACTAAATTTTTTTTCACAATCCTAGAAATTGAAGTTATTTTCATCTAAATTTACTCAAATATAGATCCTACAAAAAAATACTCAACAAAATCCAAAAAAATCGGAGTTGATTTCAAATAAATTTATTAAAATTTGACACTTCCAACTAAAATTTTTTTCACAATCCTAAAAATTGAAGTTATTTTCATCTAAATTTACTCAAATATAGATCCTACCAAAAAATACTCAACAAAATCCAAAAAAAAAGGAGTTGATTTCAAATAAATTTATTAAAATTTGACACTTCCAACTAAAATTTTTTTCACAATCCAAAAAATTGAAGTTATTTTCATCTAAATTTACTCAAATATAGATCCTACCAAAAAATACTCAACAAAATCCAAAAAAAAAGGAGTTGATTTCAAATAAATTTATTAAAATTTGACACTTCCAACTAAAATTTTCTTCACAATCCAAAAAATGGTCGTTATTTTCATCTAAATTTACTCAAATATACATCCTACACCAAAAATACTCGACAAAATCCAAAAAAATCGAAGTTGGTTTCAAATCAATTTATTACAATTTGACACTTCCAACTAAAATTTTTTTCACAATCCTAAAAATTGAAGTTATTTTCATCTAAATTTACTCAAATATAGATCCTACAAAAAAATACTCAACAAAATCCAAAAAAATCGGAGTTGATTTCAAATAAATTTATTAAAATTTGACACTTCCAACAAAATTTTTTTCACAATCCAAAAAATTGAAGTTATTTTCATCTAAATTTACTCAAATACAGATCCTACCAAAAAATACTCAACAAAATCCAAAAAAATCGGAGTTGATTTCAAATAAATTTATTAAAATTTGACACTTCCAACTAAAATTTTTTTCACAATCCAAAGAATTGAAGTTATTTTCATCTAAATTTACTCAATTGTAGATCCTACATCAAAAATACTCATGAAAATTCAAAAAATCGTAGTTGGTTTCAAATAAATTTATTAAAATTTGGCACTTCCAACTAAAATTTTTTTCACAATCCTAAAAATATAAGTTATTTTCATCTAACTTTACTCAAATATACATCCTACACCAAAAATACTCGACAAAATCCAAAAAAATCGAAGTTGGTTTCAAATAAATTTATTACAATTTGTCACTTCCAACTAAAATTTTTTTCACAATCCTAAAAATTGAAGATATTTTCATCTAAATTTACTCAAATATAGATCCTACAAAAAAATACTCAACAAAATCCAAAAAAATCGGAGTTGATTTCAAAGAAATTTATTAAAATTTGACACTTCCAACTAAAATTTTTTTCACAATCCAAAAAATTGAAGTTATTTTCATCTAAATTTACTCAAATATAGATCCTACCAAAAAATACTCAACAAAATCCAAAAAAAAAGGAGTTGATTTCAAATAAATTTATTAAAATTTGACACTTCCAACTAAAATTTTCTTCACAATCCAAAAAATGGTCGTTATTTTCATCTAAATTTACTCAAATATACATCCTACAACAAAAATACTCGACAAAATCCAAAAAAATCGAAGTTGGTTTCAAATAAATTTATTAAAATTTGACACTTCCAACTAAAATTTTTTTCACAATCCTAAAAATTGAAGTTATTTTCATCTAAATTTACTCAAATATAGATCCTACAAAAAAATACTCAACAAAATCCAAAAAAATCGGAGTTGATTTCAAATAAATTTATTAAAATTTGACACTTCCA
This sequence comes from Andrena praecox, assembly GCA_963932275.1. Classification (NCBI taxonomy): domain Eukaryota; kingdom Metazoa; phylum Arthropoda; class Insecta; order Hymenoptera; family Andrenidae; genus Andrena; species Andrena praecox. Next base: position 25,892,892 of record OZ010732.1, read on the forward strand.
ACAAAATTTTTTTCACAATCCAAAAAATTGAAGTTATTTTCATCTAAATTTACTCAAATACAGATCCTACCAAAAAATACTCAACAAAATCCAAAAAAATCGGAGTTGATTTCAAATAAATTTATTAAAATTTGACACTTCCAACTAAAATTTTTTTCACAATCCAAAGAATTGAAGTTATTTTCATCTAAATTTACTCAATTGTAGATCCTACATCAAAAATACTCATGAAAATTCAAAAAATCGTAGTTGGTTTCAAATAAATTTATTAAAATTTGGCACTTCCAACTAAAATTTTTTTCACAATCCTAAAAATATAAGTTATTTTCATCTAAATTTACTCAAATATACATCCTACACCAAAAATACTCGACAAAATCAAAAAAAATCGAAGTTGGTTTCAAATAAATTTAGTAAAATTTGAGACTTCCAACTAAAATTTTTTTCACAATCCTAAAAATTGAAGTTATTTTCATCTAACTTTACTCCAATATACATCCTACACCAAAAATACTCGACAAAATAAAAAAAAATCGAAGTTGGTTTCAAATAAATTTATTAAAATTTGACACTTCCAACTAAAATTTTTTTCACAATCCAAAAATTTGAAGTTATTTTCATCTAAATTTACTCAAATATAGATCCTAACAAAAAATACTCAACAAAATCCAAAAAAATCGGAGTTGATTTCAAATAAATTTATTAAAATTTGACACTTCCAACTAAAATTTTCTTCACAATCCAAAAAATGGTCGTTATTTTCATCTAAATTTACTCAAATATACATCCTACAACAAAAATACTCGACAAAATCCAAAAAAATCGAAGTTGGTTTCAAATAAATTTATTAAAATTTGACACTTCCAACTAAAATTTTTTTCACAATCCTAGAAATTGAAGTTATTTTCATTTAAATTTACTCAAATATACATCCGACACCAAAAATACTCCACAAAATCCAAAAAAATCGAAGTTAGTTTCAAATAAATTTATTAAAATTTGACACTTCCAACTAAAATTTTCTTCACAATCCAAAAAAAGGTCGTTATTTTCATCTAAATTTACTCAAATATACATCCTACAACAAAAATACTCGACAAAATCCAAAAAAATCGAAGTTGGTTTCAAATAAATTTATTAAAATTTGACACTTCCAACTAAATTTTTTTTCACAATCCTAGAAATTGAAGTTATTTTCATCTAAATTTACTCAAATATAGATCCTACAAAAAAATACTCAACAAAATCCAAAAAAATCGGAGTTGATTTCAAATAAATTTATTAAAATTTGACACTTCCAACTAAAATTTTTTTCACAATCCTAAAAATTGAAGTTATTTTCATCTAACTTTACTCAAATATACATCCTACACCAAAAATACTCGACAAAATCCAAAAAAATCGAAGTTGGTTTCAAATAAATTTATTACAATTTGTCACTTCCAACTAAAATTTTTTTCACAATCCTAAAAATTGAAGATATTTTCATCTAAATTTACTCAAATATAGATCCTACAAAAAAATACTCAACAAAATCCAAAAAAATCGGAGTTGATTTCAAAGAAATTTATTAAAATTTGACACTTCCAACTAAAATTTTTTTCACAATCCAAAAAATTGAAGTTATTTTCATCTAAATTTACTCAAATATAGATCCTACCAAAAAATACTCAACAAAATCCAAAAAAAAAGGAGTTGATTTCAAATAAATTTATTAAAATTTGACACTTCCAACTAAAATTTTCTTCACAATCCAAAAAATGGTCGTTATTTTCATCTAAATTTACTCAAATATACATCCTACAACAAAAATACTCGACAAAATCCAAAAAAATCGAAGTTGGTTTCAAATAAATTTATTAAAATTTGACACTTCCAACTAAAATTTTTTTCACAATCCTAGAAATTGAAGTTATTTTCATCTAAATTTACTCAAATATACATCCTACACCAAAAATACTCCACAAAATCCAAAAAAATCGAAGTTAGTTTCAAATAAATTTATTAAAATTTGACACTTCCAACTAAAATTTTCTTCACAATCCAAAAAAAGGTCGTTATTTTCATCTAAATTTACTCAAATATACATCCTACAACAAAAATACTCGACAAAATCCAAAAAAATCGAAGTTGGTTTCAAATAAATTTATTAAAATTTGACACTTCCAACTAAATTTTTTTTCACAATCCTAGAAATTGAAGTTATTTTCATCTAAATTTACTCAAATATAGATCCTACAAAAAAATACTCAACAAAATCCAAAAAAATCGGAGTTGATTTCAAATAAATTTATTAAAATTTGACACTTCCAACTAAAATTTTTTTCACAATCCTAAAAATTGAAGTTATTTTCATCTAACTTTACTCAAATATACATCCTACACCAAAAATACTCGACAAAATCCAAAAAAATCGAAGTTGGTTTCAAATAAATTTATTACAATTTGACACTTCCAACTAAAATTTTTTTCACAATCCTAAAAATTGAAGTTATTTTCATCTAAATTTACTCAAATATAGATCCTACAAAAAAATACTCAACAAAATCCAAAAAAATCGGAGTTGATTTCAAATAAATTTATTAAAATTTGACACTTCCAACTAAAATTTTTTTCACAATCCAAAAAATTGAAGTTATTTTCATCTAAATTTACTCAATTGTAGATCCTACATCAAAAATACTCATGAAAATTCAAAAAATCGTAGTTGGTTTCAAATAAATTTATTAAAACTTGGCACTTCCAACTAAAATTTTTTTCACAATCCTAAAAATTTAAGTTATTTTCATCTAAATTTACTCAAATATACATCCTACACCAAAAATACTCGACAAAATCCAAAAAAATCGAAGTTGGTTTCAAATCAATTTATTACAATTTGATACTTCCAACTAAAATTTTTTTCACAATCCTAAAAATTGAAGTTATTTTCATCTAAATTTACTCAAATATAGATCCTACAAAAAAATACTCAACAAAATCCAAAAAAATCGGAGTTGATTTCAAATAAATTTATTAAAATTTGACACTTCCAACAAAATTTTTTTCACAATCCAAAAAATTGAAGTTATTTTCATCTAAATTTACTCAAATACAGATCCTACCAAAAAATACTCAACAAAATCCAAAAAAATCGGAGTTGATTTCAAATAAATTTATTAAAATTTGACACTTCCAACTAAAATTTTTTTCACAATCCTAGAAATTGAAGTTATTTTCATCTAAATTTACTCAAATATACATCCTACACCAAAAATACTCCACAAAATCCAAAAAAATCGAAGTTAGTTTCAAATAAATTTATTAAAATTTGACACTTCCAACTAAAATTTTCTTCACAATCCAAAAAAAGGTCGTTATTTTCATCTAAATTTACTCAAATATACATCCTACAACAAAAATACTCGACAAAATCCAAAAAAATCGAAGTTGGTTTCAAATCAATTTATTACAATTTGATACTTCCAACTAAAATTTTTTTCACAATCCTAAAAATTGAAGTTATTTTCATCTAAATTTACTCAAATATAGATCCTACAAAAAAATACTCAACAAAATCCAAAAAAATCGGAGTTGATTTCAAATAAATTTATTACAATTTGTCACTTCCAACTAAAATTTTTTTCACAATCCTAAAAATTGAAGATATTTTCATCTAAATTTACTCAAATATAGATCCTACAAAAAAATACTCAACAAAATCCAAAAAAATCGGAGTTGATTTCAAATAAATTTATTAAAATTTGACACTTCCAACTAAAATTTTTTTCACAATCCAAAAAATTGAAGTTATTTTCATCTAAATTTACTCAAATATAGATCCTACCAAAAAATACTCAACAAAATCCAAAAAAAAAGGAGTTGATTTCAAATAAATTTATTAAAATTTGACACTTCCAACTAAAATTTTCTTCACAATCCAAAAAATGGTCGTTATTTTCATCTAAATTTACTCAAATATACATCCTACAACAAAAATACTCGACAAAATCCAAAAAAATCGAAGTTGGTTTCAAATAAATTTATTAAAATTTGACACTTCCAACTAAAATTTTTTTCACAATCCTAGAAATTGAAGTTATTTTCATCTAAATTTACTCAAATATACATCCTACACCAAAAATACTCCACAAAATCCAAAAAAATCGAAGTTAGTTTCAAATAAATTTATTAAAATTTGACACTTCCAACTAAAATTTTCTTCACAATCCAAAAAAAGGTCGTTATTTTCATCTAAATTTACTCAAATATACATCCTACAACAAAAATACTCGACAAAATCCAAAAAAATCGAAGTTGGTTTCAAATAAATTTATTAAAATTTGACACTTCCAACTAAATTTTTTTTCACAATCCTAGAAATTGAAGTTATTTTCATCTAAATTTACTCAAATATAGATGCTACAAAAAAATACTCAACAAAATCCAAAAAAATCGGAGTTGATTTCAAATAAATTTATTAAAATTTGACACTTCCAACTAAAATTTTTTTCACAATCCTAAAAATTGAAGTTATTTTCATCTAACTTTACTCAAATATACATCCTACACCAAAAATACTCGACAAAATCCAAAAAATCGAAGTTGGTTTCAAATAAATTTATTACAATTTGACACTTCCAACTAAAATTTTTTTCACAATCCAAAAAATTGAAGTTATTTTCATCTAAATTTACTCAAATATAGATCCTACCAAAAAATACTCAACAAAATCCAAAAAAATCGGAGTTGATTTCAAATAAATTTATTAAAATTTGACACTTCCAACTAAAATTTTCTTCACAATCCAAAAAATTGAAGTTATTTTCATCTAAATTTACTCAAATATAGATCCTACCAAAAAATACTCAACAAAATCCAAAAAAATCGGAGTTGATTTCAAATAAATTTATTAAAATTTGACACTTCCAACTAAAATTTTCTTCACAATCCAAAAAATGGTCGTTATTTTCATCTAAATTTACTCAAATATACATCCTACAACAAAAATACTCGACAAAATCCAAAAAAATCGAAGTTGGTTTCAAATAAATTTATTAAAATTTGACACTTCCAACTAAAATTTTTTTCACAATCCTAGAAATTGAAGTTATTTTCATCTAAATTTACTCAAATATACATCCTACACCAAAAATACTCCACAAAATCCAAAAAAATCGAAGTTAGTTTCAAATAAATTTATTAAAATTTGACACTTCCAACTAAAATTTTCTTCACAATCCAAAAAAAGGTCGTTATTTTCATCTAAATTTACTCAAATATACATCCTACAACAAACATACTCGACAAAATCCAAAAAAATCGAAGTTGGTTTCAAATAAATTTATTAAAATTTGACACTTCCAACTAAATTTTTTTTCACAATCCTAGAAATTGAAGTTATTTTCATCTAAATTTACTCAAATATAGATCCTACAAAAAAATACTCAACAAAATCCAAAAAAATCGGAGTTGATTTCAAATAAATTTATTAAAATTTGACTCTTCCAACTAAAATTTTCTTCACAATCCAAAAAATGGTCGTTATTTTCATCTAAATTTACTCAAATATAGATCCTACAAAAAAATACTCAACAAAATCCAAAAAAATCGGAGTTGATTTCAAAGAAATTTATTAAAATTAGACACTTCCAACTAAAATTTTTTTCACAATCCAAAAAATTGAAGTTATTTTCATCTAAATTTACTCAAATATAGATCCTACCAAAAAATACTCAACAAAATCCAAAAAAAAAGGAGTTGATTTAAAATAAATTTATTAAAATTTGACACTTCCAACTAAAATTTTCTTCACAATCCAAAAAATGGTCGTTATTTTCATCTAAATTTACTCAAATATACATCCTACAACAAAAATACTCGACAAAATCCAAAAAAATCGAAGTTGGTTTCAAATAAATTTATTAAAATTTGACACTTCCAACTAAATTTTTTTTCACAATCCTAGAAATTGAAGTTATTTTCATCTAAATTTACTCAAATATAGATCCTACAAAAAAATACTCAACAAAATCCAAAAAAATCGGAGTTGATTTCAAATAAATTTATTAAAATTTGACACTTCCAACTAAAATTTTTTTCACAATCCTAAAAATTGAAGTTATTTTCATCTAACTTTACTCAAATATACATCCTACACCAAAAATACTCGACAAAATCCAAAAAAATCGAAGTTGGTTTCAAATAAATTTATTACAATTTGACACTTCCAACTAAAATTTTTTTCACAATCCTAAAAATTGAAGTTATTTTCATCTAAATTTACTCAAATATAGATCCTACAAAAAAATACTCAACAAAATCCAAAAAAATCGGAGTTGATTTCAAATAAATTTATTAAAATTTGACACTTCCAACTAAAATTTTTTTCACAATCCAAAAAATTGAAGTTATTTTCATCTAAATTTACTCAAATATAGATCCTACCAAAAAATACTCAACAAAATCCCAAAAAATCGGAGTTGATTTCAAATAAATTTATTAAAATTTGACTCTTCCAACTAAAATTTTCTTCACAATCCAAAAAATGGTCGTTATTTTCATCTAAATTTACTCAAATATAGATCCTACAAAAAAATACTCAACAAAATCCAAAAAAATCGGAGTTGATTTCAAAGAAATTTATTAAAATTTGACACTTCCAACTAAAATTTTCTTCACAATCCAAAAAATGGTCGTTATTTTCATCTAAATTTACTCAAATATACATCCTACAACAAAAATACTCGACAAAATCCAAAAAAATCGAAGTTGGTTTCAAATAAATTTATTAAAATTTGACACTTCCAACTAAATTTTTTTTCACAATCCTAGAAATTGAAGTTATTTTCATCTAAATTTACTCAAATATACATCCTACACCAAAAATACTCGACAAAATCCAAAAAAATCGAAGTTGGTTTCAAATCAATTTATTACAATTTGACACTTCCAACTAAAATTTTTTTCACAATCCTAAAAATTGAAGTTATTTTCATCTAAATTTACTCAAATATAGATCCTACAAAAAAATACTCAACAAAATCCAAAAAAATCGGAGTTGATTTCAAATAAATTTATTAAAATTTGACACTTCCAACTAAAATTTTTTTCACAATCCAAAAAATTGAAGTTATTTTCATCTAAATTTACTCAAATATAGATCCTACCAAAAAATACTCAACAAAATCCCAAAAAATCGGAGTTGATTTCAAATAAATTTATTAAAATTTGACTCTTCCAACTAAAATTTTCTTCACAATCCAAAAAATGGTCGTTATTTTCATCTAAATTTACTCAAATATAGATCCTACAAAAAAATACTCAACAAAATCCAAAAAAATCGGAGTTGATTTCAAAGAAATTTATTAAAATTTGACACTTCCAACTAAAATTTTTTTCACAATCCAAAAAATTGAAGTTATTTTCATCTAAATTTACTCAAATATAGATCCTACCAAAAAATACTCAACAAAATCCAAAAAAAAAGGAGTTGATTTCAAATAAATTTATTAAAATTTGACACTTCCAACTAAAATTTTCTTCACAATCCAAAAAATGGTCGTTATTTTCATCTAAATTTACTCAAATATACATCCTACAACAAAAATACTCGACAAAATCCAAAAAAATCGAAGTTGGTTTCAAATAAATTTATTAAAATTTGACACTTCCAACTAAATTTTTTTTCACAATCCTAGAAATTGAAGTTATTTTCATCTAAATTTACTCAAATATACATCCTACACCAAAAATACTCGACAAAATCCAAAAAAATCGAAGTTGGTTTCAAATCAATTTATTACAATTTGACACTTCCAACTAAAATTTTTTTCACAATCCTAAAAATTGAAGTTATTTTCATCTAAATTTACTCAAATATAGATCCTACAAAAAAATACTCAACAAAATCCAAAAAAATCGGAGTTGATTTCAAATAAATTTATTAAAATTTGACACTTCCAACAAAATTTTTTTCACAATCCAAAAAATTGAAGTTATTTTCATCTAAATTTACTCAAATACAGATCCTACCAAAAAATACTCATGAAAATTCAAAAAATCGTAGTTGGTTTCAAATAAATTTATTAAAATTTGGCACTTCCAACTAAAATTTTTTTCACAATCCTAAAAATTGAAGTTATTTTCATCTAACTTTACTCCAATATACATCCTACACCAAAAATACTCGAGAAAATAAAAAAAAATCGAAGTTGGTTTCAAATAAATTTATTAAAATTTGACACTTCCAACTAAAATTTTTTTCACAATCCAAAAATTTGAAGTTATTTTCATCTAAATTTACTCAAATATAGATCCTACCAAAAAATACTCAACAAAATCCAAAAAAATCGGAGTTGATTTCAAATAAATTTATTAAAATTTGACACTTCCAACTAAAATTTTCTTCACAATCCAAAAAATGGTCGTTATTTTCATCTAAATTTACTCAAATATACATCCTACAACAAAAATACTCGACAAAATCCAAAAAAATCGAAGTTGGTTTCAAATAAATTTATTAAAATTTGACACTTCCAACTAAAATTTTTTTCACAATCCTAGAAATTGAAGTTATTTTCATTTAAATTTACTCAAATATACATCCTACACCAAAAATACTCCACAAAATCCAAAAAAATCGAAGTTAGTTTCAAATAAATTTATTAAAATTTGACACTTCCAACTAAAATTTTCTTCACAATCCAAAAAAAGGTCGTTATTTTCATCTAAATTTACTCAAATATACATCCTACAACAAAAATACTCGACAAAATCCAAAAAAATCGAAGTTGGTTTCAAATAAATTTATTAAAATTTGACACTTCCAACTAAATTTTTTTTCACAATCCTAGAAATTGAAGTTATTTTCATCTAAATTTACTCAAATATAGATCCTACAACAAAAATACTCAACAAAATCCAAAAAAATCGAAGTTGATTTCAAATAAATTTATTAAAATTTGACACTTCCAACTAAAATTTTTTTCACAATCCTAAAAATTGAAGTTATTTTCATCTAAATTTACTCAAATATACATCCTACACCAAAAATACTCGACAAAATCCAAAAAAATCGAAGTAGGTTTCAAATAAATTTATTAAAATTTGACACTTCCAACTAAAATTTTTTTCACAATCCTAAAAATTGAAGTTATTTTCTTCTAAATTTACTCAAATATAGATCCTACAAAAAAATACTCAACAAAATCCAAAAAAATCGGAGTTGATTTCAAATAAATTTATTAAAATTTGACACTTCCAACTAAAATTTTTTTCACAATCCAAAGAATTGAAGTTATTTTCATCTAAATTTACTCAATTGTAGATCCTACATCAAAAATACTCATGAAAATTCAAAAAATCGTAGTTGGTTTCAAATAAATTTATTAAAATTTGGCACTTCCAACTAAAATTTTTTTCACAATCCTAAAAATATAAGTTATTTTCATCTAAATTTACTCAAATATACATCCTACACCAAAAATACTCAACAAAATCCAAAAAAATTGGAGTTGATTTCAAATAAATTTATTAAAATTTGACACTTCCAACTAAAATTTTCTTCACAATCCAAAAAATGGTCGTTATTTTCATCTAAATTTACTCAAATATACATCCTACAACAAAAATACTCGACAAAATCCAAAAAAATCGAAGTTGGTTTCAAATAAATTTATTAAAATTTGACACTTGCAACTAAAATTTTTTTCACAATCCTAAAAATTGAAGTTATTTTCATCTAACTTTACTCAAATATACATCCTACACCAAAAATACTCGACAAAATCCAAAAAAATCGAAGTTGGTTTCAAATCAATTTATTAAAATTTGACACTTCCAACTAAAATTTTTTTCACAATCCTAAAAATTGAAGTTATTTTCATCTAAATTTACTCCAATATAGATCCTACAAAAAAATACTCAACAAAATCCAAAAAAATCGGAGTTGATTTCAAATAAATTTATTAAAATTTGACACTTCCAACAAAATTTTTTTCACAATCCAAAAAATTGAAGTTATTTTCATCTAAATTTACTCAAATACAGATCCTACCAAAAAATACTCAACAAAATCCAAAAAAATCGGAGTTGATTTCAAATAAATTTATTAAAATTTGACACTTCCAACTAAAATTTTCTTCACAATCCAAAAAATGGTCGTTATTTTCATCTAAATTTACTCAAATATACATCCTACAACAAAAATACTCGACAAAATCCAAAAAAATCGAAGTTGGTTTCAAATAAATTTATTAAAATTTGACACTTCCAACTAAAATTTTTTTCACAATCCTAGAAATTGAAGTTATTTTCATTTAAATTTACTCAAATATACATCCTACACCAAAAATACTCCACAAAATCCAAAAAAATCGAAGTTAGTTTCAAATAAATTTATTAAAATTTGACACTTCCAACTAAAATTTTCTTCACAATCCAAAAAAAGGTCGTTATTTTCATCTAAATTGACTCAAATATACATCCTACAACAAAAATACTCGACAAAATCCAAAAAAATCGAAGTTGGTTTCAAATAAATTTATTAAAATTTGACACTTCCAACTAAATTTTTTTTCACAATCCTAGAAATTGAAGTTATTTTCATCTAAATTTACTCAAATATAGATCCTACAAAAAAATACTCAACAAAATCCAAAAAAATCGGAGTTGATTTCAAATAAATTTATTAAAATTTGACACTTCCAACTAAAATTTTTTTCACAATCCTAAAAATTGAAGTTATTTTCATCTAACTTTACTCAAATATACATCCTACACCAAAAATACTCGACAAAATCCAAAAAAATCGAAGTTGGTTTCAAATAAATTTATTACAATTTGACACTTCCAACTAAAATTTTTTTCACAATCCTAAAAATTGAAGATATTTTCATCTAAATTTACTCAAATATAGATCCTACAAAAAAATACTCAACAAAATCCAAAAAAATCGGAGTTGATTTCAAAGAAATTTATTAAAATTTGACACTTCCAACTAAAATTTTTTTCACAATCCAAAAAATTGAAGTTATTTTCATCTAAATTTACTCAAATATAGATCCTACCAAAAAATACTCAACAAAATCCAAAAAAAAAGGAGTTGATTTCAAATAAATTTATTAAAATTTGACACTTCCAACTAAAATTTTCTTCACAATCCTAAAAATTGAAGTTATTTTCATCTAACTTTACTCAAATATACATCCTACACCAAAAATACTCGACAAAATCCAAAAAAATCGAAGTTGGTTTCAAATAAATTTATTAAAATTTGACACTTCCAACTAAATTTTTTTTCACAATCCTAGAAATTGAAGTTATTTTCATCTAAATTTACTCAAATATAGATCCTACAAAAAAATACTCAACAAAATCCAAAAAAATCGGAGTTGATTTCAAATAAATTTATTAAAATTTGACACTTCCAACTAAAATTTTTTTCACAATCCAAAAAATTGAAGTTATTTTCATCTAAATTTACTCAAATATAGATCCTACCAAAAAATACTCAACAAAATCCAAAAAAAAAGGAGTTGATTTCAAATAAATTTATTAAAATTTGACACTTCCAACTAAAATTTTCTTCACAATCCAAAAAAAGGTCGTTATTTTCATCTAAATTTACTCAAATATACATCCTACAACAAAAATACTCGACAAAATCCAAAAAAATCGAAGTTGGTTTCAAATAAATTTATTAAAATTTGACACTTCCAACTAAATTTTTTTTCACAATCCTAGAAATTGAAGTTATTTTCATATAAATTTACTCAAATATAGATCCTACAAAAAAATACTCAACAAAATCCAAAAAAATCGGAGTTGATTTCAAATAAATTTATTAAAATTTGACACTTCCAACTAAAATTTTTTTCACAATCCTAAAAATTGAAGTTATTTTCATCTAACTTCACTCAAATATACATCCTACACCAAAAATACTCGACAAAATCCAAAAAAATCGAAGTTGGTTTCAAATAAATTTATTACAATTTGACACTTCCAACTAAAATTTTTTTCACAATCCTAAAAATTGAAGTTATTTTCATCTAAATTTACTCAAATATAGATCCTACAAAAAAATACTCAACAAAATCCAAAAAAATCGGAGTTGATTTCAAAGAAATTTATTAAAATTTGACACTTCCAACTAAAATTTTTTTCACAATCCAAAAAATTGAAGTTATTTTCATCTAAATTTACTCAAATATAGATCCTACCAAAAAATACTCAACAAAATCCAAAAAAAAAGGAGTTGATTTCAAATAAATTTATTAAAATTTGACACTTCCAACTAAAATTTTCTTCACAATCCAAAAAATGGTCGTTATTTTCATCTAAATTTACTCAAATATACATCCTACAACAAAAATACTCGACAAAATCCAAAAAAATCGAAGTTGGTTTCAAATAAATTTATTAAAATTTGACACTTCCAACTAAATTTTTTTTCACAATCCTAGAAATTGAAGTTATTTTCAACTAAATTTACTCAAATATACATCCTACACCAAAAATACTCGACAAAATCCAAAAAAAATCGAAGTTGGTTTCAAATAAATTTATTACAATTTGACACTTCCAACTAAAATTTTTTTCACAATCCTAGAAATTGAAGTTATTTTCATCTAAATTTACTCAAATATACATCCTACACCAAAAATACTCCACAAAATCCAAAAAAATCGAAGTTAGTTTCAAATAAATTTATTAAAATTTGACACTTCCAACTAAAATTTTCTTCACAATCCAAAAAAAGGTCGTTATTTTCATCTAAATTTACTCAAATATACATCCTACAACAAAAATACTCGACAAAATCCAAAAAAATCGAAGTTGGTTTCAAATAAATTTATTAAAATTTGACACTTCCAACTAAATTTTTTTTCACAATCCTAGAAATTGAAGTTATTTTCATCTAAATTTACTCAAATATAGATCCTACAAAAAAATACTCAACAAAATCCAAAAAAATCGGAGTTGATTTCAAATAAATTTATTAAAATTTGACACTTCCAACTAAAATTTTTTTCACAATCCTAAAAATTGAAGTTATTTTCATCTAACTTTACTCAAATATACATCCTACACCAAAAATACTCGACAAAATCCAAAAAAATCGAAGTTGGTTTCAAATAAATTTATTACAATTTGACACTTCCAACTAAAATTTTTTTCACAATCCTAAAAATTGAAGTTATTTTCATCTAAATTTACTCAAATATAGATCCTACAAAAAAATACTCAACAAAATCCAAAAAAAATCGGAGTTGATTTCAAATAAATTTATTACAATTTGACACTTCCAACTAAAATTTTTTTCACAATCCAAAAAATTGAAGTTATTTTCATCTAAATTTACTCAAATATAGATCCTACCAAAAAATACTCAACAAAATCCAAAAAAATCGGAGTTGATTTCAAATAAATTTATTAAAATTTGACTCTTCCAACTAAAATTTTCTTCACAATCCAAAAAATGGTCGTTATTTTCATCTAAATTTACTCAAATATAGATCCTACAAAAAAATACTCAACAAAATCCAAAAAAATCGGAGTTGATTTCAAATAAATTTATTACAATTTGACACTTCCAACTAAAATTTTTTTCACAATCCAAAAAATTGAAGTTATTTTCATCTAAATTTACTCAAATATAGATCCTACCAAAAAATACTCAACAAAATCCAAAAAAATCGGAGTTGATTTCAAATAAATTTATTAAAATTTGACTCTTCCAACTAAAATTTTCTTCACAATCCAAAAAATGGTCGTTATTTTCATCTAAATTTACTCAAATATAGATCCTACATCAAAAATACTCAACAAAATCCAAAATACTCCAAGTCGATTTCAAATATATTTATTAAAATTTGACAAAAATTGTGACAAAATCCAAAAAATCGAAGTTAATTTCAACTGAAATTACTCAAATTAAGCTTCTCTATAAAAAAAACTTAACATAGTCGAGAAAAATCGAAGTTGGTTTCAAATAAATTAATTAAAATTTGACACTTCCAAACTAAAATTTTTTTTTCACAATCCATTAAATTGTCGTTATTTTCATCTAAATTTACTCAAATATACATCCTACAACAAAAATACTCACCAAAATCCAAAAAAATTGAAGCTGGTTTCAAATAAATTAATTAAAATTTGACACTTCCAAACTAAAATTTTTTTTTCACAATCCATTAAATTGTCGTTATTTTCATCTAAATTTACTCAAATATACATCCTACAACAAAAATACTCACCAAAATCCAAAAAAATTGAAGTTGGTTTCAAATATATTTATTAAAATTTGACACTTCCAACTAAAATTTTTTTCACAATCCTAAAAATTGAAGTTATTTTCATCTAAATTTACTCAAATATACATCCTACACCAAAAATACTCGACAAAATCCAAAAAAATCGAAGTAGGTTTCAAATAAATTTATTAAAATTTGACACTTCCAACTAAAATTTTTTTCACAATCCTAAAAATTGAAGTTATTTTCATCTAAATTTACTCAATTGTAGATCCTACATCAAAAATACTCAAGAAAATTCAAAAAATCGTAGTTGATTTTTAATAAATTTATTAAAATTTGACACTTGCAACTAAAATTTTTTTCACAATCCTAAAAATTGAAGTTATTTTCATCTAACTTTACTCAAATATACATCCTACACAAAAAATACTCGACAAAATCCAAACAAATCGAAGTTGGTTTCAAATAAATTTATTACAATTTGACACTTCCAACTAAAATTTTTTTCACAATCCTAAAAATTGAAGTTATTTTCATCTAAATTTACTCAATTGTAGATCCTACATCAAAAATACTCAAGAAAATTCAAAAAATCGTAGTTGGTTTCAAATAAATTTATTAAAATTTGACACTTCCAACTAAAATTTTTTCACAATCCAAAAAATTGTCGTTGTTTTCATGTAAATTTACTCAAATATAGATCCTATAACAAAAATGCTCTACAAAATCCAAAAAAATCGGTGTTGGTTTTAAATAAATTTATTAAAATTTGACACTTCCAACTAAAATTTTTTCACAATCCAAAAAATTGTCGTTATTTTCATCTAAATTAACTCAAATGTACATCCTACAACAAAAATACTCAACAAAATAAGAAAAACCGTGGTTGATTTCAAAAAAAGTTAGTAAAAATTGACACTACCGACTAAAATTTTTTTTCACAATCCAAAAAATTGTCGTCATTTTCATCTAAATTTACTCAAATATAGATCCTACATCAAAAATACTCAACAAAATCCAAAATAATCCAAGTCGATTTCAAATATATTTATTAAAATTTGACAAAAATCGTGACAAAATCCATAAAATCGAAGTTAATTTCACCTGAAATTACTCAAATTAAGCTTCCCTATCAAAAAAACTTAACATAGTCGAGAAAAATCGAAGTTGGTTTCAAATAAATTATGTAAAATTTGACACTTCCAACTAAATTTTTTTTTCACAATCCAAAAAATTGTCGTTATTTTCATCTAAATTTACTCAAATATAGATTCTACCACGAAAATACTCGACAAAATCCAAAAAAATCGCAGTAGGTTTCAAATAAATTTATTAAAATTTGACACTTCCAACTAAAATTTTTTACTCAATCCAAAAAATTGAAGTTATTTTCATCTAAATTTACTCAAATATAGATCCTACAACAAAAATACTCAACAAAATCCAAAAAAATCGAAGTTGATTTCAAATAAATTTATTAAAATTTGACACTTCCAACTAAAATTTTTTTCACAATCCTAAAAATTGAAGTTATTTTCACCTAAATTTACTCAAATATAGATCCTACAAAAAAATACTCAACAAAATCCAAAAAAATCGGAGTTGATTTCAAATAAATTTATTAAAATTTGACACTTGCATCTAAAATTTTTTTCACAATCCTAAAAATTGAAGTTATTTTCATCTAACTTTACTCAAATATACATCCTACACCAAAAATACTCGACAAAATCCAAAAAAATCGAAGTTGGTTTCAAATAAATTTATTACAATTTGACACTTCCAACTAAAATTTTTTTCACAATCCTAAAAATTGAAGTTATTTTCATCTAAATTTACTCAAATATACATCCTACACCAAAAATACTCGCCAAAATCCAAAAAAAATCGAAGTAGGTTTCAAAGAAATTTATTAAAATTTGACACTTCCAACTAAAATTTTTTTCACAATCCTAAAAATTGAAGTTATTTTCATCTAAATTTACTCAAATATAGATCCTACCAAAAAATACTCAACAAAATCCAAAAAAATCGAAGTTGATTTCAAATAAATTTATTAAAATTTGACACTTCCAACTAAAATTTTTTACTCAATCCAAAAAATTGAAGTTATTTTCATCTAAATGTACTCAAATATAGATCCTACAACAAAAATACTCAACAAAATCCAAAAGAATCGAAGTTGATTTCAAATAAATTTATTAAAATTTGACACTTCCAACTAAAATTTTCTTCACAATCCAAAAAATGGCCGTTATTTTCATCTAAATTTACTCAAATATACATCCTACAGCAAAAATACTCGACAAAATCAAAAAAAATCGAAGTTGGTTTCAAATAAATTTATTAAAATTTGACACTTCCATCTAAATTTTTTTTCACAATCCTAGAAATTGAAGTTATTTTCATCTAACCTTACTCAAATATACATCCTACTCCAAAAATACTCGACAAAATCCAAAAAAATCGAAGTTGGTTTCAAATATATTTATTACAATTTGACACTTCCAACTAAAATTTTTTTCACAAGCCTAAAAATTGAAGTTATTTTCATCTAAATTTACTCAAATATACATCCTACACCAAAAATACTCGACAAAATCCAAAAAAATCGAAGTAGGTTTCAAATAAATTTATTAAAATTTGACACTTCCAACTAAAATTTTTTTCACAATCCTAAAAATTGAAGTTATTTTCATCTAACTTCACTCAAATATACATCCTACACCAAAAATACTCGACAAAATCCAAAAAAATCGAAGTTGGTTTCAAATAAATTTATTACAATTTGACACTTCCAACTAAAATTTTTTTCACAATCCTAAAAATTGAAGTTATTTTCATCTAAATTTACTCAAATATAGATCCTACAAAAAAATACTCAACAAAATCCAAAAAAATCGGAGTTGATTTCAAAGAAATTTATTAAAATTTGACACTTCCAACTAAAATTTTTTTCACAATCCAAAAAATTGAAGTTATTTTCATCTAAATTTACTCAAATATAGATCCTACCAAAAAATACTCAACAAAATCCAAAAAAAAAGGAGTTGATTTCAAATAAATTTATTAAAATTTGACACTTCCAACTAAAATTTTCTTCACAATCCAAAAAATGGTCGTTATTTTCATCTAAATTTACTCAAATATACATCCTACAACAAAAATACTCGACAAAATCCAAAAAAATCGAAGTTGGTTTCAAATAAATTTATTAAAATTTTACACTTCCAACTAAAATTTTTTTCACAATCCTAGAAATTGAAGTTATTTTCATCTAAATTTACTCAAATATACATCCTACACCAAAAATACTCCACAAAATCCAAAAAAATCGAAGTTAGTTTCAAATAAATTTATTAAAATTTGACACTTCCAACTAAAATTTTCTTCACAATCCAAAAAAAGGTCGTTATTTTCATCTAAATTTACTCAAATATACATCCTACAACAAAAATACTCGACAAAATCCAAAAAAATCGAAGTTGGTTTCAAATAAATTTATTAAAATTTGACACTTCCAACTAAATTTTTTTTCACAATCCTAGAAATTGAAGTTATTTTCATCTAAATTTACTCAAATATAGATCCTACAAAAAAATACTCAACAAAATCCAAAAAAATCGGAGTTGATTTCAAATAAATTTATTAAAATTTGACACTTCCAACTAAAATTTTTTTCACAATCCTAAAAATTGAAGTTATTTTCATCTAACTTTACTCAAATATACATCCTACACCAAAAATACTCGACAAAATCCAAAAAAATCGAAGTTGGTTTCAAATAAATTTATTACAATTTGACACTTCCAACTAAAATTTTTTTCACAATCCTAAAAATTGAAGTTATTTTCATCTAAATTTACTCAAATATAGATCCTACAAAAAAATACTCAACAAAATCCAAAAAAATCGGAGTTGATTTCAAATAAATTTATTACAATTTGACACTTCCAACTAAAATTTTTTTCACAATCCAAAAAATTGAAGTTATTTTCATCTAAATTTACTCAAATATAGATCCTACCAAAAAATACTCAACAAAATCCAAAAAAATCGGAGTTGATTTCAAATAAATTTATTAAAATTTGACTCTTCCAACTAAAATTTTCTTCACAATCCAAAAAATGGTCGTTATTTTCATCTAAATTTACTCAAATATAGATCCTACCAAAAAATACTCAACAAAATCCAAAAAAATCGGAGTTGATTTCAAATAAATTTATTAAAATTTGACTCTTCCAACTAAAATTTTCTTCACAATCCAAAAAATGGTCGTTATTTTCATCTAAATTTACTCAAATATAGATCCTACATCAAAAATACTCAACAAAATCCAAAATACTCCAAGTCGATTTCAAATATATTTATTAAAATTTGACAAAAATTGTGACAAAATCCAAAAAATCGAAGTTAATTTCAACTGAAATTACTCAAATTAAGCTTCTCTATAAAAAAAACTTAACATAGTCGAGAAAAATCGAAGTTGGTTTCAAATAAATTAATTAAAATTTGACACTTCCAAACTAAAATTTTTTTTTCACAATCCATTAAATTGTCGTTATTTTCATCTAAATTTACTCAAATATACATCCTACAACAAAAATACTCACCAAAATCCAAAAAAATTGAAGCTGGTTTCAAATAAATTAATTAAAATTTGACACTTCCAAACTAAAATTTTTTTTTCACAATCCATTAAATTGTCGTTATTTTCATCTAAATTTACTCAAATATACATCCTACAACAAAAATACTCACCAAAATCCAAAAAAATTGAAGTTGGTTTCAAATATATTTATTAAAATTTGACACTTCCAACTAAAATTTTTTTCACAATCCTAAAAATTGAAGTTATTTTCATCTAAATTTACTCAAATATACATCCTACACCAAAAATACTCGACAAAATCCAAAAAAATCGAAGTAGGTTTCAAATAAATTTATTAAAATTTGACACTTCCAACTAAAATTTTTTTCACAATCCTAAAAATTGAAGTTATTTTCATCTAAATTTACTCAAATATACATCCTACACCAACAATACTCGACAAAATCCAAAAAAATCGCAGTAGGTTTCAAATAAATTTATTAAAATTTGACACTTCCAACTAAAATTTTTTTCACAATCCTAAAAATTGAAGTTATTTTCATCTAAATTTACTCAAATATAGATCCTACAACAAAAATACTCAACAAAATCCAAAAAAATCGGAGTTGATTTTTAATAAATTTATTAAAATTTGACACTTGCAACTAAAATTTTTTTCACAATCCTAAAAATTGAAGTTATTTTCATCTAACTTTACTCAAATATACATCCTACACAAAAAATACTCGACAAAATCCAAACAAATCGAAGTTGGTTTCAAATAAATTTATTACAATTTGACACTTCCAACTAAAATTTTTTTCACAATCCTAAAAATTGAAGTTATTTTCATCTAAATTTACTCAATTGTAGATCCTACATCAAAAATACTCAAGAAAATTCAAAAAATCGTAGTTGGTTTCAAATAAATTTATTAAAATTTGACACTTCCAACTAAAATTTTTTCACAATCCAAAAAATTGTCGTTGTTTTCATGTAAATTTACTCAAATATAGATCCTATAACAAAAATGCTCTACAAAATCCAAAAAAATCGGTGTTGGTTTTAAATAAATTTATTAAAATTTGACACTTCCAACTAAAATTTTTTCACAATCCAAAAAATTGTCGTTATTTTCATCTAAATTAACTCAAATGTACATCCTACAACAAAAATACTCAACAAAATAAGAAAAACCGTGGTTGATTTCAAAAAAAGTTAGTAAAAATTGACACTACCGACTAAAATTTTTTTTCACAATCCAAAAAATTGTCGTCATTTTCATCTAAATTTACTCAAATATAGATCCTACATCAAAAATACTCAACAAAATCCAAAATAATCCAAGTCGATTTCAAATATATTTATTAAAATTTGACAAAAATCGTGACAAAATCCATAAAATCGAAGTTAATTTCACCTGAAATTACTCAAATTAAGCTTCCCTATCAAAAAAACTTAACATAGTCGAGAAAAATCGAAGTTGGTTTCAAATAAATTATGTAAAATTTGACACTTCCAACTAAATTTTTTTTTCACAATCCAAAAAATTGTCGTTATTTTCATCTAAATTTACTCAAATATAGATTCTACCACGAAAATACTCGACAAAATCCAAAAAAATCGCAGTAGGTTTCAAATAAATTTATTAAAATTTGACACTTCCAACTAAAATTTTTTACTCAATCCAAAAAATTGAAGTTATTTTCATCTAAATTTACTCAAATATAGATCCTACCAAAAAATACTCAACAAAATCCAAAAAAAAAGGAGTTGATTTCAAATAAATTTATTAAAATTTGACACTTCCAACTAAAATTTTCTTCACAATCCAAAAAATGGTCGTTATTTTCATCTAAATTTACTCAAATATACATCCTACAACAAAAATACTCGACAAAATCCAAAAAAATCGAAGTTGGTTTCAAATAAATTTATTAAAATTTTACACTTCCAACTAAAATTTTTTTCACAATCCTAGAAATTGAAGTTATTTTCATCTAAATTTACTCAAATATACATCCTACACCAAAAATACTCCACAAAATCCAAAAAAATCGAAGTTAGTTTCAAATAAATTTATTAAAATTTGACACTTCCAACTAAAATTTTCTTCACAATCCAAAAAAAGGTCGTTATTTTCATCTAAATTTACTCAAATATACATCCTACAACAAAAATACTCGACAAAATCCAAAAAAATCGAAGTTGGTTTCAAATAAATTTATTAAAATTTGACACTTCCAACTAAATTTTTTTTCACAATCCTAGAAATTGAAGTTATTTTCATCTAAATTTACTCAAATATAGATCCTACAAAAAAATACTCAACAAAATCCAAAAAAATCGGAGTTGATTTCAAATAAATTTATTAAAATTTGACACTTCCAACTAAAATTTTTTTCACAATCCTAAAAATTGAAGTTATTTTCATCTAACTTTACTCAAATATACATCCTACACCAAAAATACTCGACAAAATCCAAAAAAATCGAAGTTGGTTTCAAATAAATTTATTACAATTTGACACTTCCAACTAAAATTTTTTTCACAATCCTAAAAATTGAAGTTATTTTCATCTAAATTTACTCAAATATAGATCCTACAAAAAAATACTCAACAAAATCCAAAAAAATCGGAGTTGATTTCAAATAAATTTATTACAATTTGACACTTCCAACTAAAATTTTTTTCACAATCCAAAAAATTGAAGTTATTTTCATCTAAATTTACTCAAATATAGATCCTACCAAAAAATACTCAACAAAATCCAAAAAAATCGGAGTTGATTTCAAATAAATTTATTAAAATTTGACTCTTCCAACTAAAATTTTCTTCACAATGCAAAAAATGGTCGTTATTTTCATCTAAATTTACTCAAATATAGATCCTACAAAAAAATACTCAACAAAATCCAAAAAAATCGGAGTTGATTTCAAATAAATTTATTACAATTTGACACTTCCAACTAAAATTTTTTTCACAATCCAAAAAATTGAAGTTATTTTCATCTAAATTTACTCAAATATAGATCCTACCAAAAAATACTCAACAAAATCCAAAAAAATCGGAGTTGATTTCAAATAAATTTATTAAAATTTGACTCTTCCAACTAAAATTTTCTTCACAATCCAAAAAATGGTCGTTATTTTCATCTAAATTTACTCAAATATAGATCCTACATCAAAAATACTCAACAAAATCCAAAATACTCCAAGTCGATTTCAAATATATTTATTAAAATTTGACAAAAATTGTGACAAAATCCAAAAAATCGAAGTTAATTTCAACTGAAATTACTCAAATTAAGCTTCTCTATAAAAAAAACTTAACATAGTCGAGAAAAATCGAAGTTGGTTTCAAATAAATTAATTAAAATTTGACACTTCCAAACTAAAATTTTTTTTTCACAATCCATTAAATTGTCGTTATTTTCATCTAAATTTACTCAAATATACATCCTACAACAAAAATACTCACCAAAATCCAAAAAAATTGAAGCTGGTTTCAAATAAATTAATTAAAATTTGACACTTCCAAACTAAAATTTTTTTTTCACAATCCATTAAATTGTCGTTATTTTCATCTAAATTTACTCAAATATACATCCTACAACAAAAATACTCACCAAAATCCAAAAAAATTGAAGTTGGTTTCAAATATATTTATTAAAATTTGACACTTCCAACTAAAATTTTTTTCACAATCCTAAAAATTGAAGTTATTTTCATCTAAATTTACTCAAATATACATCCTACACCAAAAATACTCGACAAAATCCAAAAAAATCGAAGTAGGTTTCAAATAAATTTATTAAAATTTGACACTTCCAACTAAAATTTTTTTCACAATCCTAAAAATTGAAGTTATTTTCATCTAAATTTACTCAAATATACATCCTACACCAACAATACTCGACAAAATCCAAAAAAATCGCAGTAGGTTTCAAATAAATTTATTAAAATTTGACACTTCCAACTAAAATTTTTTTCACAATCCTAAAAATTGAAGTTATTTTCATCTAAATTTACTCAAATATAGATCCTACAGAAAAATACTCAACAAAATCCAAAAAAATCGGAGTTGATTTCAAATAAATTTATTAAAATTTGACACTTCCAACTAAAATTTTTTTCACAATCCAAAAAATTGAAGTTATTTTCATCTAAATTTACTCAAATATAGATCCTACCAAAAAATACTCAACAAAATCCAAAAAAATCGGAGTTGATTTCAAATAAATTTATTAAAATTTGACACTTCCAACTAAAATTTTCTTCACAATCCAAAAAATGGTCGTTATTTTCATCTAAATTTACTCAAATATACATCCTACAACAAAAATACTCGACAAAATCCAAAAAAATCGAAGTTGGTTTCAAATAAGTTTATTAAAATTTGACACTTCCAACTAAAATTTTTTTCACAATCCTAGAAATTGAAGTTATTTTCATCTAAATTTACTCAAATATACATCCTACACCAAAAATACTCGACAAAATCCAAAAAAATCGAAGTTGGTTTCAAATAAATTTATTAAAATTTGACACTTCAAACTAAAATTTTCTTCACAATCCTAGAAATTGAAGTTATTTTCATCTAAATTTACTCAAATATACATCCTACACCAAAAATACTCGACAAAATCCAAAAAAATCGAAGTTGGTTTCAAATAAATTTATTAAAATTTGACACTTCCAACTAAAATTTTCTTCACAATCTAAAAAATGGTCGTTATTTTCATCTAAATTTACTCAAATATACATCCTACACCAAAAATACTCGACAAAATAAAAAAAAATCGAAGTTGGTTTCAAATAAATTTACTAAAATTGTACACTTCCAACTAAATTTTTTTTCACAATCCAAAAAATGGTCTTTATTTTCATCTTAATTTACTCAAATATACATCCTACAACAAAAATACTCGACAAAATCCAAAAAAATCGAAGTTGGTTTCAAATAAATTTATTAAAATTTGACACTTCAAACTAAAATTTGCTTCACAATCCAAAAAATGGTCGTTATTTTCATCTAAATTTACTCAAATATACATCCTACACCAAAAATACTCGACAAAATCCAAAAAAATCGAAGTTGGTTTCAAATAAATTTATTAAAATTTGACACTTCCAACTAAAATTTTCTTCACAATCCTAAGAATTGAAATTATTTTCATCTAAATTTACTCAAATATACATCCTACAACAAAAATACTCGACAAAATTCAAAAAATTCGAAGTTGGTTTCAAATAAATTTATTAAAATTTGACACTTCCAACTAAAATTTTCTTCACAATCTAAAAAATGGTCGTTATTTTCATCTAAATTTACTCAAATATACATCCTACACCAAAAATACTCGACAAAATAAAAAAAAAATCGAAGTTGATTTCAAATAAATTTATTAAAATTTGACACTTCCAACTAAAATTTTCTTCACAATCTAAAAAATGGTCGTTATTTTCATCTAAATTTACTCAAATATACATCCTACACGAAAAATACTCGACAAAATCCAAAAAAATCGAAGTTGGTTTCAAATAAATTTATTAAAATTTGACACTTCCAACTAAAATTTTTTTCACAATCCTAAAAATTGAAGTTATTTTCATCTAAATTTACTCAAATATACATCCTACACCAAAAATACTCGACAAAATCCAAAAAAATCGAAGTTGGTTTCAAATAAATTTATTAAAATTTGACACTTCCAACTAAATTTTTTTTCACAATCCAAAAAATGGTACGTTATTTTCATCTAAATTTACTCAAATATACATCCAACAACAAAAATTCTCGACAAAATCCAAAAAATTCGAAGTTGGTTTCAAATAAATTTATTAAAATTTGACACTTCCAACTAAAATTTTTTTCACAATCCTAAAAATTGAAGTTATTTTCATCTAAATTTACTCAAATATAGATCCTACAAAAAAATACTCGACAAAATCCAAAATAATCGAAGTTGGTTTCAAATAAATTTATTAAAATTTGACACTTCCAACTAAAATTTTTTTCACAATCCTAGAAATTGAAGTTATTTTCATCTAAATTTACTCAAATATACATCCTACACCAAAAATACCCGACAAAAACCAAAAAAATCGAAGTTGGTTTCCAATAAATTTATTAAAATTTGACACTTCCAACTAAAACTTTTTTCACAACCCTAGAAATTGAAGTTATTTTCATCTAAATTTACTCAAATATACATCCTACACCAAAAATACTCGACAAAATCCAAAAAAATCGAAGTTGGTTTCAAATAAATTTATTAAAATTTGACACTTCAAACTAAAATTTTCTTCACAATCCAAAAAATGGTCGTTATTTTCATCCAAATTTACTCAAATATACATCCTACACCAAAAATACTCGACAAAATCCAAAAAAATCGAAGTTGGTTTCAAATAAATTTATTAAAATTTGACACTTCCAACTAAAATTTTCTTCACAATCCAAAAAATGGTCGTTATTTTCATCTAAATGTACTCAAATATACATCCTACAACAAAAATACTCGAAAAAATCCAAAAAAATCGAAGTTGGTTTCAAATAAATTTATTAAAATTAGACACTTCCAACTAAATTTTTTTTCACAATCCAAAAATGGTCGTTATTTTCATCTAAATTTACTCAAATATACATCCTACAACAAAAATACTCGACAAAATTCAAAAAATTCGAAGTTGGTTTCAAATAAATTTATTAAAATTTGACACTTCCAACTAAAATTTTCTTCACAATCTAAAAAATGGTCGTTATTTTCATCTAAATTTACTCAAATATACATCCTACACCAAAAATACTCGACAAAATAAAAAAAAAATCGAAGTTGATTTCAAATAAATTTATCAAAATTTGACACTTCCAACTAAAATTTTCTTCACAATCTAAAAAATGGTCGTTATTTTCATCTAAATTTACTCAAATATACATCCTACACGAAAAATACTCGACAAAATCCAAAAAAATCGAAGTTGGTTTCAAATAAATTTATTAAAATTTGACACTTCCAACTAAAATTTTTTTCACAATCCTAAAAATTGAAGTTATTTTCATCTAAATTTACTCAAATATACATCCTACACCAAAAATACTCGACAAAATCCAAAAAAATCGAAGTTGGTTTCAAATAAATTTATTAAAATTTGACACTTCCAACTAAATTTTTTTTCACAATCCAAAAAATGGTACGTTATTTTCATCTAAATTTACTCAAATATACATCCTACTGTGACGTCCCACTATTTTTCGCGCGGTATTTTAACACCACTTCCTCACAAACCCATCCACAACTCCATCAAAAACCATCGAACTCAAGCCATACCCCTTTTTCAAACCCAACCGATCACTTAGACGATATACCTTAGTGGTCCCTGTCTCTAAATGGTCAATCCCAATCGCCGATCACCTTGATGTTGTACCTTAGCGGTCCCCAACACAAGATGACCCATACAAAACGCCACCTCGATGATGTATCTTAGAGATCCCCATCACGAGATGATCGTTACAAAACTCCTTCGCCTATTCGCCATATGAGGCATGAAAACTTCCTTCCAAATCTACGTTTAAACAAACCCCTCATCCTTAAAACCCTCTTCCAAATCGAGACTACGTCTCACGCCCTTACTATGATCACAGAAGTCAATACACCGTTTACCCCATTCCTATACGACCTCCTAAACTCCACCAAATGGGTTGAGTATTTCGCTTCAAAACCCCATGCAAAAACCCTAGAAATGTTACTGCGACGCAAATGTACAAACGTGATCAACACGTGATTGTAATTACGACGCATTTGGCGTACGTGACATAAATACATCTATTAATAGCCATACCGTTTACAAAAACCCCCAAAATCTACTGCGTCTTGTTCCGAAATCTGTCAAGGTCTTTACCGCGCGAACCCCCGCAGTACTCCTGGAAGATCATATAAATACGAAGGATCGAGAGCTCATAACGCTCTTTTGTCAACAGACTATCGAATAGATCAGAGTATTATTTAACCAGTGTTAACTATTCTAATCAGTGCTCTACGACAATCACTGTAAGTCATTATTATATACCATCATTATAGTGCATATCACCCCATACCATATTATTATTTATCAACGCTTATAGCTTATTATTATATTCTTTCGTTTATGCTTATCGCTTACTTATTATTATATTCTTTCGTTTATGCTTATCGCTTACTTATTATTATATTCTTTCGTTTATGCTTATCGCTTACTTACTATTATATTCTTTCATTTATGCTTATTGCTTACTTACTATTATATTCTTTCATTTATGCTTATATCGCCATTCATATTCATAACTCATATTATAAATGTTGCGCGTGTGAATACAAAATCTTCCCACGCATTGTTAAACCCACTCTAACAAAGCTAATAAACCGCTTTGTTATCAATCATGTTTCGAGTTATTGTGCGTATCCTCAAATCATAAGGCTTCCCCACGAAACCAAGCTGCCGCAACAGCTGATTCGCGAGAGCTCTCCCAGTATTTACAAACACACTGCAGCACGAACCGTGCTATTCTTAGGAAAACTAAGTGTGGTTTCTTTAGTACGAATGCAACGGTAAATCCTATTACCAAACCAAAACAAAACAAGAGTGCTAACGGGTGTCATTACCGGAGGGATTACAGTCCAAACCTTCCCTGGTCGTTCAGAGCTACGAATCTGGCATTCGCGCCTGAATCCCTACTCTCCGCAGTGCCACGAATCTGGCATTCGCGCCTGCATCCTACCCTCCGCAGCGCCACGAATCTGGCATTCGCGCCTGCATCCTACTCTCCGCAGTGCCACGAATCTGGCATTCGCACCTGCATCCCTTCGAACATTCAGTGCCACGAATCTGGCATTCGCGCCTGAATTCCTACTCTCCGCAGTGCCACGAATCTGGCATTCGCGCCTGCATCCTACTCTCCGCAGTGCCACGAATCTGGCATTCGCGCCTGCATCCCTTCGAACATTCAGTGCCACGAATCTGGCATACGCGCCTGAATTCCTGCTCTCCGCAGTGCCACGAATCTGGCATTCGCGCCTGCATCCTACTCTCCGCAGTGCCACGAATCTGGCATTCGCGCCTGCATCCCTTCGAACATTCAGTGCCACGAATCTGGCATTCGCGCCTGAATTCCTACTCTCCGCAGTGCCACGAATCTGGCATTCGCGCCTGCATCCTACTCTCCGCAGTGCCACGAATCTGGCATTCGCGCCTGCATCCTACTCTCCGCAGTGCCACGAATCTGGCATTCGCGCCTGCATTCCCTTCGAATAAAACCCCTCATGTCATTCTCCCAAAGACCTTCACCCGGGACGTGACATATTTTTGGTGACAGCGGTGGGATGCGTCCACCGTTGAAAGAAAATAAATTCTCTAACGCGGTACCCACAAAGTCCCAACATTTAAAATGTGTATTGAACGCCCTAGTCGGTGTCAACCATCTTACCGGAGCCGTAGGTTACAAAGTTTGACGGCATATTTGAACGCGCTAACCTGCACTTCGGGAGGCGTAGCTACAACCATTGACGGCAGCGAGGTTTGCTTAAAGTGCTCTAGCCTAGCGCCCGCAGATACCGTAGAAATATATTGGACCCATTATTACTATACGTTTAGAACCCCTGTTTATTGTCCTCGATGCAGTAAATCATTAATTCCAGAACGCCCAATAAGAGACTGCATCGAGTGCTGTGAAAGTTATTTGCTCTCGAATAAGAGCTACCGTCGGTTTGACAATCATCAAAAATGAGTATAGAACGCCCCGAATTTTAAATAAACGGCCTAAACATGTCCGTGTACGGCGATACCGAGGACTCTCACATAATGGACCCAGACGCGGGTCCTTCCCCTAACCCTGAAGACGCCGCGACCGCCGAAAGAATGGAGCTGGTGCAATTATTACAGCAAGAGGTAGCCCAAATTAAAAGCTCGTACGCGGAAATTGTCGCAAATCGGGAATCCAATACGCATTCAGGCGTAGTCTCCGATTCGGACGGCCCCGCGTTAGAAGGTCTCTCCGGTCGAATTCAAGCCATCCGCGACATGGTGGAAAAACTTCTTGCACCTCCGCCAATGGCAAACAATTTCGCAGCTCCCGGTTCCTCCCGTTTCGATAGGAAACCAATGATAAATTATAACAATGTACCGGACCAGGATCCATTGCCCCAGATCGAATTGAAAGACGCAATAGAAACCGTCCCAAAGTTTAACGGTCACAATATATCCGTTTTGCAATTCGCGAGAGCCTGCAATAGGGCTAAGGCTCTGGTTCCCTCGCAAGCCGAACCCCAGTTAACGAGGTTGTTGCTAACTAAGCTGCAAGACCATGCATACTTGGCCGTTGAGAATAGGGTCTTTGACTCCATAAATGATTTAGTCAAACAACTCAACCGCACTTTTTCTCCTGGTAAAACGTCTGACCACTATCGTGGGGAACTTGTCAATATTATAAAAGGAACCAACGAGCACATGTTGAAGTACCTTTCACGCGTAAGGGACCTCCGATTCGCCATTTTAGAAGAGGATAGAGAATATTACAGCGATTTCGCACAACAGCATCTTCAGGACCTAGACCGCCTAACCTTAGACTCATTCGTCGATGGCCTTCCGCCCTACATAAGGATGAGATTACACCAGCACCGTTTCGAAACTCTCAACGAAGCATTCGATCAGGCTGTCCTCGTAGACAAGCAGATTGATAGGGACCGTCTCCGATTCTCCGATCCCAAACTAATCTGCCAAATCTGCAACAAGACAGGTCACGGCGCACGGTTCTGTCGAAATAATCAACGATCTGCGATCAACCAAAATTCCGAGAGTTACCCTCCAAACCACGCCGCGGAATATAGGTATCAAGCACCCAATCCCCTGCTCCCATATGGGAACAAGAACCGTCCTCCACCTCCGAAACCTACGGAGATACGCAAAAGCAGTTACTGCATGAAGCCCGGACACGCGACCTTGGAATACCTAAAACGCAAATCCACCATATACAAGGATCCTAGAACCTTGCGGGAAACGGAGTCGAAAACTACTCCTCCGAGCACTGATGGATGCGATCCGTGGAGTACACCCATTTACGATTCAGCCCAAAATACCAAGAATACCGTAAGAATCGATACCGCACAACTAAACCCAGTTAATCAGGTGCCATCGATAATAACTCACACGCCGGATTTCGTGAAGATACCCGAATTAAAGATTGACACTCCGATCAAAATGCCCACCATCGAAGTAGAGAAACTCGACAGAATAAATCCAGAATCCAAACCGGTACGTCCAAAAGAGACTACGACGCCGACAGGCATCACTCCCATCCACCCCATAATAAAAAGCAAGTCCCTCTTAGCCCAGGATCCGTCGATCCACCACCTCGAGGCACCCGCGAAGGTGCACTCACGCTCATCCCCTGCGCATGACGCCAAATCAACCCTTCCCATAACCTCCCAAGAGTCTCTTGCAGTTACGCCGGAACAGGAAATAACGGAGAAATCTGAAGAAATCCCTTCGAGGGTAGGACAATCACTCCAGTCAATCTCAACGGGACACATAATCGCCCAGGAAGCAGACCTAGTAAAACTGGACAAACAGAAAATCCACGCCGTTCTGAACTACTCAGCACCTTGCGCACCTGAAAGAATTAACAACTACCTCGGACTGACCGGATATTACATTAAGTTTATCCCAGATTTCCCTAAAACGGCTCGGCCTTTGACCTCACTACGGAAGAAAGACACTCCATTGGACTGGAGATCGTCCCAACAAACCGCTTTTAACCACTCAAAATCAGCATTGCAGAGGGAACCGATCCTGCAATACTCGACTTTTGAACTGGAATTCCACGCCTGGTCAGACGCCTTATCCCGTAAACCCCTTACAGTGGAGGCATGCCCCATACGACCACGAGAAAAATCGGACGACGACTTGGAAGACAGGTCCAAACATAAGCCAAGCAGCTCCAAGAGGCCAAGGTTCTCCAGTTCACCGATCCATGTGGCAACGAGTGGAAGCAACTCCATCGATCCTACAATGCCCACATCCAACGCTCACCTTAGAAGAGAATCAAACGGGATTCAACTGCACCGAAAGAAGCGCCGGAAATTGTCGCCAGCAGAAATTCGGCCAAGTCCTTCCCCGGAAAACATACGTGAACGACTGCCTACCACGAGAACCGACCAGATTTACAAATTACCCATGCAGGTTCTATTGACGAAATATCCTGTGTGCGTGCTCCTCAGCCTACTCACATCAATTAAAGGGGCAGACGAATTCATTAAAAGATTTAACTGTCATTTCGGAGCTCCTAGAGCCACCCTCACCGACCAAGCGGCAAACTCTAAAAGCACTTTCGCGAAAACAGCAGTACGGGAATGTAAAACCCAACAATTCCGAACCACAGCCCTTCACCCACAGACGAATGGCTCTATAAAAAGATTGCATCTCGCTTTGACCAAATCTTCACAATTAATTATAGGTAGATACAGCGACTGGGACGAATGGAACTTAGCCGCGTTCTCAAATAACGCCAGCGTCCAAAAGGGCACTGGCTGCACTTCGCGTGAATTAATATTCAGGAAATTAGCTCGGGTACCCAGTCGGAAACCGGTAACCGAAAATTTTGAAAAAGAAACATACATTGGTTATCTATCACCTCTGAGTAGGAGTCTATGGTGCAAAGGATATTATGATCGTCCTTTTCATATACGCGAGAGTCCCGGTTGACCCCACGCCACCACAAACAAAATTACCTTAATCAATTTTCCATCATAGATAATTTCTACTGCAACATTTATTGCACCACTCACGCGGCCATGCCGTCTAGATGGAAGAAAGGGCCATCACACCCCTTCTCTCCCTAAAGTGATCTCTTCGAGTCATCAACAGAGAGGCGCCTCCGCAGAACGGACACCTCCATCGATGACTCTCATCCTCCAACATCGGTCAACGGGAAGCAGTTCCCGAAAGCCACTACCCCTTCGTCCCGTAGAGACCCTTCTAAATTCAAACAAAACCACCTATACCCTACACCGATCCTAATCCTTCCTTCCTTTCCTATCCTTATAAATAATCCCTTGTAAATATTCCTTATAAATTAATAATATATATATATATTCCTTATTTTCTATTTTTTTATATATATATATATAGGTCTTTCTTTTATTTTTTTCTTCAAGCCACACTAAACAACTCTTATTATCACTAAAACATATAAATTATTTTATTTCCTTTTTAACAAAACAGGCTACATATTTTGTTTTATTCGCCAAAATAGGCTTTATATTCTATTTTCTTTATTTTCTTATTTCAAACCACCCAAACCTTATGTTAAGAAATATAAAAATTTCTTCATATAAAGGGGGAGGTGTGATGTCCCACTATATTTCGCTCAAAATTTTTTTTCTCATTCCAAGCCACCCGCCACTTATGTTAAGAAATGTAAAAATTTCTTCATATAAGGGGGGAGGTGTGACGTCCCACTATTTTTCGCGCGGTATTTTAACACCACTTCCTCACAAACCCATCCACAACTCCATCAAAAACCATCGAACTCAAGCCATACCCCTTTTTCAAACCCAACCGATCACTTAGACGATATACCTTAGTGGTCCCTGTCTCTAAATGGTCAATCCCAATCGCCGATCACCTTGATGTTGTACCTTAGCGGTCCCCAACACAAGATGACCCATACAAAACGCCACCTCGATGATGTATCTTAGAGATCCCCATCACGAGATGATCGTTACAAAACTCCTTCGCCTATTCGCCATATGAGGCATGAAAACTTCCTTCCAAATCTACGTTTAAACAAACCCCTCATCCTTAAAACCCTCTTCCAAATCGAGACTACGTCTCACGCCCTTACTATGATCACAGAAGTCAATACACCGTTTACCCCATTCCTATACGACCGCCTAAACTCCACCAAATGGGTTGAGTATTTCGCTTCAAAGCCCCATGCAAAAACCCTAGAAATGTTACTGCGACGCAAATGTACAAACGTGATCAACACGTGATTGTAATTACGACGCATTTGGCGTACGTGACATAAATACATCTATTAATAGCCATACCGTTTACAAAAACCCCCAAAATCTACTGCGTCTTGTTCCGAAATCTGTCAAGGTCTTTACCGCGCGAACCCCCGCAGTACTCCTGGAAGATCATATAAATACGAAGGATCGAGAGCTCATAACGCTCTTTTGTCAACAGACTATCGAATAGATCAGAGTATTATTTAACCAGTGTTAACTATTCTAATCAGTGCTCTACGACAATCACTGTAAGTCATTATTATATAAAATCATTATAGTGCATATCACCCCATACCATATTATTATTTATCAACGCTTATAGCTTATTATTATATTCTTTCGTTTATGCTTATCGCTTACTTATTATTATATTCTTTCGTTTATGCTTATCGCTTACTTACTATTATATTCTTTCATTTATGCTTATTGCTTACTTACTATTATATTCTTTCATTTATGCTTATATCGCCATTCATATTCATAACTCATATTATAAATGTTGCGCGTGTGAATACAAAATCTTCCCACGCATTGTTAAACCCTCTCTAACAAAGCTAATAAACCGCTTTGTTATCAATCATGTTTCGAGTTATTGTGCGTATCCTCAAATCATAAGGCTTCCCCACGAAACCAAGCTGCCGCAACAGCTGATTCGCGAGAGCTCTCCCAGTATTTACAAACACACTGCAGCACGAACCGTGCTATTCTTAGGAAAACTAAGTGTGGTTTCTTTAGTACGAATGCAACGGTAAATCCTATTACCAAACCAAAACAAAACAAGAGTGCTAACGGGTGTCATTACCGGAGGGATTACAGTCCAAACCTTCCCTGGTCGTTCAGAGCTACGAATCTGGCATTCGCGCCTGAATCCCTACTCTCCGCAGTGCCACGAATCTGGCATTCGCGCCTGCATCCTACCCTCCGCAGCGCCACGAATCTGGCATTCGCGCCTGCATCCTACTCTCCGCAGTGCCACGAATCTGGCATTCGCACCTGCATCCCTTCGAACATTCAGTGCCACGAATCTGGCATTCGCGCCTGAATTCCTACTCTCCGCAGTGCCACGAATCTGGCATTCGCGCCTGCATCCTACTCTCCGCAGTGCCACGAATCTGGCATTCGCGCCTGCATCCCTTCGAACATTCAGTGCCACGAATCTGGCATTCGCGCCTGAATTCCTGCTCTCCGCAGTGCCACGAATCTGGCATTCGCGCCTGCATCCTACTCTCCGCAGTGCCACGAATCTGGCATTCGCGCCTGCATCCCTTCGAACATTCAGTGCCACGAATCTGGCATTCGCGCCTGAATTCCTACTCTCCGCAGTGCCACGAATCTGGCATTCGCGCCTGCATCCTACTCTCCGCAGTGCCACGAATCTGGCATTCGCGCCTGCATTCCCTTCGAATAAAACCCCTCATGTCATTCTCCCAAAGACCTTCACCCGGGACGTGACAGAGACTTCCAACTAAAATTTTTTATACAATCCAAAAAATTGAAGTCATTTTCATCTAAATTTACTCTAATATAGATTATACAATAAAATTACTCGACAAAATCCAAAAAAATCGAAGTTGGTCAAATAAATTTATTAAAATTCACACTTCCAACTAAAATTTTTTTTCACAATCCAAAAAATTGTTGTTATTTTCATCTAAATTTACTCAAATATAGATCCTACCACGAAAATACTCAACAAAATCCAAAATAATCGAAGTTGGTTTTAAATAAATTTATTAAAATTTGGCACTTCCAACAAAATTTTTTTCACAATCCAAAAAATTGTCGTTATTTTCATCTAAATTTACTGAAATATAGATCCTAGAACAAAAATGCTCTACAAAATCCAAAAAAATCGAAGTTGGTTTCAAATAAATTTATTAAAATTTGACACTTCCAACAAAATTTTTTTCACAATCCAAAAAAATGAAATTATTTTCATCTAAATTTACTCAATATAGATCCTAGAACAAAAATGTTCTACAAAATCGAAAAAAATCGAAGTTGGTATCAAATAAATCGATTAAAATTTGACACTTCCAACTAAAATTTTTTTTCACAATCCCAGAAATTGTCGTTATTTTCATCTACATTTACTCTAATATAGATCCTACAACAAAAATACTCAACAAAATCCAAAATAATCCAAGTCGATTTCATATATATTTATTAAAATTTAACAAAAATCGTGACAAATTCCAAAAAATCGAAGTTAATTTCAACTGAAATTACTCAAAATTGAGCTTCTCTATAAAAAAAAATCTATCATAGTCGAGAAAAATCGAAGTTTGTTTCAAAAAAATTTATTAAAATTTGACACTTCCAACTAAAATTTTTTTTCACAATCCAAAAAATTGTCGTCATTTTCATCTAAATTTACTCAAATATAGATCCTACATCAAAAATACTCAACAAAATCCAAAATACTCCAAGTCGATTTCAAATATATTTATTAAAATTTGACAAAAATTGTGACAAAATCCAAAAAATCGAAGTTAATTTCAACTGAAATTACTCAAATTAAGCTTCTCTATAAAAAAAACTTAACATAGTCGAGAAAAATCGAAGTTGGTTTCAAATAAATTAATTAAAATTTGACACTTCCAAACTAAAATTTTTTTTCACAATCCATTAAATTGTCGTTATTTTCAACTAAATTTACTCAAATATACATCCTACAACAAAAATACTCACCAAAATCCAAAAAAATCGAAGTTGGTTTCAAATATATTTATTAAAATTTGACACTTCCAATTAAAATTTTTTTTCACAATCCAAAAAATTGGCGTTGTTTTCATCTAAATTTACTCAAATATAGATCCTATAACAAAAATGCTTTACAAAATCCAAAAAAATCGATGTTGGTTTTAAATAAATTTATTAAAATTTGACCCTTCCAACTAAAATTTTTTCACAATCCAAAAAATTGTCGTCATTTTCATCTAAATTTACTCAAATATAGATCCTACATCAAAAATACTCAACAAAATCCAAAATAATCCAAGTCGATTTCAAATATATTTATTAAAATTTGACAAAAATCGTGACAAAATCCATAAAATCGAAGTTAATTTCACCTGAAATTACTCAAATTAAGCTTCCCTATCAAAAAAACTTAACATAGTCGAGAAAAATCGAAGTTGGTTTCAAATAAATTATGTAAAATTTGACACTTCCAACTAAATTTTTTTTTCACAATCCAAAAAATTGCCGTTATTTTCATCTAAATTTACTCAAATATAGATTCTACCACGAAAATACTCAACAAAATCCAAAAAAATCGAAGTTGGTATCAAATAAATTGATTAAAATTTGACACTTCCAACTAAAATTTTTTTTCACAATCCCAGAAAGTCTCGTTATTTTCATCTAAATTTACTGAAATATAGATCCTAGAACAAAAATGCTCTACAAAATCCAAAAAAATCGAAGTTGGTTTCAAATAAATTTATAAATTTGAGACTTCCAAATAAAATTTTTTTCACAATCCAAAAAATTGAAGTCATTTTCATCTAAATTTACTCAAATATAGATCCTAGAACAAAATAGCTCTACAAAATCCAAAAAAATCGAAGTTGGTGTCAAATAAATTTATTAAAATTTGACACTTCCAACAAAAATTATTTCACAATCCAAAAAAATGAAATTATTTTCATCTAAATTTACTCAATATAAATCCTAGAACAAAAATGCTCTACAAAATCCAAAAAAATCGAAGTTGGTATCAAATAAATTGATTAAAATTTGACACTTCCAACTAAATTTTTTTTCACAATCCCAGAAATTGTCGTTATTTTCATCTAAATTTACTCAAATATAGATCCTAGAACAAAAATGCTCTACAAAATCCAAAAAAATCGAAGTTGGTTTCAAATAAATTTATTAAAATTTGAGACTTCCAACTAAAATTTTTTCACAATCCAAAAAATTGAAGTCATTTTCATCTAAATTTACTCTAATCCTACAACAAAAATACTCAACAAAATAAAAAAAAATCGAAGTAGGTTTCAAATAAATTTATTAAAATTTGACACTTCGAACCAAAAATTTTTTCACTATCCAAAAAATTGAAGTCATTTTCATATAAATTTACTCAAATATAGATCCTAGAACAAAAATGCTCTACAAAATCGAAAAAAATCGAAGTTGGTTTCAAATAAATTTATAAATTTGAGACTTCCAAATAAAATTTTTTTCACAATCCAAAAAATTGAAGTCATTTTCATCTAAATTTACTCAAATATAGATCCTAGAACAAAAATGCTTTACAAAATCCAAAAAAATCGAAGTTGGTTTCAAATAAATTTATTAAAATTTGAGACTTCCAACTAAAATTTTTTCACAATCCAAAAAATTGAAGTCATTTTCATCTAAATTTACTCTAATCCTACAACAAAAATACTCAACAAAATAAAAAAAAATCGAAGTAGGTTTCAAATAAATTTATTAAAATTTGACACTTCGAACCAAAAATTTTTTCACAATCCAAAAAATTGAAGTCATTTTCATCTAAATTTACTCAAATATAGATCCTAGAACAAAAATGCTCTACAAAATCGAAAAAAATCGAAGTTGGTTTCAAATAAATTTATAAATTTGAGACTTCCAAATAAAATTTTTTTCACAATCCAAAAAATTGAAGTCATTTTCATCTAAATTTACTCAAATATAGATCCTAGAACAAAAATGCTCTACAAAATCCAAAAAAATCGAAGTTGGTGTCAAATAAATTTATTAAAAGTTGACACTTCCAACAAAAATTATTTCACAATCCAAAAAAATGAAATTATTTTCATCTAAATTTACTCAATATAAATCCTAGAACAAAAATGCTCTACAAAATCCAAAAAAATCGAAGTTGGTATCAAATAAATCGATTAAAATTTGACACTTCCAACTAAAATTTTTTTTCACAATCCCAGAAATTGTCGTTATTTTCATCTACATTTACTCTAATATAGATCCTACAACAAAAATACTCAACAAAATCCAAAATAATCCAAGTCGATTTCATATATATTTATTAAAATTTAACAAAAATCGTGACAAATTCCAAAAAATCGAAGTTAATTTCAACTGAAATTACTCAAAATTGAGCTTCTCTATAAAAAAAAATCTATCATAGTCGAGAAAAATCGAAGTTTGTTTCAAAAAAATTTATTAAAATTTGACACTTCCAACTAAAATTTTTTTTCACAATCCAAAAAATTGTCGTCATTTTCATCTAAATTTACTCAAATATAGATCCTACATCAAAAATACTCAACAAAATCCAAAATACTCCAAGTCGATTTCAAATATATTTATTAAAATTTGACAAAAATTGTGACAAAATCCAAAAAATCGAAGTTAATTTCAACTGAAATTACTCAAATTAAGCTTCTCTATAAAAAAAACTTAACATAGTCGAGAAAAATCGAAGTTGGTTTCAAATAAATTAATTAAAATTTGACACTTCCAAACTAAAATTTTTTTTCACAATCCATTAAATTGTCGTTATTTTCATCTAAATTTACTCAAATATACATCCTACAACAAAAATACTCACCAAAATCCAAAAAAATCGAAGTTGGTTTCAAATATATTTATTAAAATTTGACACTTCCAATTAAAATTTTTTTTCACAATCCAAAAAATTGGCGTTGTTTTCATCTAAATTTACTCAAATATAGATCCTATAACAAAAATGCTTTACAAAATCCAAAAAAATCGATGTTGGTTTTAAATAAATTTATTAAAATTTGACCCTTCCAACTAAAATTTTTTCACAATCCAAAAAATTGTCGTCATTTTCATCTAAATTTACTCAAATATAGATCCTACATCAAAAATACTCAACAAAATCCAAAATAATCCAAGTCGATTTCAAATATATTTATTAAAATTTGACAAAAATCGTGACAAAATCCATAAAATCGAAGTTAATTTCACCTGAAATTACTCAAATTAAGCTTCCCTATCAAAAAAACTTAACATAGTCGAGAAAAATCGAAGTTGGTTTCAAATAAATTATGTAAAATTTGACACTTCCAACTAAATTTTTTTTTCACAATCCAAAAAATTGCCGTTATTTTCATCTAAATTTACTCAAATATAGATTCTACCACGAAAATACTCAACAAAATCCAAAAAAATCGAAGTTGGTATCAAATAAATTGATTAAAATTTGACACTTCCAACTAAAATTTTTTTTCACAATCCCAGAAAGTCTCGTTATTTTCATCTAAATTTACTGAAATATAGATCCTAGAACAAAAATGCTCTACAAAATCCAAAAAAATCGAAGTTGGTTTCAAATAAATTTATAAATTTGAGACTTCCAAATAAAATTTTTTTCACAATCCAAAAAATTGAAGTCATTTTCATCTAAATTTACTCAAATATAGATCCTAGAACAAAATAGCTCTACAAAATCCAAAAAAATCGAAGTTGGTGTCAAATAAATTTATTAAAATTTGACACTTCCAACAAAAATTATTTCACAATCCAAAAAAATGAAATTATTTTCATCTAAATTTACTCAATATAAATCCTAGAACAAAAATGCTCTACAAAATCCAAAAAAATCGAAGTTGGTATCAAATAAATTGATTAAAATTTGACACTTCCAACTAAATTTTTTTTCACAATCCCAGAAATTGTCGTTATTTTCATCTAAATTTACTCAAATATAGATCCTAGAACAAAAATGCTCTACAAAATCCAAAAAAATCGAAGTTGGTTTCAAATAAATTTATTAAAATTTGAGACTTCCAACTAAAATTTTTTCACAATCCAAAAAATTGAAGTCATTTTCATCTAAATTTACTCTAATCCTACAACAAAAATACTCAACAAAATAAAAAAAAATCGAAGTAGGTTTCAAATAAATTTATTAAAATTTGACACTTCGAACCAAAAATTTTTTCACAATCCAAAAAATTGAAGTCATTTTCATCTAAATTTACTCAAATATAGATCCTAGAACAAAAATGCTCTACAAAATCCAAAAAAATCGAAGTTGGTATCAAATAAATCGATTAAAATTTGACACTTCCAACTAAAATTTTTTTTCACAATCCCAGAAATTGTCGTTATTTTCATCTACATTTACTCTAATATAGATCCTACAACAAAAATACTCAACAAAATCCAAAATAATCCAAGTCGATTTCATATATATTTATTAAAATTTAACAAAAATCGTGACAAATTCCAAAAAATCGAAGTTAATTTCAACTGAAATTACTCAAAATTGAGCTTCTCTATAAAAAAAAATCTATCATAGTCGAGAAAAATCGAAGTTTGTTTCAAAAAAATTTATTAAAATTTGACACTTCCAACTAAAATTTTTTTTCACAATCCAAAAAATTGTCGTCATTTTCATCTAAATTTACTCAAATATAGATCCTACATCAAAAATACTCAACAAAATCCAAAATACTCCAAGTCGATTTCAAATATATTTATTAAAATTTGACAAAAATTGTGACAAAATCCAAAAAATCGAAGTTAATTTCAACTGAAATTACTCAAATTAAGCTTCTCTATAAAAAAAACTTAACATAGTCGAGAAAAATCGAAGTTGGTTTCAAATAAATTAATTAAAATTTGACACTTCCAAACTAAATTTTTTTTTCACAATCCATTAAATTGTCGTTATTTTCATCTAAATTTACTCAAATATACATCCTACAACAAAAATACTCACCAAAATCCAAAAAAATCGAAGTTGGTTTCAAATATATTTATTAAAATTTGACACTTCCAATTAAAATTTTTTTTCACAATCCAAAAAATTGGCGTTGTTTTCATCTAAATTTACTCAAATATAGATCCTATAACAAAAATGCTTTACAAAATCCAAAAAAATCGATGTTGGTTTTAAATAAATTTATTAAAATTTGACACTTCCAACTAAAATTTTTTCACGATCCAAAAAATTGTCGTCATTTTCATCTAAATTTACTCAAATATAGATCCTACATCAAAAATACTCAACAAAATCCAAAATAATCCAAGTCGATTTCAAATATATTTATTAAAATTTGACAAAAATCGTGACAAAATCCATAAAATCGAAGTTAATTTCACCTGAAATTACTCAAATTAAGCTTCCCTATCAAAAAAACTTAACATAGTCGAGAAAAATCGAAGTTGGTTTCAAATAAATTATGAAAATTTGACACTTCCAACTAAATTTTTTTTTCACAATCCAAAAAATTGTCGTTATTTTCATCTAAATTTACTCAAATATAGATCCTAGAACAAAAATGCTCTACAAAATCCAAAAAAATCGAAGTTGGTTTCAAATAAATTTATTAAAATTTGAGACTTCCAACTAAAATTTTTTATACAATCCAAAAAATTGAAGTCATTTTCATCTAAATTTACTCAAATATAGATCCTACCACGAAAATACTCAACAAAATCCAAAATAATCGAAGTTGGTTTCAAATAAATTTATTAAAATTTGAGACTTCCAACTTAAATTTTTTCACAATCCAAAAAATTGAAGTCATTTTCATCTAAATTTACTCTAATATAGATCCTACAACAAAAATACTCAACAAAATAAAAAAAAATCGAAGTAGGTTATAATAAATTTATTAAAATTTGACACATCGAACCAAAAATTTTTTCACAATCCAAAAAAATGAAATTATTTTCATCTAAATTTACTCAATATAGATCCTAGAACAAAAATGCTCTACAAAATCGAAAAAAATCGAAGTTGGTTTCAAATAAATTTATAAATTTGAGACTTCCAACTAAAATTTTTTTCACAATCCAAAAAAATGAAATTATTTTCATCTAAATTTACTCAATATAAATCCTAGAACAAAAATGCTCTACAAAATCCAAAAAAATCGAAGTTGGTATCAAATAAATTTATTAAAATTCACACTTCCAACTAAAATTTTTTTTCACAATCCCAGAAATTGTCGTTATTTTCATCTAAATTTACTCAAATATAGATCCTAGAACAAAAATGCTCTACAAAATCCAAAAAAATCGAAGTTGGTTTTAAATAAATTTATTAAAATTTGACACTTCCAACTAAAATTTTTTCACAATCCAAAAAATTGTCGTTATTTTCATCTAAATTAACTCAAATGTACATCCTACAACAAAAATACTCAACAAAATAAGAAAAACCGTGGTTGATTTAAAAAAAAGTTAGTAAAAATTGACACTACCGACTAAAATTTTTTTTCACAATCCAAAAAATTGTCGTCATTTTCATCTAAATT
Organism: Andrena praecox; assembly: GCA_963932275.1. NCBI lineage: Eukaryota > Metazoa > Arthropoda > Insecta > Hymenoptera > Andrenidae > Andrena > Andrena praecox. The sequence continues at coordinate 25,935,000 of OZ010732.1, forward strand.
TACTCAAATATAGATCCTACATCAAAAATACTCAACAAAATCCAAAATAATCCAAGTCGATTTCAAATATATTTATTAAAATTTGACAAAAATCGTGACAAAATCCATAAAATCGAAGTTAATTTCACCTGAAATTACTCAAATTAAGCTTCCCTATCAAAAAAACTTAACATAGTCGAGAAAAATCGAAGTTGGTTTCAAATAAATTATGAAAATTTGACACTTCCAACTAAATTTTTTTTCACAATCCCAGAAATTGTCGTTATTTTCATCTAAATTTACTCAAATATAGATCCTAGAACAAAAATGCTCTACAAAATCCAAAAAAATCGAAGTTGGTTTCAAATAAATTTATTAAAATTTGAGACTTCCAACTAAAATTTTTTTTACAATCCAAAAAATTGAAGTAATTTTCATCTAAATTTACTCTAATATAGATCCTACAATAAAAATACTCAACAAAATCCAAAAAAATCGAAGTTGGTATCAAATAAATTGATTAAAATTTGACACTTCTGTTGTAACCCAGTCAACGACCGCGTGTTACAACCGTCGCGCATTCCGATGGCACACGCGAGCGCCAAAGCGCGGGCAACAACCCGCGAGCACCGTCAGCGTTTCCGACGAAACGCCGAAAAGCGAGCCGAAGGCGGCGACCCCGCTGGTCCCCGCTTCGCCCCGGACTAGATATAAGACTCTGTACAAACTACGAGCGGGGGCAGATTAATAACAGACATACGCTATAGTACTCCTGTCACCCAGATCGGGACAGAATAAACTTGTTAACCTTACGGTGAGTTCTAACTCTTCAACCCGCAACGATCCCCTACCTTCGGTTTCTAACCGAATATCCTCGTCCCGGCATTATCACCCGAACCTTTCGGAGCCCGCTGGACGACGACTGTGAAGGACGACCCGGAGCACCTCGAGATTCTATCCAGAATCTCGACCCCAGGCGCCTTGGCATAACAAATTGGTGGCAGCGGTGGGATCCTGCCAACGTAGGGAACAAGCCTGACCGACGGAGACAACAGGACATAGCGGAGACAACGACCCACTTGATAGAAGGGCAATCCACTTCGCGGTACCGACAGACGTCTGCAGAGGACGCCTCCAGGAAACTCTAGGACAACGCAGAGACCAGCGATGCATCACCTGATCCACGTGCTGTGAGTGCGAAATACCACTCTCAGCAAATCCAGGCCGTACGCTGCTATTCTCATGCGCCGAGCGAAATCCCTGGATGCGAATATCGAGCGCGATCTAGAATTAATTGAGCGAAAAGAAATCCGTACGCCTATACCCTCTAGCCGAGGTAATCCGCGCCGATTCGGTAAGATACACCCGCGACAACCCTCCGAGAAATCTCTCTTCGACGCGACATTCGAAGCATTTCGGGAAATCGGAGAACGTACGCAGAATACTCTAGACGCAAACACTAGCGAAGAACTTGACGTTCCAATTGTATTTCCGACTGCGTCAAGCCACACCGGACGTTTAACCGCCCGACGACTGTACCCGTTCGACGAATTAGATTATAGTTTAATTCCGAGAGTAGGCTTAGAAACTGACATCAGAATGCCGTCCACCCCCTTAGCAACCGCGAGCGATAACGCCGAGCAGGGTCCCGCAGGAAGCGAAGACCGCCTAGCGAACATAGAAAAAATACTCGCAGGAATAACCTCCACCCTGGCTAGTATGGCCGACGGCATGATAACGACGAACGATAGAATAGGGGCACTAGAGGCAAAAGAGGGCCCACCACAGGATTCGATAGACCGCGAAATAGAAAAACTAAGGGAAACAATGAACACTACGCACGCAACCCCCGGCCCCTCAGGCAGGAACGCGGTCCACTTTGACCCCTCTTGCGAGCCAGAGGAAGAACCGAGGCGCGCTAGTCTTTTCGTCCCTCCTAATTTCGAGATAGACAACCCACCCGACGTACCGACAGAAGTAGACAACCAAAAATTCTTTCACGCGATAAGAGCCATACCACCGTTCGATGGAACCGACCCCAAAGGGTTACCCGGTTTCCTGACCGCCTGTAAGTACGTGTACTACTCCTACCGAACGCCGATGGAAAGGGCCCAGATTTTAAAAGGGATCATATCGATGAGAGTCCAACGCGACGCCCTAGCCGAAGTACAGACGCGCCAGATAATGTCCATACAAGACCTCGAGGACGTACTGACTTCGGTATACAAGCCTCCCCGCACGCACTCGACCGTACAAAGGGAATTGGTACACTGTAGACAGGGCGCCCACGAAGACGCACACCACTACGGGAGTCGAATATCCACTTTATTAAAAGAATTAATAGCAACCGGGATCAAAAACAAGGCTAGCATGATGGAAAAAACCATAACTGCACGGGTATACAAAGAGCAAACTTTAGACCTATTCGAGGACGGACTTCGCGACGACCTTAAGGTCCTAGTAAAATCACAAAAACCCGCCGATCTACAGGAAGCAATCACGATAGCTATAGATGAAGAGCGGTCAATTACAAGACGACCAGCGACGTCAGTAGGAACGCGCAGGGCATACTCCCCTTCCCGCACTTATCAAAGTCGGGATAGGGCAGCACCACGGTACTGCAACGATTGCAGACGATCGGGACACGACACCAAGGAGTGTTGGAAGACCCAAAATAGGGACAGACCGCCCAAAAAATTTTTCCCCTCAGAAAATAACCGGTGGATGCAACCCATAGCAACCAACGAAGAAAGTTGGGAATCGACAAGGCGCGAACCGGGAAACACCCGATCCGCCTACGAAACAGAATCACAGCCACAATACAGAAACGCTGATCATGCACATTCCGCGCAAGGCAGCCGCGATTACACCGGTCCGCCGAGACGCGAGTCACCTACCCGAGGAACCGCGAGACCCCTCCGTATGGTTGAAATAGGATCCCTCTTTAAGAATGGACACACAGCAGATAAGATAGAGGTAGAAATAAAGAATACCAAAAATAAAAACACCATAATGCTGATAGATAACGGGGCAGAAGTATCCCTAATCAAAAAAAGCGCCCTCCCCAAAGACGCAATAATGGAAGAAAGCGACATCCTTCTTATCTCATTTTCGGGGGATAAAACAAAAACGTTAGGGAAAATTGAGGCCACGTTCTACATAAACGGAAAAGAAATCGTGTACCCCCTACATGTCATAGAAGAAGACATCCTAACGAACGCAGACGGAATACTAGGAGTAGACTTCCTCACAGATAACAGGACAACCATAGACTACCCCAGCAAGAGCCTCCTAGCAGATAGAAAACCGTGGAAAACCCTACATAGAAACACGGAAATAACAATACCCGCGCGCACACAACAATTAATAATGGTCCCAACAAGTAGTACGCGAGACGGGATAATAGAAAAACAACAGCTAGCGGAAGGCATATATTTAGGAGAAGGACTAACAAGACCCGAAAATGGGAAATGCGTAGCGTGCATTATGAACACAACCGCAGAAGCAAAAACAATAATCGTACCACAAGTGCAATTAAGCGAAATGATGGACAACGAAATAATCCACAGCAACGATAGCGCCGCAGCTGTTCGCGCCTTGACCGTGAACGAATCGCTGACTACGCGCATTGCTCGGGTAACAGACCAGGTAGATAGCATACACATGAATGAAGAAGAAAAGAAAGCCATGAAGGAAATATGCAAAGAATATCACGATACGTTCCACTTACCGGGAGACCGACTAACCACGGCCACCGTAACCGGCCACCGGGTCCCTGTAAAACGCGACACAACACCCTGTAATGTCAAGCCATATAGATTACCAGACATCCACAAGCGAGAAGTGCAAAAACAAGTGGAACAGATGCTGAAAGACGGCATCATCCGACACAGCTCCAGCCCGTGGAACGCACCCCTACTGGTAGTACCCAAAACACCCGACGCAGAGGGAAATATTAAATATCGCGTAGTAGTCGACTATAGAAAACTCAATGAAGTTACCATAGGTGACTCATTCCCACTACCTAATATCACAGACATACTAGATCAATTGGGAAAAGCACAATATTTTACCACCCTCGATCTGGCGTCCGGATACCACCAGATTCCGATGGACGAACGCGACAAATGCAAGACAGCCTTTTCAACTCCACAAGGTCACTACGAATTCAATCGCATGCCTTTCGGACTGAAAAATGCACCTGCAACGTTTCAGCGAGCCATGAACGCCGCACTCATCGGATTACAAGGAATAGACTGTTTCGTCTACCTCGACGACATTGTCGTCCACGGAGCAAGCCTAAAAGAACATAATACAAGACTACGAAAAGTTTTAGACACACTTCGCAAATACAACTTAAAACTACAACCAGAAAAATGCGCGTTTCTAAGAAAGGAAGTAGGTTTTTTGGGACACATAATCACGCCCGACGGGATCAAACCAAATCCCGAAAAAACGAAGGCCGTGAAAGAGTTTCCTGTCCCCAAAAAACTAAAAGAATTACAAGCATTCCTGGGACTAGCCGGATACTACCGTAGATTCATTCCGGAATATTCAAAAATAGCCAAGCCCTTATCCAGCATCACGAGCAGCAAAGTCGAGTTCGTCTGGACCGCCGAGCAGCAGAACGCGTTCGACACACTAAAAGAGACATTGACCACGGCACCCCTTCTAATTTATCCAGATTTTACAAAAGAGTTTATAGTAACCACAGACGCATCAGACGTAGCAATAGGCGCGATACTATCGCAAGGAAAAATAGGCGAAGATAAACCAATTGCTTACGCCAGTCGGATACTAAACAAAGCCGAACGAAACTATAGTACAACAGAAAAGGAACTATTAGCCATAGTCTGGGCAGTCAAACACTTCCGACCGTACGTTTATGGGACTGCATTCAAAGTAGTCACCGACCACAAGGCACTAGTATGGTTATTTAAAGTACAGGACCCTGGATCCAGACTAACAAGATGGAGAATCCAACTTGCCGAACACGACTACGAAATCATTCATAAATCAGGGAAGAATAATACCAACGCGGACGCGCTGAGCAGGAATGTGCACGCGTTGCAGAATAGCGAGAAAGAAAAAGGACAGAACAGAAAATCAGTAGAAACCAAACCGATCGAAATTAACGAAGAAGCCGAGAAACAACAAATTCTCTACGAATACCACTGCACACCCACGGGAGGTCACCAAGGTATTCAACGAACCACGAAACGAATAAAGCAAAAATACAAATGGCCTGGTATGAATAAGGATATTGAGGAATACATACAAAAATGTAGCCTCTGCCAAAAGAACAAACTAGGCCGGAAAACGAGGGCCCCAATGGAGATCACGGATACACCACGAGAACCCTTTGAAAAAGTCGCGTTAGATATAGTAGGGCCACTCCCCGAAAGTAACCACGGAAACATCTACATTCTAACATTTCAGGATCTCCTTACGAAATTTAGCAAGGCGATCGCCTTGCCGAACCAAGAAGCAACAACGGTAGCCGAAGCATTCGTCGAAAAAATTGTCTGCGAATACGGCATCCCCGAAAAGATACTAACGGACCAAGGTACAAACTTCCTAAGCGAGATGTTCAAAAACATATGCAAATTGCTACGAATTACGAAACTGCAAACAACCGCGTATCACCCAGAATCGAATGGGGCACTAGAAAGGTCACATAGAACCCTAGTAGAATACCTGCGACACTACATAGACAGCGATCAGACTGACTGGGACAGATGGTTACCCTACGCGATGTTTACTTATAATACTACACCCCATACCGCGACAGGCTTTACCCCGTATGAATTGGTTTACGGAAAGACAGCATTGCTACCGACCGCGCTGAAAAGCCCGCCTAAACAGACATACAACTACGACGACTATGCGCAACAAACAAGAGAACGCATAAGAACAACGAACGAAATAGCGAGGGAACGACTCCAACACGCAAAAGAAAAATCAAAGAAAGACTATGATAAAAAAGCACGCGAAATAGAGTTCAAGATAGGCGACAAAGTATGGCTCTACGACGAATCCGTACGACGCGGTAGATCGAAAAAGTTAGATAATAAATGGGTAGGCCCATATGAAATAATAGGCAAGAATTCAAAGGTTAACGTAACCCTAAAAAAGGGGAGAAAAACACTGCACACACACGCGAACCGACTAAAGCACTTCATCGAATAAAGAAACCACAAAATATAATAAAGTCGGCATACAAAATATATATATAAATAATAATAAGAATAATAATAAAACAAGATCTACTCAAACAAAAATAAAACGACAATAAAACACAACGAAAACATATTAGCAGAACAGATCAGAATGTTACGGGTACAAGTCGAGACGACCTCCACCAGACAGACACAAAGAGCTGACATAGTTGATCATTTCACGACTTTAAATGCCCTGGTGACCGACTTGACTCAGGACGCAGACGACGTATTGCAATACTACACCGGCCTCAAAGGAGGCATCATCAGCACTAACGTAATAGCGAGCGCGCAGATCACTAAATTGCTACAGACCGCCGTACAACACCTTCCGAACGGACTCGCGTTCCCAATAGCCCCAAACCTAGAAAATACGAACGTAATCGAAAAATTGTCATCGATCGTCGCGTATTTCGATAAATACACGTTAATAGCAGTAATAACCATCCCGCTAATATCCTCACAAACATTCACAGTGATCGAGGCAACCCCAGCCCCGATCCACACCTACGACAACATGTACGCGTTATTAGTCGTAAGAACGCCGCTCCTCGTCATCGACGCGAACAGTAATCAATATGTGCTCACCGACCACCAAGAATTAGAAGAATGTAAACAGATAGCCGCGCAATATTACTGCGAACAAACAATGATCGCGCATAACATAAATAACGATCTCGAGTGTGAAGCAAGCCTGTGGCTGCAACCCTCGGACGAATTCCCAAAAAATTGCGAAATAAAACACATCGCGGTAAACCACACGATGTGGATAGGCACCTCGCGCGCAGATACGTGGATTTTCGCAGCACGTCAACCCGAGACGCTGACCATCCAATGCGACGAACGACAACCTGAACGCGTCACAATAGATAGGTCAGGAATCCTAAGAATCACAGGAAATTGTAATATCCGAAGTAAGGACGTAGTACTAAGGAAGCGGAAAACTGCGAATAGTCAGGACGTCGAACTAATGACAGCACCGCGATACGACATTACGGCGGCGATAAATGAAACACAAAAGGGCAAAATAGCGCACCCTCTCACGCGTTTTCAACTCCATAACCTCTTAAAGAATCCGTCCGAATTTTCCGCACTGTATAACCAACTCAACCAAGTGGAAAGCGACCTAACAATCGATACTAACAACTATCAATCAGGACTGGCGACCTGGCAACTTGTACACCCGACGGCGACGACTACGGTACAAACAATAACTATCGTACTCGTCATTTATTTGTTAATACGCGACTACCAACAGCGCCGAAAGGTACAAATACCCAAACCGGCGAAAACACGGAAAACAAAAAGATCAGCGTCCACGTCCAACGTTACGCCCATCAGAGAGGCCCCCACGGACCACAAATATGCCGTAGTAGCCGAATCGATATAAGGGTACAGGGAAATTCCCGATAATTGTAAAATTCCCCTAAGCACCCTTCTCTCAAGGGGGGGGGGGGATGTTGTAACCCAGTCAACGACCGCGTGTTACAACCGTCGCGCATTCCGATGGCACACGCGAGCGCCAAAGCGCGGGCAACAACCCGCGAGCACCGTCAGCGTTTCCGACGAAACGCCGAAAAGCGAGCCGAAGGCGGCGACCCCGCTGGTCCCCGCTTCGCCCCGGACTAGATATAAGACTCTGTACAAACTACGAGCGGGGGCAGATTAATAACAGACATACGCTATAGTACTCCTGTCACCCAGATCGGGACAGAATAAACTTGTTAACCTTACGGTGAGTTCTAACTCTTCAACCCGCAACGATCCCCTACCTTCGGTTTCTAACCGAATATCCTCGTCCCGGCATTATCACCCGAACCTTTCGGAGCCCGCTGGACGACGACTGTGAAGGACGACCCGGAGCACCTCGAGATTCTATCCAGAATCTCGACCCCAGGCGCCTTGGCATAACACTTCCAACTAAAATTTTTTTTCACAATCCCAGAAATTGTCGTTATTTTCATCTACATTTACTCTAATATAGATCCTACAACAAAAATACTCAACAAAATCCAAAATAATCCAAGTCGATTTCATATATATTTATTAAAATTTAACAAAAATCGTGACAAATTCCAAAAAATCGAAGTTAATTTCAACTGAAATTACTCAAATTAAGCTTCTTTATAAAAAAAACTTAACATAGTCGAGAAAAATCGAAGTTGGTTTCAAATAAAATAATTAAAATTTGACATTTCCAACTAAAATTTTTTTCACAATCTAAAAAATCGATGTCATTTTCATCTAAATTTACTCTAATATAGATCCTACAATAAAAATACTCGACAAAATCCAAAAAAATCGAAGTTGGTTTCAAATAAATTTATTAAAATTCACACTTCCAACTAAATTTTTTTTTCACAATCCAAAAATTGTTGTTATTTACATCTAAATTTACTCAAATATAGATCCTACAACAAAAATACTCAACAAAATAAAAAAAAATCGAAGTTTGTTTCGAAAAAATTTATTAAAAATTGACACTTCCAACTAAATTTTTTTCACAATCCAAAAAAATGAAATTATTTTCATCTAAATTTACTCAAATATAGATCCTACATAAAAAATACTCAACAAAATCCAAAATACTCCAAGTCGATATCTCAAATATATTTATTAAAATTTGACAAAAATCGTGACAAAATCCAAAAAATCGAAGTTAATTTCAACTGAAATTACTCAAATTAAGCTTCTCTATAAAAAAAACTTAACATAGTCGAGAAAAATCGTGGTTAGTCAAATAAATTTATTAAAATTTGACATTTCCTACTCAAATTTTTTTCACAATCCAAAAAATTGAAGTTATTTTCATCTAAATTTACTCAAATATAGATTCTAGAACAAAAATGCTCTACAAAATCCAAAATACTCCAAGTCGATTTCAAATATATTTATTAAAATTTGACAAAAATTGTGACAAAATCCAAAAAATCGAAGTTAATTTCAACTGAAATTACTCAAATTAAGCTTCTCTATAAAAAAAACTTAACATAGTCGAGAAAAATCGAAGTTGGTTTCAAATAAATTAATTAAAATTTGACACTTCCAAACTAAAATTTTTTTTTCACAATCCATTAAATTGTCGTTATTTTCATCTAAATTTACTCAAATATACATCCTACAACAAAAATACTCACCAAAATCCAAAAAAATCGAAGTTGGTTTCAAATATATTTATTAAAATTTGACACTTCCAATTAAAATTTTTTTTCACAATCCAAAAAATTGTCGTTGTTTTCATCTAAATTTACTCAAATATAGATCCTATAACAAAAATGCTTTACAAAATCCAAAAAAATCGATGTTGGTTTTAAATAAATTTATTAAAATTTGACACTTCCAACTAAAATTTTTTCACAATCCAAAAAATTGTCGTTGTTTTCATCTAAATTTACTCAAATATAGATCCTATAACAAAAATGCTCTACAAAATCCAAAAAAATCGATGTTGGTTTTAAATAAATTTATTAAAATTTGACACTTCCAACTAAAATTTTTTCACAATCCAAAAAATTGTCGTTATTTTCATCTAAATTTACTCAAATATACATCCTACAACAAAAATACTCAACAAAATAAAAAAAAATCGAAGTTGGTTTTAAATAAATTTATTAAAATTTGGCACTTCCAACAAAATTTTTTTCACAATCCAAAAAATTGTCGTTATTTTCATCTAAATTAACTCAAATATAGATCCTAGAAAAAGAAAGGTCTGTGAAGTTGGCACCCCCAAATTAGAATTTTTGGAAAAACTCAACGGCATTCGTTTGTCCATCGTTTGCCCACGTTTGCCCATAAAAATTTTCGTTTGCCCACCCTTCAAAAAAAGTTATGGCAAAAAAAAATTTTTCATCAGCACACTGAAAACATTTTAATGATTTGACAGTGGAAAATGATTGCCCATCGTTTGCCCACGATTGCCCACCAAACAACTTTTTTTCCCACCCTTCAAAAAAAAGTTATGAGAAAATTAAAAATTTCGTCATCAGCACCCTCCATGAACAGTTTTGAATTTTTTAAAAGTAGGAAACGATTCTCCACGATCTGGCTTCGTTTGCCCACCCAATAATTTCGTATGCCCACCCTCCAGAATCGAATTAAAAAATAAAAACCGCGAAAATGAAGAGTTCCGAAGACGCGACCACGCATAAGTTCGATTTTTTCCGAAAATATTATCAAAATCGATCTTTCAACGATGCAGTCCTTTAGTCTAGATGTAGAAGACGTTTGCCCACCCAATAATTTCGTATGCCCACCCTTCAGAATCGAATTAAAAAATAAAAACCGCGAAAATGAAGAGTTCCGAAGACGCGGCCACGTATAAGTTCGATTTTTTTCGAAAATATTATCAAAATCGATCTTTCAACGGTGCAGTCCGTTAGTGTAGATGTGGAAGACGTTTGCCCACCCAATAATTTCGTATGCCCACCCTTCAGAATCGAATTAAAAAAAAAAACCGCGGAAATAAAGAGTCCCGGAGACGCGATCGCGTTAAAGTTCGATTTTTTCCGAAAATATTATCAAAATCGATCTTTCAACGATGCAGTCCTTTAGTCTAGATGTAGAAGACGTTTGCCCATCCAATAATTTCGTATGCCCACCCTTCAGAATCGAATAAAAAAATAAAAACCGCGAAAATGAAGAGTTCCGAAGACGCGACCACGTATAAGTTCGATTTTTTTCGAAAATATTATCAAAATCGTTCATTCAACGATGCAGTCCGTTAGTCTAGATGTAGAAGAGATTTGCCCACCCAATAATTTCGTATGCCCACCCTCCAGAATCGAATTAAAAAATAGAAACCGCGAAAATGAAGAGTTCCGAAGACGCGACCACGTATAAGTTCGATTTTTTCCGAAAATATTATCAAAATCGATCTTTCAACGATGCAGTCCTTTAGTCTAGTTGTAGGAGACGTTTGCCCACCCAATAATTTCGTATGCACACCCTTCAGAATCGAAATAAATATAAAAACCACGAAAATGAAGAGTTCCGAAGACGCGACCACGTATAAGTTCGATTATTTATTAACTAAACGTTCGAATCGTTTGTCCAACGACGCATTTCGTTAGTGTAGATGTGGAAGACGTTTGCCCATCCAATAATTTCGTATGCCCACCCTTCAGAATCGAAATAAAAAAATAAAAACCGCGAAAATGAAGAGTTCCGAAGACGCGACCACGTATAAGTTCGATTTTTTTCGAAAATATTATCAAAATCGATCTTACAACGATGCAGTCCGTTAGTCTAGATGTAGAAGAGATTTGCCCACCCAATAATTTCGTATGCCCACCCTCCAGAATCGAATTAAAAAATAAAAACCGCGAAAATGAAGAGTTCCGAAGACGCGACCACGTATAAGTTCGATTTTTATCGAAAATATTATCAAAATCGATCTTTCAACGATGCAGTCCGTTAGACTAGATGTAGAAGAGATTTGCCCACCCAATAATTTCGTATGCACACCCTCCAGAATCGAATTAAAAAATAAAAACCGCGAAAATGAAGAGTTCCGAAGACGCGACCACGTATAAGTTCGATTTTTTCCGAAAATATTATCAAAATCGATCATTCAACGATGCAGTCCGTTAGTCTAGATGTAGAAGAGATTTGCCCACCCAATAATTTCGTATGCCCACCCTCCAGAATCGAATTAAAAAATAAAAACCGCGAAAATGAAGAGTTCCGAAGACGCGACCACGCATAAGTTCGATTTTTTCCGAAAATATTATCAAAATCGATCTTTCAACGATGCAGTCCTTTAGTCTAGATGCAGAAGACGTTTGCCCACCCAATAATTTCGTATGCCCACCCTTCAGAATCGAATTAAAAAATAAAAACCGCGAAAATGAAGAGTTCCGAAGACGCGACCACGTATAAGTTCGATTTTTTCCGAAAATATTATCAAAATCGATCTTTCAACGATGCAGTCCATTAGTCTAGATGTAGAAGAGATTTGCCCACCCGCCAGAATCGAATTAAAAAATAAAAACCGCGAAAATGAAGAGTTCCGAAGACGCGACCACGTATAAGTTCGATTTTTTCCGAAAATATTATCAAAATCGATCTCTCAACGATGCAGTCCTTTAGTCTAGATGTAGAAGGTGTTTGCCCACCCAATAATTTCGTATGCCCACCCTCCAGAATCGAAATAAAAAATAAAAACCGCGGAAATGAAGAGTTCCGATGACGCGACCACGTATAAGTTCGATTTTTTCCGAAAATATTATCAAAATCGATCTTTCAACGATGCAGTCCTTTAGTCTAGATGTAGAAGAGATTTGCCCACCCAATAATTTCGTATGCCCACCCTCCAGAATCGAATTAAAAAATAAAAACCGCGAAAATGAAGAGTTCCGAAGACGCGACCACGTATAAGTTCGATTTTTTCCGAAAATATTATCAAAATCGATCTTTCAACGATGCAGTCCTTTAGTCTAGATGTAGAAGGTGTTTGCCCACCCAATAATTTCGTATGCCCACCCTCCAGAATCGAAATAAAAAATAAAAACCGCGAAAATGAAGAGTTCCGAAGACGCGACCACGTATAAGTTCGATTTTTTCCGAAAATATTATCAAAATCGATCTTTCAACGATGCAGTCCTTTAGTCTAGATGCAGAAGACGTTTGCCCACCCAATAATTTCGTATGCCCACCCTTCAGAATCGAATTAAAAAATAAAAACCGCGAAAATGAAGAGTTCCGAAGACGCGACCACGTATAAGTTCGATTTTTTCCGAAAATATTATCAAAATCGATCTTTCAACGATGCAGTCCGTTAGTCTAGATGTAGAAGAGATTTGCCCACCCGCCAGAATCGAATTAAAAAATAAAAACCGCGAAAATGAAGAGTTCCGAAGACGCGACCACGTATAAGTTCGATTTTTTCCGAAAATATTATCAAAATCGATCTTTCAACGATGCAGTCCTTTAGTCTAGATGTAGAAGGTGTTTGCCCACCCAATAATTTCGTATGCCCACCCTCCAGAATCGAAATAAAAAATAAAAACCGCGGAAATGAAGAGTTCCGATGACGCGACCACGTATTAGTTCGATTTTTTCCGAAAATATTATCAAAATCGATCTTTCAACGATGCAGTCCTTTAGTCTAGATGTAGAAGAGATTTGCCCACCCAATAATTTCGTATGCCCACCCTCCAGAAACGAATTAAAAAATAAAAACCGCGAAAATGAAGAGTTCCGAAGACGCGACCACGTATAAGTTCGATTTTTTCCGAAAATATTATCAAAATCGATCTTTCAACGATGCAGTCCTTTAGTCTAGATGTAGAAGACGTTTGCCCACCCAATAATTTCGTATGCACACCCTCCAGAATCGAATTAAAAAATAAAAACCGCGAAAATGAAGAGTTCCGAAGACGCGACCACGTATAAGTGCGATTTTTTCCGAAAATATTATCAAAATCGATCTTTCAACGGTGCAGTCCATTAGTCTAGATGTAGAAGACGTTTGCCCACCCAATAATTTCGTATGCCCACCCTTCAGAATCGAAATAAAAAATAAAAACCGCGAAAATGAAGAGTTCCGAAAACGCGACCACGTATAAGTTCGATTATTTATTAACTAAACGTTCGAATCGTTTGTCCAACGACGCATTTCGTTAGTGTAGATGTGGAAGACGTTTGCCCATGCAATAATTTCGTATGCCCACCCTTCAGAATCGAATAAAAAAATAAAAACCGCGAAAATGAAGAGTTCTGAAGACGCGACCACGTATAAGTTCGATTTTTTCCGAAAATATTATCAAAATCGATCTTTCAACGATGCAGTCCTTTAGTCTAGATGTAGAAGAGATTTGCCCACCCAATAATTTCGTATGCCCACCCTCCAGAATCGATTTAAAAAATAAAAACCGCGAAAATGAAGAGTTCCGAAGACGCGACCACGTATAAGTTCGATTTTTTCCGAAAATATTATCAAAATCGATCTTTCAACGATGCAGTCCTTTAGTCTAGATGTAGAAGACGTTTGCCCACCCAATAATTTCGTATGCCCACCCTTCAGAATCGAAATAAAAAATAAAAACCGCGAAAATGAAGAGTTCCGAAGACGCGACCACGTATAAGTTCGATTTTTTTCGAAAATATTATCAAAATCGATCTTTCAACGATGCAGTCCGTTAGTGTAGATGTGGAAGACGTTTGCCCACCCAATAATTTCGTATGCCCACCCTTCAGAATCGAAATAAAAAATAAAAACCGCGAAAATGAAGAGTTCCGAAGACGCGACCACGTATAAGTTCGATTTTTTTCGAAAATATTATCAAAATCGATCTTTCAACGATGCAGTCCGTTAGTCTAGATGTAGAAGAGATTTGCCCACCCAATAATTTCGTATGCCCACCCTCCAGGATCGAATTAAAAAATAAAAACCGCGAAAATGAAGAGTTCCGAAGACGCGACCACGTATAAGTTCGATTTTTTTCGAAAATATTATCAAAATCGATCTTTCAACGATGCAGTCCTTTAGTCTAGATGTAGAAGACGTTTGCCCACCCAATAATTTCGTATGCCCACCCTCCAGAATCGAATTAAAAAATAAAAACCGCGAAAATGAAGAGTTCCGAAGACGCGACCACGCATAAGTTCGATTTTATCCGAAAATATTATCAAAATCGATCTTTCAACGATGCAGTCCTTTAGTCTAGATGTAGAAGACGTTTGCCCACCAAATAATTTCGTATGCCCACCCTTCAGAATCGAATTAAAAAATAAAAACCGCGAAAATGAAGAGTTCCGAAGACGCGACCACGTATAAGTTCGATTTTTTCCGAAAATATTATCAAAATCGATCTTTCAACGATGCAGTCCGTTAGTCTAGATGTAGAAGAGATTTGCCCACCCGCCAGAATCGAATTAAAAAATAAAAACCGCGAAAATGAAGAGTTCCGAAGACGCGACCACGTATAAGTTCGATTTTTTCCGAAAATATTATCAAAATCGATCTTTCAACGATGCAGTCCTTTAGTCTAGATGTAGAAGGTGTTTGCCCACCCAATAATTTCGTATGCCCACCCTCCAGAATCGAAATAAAAAATAAAAACCGCGGAAATGAAGAGTTCCGATGACGCGACCACGTATTAGTTCGATTTTTTCCGAAAATATTATCAAAATCGATCTTTCAACGATGCAGTCCTTTAGTCTAGATGTAGAAGAGATTTGCCCACCCAATAATTTCGTATGCCCACCCTCCAGAATCGAATTAAAAAATAAAAACCGCGAAAATGAAGAGTTCCGAAGACGCGACCACGTATAAGTTCGATTTTTTCCGAAAATATTATCAAAATCGATCTTTCAACGATGCAGTCCTTTAGTCTAGATGTAGAAGACGTTTGCCCACCCAATAATTTCGTATGCACACCCTCCAGAATCGAATTAAAAAATAAAAACCGCGAAAATGAAGAGTTCCGAAGACGCGACCACGTATAAGTGCGATTTTTTCCGAAAATATTATCAAAATCGATCTTTCAACGGTGCAGTCCTTTAGTCTAGATGTAGAAGACGTTTGCCCACCCAATAATTTCGTATGCCCACCCTTCAGAATCGAAATAAAAAATAAAAACCGCGAAAATGAAGAGTTCCGAAAACGCGACCACGTATAAGTTCGATTATTTATTAACTAAACGTTCGAATCGTTTGTCCAACGACGCATTTCGTTAGTGTAGATGTGGAAGACGTTTGCCCATGCAATAATTTCGTATGCCCACCCTTCAGAATCGAATAAAAAAATAAAAACCGCGAAAATGAAGAGTTCTGAAGACGCGACCACGTATAAGTTCGATTTTTTCCGAAAATATTATCAAAATCGATCTTTCAACGATGCAGTCCTTTAGTCTAGATGTAGAAGAGATTTGCCCACCCAATAATTTCGTATGCCCACCCTCCAGAATCGATTTAAAAAATAAAAACCGCGAAAATGAAGAGTTCCGAAGACGCGACCACGTATAAGTTCGATTTTTTCCGAAAATATTATCAAAATCGATCTTTCAACGATGCAGTCCTTTAGTCTAGATGTAGAAGACGTTTGCCCACCCAATAATTTCGTATGCCCACCCTTCAGAATCGAAATAAAAAATAAAAACCGCGAAAATGAAGAGTTCCGAAGACGCGACCACGTATAAGTTCGATTTTTTTCGAAAATATTATCAAAATCGATCTTTCAACGATGCAGTCCGTTAGTGTAGATGTGGAAGACGTTTGCCCACCCAATAATTTCGTATGCCCACCCTTCAGAATCGAAATAAAAAATAAAAACCGCGAAAATGAAGAGTTCCGAAGACGCGACCACGTATAAGTTCGATTTTTTTCGAAAATATTATCAAAATCGATCTTTCAACGATGCAGTCCGTTAGTCTAGATGTAGAAGAGATTTGCCCACCCAATAATTTCGTATGCCCACCCTCCAGGATCGAATTAAAAAATAAAAACCGCGAAAATGAAGAGTTCCGAAGACGCGACCACGTATAAGTTCGATTTTTTTCGAAAATATTATCAAAATCGATCTTTCAACGATGCAGTCCTTTAGTCTAGATGTAGAAGACGTTTGCCCACCCAATAATTTCGTATGCCCACCCTCCAGAATCGAATTAAAAAATAAAAACCGCGAAAATGAAGAGTTCCGAAGACGCGACCACGCATAAGTTCGATTTTCTCCGAAAATATTATCAAAATCGATCTTTCAACGATGCAGTCCTTTAGTCTAGATGTAGAAGACGTTTGCCCACCAAATAATTTCGTATGCCCACCCTTCAGAATCGAATTAAAAAATAAAAACCGCGAAAATGAAGAGTTCCGAAGACGCGACCACGTATAAGTTCGATTTTTTCCGAAAATATTATCAAAATCGATCTTTCAACGATGCAGTCCGTTAGTCTAGATGTAGAAGAGATTTGCCCACCCGCCAGAATCGAATTAAAAAATAAAAACCGCGAAAATGAAGAGTTCCGAAGACGCGACCACGTATAAGTTCGATTTTTTCCGAAAATATTATCAAAATCGATCTTTCAACGATGCAGTCCTTTAGTCTAGATGTAGAAGGTGTTTGCCCACCCAATAATTTCGTATGCCCACCCTCCAGAATCGAAATAAAAAATAAAAACCGCGGAAATGAAGAGTTCCGATGACGCGACCACGTATAAGTTCGATTTTTTCCGAAAATATTATCAAAATCGATCTTTCAACGATGCAGTCCTTTAGTCTAGATGTAGAAGAGATTTGCCCACCCAATAATTTCGTATGCCCACCCTCCAGAATCGAATTAAAAAATAAAAACCGCGAAAATGAAGAGTTCCGAAGACGCGACCACGTATAAGTGCGATTTTTTCCGAAAATATTATCAAAATCGATCTTTCAACGATGCAGTCCTTTAGTCTAGATGTAGAAGACGTTTGCCCACCCAATAATTTCGTATGCCCACCCTTCAGAATCGAAATAAAAAATAAAAACCGCGAAAATGAAGAGTTCCGAAGACGCGACCACGCATAAGTTCGATTTTTTCCGAAAATATTATCAAAATCGATCTTTCAACGATGCAGTCCTTTAGTCTAGATGTAGAAGACGTTTGCCCACCCAATAATTTCGTATGCCCCCCCTTCAGAATCGAATAAAAAAATAAAAACCGCGAAAATAAAGAGTTCCGAAGACGCGACCACGTATAAGTTCGATTTTTCCGAAAATATTATCAAAATCGATCTTTCAACGATGCAGTCCTTTAGTCTAGATGTAGTAGAGGTTTGCCCCCCCAATAATTTCGTATGCCCACCCTCCAGAATCGAAATAAAAAATAAAAACCGCGGAAATGAAGAGTTCCGAAGACGCGACCACGTATAAGTTCGATTTTTTTCGAAAATATTATCAAAATCGATCTTTCAACGATGCAGTCCGTTAGTCTAGATGTAGAAGAGATTTGCCCACCCAATAATTTCGTATGCCCACCCTCCAGAATCGAATTAAAAAATAAAAACCGCGAAAATGAAGAGTTCCGAAGACGCGACCACGTATAAGTTCGATTTTTTCCGAAAATATTATCAAAATCGATCTTTCAACGATGCAGTCCTTTAGTCTAAATGTAGAAGACGTTTGCCCACCCAATAATTTCGTATGCCCACCCTTCAGAATCGAAATAAAAAATAAAAACCGCGAATATGAAGAGTTCCGAAGACGCGACCACGTATAAGTTCGATTTTTTTCGAAAATATTATCAAAATCGATCTTTCAACGATGCAGTCCGTTAGTGTAGATGCGGAAGACGTTTGCCCACCCAATAATTTCATATGCCCACCCTTCAGAATCGAAATAAAAAATAAAAACCGCGAAACTGAAGAGTTCCGAAGACGCGACCACGTATAAGTTCGATTTTTTTCGAAAATATTATCAAAATCGATCATTCAACGATGCAGTCCGTTAGTCTAGATGTAGAAGAGATTTGCCCACCCAATAATTTCGTATGCCCACCCTCCCGAATCGAATTAAAAAATAAAAACCGCGAAAATGAAGAGTTCCGAAGACGCGACCACGTATAAGTTCGATTTTTTTCGAAAATATTATCAAAATCGATCTTTCAACGATGCAGTCCGTTAGTCTAGATGTAGAAGAGGTTTGCCCACCCAATAATTTCGTATGCCCACCCTCCAGAATCGAAATAAAAAATAAAAACCGCGGAAATGAAGAGTTCCGAAGACGCGACCACGCATAAGTTCGATTTTTTCCGAAAATATTATCAAAATCGATCTTTCAACGATGCAGTCCTTTAGTCTAGATGTAGAAGACGTTTGCCCACCCAATAATTTCGTATGCCCACCCTTCAGAATCGAAATAAAAAATAAAAACCGCGAAAATGAAGAGTTCCGAAGACGCGACCACGCATAAGTTCGATTTTTTCCGAAAATATTATCAAAATCGATCTTTCAACGATGCAGTCCTTTAGTATAGATGTAGAAGACGTTTGCCCACCCAATAATTTCGTATGCCCACCCTCCAGAATCGAATTAAAAAATAAAAACCGCGAAAATGAAGAGTTCCGAAGACGCGACCACGTATAAGTTCGATTTTTTCCGAAAATATTATCAAAATCGATCTTTCAACGATGCAGTCCTTTAGTCTAGATGTAGAAGACGTTTGCCCACCCAATAATTTCGTATGCCCACCCTTCAGAATCGAAATAAAAAATAACAACCGCGAAAATGAAGAGTTCCGAAGACGCGACCACGTATAAGTTCGATTTTTTTCGAAAATATTATCAAAATCGATCTTTCAACGATGCAGTCCGTTAGTCTAGATGTAGAAGAGATTTGCCCACCCAATAATTTCGTATGCCCACCCTCCAGGATCGAATTAAAAAATAAAAACCGCGAAAATGAAGAGTTCCGAAGACGCGACCACGTATAAGTTCGATTTTTTTCGAAAATATTATCAAAATCGATCTTTCAACGATGCAGTCCTTTAGTCTAGATGTAGAAGACGTTTGCCCACCCAATAATTTCGTATGCCCACCCTCCAGAATCGAATTAAAAAATAAAAACCGCGAAAATGAAGAGTTCCGAAGACGCGACCACGCATAAGTTCGATTTTCTCCGAAAATATTATCAAAATCGATCTTTCAACGATGCAGTCCTTTAGTCTAGATGTAGAAGACGTTTGCCCACCAAATAATTTCGTATGCCCACCCTTCAGAATCGAATTAAAAAATAAAAACCGCGAAAATGAAGAGTTCCGAAGACGCGACCACGTATAAGTTCGATTTTTTCCGAAAATATTATCAAAATCGATCTTTCAACGATGCAGTCCGTTAGTCTAGATGTAGAAGAGATTTGCCCACCCGCCAGAATCGAATTAAAAAATAAAAACCGCGAAAATGAAGAGTTCCGAAGACGCGACCACGTATAAGTTCGATTTTTTCCGAAAATATTATCAAAATCGATCTTTCAACGATGCAGTCCTTTAGTCTAGATGTAGAAGGTGTTTGCCCACCCAATAATTTCGTATGCCCACCCTCCAGAATCGAAATAAAAAATAAAAACCGCGGAAATGAAGAGTTCCGATGACGCGACCACGTATAAGTTCGATTTTTTCCGAAAATATTATCAAAATCGATCTTTCAACGATGCAGTCCTTTAGTCTAGATGTAGAAGAGATTTGCCCACCCAATAATTTCGTATGCCCACCCTCCAGAATCGAATTAAAAAATAAAAACCGCGAAAATGAAGAGTTCCGAAGACGCGACCACGTATAAGTGCGATTTTTTCCGAAAATATTATCAAAATCGATCTTTCAACGATGCAGTCCTTTAGTCTAGATGTAGAAGACGTTTGCCCACCCAATAATTTCGTATGCCCACCCTTCAGAATCGAAATAAAAAATAAAAACCGCGAAAATGAAGAGTTCCGAAGACGCGACCACGCATAAGTTCGATTTTTTCCGAAAATATTATCAAAATCGATCTTTCAACGATGCAGTCCTTTAGTCTAGATGTAGAAGACGTTTGCCCACCCAATAATTTCGTATGCCCCCCCTTCAGAATCGAATAAAAAAATAAAAACCGCGAAAATAAAGAGTTCCGAAGACGCGACCACGTATAAGTTCGATTTTTCCGAAAATATTATCAAAATCGATCTTTCAACGATGCAGTCCTTTAGTCTAGATGTAGTAGAGGTTTGCCCCCCCAATAATTTCGTATGCCCACCCTCCAGAATCGAAATAAAAAATAAAAACCGCGGAAATGAAGAGTTCCGAAGACGCGACCACGTATAAGTTCGATTTTTTTCGAAAATATTATCAAAATCGATCTTTCAACGATGCAGTCCGTTAGTCTAGATGTAGAAGAGATTTGCCCACCCAATAATTTCGTATGCCCACCCTCCAGAATCGAATTAAAAAATAAAAACCGCGAAAATGAAGAGTTCCGAAGACGCGACCACGTATAAGTTCGATTTTTTCCGAAAATATTATCAAAATCGATCTTTCAACGATGCAGTCCTTTAGTCTAAATGTAGAAGACGTTTGCCCACCCAATAATTTCGTATGCCCACCCTTCAGAATCGAAATAAAAAATAAAAACCGCGAATATGAAGAGTTCCGAAGACGCGACCACGTATAAGTGCGATTTTTTCCGAAAATATTATCAAAATCGATCTTTCAACGATGCAGTCCTTTAGTCTAGATGTAGAAGACGTTTGCCCACCCAATAATTTCGTATGCCCACCCTTCAGAATCGAAATAAAAAATAAAAACCGCGAAAATGAAGAGTTCCGAAGACGCGACCACGCATAAGTTCGATTTTTTCCGAAAATATTATCAAAATCGATCTTTCAACGATGCAGTCCTTTAGTCTAGATGTAGAAGACGTTTGCCCACCCAATAATTTCGTATGCCCCCCCTTCAGAATCGAATAAAAAAATAAAAACCGCGAAAATAAAGAGTTCCGAAGACGCGACCACGTATAAGTTCGATTTTTCCGAAAATATTATCAAAATCGATCTTTCAACGATGCAGTCCTTTAGTCTAGATGTAGAAGAGATTTGCCCACCCAATAATTTCGTATGCCCACCCTCCAGAATCGAATTAAAAAATAAAAACCGCGAAAATGAAGAGTTCCGAAGACGCGACCACGTATAAGTGCGATTTTTTCCGAAAATATTATCAAAATCGATCTTTCAACGATGCAGTCCTTTAGTCTAGATGTAGAAGACGTTTGCCCACCCAATAATTTCGTATGCCCACCCTTCAGAATCGAAATAAAAAATAAAAACCGCGAAAATGAAGAGTTCCGAAGACGCGACCACGCATAAGTTCGATTTTTTCCGAAAATATTATCAAAATCGATCTTTCAACGATGCAGTCCTTTAGTCTAGATGTAGAAGACGTTTGCCCACCCAATAATTTCGTATGCCCCCCCTTCAGAATCGAATAAAAAAATAAAAACCGCGAAAATAAAGAGTTCCGAAGACGCGACCACGTATAAGTTCGATTTTTCCGAAAATATTATCAAAATCGATCTTTCAACGATGCAGTCCTTTAGTCTAGATGTAGTAGAGGTTTGCCCCCCCAATAATTTCGTATGCCCACCCTCCAGAATCGAAATAAAAAATAAAAACCGCGGAAATGAAGAGTTCCGAAGACGCGACCACGTATAAGTTCGATTTTTTTCGAAAATATTATCAAAATCGATCTTTCAACGATGCAGTCCGTTAGTCTAGATGTAGAAGAGATTTGCCCACCCAATAATTTCGTATGCCCACCCTCCAGAATCGAATTAAAAAATAAAAACCGCGAAAATGAAGAGTTCCGAAGACGCGACCACGTATAAGTTCGATTTTTTCCGAAAATATTATCAAAATCGATCTTTCAACGATGCAGTCCTTTAGTCTAAATGTAGAAGACTTTTGCCCACCCAATAATTTCGTATGCCCACCCTTCAGAATCGAAATAAAAAATAAAAACCGCGAATATGAAGAGTTCCGAAGACGCGACCACGTATAAGTTCGATTTTTTTCGAAAATATTATCAAAATCGATCTTTCAACGATGCAGTCCGTTAGTGTAGATGCGGAAGACGTTTGCCCACCCAATAATTTCATATGCCCACCCTTCAGAATCGAAATAAAAAATAAAAACCGCGAAACTGAAGAGTTCCGAAGACGCGACCACGTATAAGTTCGATTTTTTTCGAAAATATTATCAAAATCGATCATTCAACGATGCAGTCCGTTAGTCTAGATGTAGAAGAGATTTGCCCACCCAATAATTTCGTATGCCCACCCTCCCGAATCGAATTAAAAAATAAAAACCGCGAAAATGAAGAGTTCCGAAGACGCGACCACGTATAAGTTCGATTTTTTTCGAAAATATTATCAAAATCGATCTTTCAACGATGCAGTCCGTTAGTCTAGATGTAGAAGAGATTTGCCCACCCAATAATTTCGTATGCACACCCTCCAGAATCGAATTAAAAAATAAAAACCGCGAAAATGAAGAGTTCCGAAGACGCGACCACGTATAAGTGCGATTTTTTCCGAAAATATTATCAAAATCGATCTTTCAACGATGCAGTCCTTTAGTCTAGATGTAGAAGACGTTTGCCCACCCAATAATTTCGTATGCCCACCCTTCAGAATCGAAATAAAAAATAAAAACCGCGAAAATGAAGAGTTCCGAAGACGCGACCACGCATAAGTTCGATTTTTCCGAAAATATTATCAAAATCGATCTTTCAACGATGCAGTCCTTTAGTCTAGATGTAGAAGAGGTTTGCCCACCCAATAATTTCGTATGCCCACCCTCCAGAATCGAAATAAAAAATAAAAACCGCGGAAATGAAGAGTTCCGAAGACGCGACCACGTATAAGTTCGATTTTTTTCGAAAATATTATCAAAATCGATCTTTCAACGATGCAGTCCGTTAGTCTAGATGTAGAAGAGATTTGCCCACCCAATAATTTCGTATGCCCACCCTCCAGAATCGAATTAAAAAATAAAAACCGCGAAAATGAAGAGTTCCGAAGACGCGACCACGTATAAGTTCGATTTTTATCGAAAATATTATCAAAATCGATCTTTCAACGATGCAGTCCGTTTGACTAGATGTAGAAGAGATTTGCCCACCCAATAATTTCGTATGCACACCCTCCAGAATCGAATTAAAAAATAAAAACCGCGAAAATGAAGAGTTCCGGAGACGCGACCACGTATAAGTTCGATTTTTTCCGAAAATATTATCAAAATCGATCTTTCAACGATGCAGTCCTTTAGTCTAGATGTAGAAGAGATTTGCCCACCCAATAATTTCGTATGCCCACCCTCCAGAATCGAAATAAAAAATAAAAACCGCGAAAATGAAGAGTTCCGAAGACGCGACCACGCATAAGTTCGATTTTTTCCGAAAATATTATCAAAATCGATCTTTCAACGATGCAGTCCTTTAGTCTAGATGTAGAAGACGTTTGCCCACCCAATAATTTCGTATGCCCACCCTTCAGAATCGAAATAAAAAATAAAAACCGCGAAAATGAAGAGTTCCGAAGACGCGACCACGCATAAGTTCGATTTTTTCCGAAAATATTATCAAAATCGATCTTTCAACGATGCAGTCCTTTAGTATAGATGTAGAAGACGTTTGCCCACCCAATAATTTCGTATGCCCACCCTCCAGAATCGAATTAAAAAATAAAAACCGCGAAAATGAAGAGTTCCGAAGACGCGACCACGTATAAGTTCGATTTTTTCCGAAAATATTATCAAAATCGATCTTTCAACGATGCAGTCCTTTAGTCTAGATGTAGAAGACGTTTGCCCACCCAATAATTTCGTATGCCCACCCTTCAGAATCGAAATAAAAAATAAAAACCGCGAAAATGATGAGTTCCGAAGACGCGACCACGCATAAGTTCGATTTTTTCCGAAAATATTATCAAAATCGATCTTTCAACGATGCAGTCCTTTAGTCTAGATGTAGAAGACGTTTGCCCACCCAATAATTTCGTATGCCCACCCTTCAGAATCGAATTAAAAAATAAAAACCGCGAAAATGAAGAGTTCCGAAGACGCGACCACGTATAAGTTCGATTTTTATCGAAAATATTATCAAAATCGATCTTTCAACGATGCAGTCCGTTAGACTAGATGTAGAAGAGATTTGCCCACCCAATAATTTCGTATGCCCACCCTCCAGAATCGAAATAAAAAATAAAAACCGCGAAAATGAAGAGTTCCGAAGACGCGACCACGTATAAGTTCGATTTTTTCCGAAAATATTATCAAAATCGATCTTTCAACGATGCAGTCCGTTAGTCTAGATGTAGAAGAGATTTGCCCACCCGCCAGAATCGAATTAAAAAATAAAAACCGCGAAAATGAAGAGTTCCGAAGACGCGACCACGTATAAGTTCGATTTTTTCCGAAAATATTATCAAAATCGATCTTTCAACGATGCAGTCCTTTAGTCTAGATGTAGAAGGTGTTTGCCCACCCAATAATTTCGTATGCCCACCCTCCAGAATCGAAATAAAAAATAAAAACCGCGGAAATGAAGAGTTCCGATGACGCGACCACGTATAAGTTCGATTTTTTCCGAAAATATTATCAAAATCGATCATTCAACGATGCAGTCCGTTAGTCTAGATGTAGAAGAGATTTGCCCACCCAATAATTTCGTATGCCCACCCTCCCGAATCGAATTAAAAAATAAAAACCGCGAAAATGAAGAGTTCCGAAGACGCGACCACGTATAAGTTCGATTTTTTTCGAAAATATTATCAAAATCGATCTTTCAACGATGCAGTCCGTTAGTCTAGATGTAGAAGAGATTTGCCCACCCAATAATTTCGTATGCACACCCTCCAGAATCGAATTAAAAAATAAAAACCGCGAAAATGAAGAGTTCCGAAGACGCGACCACGTATAAGTGCGATTTTTTCCGAAAATATTATCAAAATCGATCTTTCAACGATGCAGTCCTTTAGTCTAGATGTAGAAGACGTTTGCCCACCCAATAATTTCGTATGCCCACCCTTCAGAATCGAAATAAAAAATAAAAACCGCGAAAATGAAGAGTTCCGAAGACGCGACCACGCATAAGTTCGATTTTTCCGAAAATATTATCAAAATCGATCTTTCAACGATGCAGTCCTTTAGTCTAGATGTAGAAGAGGTTTGCCCACCCAATAATTTCGTATGCCCACCCTCCAGAATCGAAATAAAAAATAAAAACCGCGGAAATGAAGAGTTCCGAAGACGCGACCACGTATAAGTTCGATTTTTTTCGAAAATATTATCAAAATCGATCTTTCAACGATGCAGTCCGTTAGTCTAGATGTAGAAGAGATTTGCCCACCCAATAATTTCGTATGCCCACCCTCCAGAATCGAATTAAAAAATAAAAACCGCGAAAATGAAGAGTTCCGAAGACGCGACCACGTATAAGTTCGATTTTTATCGAAAATATTATCAAAATCGATCTTTCAACGATGCAGTCCGTTTGACTAGATGTAGAAGAGATTTGCCCACCCAATAATTTCGTATGCACACCCTCCAGAATCGAATTAAAAAATAAAAACCGCGAAAATGAAGAGTTCCGGAGACGCGACCACGTATAAGTTCGATTTTTTCCGAAAATATTATCAAAATCGATCTTTCAACGATGCAGTCCTTTAGTCTAGATGTAGAAGAGATTTGCCCACCCAATAATTTCGTATGCCCACCCTCCAGAATCGAAATAAAAAATAAAAACCGCGAAAATGAAGAGTTCCGAAGACGCGACCACGCATAAGTTCGATTTTTTCCGAAAATATTATCAAAATCGATCTTTCAACGATGCAGTCCTTTAGTCTAGATGTAGAAGACGTTTGCCCACCCAATAATTTCGTATGCCCACCCTTCAGAATCGAAATAAAAAATAAAAACCGCGAAAATGAAGAGTTCCGAAGACGCGACCACGCATAAGTTCGATTTTTTCCGAAAATATTATCAAAATCGATCTTTCAACGATGCAGTCCTTTAGTATAGATGTAGAAGACGTTTGCCCACCCAATAATTTCGTATGCCCACCCTCCAGAATCGAATTAAAAAATAAAAACCGCGAAAATGAAGAGTTCCGAAGACGCGACCACGTATAAGTTCGATTTTTTCCGAAAATATTATCAAAATCGATCTTTCAACGATGCAGTCCTTTAGTCTAGATGTAGAAGACGTTTGCCCACCCAATAATTTCGTATGCCCACCCTTCAGAATCGAAATAAAAAATAAAAACCGCGAAAATGATGAGTTCCGAAGACGCGACCACGCATAAGTTCGATTTTTTCCGAAAATATTATCAAAATCGATCTTTCAACGATGCAGTCCTTTAGTCTAGATGTAGAAGACGTTTGCCCACCCAATAATTTCGTATGCCCACCCTTCAGAATCGAATTAAAAAATAAAAACCGCGAAAATGAAGAGTTCCGAAGACGCGACCACGTATAAGTTCGATTTTTATCGAAAATATTATCAAAATCGATCTTTCAACGATGCAGTCCGTTAGACTAGATGTAGAAGAGATTTGCCCACCCAATAATTTCGTATGCCCACCCTCCAGAATCGAAATAAAAAATAAAAACCGCGAAAATGAAGAGTTCCGAAGACGCGACCACGTATAAGTTCGATTTTTTCCGAAAATATTATCAAAATCGATCTTTCAACGATGCAGTCCGTTAGTCTAGATGTAGAAGAGATTTGCCCACCCGCCAGAATCGAATTAAAAAATAAAAACCGCGAAAATGAAGAGTTCCGAAGACGCGACCACGTATAAGTTCGATTTTTTCCGAAAATATTATCAAAATCGATCTTTCAACGATGCAGTCCTTTAGTCTAGATGTAGAAGGTGTTTGCCCACCCAATAATTTCGTATGCCCACCCTCCAGAATCGAATTAAAAAATAAAAACCGCGAAAATAAAGAGTTCCGAAGACGCGACCACGTATAAGTTCGATTTTTCCGAAAATATTATCAAAATCGATCTTTCAACGATGCAGTCCTTTAGTCTAGATGTAGAAGAGGTTTGCCCACCCAATAATTTCGTATGCCCACCCTCCAGAATCGAAATAAAAAATAAAAACCGCGGAAATGAAGAGTTCCGAAGACGCGACCACGTATAAGTTCGATTTTTTTCGAAAATATTATCAAAATCGATCTTTCAACGATGCAGTCCGTTAGTCTAGATGTAGAAGAGATTTGCCCACCCAATAATTTCGTATGCCCACCCTCCAGAATCGAATTAAAAAATAAAAACCGCGAAAATGAAGAGTTCCGAAGACGCGACCACGTATAAGTTCGATTTTTATCGAAAATATTATCAAAATCGATCTTTCAACGATGCAGTCCGTTAGACTAGATGTAGAAGAGATTTGCCCACCCAATAATTTCGTATGCACACCCTCCAGAATCGAATTAAAAAATAAAAACCGCGAAAATGAAGAGTTCCGGAGACGCGACCACGTATAAGTTCGATTTTTTCCGAAAATATTATCAAAATCGATCTTTCAACGATGCAGTCCTTTAGTCTAGATGTAGAAGAGATTTGCCCACCCAATAATTTCGTATGCCCACCCTCCAGAATCGAAATAAAAAATAAAAACCGCGAAAATGATGAGTTCCGAAGACGCGACCACGCATAAGTTCGATTTTTTCCGAAAATATTATCAAAATCGATCTTTCAACGATGCAGTCCTTTAGTCTAGATGTAGAAGACGTTTGCCCACCCAATAATTTCGTATGCCCACTCTTCAGAATCGAATTAAAAAATAAAAACCGCGAAAATGAAGAGTTCCGAAGACGCGACCACGTATAAGTTCGATTTTTTTCGAAAATATTATCAAAATCGATCTTTCAACGATGCAGTCCGTTAGTCTAGATGTAGAAGAGATTTGCCCACCCAATAATTTCGTATGCCCACCCTCCAGAATCGAATTAAAAAATAAAAACCGCGAAAATGAAGAGTTCCGAAGACGCGACCACGTATAAGTTCGATTTTTATCGAAAATATTATCAAAATCAATCTTTCAACGATGCAGTCCGTTAGACTAGATGTAGAAGAGATTTGCCCACCCAATAATTTCGTATGCACACCCTCCAGAATCGAATTAAAAAATAAAAACCGCGAAAATGAAGAGTTCCGGAGACGCGACCACGTATAAGTTCGATTTTTTCCGAAAATATTATCAAAATCGATCTTTCAACGATGCAGTCCTTTAGTCTAGATGTAGAAGAGATTTGCCCACCCAATAATTTCGTATGCCCACCCTCCAGAATCGAAATAAAAAATAAAAACCGCGAAAATGAAGAGTTCCGAAGACGCGACCACGTATAAGTTCGATTTTTTCCGAAAATATTATCAAAATCGATCTTTCAACGATGCAGTCCGTTAGTCTAGATGTAGAAGAGATTTGCCCACCCGCCAGAATCGAATTAAAAAATAAAAACCGCGAAAATGAAGAGTTCCGAAGACGCGACCACGTATAAGTTCGATTTTTTCCGAAAATATTATCAAAATCGATCTTTCAACGATGCAGTCCTTTAGTCTAGATGTAGAAGGTGTTTGCCCACCCAATAATTTCGTATGCCCACCCTCCAGAATCGAATTAAAAAATAAAAACCGCGAAAATGAAGAGTTCCGAAGACGCGACCACGTATAAGTTCGATTTTTTTCGAAAATATTATCAAAATCGATCTTTCAACGATGCAGTCCGTTAGTCTAGATGTAGAAGAGATTTGCCCACCCAATAATTTCGTATGCACAGCCTCCAGAATCGAATTAAAAAATAAAAACCGCGAAAATGAAGAGTTCCGAAGACGCGACCACGTATAAGTGCGATTTTTTCCGAAAATATTATCAAAATCGATCTTTCAACGATGCAGTCCTTTAGTCTAGATGTAGAAGACGTTTGCCCACCCAATAATTTCGTATGCCCACCCTTCAGAATCGAAATAAAAAATAAAAACCGCGAAAATGAAGAGTTCCGAAAACGCGACCACGTATAAGTTCGATTATTTATTAACTAAACGTTCGAATCGTTTGTCCAACGACGCATTTCGTTAGTGTAGATGTGGAAGACGTTTGCCCATGCAATAATTTCGTATGCCCACCCTTCAGAATCGAATAAAAAAATAAAAACCGCGAAAATGAAGAGTTCTGAAGACGCGACCACGTATAAGTTCGATTTTTTCCGAAAATATTATCAAAATCGATCTTTCAACGATGCAGTCCTTTAGTCTAGATGTAGAAGAGATTTGCCCACCCAATAATTTCGTATGCCCACCCTCCAGAATCGAATTAAAAAATAAAAACCGCGAAAATGAAGAGTTCCGAAGACGCGACCACGTATAAGTTCGATTTTTTCCGAAAATATTATCAAAATCGATCTTTCAACGATGCAGTCCGTTAGTCTAGATGTAGAAGAGATTTGCCCACCCAATAATTTCGTATGCCCACCCGCCAGAATCGAAATAAAAAATAAAAACCGCGAAAATGAAGAGTTCCGAAGACGCGACCACGTATAAGTTCGATTTTTTTCGAAAATATTATCAAAATCGATCTTTCAACGATGCAGTCCGTTAGTGTAGATGTGGAAGACGTTTGCCCACCCAATAATTTCGTATGCCCACCCTTCAGAATCGAAATAAAAAATAAAAACCGCGAAAATGAAGAGTTCCGAAGACGCGACCACGTATAAGTTCGATTTTTTTCGAAAATATTATCAAAATCGATCTTTCAACGATGCAGTCCGTTAGTCTAGTTGTAGAAGAGATTTGCCCACCCAATAATTTCGTATGCCCACCCTCCAGAATCGAATTATAAAATAAAAACCGCGAAAATGAAGACTTCCGAAGACGCGACCACGTATAAGTTCGATTTTTTTCGAAAATATTATCAAAATCGATCTTTCAACGATGCAGTCCTTTAGTCTAGATGTAGAAGACGTTTGCCCACCCAATAATTTCGTATGCCCACCCTTCAGAATCGAATTAAAAAATAAAAACCGCGAAAATGAAGAGTTCCGAAGACGCGGCCACGTATAAGTTCGATTTTTTCCGAAAATATTATCAAAATCGATCTTTCAACGATGCAGTCCTTTAGTCTAGATGTAGAAGAGGTTTGCCCACCCTCCAGAATCGAAATAAAAAATAAAAACCGCGGAAATGAAGAGTTCCGAAGACGCGACCACGTATAAGTTCGATTTTTTTCGAAAATATTATCAAAATCGATCTTTCAACGATGCAGTCCGTTAGTCTAGATGTAGAAGAGATTTGCCCACCCAATAATTTCGTATGCCCACCCTCCAGAATCGAATTAAAAAATAAAAACCGCGAAAATGAAGAGTTCCGAAGACGCGACCACGTATAAGTTCGATTTTTATCGAAAATATTATCAAAATCGATCTTTCAACGATGCAGTCCGTTAGACTAGATGTAGAAGAGATTTGCCCACCCAATAATTTCGTATGCACACCCTCCAGAATCGAATTAAAAAATAAAAACCGCGAAAATGAAGAGTTCCGGAGACGCGACCACGTATAAGTTCGATTTTTTCCGAAAATATTATCAAAATCGATCTTTCAACGATGCAGTCCTTTAGTCTAGATGTAGAAGAGATTTGCCCACCCAATAATTTCGTATGCCCACCCTCCAGAATCGAAATAAAAAATAAAAACCGCGAAAATGAAGAGTTCCGAAGACGCGACCACGTATAAGTTCGATTTTTATCGAAAATATTATCAAAATCGATCTTTCAACGATGCAGTCCGTTAGACTAGATGTAGAAGAGATTTGCCCACCCAATAATTTCGTATGCACACCCTCCAGAATCGAATTAAAAAATAAAAACCGCGAAAATGAAGAGTTCCGGAGACGCGACCACGTATAAGTTCGATTTTTTCCGAAAATATTATCAAAATCGATCTTTCAACGATGCAGTCCGTTAGTCTAGATGTAGAAGAGATTTGCCCACCCGCCAGAATCGAATTAAAAAATAAAAACCGCGAAAATGAAGAGTTCCGAAGACGCGACCACGTATAAGTTCGATTTTTTCCGAAAATATTATCAAAATCGATCTTTCAACGATGCAGTCCTTTAGTCTAGATGTAGAAGACGTTTGCCCACCCAATAATTTCGTATGCCCACCCTTCAGAATCGAATTAAAAAATAAAAACCGCGAAAATGAAGAGTTCCGAAGACGCGACCACGTATAAGTTCGATTTTTTCCGAAAATATTATCAAAATCGATCTTTCAACGATGCAGTCCGTTAGTCTAGATGTAGAAGAGATTTGCCCACCCGCCAGAATCGAATTAAAAAATAAAAACCGCGAAAATGAAGAGTTCCGAAGACGCGACCACGTATAAGTTCGATTTTTTCCGAAAATATTATCAAAATCGATCTTTCAACGATGCAGTCCTTTAGTCTAGATGTAGAAGACGTTTGCCCACCCAATAATTTCGTATGCCCACCCTTCAGAATCGAATTAAAAAATAAAAACCGCGAAAATGAAGAGTTCCGAAGACGCGACCACGCATAAGTTCGATTTTTTCCGAAAATATTATCAAAATCGATCTTTCAACGATGCAGTCCTTTAGTCTAGATGTAGAAGACGTTTGCCCACACAATAATTTCGTATGCCCACCCTTCAGAATCGAATTAAAAAATAAAAACCGCGAAAATGAAGAGTTCCGAAGACGCGACCACGTATAAGTTCGATTTTTTCCGAAAATATTATCAAAATCGATCTTTCAACGATGCAGTCCGTTAGTCTAGATGTAGAAGAGATTTGCCCACCCGCCAGATTCGAATTAAAAAATAAAAACCGCGAAAATGAAGAGTTCCGAAGACGCGACCACGTATAAGTTCGATTTTTTTCGAAAATATTATCAATATCGATCATTCAACGATGCAGTCCGTTAGTCTAGATGTAGAAGAGATTTGCCCACCCAATAATTTCGTATGCCCACCCTCCAGAATCGAATTAAAAAATAAAAACCGCGAAAATGAAGAGTTCCGAAGACGCGACCACGTATAAGTTCGATTTTTTTCGAAAATATTATCAAAATCGATCTTTCAACGATGCAGTCCGTTAGTCTAGATGTAGAAGAGATTTGCCCACCCAATAATTTCGTATGCACACCCTCCAGAATCGAATTAAAAAATAAAAACCGCGAAAATGAAGAGTTCCGAAGACGCGACCACGTATAAGTGCGATTTTTTCCGAAAATATTATCAAAATCGATCTTTCAACGATGCAGTCCTTTAGTCTAGATGTAGAAGACGTTTGCCCACCCAATAATTTCGTATGCCCACCCTTCAGAATCGAAATAAAAAATAAAAACCGCGAAAATGAAGAGTTCCGAAAACGCGACCACGTATAAGTTCGATTTTTTTCGAAAATATTATCAAAATCGATCTTTCAACGATGCAGTCCGTTAGTCTAGATGTAGAAGAGATTTGCCCACCCAATAATTTCGTATGCACACCCTCCAGAATCGAATTAAAAAATAAAAACCGCGAAAATGAAGAGTTCCGAAGACGCGACCACGTATAAGTGCGATTTTTTCCGAAAATATTATCAAAATCGATCTTTCAACGATGCAGTCCTTTAGTCTAGATGTGGAAGACGTTTGCCCATGCAATAATTTCGTATGCCCACCCTTCAGAATCGAATAAAAAAATAAAAACCGCGAAAATGAAGAGTTCTGAAGACGCGTCCACGTATAAGTTCGATTTTTTCCGAAAATATTATCAAAATCGATCTTTCAACGATGCAGTCCGTTAGTCTAGATGTAGAAGAGATTTGCCCACCCGCCAGAATCGAATTAAAAAATAAAAACCGCGAAAATGAAGAGTTCCGAAGACGCGACCACGTATAAGTTCGATTTTTTCCGAAAATATTATCAAAATCGATCTTTCAACGATGCAGTCCTTTAGTCTAGATGTAGAAGACGTTTGCCCACCCAATAATTTCGTATGCCCACCCTTCAGAATCGAATTAAAAAATAAAAACCGCGAAAATGAAGAGTTCCGAAGACGCGACCACGCATAAGTTCGATTTTTTCCGAAAATATTATCAAAATCGATCTTTCAACGATGCAGTCCTTTAGTCTAGATGTAGAAGACGTTTGCCCACCCAATAATTTCGTATGCCCACCCTTCAGAATCGAATTAAAAAATAAAAACCGCGAAAATGAAGAGTTCCGAAGACGCGACCACGTATAAGTTCGATTTTTTCCGAAAATATTATCAAAATCGATCTTTCAACGATGCAGTCCGTTAGTCTAGATGTAGAAGAGATTTGCCCACCCGCCAGATTCGAATTAAAAAATAAAAACCGCGAAAATGAAGAGTTCCGAAGACGCGACCACGTATAAGTTCGATTTTTTTCGAAAATATTATCAATATCGATCATTCAACGATGCAGTCCGTTAGTCTAGATGTAGAAGAGATTTGCCCACCCAATAATTTCGTATGCCCACCCTCCAGAATCGAATTAAAAAATAAAAACCGCGAAAATGAAGAGTTCCGAAGACGCGACCACGTATAAGTTCGATTTTTTTCGAAAATATTATCAAAATCGATCTTTCAACGATGCAGTCCGTTAGTCTAGATGTAGAAGAGATTTGCCCACCCAATAATTTCGTATGCACACCCTCCAGAATCGAATTAAAAAATAAAAACCGCGAAAATGAAGAGTTCCGAAGACGCGACCACGTATAAGTGCGATTTTTTCCGAAAATATTATCAAAATCGATCTTTCAACGATGCAGTCCTTTAGTCTAGATGTAGAAGACGTTTGCCCACCCAATAATTTCGTATGCCCACCCTTCAGAATCGAAATAAAAAATAAAAACCGCGAAAATGAAGAGTTCCGAAAACGCGACCACGTATAAGTTCGATTTTTTTCGAAAATATTATCAAAATCGATCTTTCAACGATGCAGTCCGTTAGTCTAGATGTAGAAGAGATTTGCCCACCCAATAATTTCGTATGCACACCCTCCAGAATCGAATTAAAAAATAAAAACCGCGAAAATGAAGAGTTCCGAAGACGCGACCACGTATAAGTGCGATTTTTTCCGAAAATATTATCAAAATCGATCTTTCAACGATGCAGTCCTTTAGTCTAGATGTGGAAGACGTTTGCCCATGCAATAATTTCGTATGCCCACCCTTCAGAATCGAATAAAAAAATAAAAACCGCGAAAATGAAGAGTTCTGAAGACGCGTCCACGTATAAGTTCGATTTTTTCCGAAAATATTATCAAAATCGATCTTTCAACGATGCAGTCCTTTAGTCTAGATGTAGAAGAGATTTGCCCACCCAATAATTTCGTATGCCCACCCTCCAGAATCGAATTAAAAAATAAAAACCGCGAAAATGAAGAGTTCCGAAGACGCGACCACGTATAAGTTCGATTTTTTCCGAAAATATTATCAAAATCGATCTTTCAACGATGCAGTCCTTTAGTCTAGATGTAGAAGACGTTTGCCCACCCAATAATTTCGTATGCCCACCCTTCAGAATCGAAATAAAAAATAAAAACCGCGAAAATGAAGAGTTCCGAAGACGCGACCACGTATAAGTTCGATTTTTTTCGAAAATATTATCAAAATCGATCTTTCAACGATGTAGTCCGTTAGTGTAGATGTGGAAGACGTTTGCCCACCCAATAATTTCGTATGCCCACCCTTCAGAATCGAAATAAAAAATAAAAACCGCGAAAATGAAGAGTTCCGAAGACGCGACCACGTATAAGTTCGATTTTTTTCGAAAATATTATCAAAATCGATCTTTCAACGATGCAGTCCGTTAGTCTAGATGTAGAAGAGATTTGCCCACCCAATAATTTCGTATGCACACCCTCCAGAATCGAATTAAAAAATAAAAACCGCGAAAATGAAGAGTTCCGAAGACGCGACCACGTATAAGTGCGATTTTTTCCGAAAATATTATCAAAATCGATCTTTCAACGATGCAGTCCTTTAGTCTAGATGTAGAAGACGTTTGCCCACCCAATAATTTCGTATGCCCACCCTTCAGAATCGAAATAAAAAATAAAAACCGCGAAAATGAAGAGTTCCGAAAACGCGACCACGTATAAGTTCGATTATTTATTAACTAAACGTTCGAATCGTTTGTCCAACGACGCATTTCGTTAGTGTAGATGTGGAAGACGTTTGCCCATGCAATAATTTCGTATGCCCAACCTTCAGAATCGAATAAAAAAATAAAAACCGCGAAAATGAAGAGTTCTGAAGACGCGACCACGTATAAGTTCGATTTTTTCCGAAAATATTATCAAAATCGATCTTTCAACGATGCAGTCCTTTAGTCTAGATGTAGAAGAGATTTGCCCACCCAATAATTTCGTATGCCCACCCTCCAGAATCGAAATAAAAAATAAAAACCGCGAAAATGAAGAGTTCCGAAGACGCGACCACGCATAAGTTCGATTTTTTCCGAAAATATTATCAAAATCGATCTTTCAACGATGCAGTCCTTTAGTCTAGATGTAGAAGACGTTTGCCCACCCAATAATTTCGTATGCCCACCCTTCAGAATCGAATTAAAAAATAAAAACCGCGAAAATGAAGAGTTCCGAAGACGCGACCACGTATAAGTTCGATTTTTTCCGAAAATATTATCAAAATCGATCTTTCAACGATGCAGTCCTTTAGTCTAGATGTAGAAGACGTTTGCCCACCCAATAATTTCGTATGCCCACCCTTCAGAATCGAATTAAAAAATAAAAACCGCGAAAATGAAGAGTTCCGAAGACGCGACCACGTATAAGTTCGATTTTTTCCGAAAATATTATCAAAATCGATCTTTCAACGATGCAGTCCGTTAGTCTAGATGTAGAAGAGATTTGCCCACCCGCCAGAATCGAATTAAAAAATAAAAACCGCGAAAATGAAGAGTTCCGAAGACGCGACCACGTATAAGTTCGATTTTTTCCGAAAATATTATCAAAATCGATCTTTCAACGATGCAGTCCTTTAGTCTAGATGTAGAAGACGTTTGCCCACCCAATAATTTCGTATGCCCACCCTTCAGAATCGAATTAAAAAATAAAAACCGCGAAAATGAAGAGTTCCGAAGACGCGACCACGCATAAGTTCGATTTTTTCCGAAAATATTATCAAAATCGATCTTTCAACGATGCAGTCCTTTAGTCTAGATGTAGAAGACGTTTGCCCACCCAATAATTTCGTATGCCCACCCTTCAGAATCGAATTAAAAAATAAAAACCGCGAAAATGAAGAGTTCCGAAGACGCGACCACGTATAAGTTCGATTTTTTCCGAAAATATTATCAAAATCGATCTTTCAACGATGCAGTCCGTTAGTCTAGATGTAGAAGAGATTTGCCCACCCGCCAGATTCGAATTAAAAAATAAAAACCGCGAAAATGAAGAGTTCCGAAGACGCGACCACGTATAAGTTCGATTTTTTTCGAAAATATTATCAATATCGATCATTCAACGATGCAGTCCGTTAGTCTAGATGTAGAAGAGATTTGCCCACCCAATAATTTCGTATGCCCACCCTCCAGAATCGAATTAAAAAATAAAAACCGCGAAAATGAAGAGTTCCGAAGACGCGACCACGTATAAGTTCGATTTTTTTCGAAAATATTATCAAAATCGATCTTTCAACGATGCAGTCCGTTAGTCTAGATGTAGAAGAGATTTGCCCACCCAATAATTTCGTATGCACACCCTCCAGAATCGAATTAAAAAATAAAAACCGCGAAAATGAAGAGTTCCGAAGACGCGACCACGTATAAGTGCGATTTTTTCCGAAAATATTATCAAAATCGATCTTTCAACGATGCAGTCCTTTAGTCTAGATGTAGAAGACGTTTGCCCACCCAATAATTTCGTATGCCCACCCTTCAGAATCGAAATAAAAAATAAAAACCGCGAAAATGAAGAGTTCCGAAAACGCGACCACGTATAAGTTCGATTTTTTTCGAAAATATTATCAAAATCGATCTTTCAACGATGCAGTCCGTTAGTCTAGATGTAGAAGAGATTTGCCCACCCAATAATTTCGTATGCACACCCTCCAGAATCGAATTAAAAAATAAAAACCGCGAAAATGAAGAGTTCCGAAGACGCGACCACGTATAAGTGCGATTTTTTCCGAAAATATTATCAAAATCGATCTTTCAACGATGCAGTCCTTTAGTCTAGATGTGGAAGACGTTTGCCCATGCAATAATTTCGTATGCCCACCCTTCAGAATCGAATAAAAAAATAAAAACCGCGAAAATGAAGAGTTCTGAAGACGCGTCCACGTATAAGTTCGATTTTTTCCGAAAATATTATCAAAATCGATCTTTCAACGATGCAGTCCGTTAGTCTAGATGTAGAAGAGATTTGCCCACCCGCCAGAATCGAATTAAAAAATAAAAACCGCGAAAATGAAGAGTTCCGAAGACGCGACCACGTATAAGTTCGATTTTTTCCGAAAATATTATCAAAATCGATCTTTCAACGATGCAGTCCTTTAGTCTAGATGTAGAAGACGTTTGCCCACCCAATAATTTCGTATGCCCACCCTTCAGAATCGAATTAAAAAATAAAAACCGCGAAAATGAAGAGTTCCGAAGACGCGACCACGCATAAGTTCGATTTTTTCCGAAAATATTATCAAAATCGATCTTTCAACGATGCAGTCCTTTAGTCTAGATGTAGAAGACGTTTGCCCACCCAATAATTTCGTATGCCCACCCTTCAGAATCGAATTAAAAAATAAAAACCGCGAAAATGAAGAGTTCCGAAGACGCGACCACGTATAAGTTCGATTTTTTCCGAAAATATTATCAAAATCGATCTTTCAACGATGCAGTCCGTTAGTCTAGATGTAGAAGAGATTTGCCCACCCGCCAGATTCGAATTAAAAAATAAAAACCGCGAAAATGAAGAGTTCCGAAGACGCGACCACGTATAAGTTCGATTTTTTTCGAAAATATTATCAATATCGATCATTCAACGATGCAGTCCGTTAGTCTAGATGTAGAAGAGATTTGCCCACCCAATAATTTCGTATGCCCACCCTCCAGAATCGAATTAAAAAATAAAAACCGCGAAAATGAAGAGTTCCGAAGACGCGACCACGTATAAGTTCGATTTTTTTCGAAAATATTATCAAAATCGATCTTTCAACGATGCAGTCCGTTAGTCTAGATGTAGAAGAGATTTGCCCACCCAATAATTTCGTATGCACACCCTCCAGAATCGAATTAAAAAATAAAAACCGCGAAAATGAAGAGTTCCGAAGACGCGACCA
Source organism: Andrena praecox (assembly GCA_963932275.1). Classification (NCBI taxonomy): domain Eukaryota; kingdom Metazoa; phylum Arthropoda; class Insecta; order Hymenoptera; family Andrenidae; genus Andrena; species Andrena praecox. The sequence continues at coordinate 25,974,019 of OZ010732.1, forward strand.
CGTATAAGTGCGATTTTTTCCGAAAATATTATCAAAATCGATCTTTCAACGATGCAGTCCTTTAGTCTAGATGTAGAAGACGTTTGCCCACCCAATAATTTCGTATGCCCACCCTTCAGAATCGAAATAAAAAATAAAAACCGCGAAAATGAAGAGTTCCGAAAACGCGACCACGTATAAGTTCGATTTTTTTCGAAAATATTATCAAAATCGATCTTTCAACGATGCAGTCCGTTAGTCTAGATGTAGAAGAGATTTGCCCACCCAATAATTTCGTATGCACACCCTCCAGAATCGAATTAAAAAATAAAAACCGCGAAAATGAAGAGTTCCGAAGACGCGACCACGTATAAGTGCGATTTTTTCCGAAAATATTATCAAAATCGATCTTTCAACGATGCAGTCCTTTAGTCTAGATGTGGAAGACGTTTGCCCATGCAATAATTTCGTATGCCCACCCTTCAGAATCGAATAAAAAAATAAAAACCGCGAAAATGAAGAGTTCTGAAGACGCGTCCACGTATAAGTTCGATTTTTTCCGAAAATATTATCAAAATCGATCTTTCAACGATGCAGTCCTTTAGTCTAGATGTAGAAGAGATTTGCCCACCCAATAATTTCGTATGCCCACCCTCCAGAATCGAATTAAAAAATAAAAACCGCGAAAATGAAGAGTTCCGAAGACGCGACCACGTATAAGTTCGATTTTTTCCGAAAATATTATCAAAATCGATCTTTCAACGATGCAGTCCTTTAGTCTAGATGTAGAAGACGTTTGCCCACCCAATAATTTCGTATGCCCACCCTTCAGAATCGAAATAAAAAATAAAAACCGCGAAAATGAAGAGTTCCGAAGACGCGACCACGTATAAGTTCGATTTTTTTCGAAAATATTATCAAAATCGATCTTTCAACGATGTAGTCCGTTAGTGTAGATGTGGAAGACGTTTGCCCACCCAATAATTTCGTATGCCCACCCTTCAGAATCGAAATAAAAAATAAAAACCGCGAAAATGAAGAGTTCCGAAGACGCGACCACGTATAAGTTCGATTTTTTTCGAAAATATTATCAAAATCGATCTTTCAACGATGCAGTCCGTTAGTCTAGATGTAGAAGAGATTTGCCCACCCAATAATTTCGTATGCACACCCTCCAGAATCGAATTAAAAAATAAAAACCGCGAAAATGAAGAGTTCCGAAGACGCGACCACGTATAAGTGCGATTTTTTCCGAAAATATTATCAAAATCGATCTTTCAACGATGCAGTCCTTTAGTCTAGATGTAGAAGACGTTTGCCCACCCAATAATTTCGTATGCCCACCCTTCAGAATCGAAATAAAAAATAAAAACCGCGAAAATGAAGAGTTCCGAAAACGCGACCACGTATAAGTTCGATTATTTATTAACTAAACGTTCGAATCGTTTGTCCAACGACGCATTTCGTTAGTGTAGATGTGGAAGACGTTTGCCCATGCAATAATTTCGTATGCCCAACCTTCAGAATCGAATAAAAAAATAAAAACCGCGAAAATGAAGAGTTCTGAAGACGCGACCACGTATAAGTTCGATTTTTTCCGAAAATATTATCAAAATCGATCTTTCAACGATGCAGTCCTTTAGTCTAGATGTAGAAGAGATTTGCCCACCCAATAATTTCGTATGCCCACCCTCCAGAATCGAAATAAAAAATAAAAACCGCGAAAATGAAGAGTTCCGAAGACGCGACCACGCATAAGTTCGATTTTTTCCGAAAATATTATCAAAATCGATCTTTCAACGATGCAGTCCTTTAGTCTAGATGTAGAAGACGTTTGCCCACCCAATAATTTCGTATGCCCACCCTTCAGAATCGAATTAAAAAATAAAAACCGCGAAAATGAAGAGTTCCGAAGACGCGACCACGTATAAGTTCGATTTTTTCCGAAAATATTATCAAAATCGATCTTTCAACGATGCAGTCCGTTAGTCTAGATGTAGAAGAGATTTGCCCACCCGCCAGAATCGAAATAAAAAATAAAAACCGCGAAAATGAAGAGTTCCGAAGACGCGACCACGTATAAGTTCGATTTTTTCCGAAAATATTATCAAAATCGATCTTTCAACGATGCAGTCCTTTAGTCTTGATGTAGAAGACGTTTGCCCACCCAATAATTTCGTATGCCCACCCTTCAGAATCGAATTAAAAAATAAAAACCGCGAAAATGAAGAGTTCCGAAGACGCGACCACGCATAAGTTCGATTTTTTCCGAAAATATTATCAAAATCGATCTTTCAACGATGCAGTCCTTTAGTCTAGATGTAGAAGACGTTTGCCCACCCAATAATTTCGTATGCCCACCCTTCAGAATCGAATTAAAAAATAAAAACCGCGAAAATGAAGAGTTCCGAAGACGCGACCACGTATAAGTTCGATTTTTTCCGAAAATATTATCAAAATCGATCTTTCAACGATGCAGTCCGTTAGTCTAGATGTAGAAGAGATTTGCCCACCCGCCAGATTCGAATTAAAAAATAAAAACCGCGAAAATGAAGAGTTCCGAAGACGCGACCACGTATAAGTTCGATTTTTTTCGAAAATATTATCAATATCGATCATTCAACGATGCAGTCCGTTAGTCTAGATGTAGAAGAGATTTGCCCACCCAATAATTTCGTATGCCCACCCTCCAGAATCGAATTAAAAAATAAAAACCGCGAAAATGAAGAGTTCCGAAGACGCGACCACGTATAAGTTCGATTTTTTTCGAAAATATTATCAAAATCGATCTTTCAACGATGCAGTCCGTTAGTCTAGATGTAGAAGAGATTTGCCCACCCAATAATTTCGTATGCACACCCTCCAGAATCGAATTAAAAAATAAAAACCGCGAAAATGAAGAGTTCCGAAGACGCGACCACGTATAAGTGCGATTTTTTCCGAAAATGTTATCAAAATCGATCTTTCAACGATGCAGTCCTTTAGTCTAGATGTAGAAGACGTTTGCCCACCCAATAATTTCGTATGCCCACCCTTCAGAATCGAAATAAAAAATAAAAACCGCGAAAATGAAGAGTTCCGAAGACGCGACCACGTATAAGTTCGATTTTTTTCGAAAATATTATCAAAATCGATCTTTCAACGATGTAGTCCGTTAGTGTAGATGTGGAAGACGTTTGCCCACCCAATAATTTCGTATGCCCACCCTTCAGAATCGAAATAAAAAATAAAAACCGCGAAAATGAAGAGTTCCGAAGACGCGACCACGTATAAGTTCGATTTTTATCGAAAATATTATCAAAATCGATCTTTCAACGATGCAGTCCGTTAGACTAGATGTAGAAGAGATTTGCCCACCCAATAATTTCGTATGCACACCCTCCAGAATCGAATTAAAAAATAAAAACCGCGAAAATAAAGAGTTCCGGAGACGCGACCACGTATAAGTTCGATATTTTCCGAAAATATTATCAAAATCGATCTTTCAACGATGCAGTCCTTTAGTCTAGATGTAGAAGAGATTTGCCCACCTAATAATTTCGTATGCCCACCCTCCAGAATCGAAATAAAAAATAAAAACCGCGAAAATGAAGAGTTCCGAAGACGCGACCACGTATAAGTTCGATTTTTATCGAAAATATTATCAAAATCGATCTTTCAACGATGCAGTCCGTTAGACTAGATGTAGAAGAGATTTGCCCACCCAATAATTTCGTATGCACACCCTCCAGAATCGAATTAAAAAATAAAAACCGCGAAAATGAAGAGTTCCGGAGACGCGACCACGTATAAGTTCGATTTTTTCCGAAAATATTATCAAAATCGATCTTTCAACGATGCAGTCCGTTAGTCTAGATGTAGAAGAGATTTGCCCACCCGCCAGAATCGAATTAAAAAATAAAAACCGCGAAAATGAAGAGTTCCGAAGACGCGACCACGTATAAGTTCGATTTTTTCCGAAAATATTATCAAAATCGATCTTTCAACGATGCAGTCCTTTAGTCTAGATGTAGAAGACGTTTGCCCACCCAATAATTTCGTATGCCCACCCTTCAGAATCGAATTAAAAAATAAAAACCGCGAAAATGAAGAGTTCCGAAGACGCGACCACGTATAAGTTCGATTTTTTCCGAAAATATTATCAAAATCGATCTTTCAACGATGCAGTCCGTTAGTCTAGATGTAGAAGAGATTTGCCCACCCGCCAGAATCGAATTAAAAAATAAAAACCGCGAAAATGAAGAGTTCCGAAGACGCGACCACGTATAAGTTCGATTTTTTCCGAAAATATTATCAAAATCGATCTTTCAACGATGCAGTCCTTTAGTCTAGATGTAGAAGACGTTTGCCCACCCAATAATTTCGTATGCCCACCCTTCAGAATCGAATTAAAAAATAAAAACCGCGAAAATGAAGAGTTCCGAAGACGCGACCACGCATAAGTTCGATTTTTTCCGAAAATATTATCAAAATCGATCTTTCAACGATGCAGTCCTTTAGTCTAGATGTAGAAGACGTTTGCCCACCCAATAATTTCGTATGCCCACCCTTCAGAATCGAATTAAAAAATAAAAACCGCGAAAATGAAGAGTTCCGAAGACGCGACCACGTATAAGTTCGATTTTTTCCGAAAATATTATCAAAATCGATCTTTCAACGATGCAGTCCGTTAGTCTAGATGTAGAAGAGATTTGCCCACCCGCCAGATTCGAATTAAAAAATAAAAACCGCGAAAATGAAGAGTTCCGAAGACGCGACCACGTATAAGTTCGATTTTTTTCGAAAATATTATCAATATCGATCATTCAACGATGCAGTCCGTTAGTCTAGATGTAGAAGAGATTTGCCCACCCAATAATTTCGTATGCCCACCCTCCAGAATCGAATTAAAAAATAAAAACCGCGAAAATGAAGAGTTCCGAAGACGCGACCACGTATAAGTTCGATTTTTTTCGAAAATATTATCAAAATCGATCTTTCAACGATGCAGTCCGTTAGTCTAGATGTAGAAGAGATTTGCCCACCCAATAATTTCGTATGCACACCCTCCAGAATCGAATTAAAAAATAAAAACCGCGAAAATGAAGAGTTCCGAAGACGCGACCACGTATAAGTGCGATTTTTTCCGAAAATATTATCAAAATCGATCTTTCAACGATGCAGTCCTTTAGTCTAGATGTAGAAGACGTTTGCCCACCCAATAATTTCGTATGCCCACCCTTCAGAATCGAAATAAAAAATAAAAACCGCGAAAATGAAGAGTTCCGAAAACGCGACCACGTATAAGTTCGATTATTTATTAACTAAACGTTCGAATCGTTTGTCCAACGACGCATTTCGTTAGTGTAGATGTGGAAGACGTTTGCCCATGCAATAATTTCGTATGCCCAACCTTCAGAATCGAATAAAAAAATAAAAACCGCGAAAATGAAGAGTTCTGAAGACGCGACCACGTATAAGTTCGATTTTTTCCGAAAATATTATCAAAATCGATCTTTCAACGATGCAGTCCTTTAGTCTAGATGTAGAAGAGATTTGCCCACCCAATAATTTCGTATGCCCACCCTCCAGAATCGAAATAAAAAATAAAAACCGCGAAAATGAAGAGTTCCGAAGACGCGACCACGCATAAGTTCGATTTTTTCCGAAAATATTATCAAAATCGATCTTTCAACGATGCAGTCCTTTAGTCTAGATGTAGAAGACGTTTGCCCACCCAATAATTTCGTATGCCCACCCTTCAGAATCGAATTAAAAAATAAAAACCGCGAAAATGAAGAGTTCCGAAGACGCGACCACGTATAAGTTCGATTTTTTCCGAAAATATTATCAAAATCGATCTTTCAACGATGCAGTCCGTTAGTCTAGATGTAGAAGAGATTTGCCCACCCGCCAGAATCGAATTAAAAAATAAAAACCGCGAAAATGAAGAGTTCCGAAGACGCGACCACGTATAAGTTCGATTTTTTCCGAAAATATTATCAAAATCGATCTTTCAACGATGCAGTCCTTTAGTCTAGATGTAGAAGACGTTTGCCCACCCAATAATTTCGTATGCCCACCCTTCAGAATCGAATTAAAAAATAAAAACCGCGAAAATGAAGAGTTCCGAAGACGCGACCACGTATAAGTTCGATTTTTTCCGAAAATATTATCAAAATCGATCTTTCAACGATGCAGTCCGTTAGTCTAGATGTAGAAGAGATTTGCCCACCCGCCAGAATCGAATTAAAAAATAAAAACCGCGAAAATGAAGAGTTCCGAAGACGCGACCACGTATAAGTTCGATTTTTTCCGAAAATATTATCAAAATCGATCTTTCAACGATGCAGTCCTTTAGTCTAGATGTAGAAGACGTTTGCCCACCCAATAATTTCGTATGCCCACCCTTCAGAATCGAATTAAAAAATAAAAACCGCGAAAATGAAGAGTTCCGAAGACGCGACCACGCATAAGTTCGATTTTTTCCGAAAATATTATCAAAATCGATCTTTCAACGATGCAGTCCTTTAGTCTAGATGTAGAAGACGTTTGCCCACCCAATAATTTCGTATGCCCACCCTTCAGAATCGAATTAAAAAATAAAAACCGCGAAAATGAAGAGTTCCGAAGACGCGACCACGTATAAGTTCGATTTTTTCCGAAAATATTATCAAAATCGATCTTTCAACGATGCAGTCCGTTAGTCTAGATGTAGAAGAGATTTGCCCACCCGCCAGATTCGAATTAAAAAATAAAAACCGCGAAAATGAAGAGTTCCGAAGACGCGACCACGTATAAGTTCGATTTTTTTCGAAAATATTATCAATATCGATCATTCAACGATGCAGTCCGTTAGTCTAGATGTAGAAGAGATTTGCCCACCCAATAATTTCGTATGCCCACCCTCCAGAATCGAATTAAAAAATAAAAACCGCGAAAATGAAGAGTTCCGAAGACGCGACCACGTATAAGTTCGATTTTTTTCGAAAATATTATCAAAATCGATCTTTCAACGATGCAGTCCGTTAGTCTAGATGTAGAAGAGATTTGCCCACCCAATAATTTCGTATGCACACCCTCCAGAATCGAATTAAAAAATAAAAACCGCGAAAATGAAGAGTTCCGAAGACGCGACCACGTATAAGTGCGATTTTTTCCGAAAATGTTATCAAAATCGATCTTTCAACGATGCAGTCCTTTAGTCTAGATGTAGAAGACGTTTGCCCACCCAATAATTTCGTATGCCCACCCTTCAGAATCGAAATAAAAAATAAAAACCGCGAAAATGAAGAGTTCCGAAGACGCGACCACGTATAAGTTCGATTTTTTTCGAAAATATTATCAAAATCGATCTTTCAACGATGCAGTCCGTTAGTCTAGATGTAGAAGAGATTTGCCCACCCAATAATTTCGTATGCACACCCTCCAGAATCGAATTAAAAAATAAAAACCGCGAAAATGAAGAGTTCCGAAGACGCGACCACGTATAAGTGCGATTTTTTCCGAAAATATTATCAAAATCGATCTTTCAACGATGCAGTCCTTTAGTCTAGATGTAGAAGACGTTTGCCCACCCAATAATTTCGTATGCCCACCCTTCAGAATCGAAATAAAAAATAAAAACCGCGAAAATGAAGAGTTCCGAAAACGCGACCACGTATAAGTTCGATTATTTATTAACTAAACGTTCGAATCGTTTGTCCAACGACGCATTTCGTTAGTGTAGATGTGGAAGACGTTTGCCCATGCAATAATTTCGTATGCCCAACCTTCAGAATCGAATAAAAAAATAAAAACCGCGAAAATGAAGAGTTCTGAAGACGCGACCACGTATAAGTTCGATTTTTTCCGAAAATATTATCAAAATCGATCTTTCAACGATGCAGTCCTTTAGTCTAGATGTAGAAGAGATTTGCCCACCCAATAATTTCGTATGCCCACCCTCCAGAATCGATTTAAAAAATAAAAACCGCGAAAATGAAGAGTTCCGAAGACGCGACCACGTATAAGTTCGATTTTTTCCGAAAATATTATCAAAATCGATCTTTCAACGATGCAGTCCTTTAGTCTAGATGTGGAAGACGTTTGCCCACCCAATAATTTCGTATGCGCCCCCTTCCGAATCGAATAAAAAAATAAAAACCACGAAAATGAAGAGCTCAGAAGACGCGACCACGTGTAAGTTCGATTATTTATTAACTAAACGTTCGAATCGTTTGTCCAACGACGCATTTCGTTAGTTTAGATGTGGAAGACGTTTGCCCACCCAATAATTTCGTATGCCCACCCTTCAGAATCGAATTAAAAAATAAAAACCGCGAAAATGAAGAGTTCCGAAGACGCGACCACGTATAAGTTCGATTTTTTCCGAAAATATTATCAAAATCGATCTTTCAACGATGCAGTCCGTTAGTCTAGATGTAGAAGAGATTTGCCCACCCAATAATTTCGTATGCCCACCCTCCAGAATCGAATTAAAAAATAAAAACCGCGAAAATGAAGAGTTCCGAAGACGCGACCACGTATAAGTTCGATTTTTTTCGAAAATATTATCAAAATCGATCTTTCAACGATGCAGTCCGTTAGTCTAGATGTAGAAGAGATTTGCCCACCCAATAATTTCGTATGCACACCCTCCAGAATCGAATTAAAAAATAAAAACCGCGAAAATGAAGAGTTCCGAAGACGCGACCACGTATAAGTGCGATTTTTTCCGAAAATATTATCAAAATCGATCTTTCAACGATGCAGTCCTTTAGTCTAGATGTAGAAGACGTTTGCCCACCCAATAATTTCGTATGCCCACCCTTCAGAATCGAAATAAAAAATAAAAACCGCGAAAATGAAGAGTTCCGAAGACGCGACCACGTATAAGTTCGATTTTTTTCGAAAATATTATCAAAATCGATCTTTCAACGATGCAGTCCGTTAGTCTAGATGTAGAAGAGATTTGCCCACCCAATAATTTCGTATGCACACCCTCCAGAATCGAATTAAAAAATAAAAACCGCGAAAATGAAGAGTTCCGAAGACGCGACCACGTATAAGTGCGATTTTTTCCGAAAATATTATCAAAATCGATCTTTCAACGATGCAGTCCTTTAGTCTAGATGTAGAAGACGTTTGCCCACCCAATAATTTCGTATGCCCACCCTTCAGAATCGAAATAAAAAATAAAAACCGCGAAAATGAAGAGTTCCGAAAACGCGACCACGTATAAGTTCGATTATTTATTAACTAAACGTTCGAATCGTTTGTCCAACGACGCATTTCGTTAGTGTAGATGTGGAAGACGTTTGCCCATGCAATAATTTCGTATGCCCAACCTTCAGAATCGAATAAAAAAATAAAAACCGCGAAAATGAAGAGTTCTGAAGACGCGACCACGTATAAGTTCGATTTTTTCCGAAAATATTATCAAAATCGATCTTTCAACGATGCAGTCCTTTAGTCTAGATGTAGAAGAGATTTGCCCACCCAATAATTTCGTATGCCCACCCTCCAGAATCGATTTAAAAAATAAAAACCGCGAAAATGAAGAGTTCCGAAGACGCGACCACGTATAAGTTCGATTTTTTCCGAAAATATTATCAAAATCGATCTTTCAACGATGCAGTCCTTTAGTCTAGATGTGGAAGACGTTTGCCCACCCAATAATTTCGTATGCGCCCCCTTCCGAATCGAATAAAAAAATAAAAACCACGAAAATAAAGAGCTCAGAAGACGCGACCACGTGTAAGTTCGATTATTTATTAACTAAACGTTCGAATCGTTTGTCCAACGACGCATTTCGTTAGTTTAGATGTGGAAGACGTTTGCCCACCCAATAATTTCGTATGCCCACCCTTCAGAATCGAATTAAAAAATAAAAACCGCGAAAATGAAGAGTTCCGAAGACGCGACCACGTATAAGTTCGATTTTTTCCGAAAATATTATCAAAATCGATCTTTCAACGATGCAGTCCGTTAGTCTAGATGTAGAAGAGATTTGCCCACCCAATAATTTCGTATGCCCACCCTCCAGAATCGAATTAAAAAATAAAAACCGCGAAAATGAAGAGTTCCGAAGACGCGACCACGCATAAGTTCGATTTTTTCCGAAAATATTATCAAAATCGATCTTTCAACGATGCAGTCCTTTAGTCTAGATGTAGAAGACGTTTGCCCACCCAATAATTTCGTATGCCCACCCGACAGAATCGTAATAAAAAATAAAAACCGCGAAAATGAAGAGTTCCGAAGACGCGACCACGTATAAGTTCGATTTTTTCCGAAAATATTATCAAAATCGATCTTTCAACGATGCAGTCCGTTAGTCTAGATGTAGAAGAGATTTGCCCACCCGCCAGAATCGAATTAAAAAATAAAAACCGCGAAAATGAAGAGTTCCGAAGACGCGACCACGTATAAGTTCGATTTTTTTCGAAAATATTATCAAAATCGATCTTTCAACGATGCAGTCCGTTAGTCTAGATGTAGAAGAGATTTGCCCACCCAATAATTTCGTATGCACACCCTCCAGAATCGAATTAAAAAATAAAAACCGCGAAAATGAAGAGTTCCGAAGACGCGACCACGTATAAGTGCGATTTTTTCCGAAAATGTTATCAAAATCGATCTTTCAACGATGCAGTCCTTTAGTCTAGATGTAGAAGACGTTTGCCCACCCAATAATTTCGTATGCCCACCCTTCAGAATCGAAATAAAAAATAAAAACCGCGAAAATGAAGAGTTCCGAAGACGCGACCACGTATAAGTTCGATTTTTTTCGAAAATATTATCAAAATCGATCTTTTAACGATGCAGTCCGTTAGTCTAGATGTAGAAGAGATTTGCCCACCCAATAATTTCGTATGCACACCCTCCAGAATCGAATTAAAAAATAAAAACCGCGAAAATGAAGAGTTCCGAAGACGCGACCACGTATAAGTGCGATTTTTTCCGAAAATATTATCAAAATCGATCTTTCAACGATGCAGTCCTTTAGTCTAGATGTAGAAGACGTTTGCCCACCCAATAATTTCGTATGCCCACCCTTCAGAATCGAAATAAAAAATAAAAACCGCGAAAATGAAGAGTTCCGAAAACGCGACCACGTATAAGTTCGATTATTTATTAACTAAACGTTCGAATCGTTTGTCCAACGACGCATTTCGTTAGTGTAGATGTGGAAGACGTTTGCCCATGCAATAATTTCGTATGCCCAACCTTCAGAATCGAATAAAAAAATAAAAACCGCGAAAATGAAGAGTTCTGAAGACGCGACCACGTATAAGTTCGATTTTTTCCGAAAATATTATCAAAATCGATCTTTCAACGATGCAGTCCTTTAGTCTAGATGTAGAAGAGATTTGCCCACCCAATAATTTCGTATGCCCACCCTCCAGAATCGATTTAAAAAATAAAAACCGCGAAAATGAAGAGTTCCGAAGACGCGACCACGTATAAGTTCGATTTTTTCCGAAAATATTATCAAAATCGATCTTTCAACGATGCAGTCCTTTAGTCTAGATGTGGAAGACGTTTGCCCACCCAATAATTTCGTATGCGCCCCCTTCCGAATCGAATAAAAAAATAAAAACCACGAAAATGAAGAGCTCCGAAGACGCGACCACGTGTAAGTTCGATTATTTATTAACTAAACGTTCGAATCGTTTGTCCAACGACGCATTTCGTTAGTTTAGATGTGGAAGACGTTTGCCCACCCAATAATTTCGTATGCCCACCCTTCAGAATCGAATTAAAAAATAAAAACCGCGAAAATGAAGAGTTCCGAAGACGCGACCACGTATAAGTTCGATTTTTTCCGAAAATATTATCCAAATCGATCTTTCAACGATGCAGTCCGTTAGTCTAGATGTAGAAGAGATTTGCCCACCCAATAATTTCGTATGCCCACCCTCCAGAATCGAATTAAAAAATAAAAACCGCGAAAATGAAGAGTTCCGAAGACGCGACCACGTATAAGTTCGATTTTTTTCGAAAATATTATCAAAATCGATCTTTCAACGATGCAGTCCGTTAGTCTAGATGTAGAAGAGATTTGCCCACCCAATAATTTCGTATGCACACCCTCCAGAATCGAATTAAAAAATAAAAACCGCGAAAATGAAGAGTTCCGAAGACGCGACCACGTATAAGTGCGATTTTTTCCGAAAATATTATCAAAATCGATCTTTCAACGATGCAGTCCTTTAGTCTAGATGTAGAAGACGTTTGCCCACCCAATAATTTCGTATGCCCACCCTTCAGAATCGAAATAAAAAATAAAAACCGCGAAAATGAAGAGTTCCGAAGACGCGACCACGTATAAGTTCGATTTTTTTCGAAAATATTATCAAAATCGATCTTTCAACGATGCAGTCCGTTAGTCTAGATGTAGAAGAGATTTGCCCACCCAATAATTTCGTATGCACACCCTCCAGAATCGAATTAAAAAATAAAAACCGCGAAAATGAAGAGTTCCGAAGACGCGACCACGTATAAGTGCGATTTTTTCCGAAAATATTATCAAAATCGATCTTTCAACGATGCAGTCCTTTAGTCTAGATGTAGAAGACGTTTGCCCACCCAATAATTTCGTATGCCCACCCTTCAGAATCGAAATAAAAAATAAAAACCGCGAAAATGAAGAGTTCCGAAAACGCGACCACGTATAAGTTCGATTATTTATTAACTAAACGTTCGAATCGTTTGTCCAACGACGCATTTCGTTAGTGTAGATGTGGAAGACGTTTGCCCATGCAATAATTTCGTATGCCCAACCTTCAGAATCGAATAAAAAAATAAAAACCGCGAAAATGAAGAGTTCTGAAGACGCGACCACGTATAAGTTCGATTTTTTCCGAAAATATTATCAAAATCGATCTTTCAACGATGCAGTCCTTTAGTCTAGATGTAGAAGAGATTTGCCCACCCAATAATTTCGTATGCCCACCCTCCAGAATCGATTTAAAAAATAAAAACCGCGAAAATGAAGAGTTCCGAAGACGCGACCACGTATAAGTTCGATTTTTTCCGAAAATATTATCAAAATCGATCTTTCAACGATGCAGTCCTTTAGTCTAGATGTGGAAGACGTTTGCCCACCCAATAATTTCGTATGCGCCCCCTTCCGAATCGAATAAAAAAATAAAAACCACGAAAATAAAGAGCTCAGAAGACGCGACCACGTGTAAGTTCGATTATTTATTAACTAAACGTTCGAATCGTTTGTCCAACGACGCATTTCGTTAGTTTAGATGTGGAAGACGTTTGCCCACCCAATAATTTCGTATGCCCACCCTTCAGAATCGAATTAAAAAATAAAAACCGCGAAAATGAAGAGTTCCGAAGACGCGACCACGTATAAGTTCGATTTTTTCCGAAAATATTATCAAAATCGATCTTTCAACGATGCAGTCCGTTAGTCTAGATGTAGAAGAGATTTGCCCACCCAATAATTTCGTATGCCCACCCTCCAGAATCGAATTAAAAAATAAAAACCGCGAAAATGAAGAGTTCCGAAGACGCGACCACGCATAAGTTCGATTTTTTCCGAAAATATTATCAAAATCGATCTTTCAACGATGCAGTCCTTTAGTCTAGATGTAGAAGACGTTTGCCCACCCAATAATTTCGTATGCCCACCCGACAGAATCGTAATAAAAAATAAAAACCGCGAAAATGAAGAGTTCCGAAGACGCGACCACGTATAAGTTCGATTTTTTCCGAAAATATTATCAAAATCGATCTTTCAACGATGCAGTCCGTTAGTCTAGATGTAGAAGAGATTTGCCCACCCGCCAGAATCGAATTAAAAAATAAAAACCGCGAAAATGAAGAGTTCCGAAGACGCGACCACGTATAAGTTCGATTTTTTCCGAAAATATTATCAAAATCGATCTTTCAACGATGCAGTCCTTTAGTCTAGATGTAGAAGAGGTTTGCCCACCCAATAATTTCGTATGCCCACCATCCAGAATCGAAATAAAAAATAAAAACCGCGGAAATGAAGAGTTCCGATGACGCGACCACGTATAAGTTCGATTTTTTCCGAAAATATTATCAAAATCGATCATTCAACGATGCAGTCCGTTAGTCTAGATGTAGAAGAGATTTGCCCACCCAATAATTTCGTATGCCCACCCTCCAGAATCGAATTAAAAAATAAAAACCGCGAAAATGAAGAGTTCCGAAGACGCGACCACGTATAAGTTCGATTTTTTCCGAAAATATTATCAAAATCGATCTTTCAACGATGCAGTCCTTTAGTCTAGATGTAGAAGAGGTTTGCCCACCCAATAATTTCGTATGCCCACCCTCCAGAATCGAAATAAAAAATAAAAACCGCGGAAATGAAGAGTTCCGATGACGCGACCACGTATAAGTTCGATTTTTTTCGAAAATATTATCAAAATCGATCTTTCAACGATGCAGTCCGTTAGTGTAGATGTGGAAGACGTTTGCCCACCCATTAATTTCATATGCCCACCCTTCAGAATCGAAATAAAAAATAAAAACCGCGAAAATGAAGAGTTCCGAAGACGCGACCACGTATAAGTTCGATTTTTTCCGAAAATATTATCAAAATCGATCTTTCAACGATGCAGTCCGTTAGTCTAGATGTAGAAGAGATTTGCCCACCCACCAGAATCGAATTAAAAAATAAAAACCGCGAAAATGAAGAGTTCCGAAGACGCGACCACGTATAAGTTCGATTTTTTCCGAAAATATTATCAAAATCGATCTTTCAACGATGCAGTCCTTTAGTCTAGATGTAGAAGAGGTTTGCCCACCCAATAATTTCGTATGCCCACCCTCCAGAATCGAAATAAAAAATAAAAACCGCGAAAATGAAGAGTTCCGAAGACGCGACCACGTATAAGTGCGATTTTTTCCGAAAATATTATCAAAATCGATCTTTCAACGATGCAGTCCTTTAGTCTAGATGTAGAAGACGTTTGCCCACCCAATAATTTCGTATGCCCACCCTTCAGAATCGAAATAAAAAATAAAAACCGCGAAAATGAAGAGTTCCGAAAACGCGACCACGTATAAGTTCGATTATTTATTAACTAAACGTTCGAATCGTTTGTCCAACGACGCATTTCGTTAGTGTAGATGTGGAAGACGTTTGCCCATGCAATAATTTCGTATGCCCAACCTTCAGAATCGAATAAAAAAATAAAAACCGCGAAAATGAAGAGTTCTGAAGACGCGACCACGTATAAGTTCGATTTTTTCCGAAAATATTATCAAAATCGATCTTTCAACGATGCAGTCCTTTAGTCTAGATGTAGAAGAGATTTGCCCACCCAATAATTTCGTATGCCCACCCTCCAGAATCGATTTAAAAAATAAAAACCGCGAAAATGAAGAGTTCCGAAGACGCGACCACGTATAAGTTCGATTTTTTCCGAAAATATTATCAAAATCGATCTTTCAACGATGCAGTCCTTTAGTCTAGATGTGGAAGACGTTTGCCCACCCAATAATTTCGTATGCGCCCCCTTCCGAATCGAATAAAAAAATAAAAACCACGAAAATAAAGAGCTCAGAAGACGCGACCACGTGTAAGTTCGATTATTTATTAACTAAACGTTCGAATCGTTTGTCCAACGACGCATTTCGTTAGTTTAGATGTGGAAGACGTTTGCCCACCCAATAATTTCGTATGCCCACCCTTCAGAATCGAATTAAAAAATAAAAACCGCGAAAATGAAGAGTTCCGAAGACGCGACCACGTATAAGTTCGATTTTTTCCGAAAATATTATCAAAATCGATCTTTCAACGATGCAGTCCGTTAGTCTAGATGTAGAAGAGATTTGCCCACCCAATAATTTCGTATGCCCACCCTCCAGAATCGAATTAAAAAATAAAAACCGCGAAAATGAAGAGTTCCGAAGACGCGACCACGCATAAGTTCGATTTTTTCCGAAAATATTATCAAAATCGATCTTTCAACGATGCAGTCCTTTAGTCTAGATGTAGAAGAGGTTTGCCCACCCAATAATTTCGTATGCCCACCCGACAGAATCGTAATAAAAAATAAAAACCGCGAAAATGAAGAGTTCCGAAGACGCGACCACGTATAAGTTCGATTTTTTCCGAAAATATTATCAAAATCGATCTTTCAACGATGCAGTCCGTTAGTCTAGATGTAGAAGAGATTTGCCCACTCAATAATTTCGTATGCCCACCCTCCAGAATCGAAATAAAAAATAAAAACCGCAGAAATGAAGAGTTCCGATGACGCGACCACGTATAAGTTCGATTTTTTCCGAAAATATTATCAAAATCGATCTTTCAACGATGCAGTCCTTTAGTCTAGATGTAGAAGAGATTTGCCCTCCCAATAATTTCGTATGCCCACCCTCCAGAATCGAATTAAAAAATAAAAACCGCGAAAATGAAGAGTTCCGAAGACGCGACCACGTATAAGTTCGATTTTTTTCGAAAATATTATCAAAATCGATCTTTCAACGATGCAGTCCGTTAGTCTAGATGTAGAAGAGATTTGCCCACCCAATAATTTCGTATGCCCACCCTCCAGAATCGAATTAAAAAATAAAAACCGCGAAAATGAAGAGTTCCGAAGACGCGACCACGTATAAGTTCGATTTTTTCCGAAAATATTATCAAAATCGATCTTTCAACGATGCAGTCCTTTAGTCTAGATGTAGAAGAGGTTTGCCCACCCAATAATTTCGTATGCCCACCCTCCAGAATCGAAATAAAAAATAAAAACCGCGGAAATGAAGAGTTCCGAAGACGCGACCACGTATAAGTTCGATTTTTTTCGAAAATATTATCAAAATCGATCTTTCAACGATGCAGTCCTTTAGTCTAGATGTAGAAGACGTTTGCCCACCCAATAATTTCGTATGCCCACCCTTCAGAATCGAAATAAAAAATAAAAACCGCGAAAATGAAGAGTTCCGAAGACGCGACCACGTATAAGTTCGATTTTTTTCGAAAATATTATCAAAATCGATCTTTCAACGATGCAGTCCGTTAGTCTAGATGTAGAAGAGATTTGCCCACCCAATAATTTCGTATGCACACCCTCCAGAATCGAATTAAAAAATAAAAACCGCGAAAATGAAGAGTTCCGAAGACGCGACCACGTATAAGTGCGATTTTTTCCGAAAATATTATCAAAATCGATCTTTCAACGATGCAGTCCTTTAGTCTAGATGTAGAAGACGTTTGCCCACCCAATAATTTCGTATGCCCACCCTTCAGAATCGAAATAAAAAATAAAAACCGCGAAAATGAAGAGTTCCGAAAACGCGACCACGTATAAGTTCGATTATTTATTAACTAAACGTTCGAATCGTTTGTCCAACGACGCATTTCGTTAGTGTAGATGTGGAAGACGTTTGCCCATGCAATAATTTCGTATGCCCACCCTTCAGAATCGAATAAAAAAATAAAAACCGCGAAAATGAAGAGTTCTGAAGACGCGACCACGTATAAGTTCGATTTTTTCCGAAAATATTATCAAAATCGATCTTTCAACGATGCAGTCCTTTAGTCTAGATGTAGAAGAGATTTGCCCACCCAATAATTTCGTATGCCCACCCTCCAGAATCGAAATAAAAAAAAAAAACCGCGAAAATGAAGAGTTCCGAAGACGCGACCACGTATAAGTTCGATTTTTTCCGAAAATATTATCAAAATCGATCTTTCAACGATGCAGTCCTTTAGTCTAGATGTAGAAGACGTTTGCCCACCCAATAATTTCGTATGCCCACCCAATAATTTCGTATGCCCACCCTTCAGAATCGAAATAAAAAATAAAAACCACGAAAATGAAGAGTTCCGAAAACGCGACCACGTATAAGTTCGATTATTTATTAATTAAACGTTCGAATCGTTTGTCCAACGACGCATTTCGTTAGTGTAGATGTGGAAGACGTTTGCCCATGCAATAATTTCGTATGCCCACCCTTCAGAATCGAATAAAAAAATAAAAACCGCGAAAATGAAGAGTTCTGAAGACGCGACCACGTATATGTTCGATTTTTTCCGAAAATATTATCAAAATCGATCTTTCAACGATGCAGTCCTTTAGTCTAGATGTAGAAGAGATTTGCCCACTCAATAATTTCGTATGCCCACCCTCCAGAATCGAAATAAAATATAAAAACCGCAGAAATGAAGAGTTCCGATGACGCGACCACGTATAAGTTCGATTTTTTCCGAAAATATTATCAAAATCGATCTTTCAACGATGCAGTCCTTTAGTCTAGATGTAGAAGAGATTTGCCCACCCAATAATTTCGTATGCCCACCCTCCAGAATCGAATTAAAAAATAAAAACCGCGAAAATGAAGAGTTCCGAAGGCGCGACCACGTATAAGTTCGATTTTTTTCGAAAATATTATCAAAATCGATCTTTCAACGATGCAGTCCGTTAGTCTAGATGTAGAAGAGATTTGCCCACCCAATAATTTCGTATGCACACCCTCCAGAATCGAATTAAAAAATAAAAACCGCGAAAATGAAGAGTTCCGAAGACGCGACCACGTATAAGTTCGATTTTTTTCGAAAATATTATCAAAATCGATCTTTCAACGATGCAGTCCGTTAGTCTAGATGTAGAAGAGATTTGCCCACCCAATAATTTCGTATGCACACCCTCCAGAATCGAATTAAAAAATAAAAACCGCGAAAATGAAGAGTTCCGAAGACGCGACCACGTATAAGTGCGATTTTTTCCGAAAATATTATCAAAATCGATCTTTCAACGATGCAGTCCTTTAGTCTAGATGTAGAAGACGTTTGCCCACCCAATAATTTCGTATGCCCACCCTTCAGAATCGAAATAAAAAATAAAAACCGCGAAAATGAAGAGTTCCGAAAACGCGACCACGTATAAGTTCGATTATTTATTAACTAAACGTTCGAATCGTTTGTCCAACGACGCATTTCGTTAGTGTAGATGTGGAAGACGTTTGCCCATGCAATAATTTCGTATGCCCACCCTTCAGAATCGAATAAAAAAATAAAAACCGCGAAAATGAAGAGTTCCGAAGACGCGACCACGTATAAGTTCGATTTTTTCCGAAAATATTATCAAAATCGATCTTTCAACGATGCAGTCCTTTAGTCTAGATGTAGAAGAGGTTTGCCCACCCAATAATTTCGTATGCCCACCCTCCAGAATCGAAATAAAAAATAAAAACCGCGGAAATGAAGAGTTCCGATGTCGCGACCACGTATAAGTTCGATTTTTTCCGAAAATATTATCAAAATCGATCATTCAACGATGCAGTCCGTTAGTCTAGATGTAGAAGAGATTTGCCCACCCAATAATTTCGTATGCCCACCCTCCAGAATCGAATTAAAAAATAAAAACCGCGAAAATGAAGAGTTCCGAAGACGCGACCACGTATAAGTTCGATTTTTTCCGAAAATATTATCAAAATCGATCTTTCAACGATGCAGTCCTTTAGTCTAGATGTAGAAGAGGTTTGCCCACCCAATAATTTCGTATGCCCACCCTCCAGAATCGAAATCAAAAATAAAAACCGCGGAAATGAAGAGTTCCGATGACGCGACCACGTATAAGTTCGATTTTTTTCGAAAATATTATCAAAATCGATCTTTCAACGATGCAGTCCGATAGTGTAGATGTGGAAGACGTTTGCCCACCCAATAATTTCATATGCCCACCCTTCAGAATCGAAATAAAAAATAAAAACCGCGAAAATGAAGAGTTCCGAAGACGCGACCACGTATAAGTTCGATTTTTTTCGAAAATATTATCAAAATCGATCATTCAACGATGCAGTCCGTTAGTCTAGATGTAGAAGAGATTTGCCCACCCAATAATTTCGTATGCCCACCCTCCAGAATCGAATTAAAAAATAAAAACCGCGAAAATGAAGAGTTCCGAAGACGCGACCACGTATAAGTGCGATTTTTTCCGAAAATATTATCAAAATCGATCTTTCAACGATGCAGTCCTTTAGTCTAGATGTAGAAGACGTTTGCCCACCCAATAATTTCGTATGCCCACCCTTCAGAATCGAAATAAAAAATAAAAACCGCGAAAATGAAGAGTTCCGAAAACGCGACCACGTATAAGTTCGATTATTTATTAACTAAACGTTCGAATCGTTTGTCCAACGACGCATTTCGTTAGTGTAGATGTGGGACACGTTTGCCCACCCAATAATTTCGTATGCCCACCCTTCAGAATCGAATTAAAAAATAAAAACCGCGAAAATGAAGAGTTCCGAAGACGCGACCACGTATAAGTTCGATTTTTTCCGAAAATATTATCAAAATCGATCTTTCAACGATGCAGTCCGTTAGTCTAGATGTAGAAGAGATTTGCCCACCCGCCAGAATCGAATTAAAAAATAAAAACCGCGAAAATGAAGAGTTCCGAAGACGCGACCACGTATAAGTTCGATTTTTTCCGAAAATATTATCAAAATCGATCTTTCAACGATGCAGTCCTTTAGTCTAGATGTAGACGAGGTTTGCCCACCCAATAATTTCGTATGCCCACCCTCCAGAATCGAAATAAAAAATAAAAACCGCGGAAATGAAGAGTTCCGAAGACGCGACCACGTATAAGTTCGATTTTTTTCGAAAATATTATCAAAATCGATCTTTCAACGATGCAGTCCTTTAGTCTAGATGTAGAAGACGTTTGCCCACCCAATAATTTCGTATGCCCACCCTTCAGAATCGAAATAAAAAATAAAAACCGCGAAAATGAAGAGTTCCGAAGACGCGACCACGTATAAGTTCGATTTTTTTCGAAAATATTATCAAAATCGATCTTTCAACGATGCAGTCCGTTAGTCTAGATGTAGAAGAGATTTGCCCACCCAATAATTTCGTATGCCCACCCTCCAGAATCGAATTAAAAAATAAAAACCGCGAAAATGAAGAGTTCCGAAGACGCGACCACGTATAAGTTTGATTTTTTTCGAAAATATTATCAAAATCGATCTTTCAACGATGCAGTCCGTTAGTCTAGATGTAGAAGAGATTTGCCCACCCAATAATTTCGTATGCACACCCTCCAGAATCGAATTAAAAAATAAAAACCGCGAAAATGAAGAGTTCCGAAGACGCGACCACGTATAAGTGCGATTTTTTCCGAAAATATTATCAAAATCGATCTTTCAACGATGCAGTCCTTTAGTCTAGATGTAGAAGACGTTTGCCCACCCAATAATTTCGTATGCCCACCCTTCAGAATCGAAATAAAAAATAAAAACCGCGAAAATGAAGAGTTCCGAAAACGCGACCACGTATAAGTTCGATTATTTATTAACTAAACGTTCGAATCGTTTGTCCAACGACGCATTTCGTTAGTGTAGATGTGGAAGACGTTTGCCCATGCAATAATTTCGTATGCCCACCCTTCAGAATCGAATAAAAAAATAAAAACCGCGAAAATGAAGAGTTCTGAAGACGCGACCACGTATAAGTTCGATTTTTTCCGAAAATATTATCAAAATCGATCTTTCAACGATGCAGTCCTTTAGTCTAGATGTAGAAGAGATTTGCCCACCCAATAATTTCGTATGCCCACCCTCCAGAATCGAAATAAAAAATAAAAACCGCGGAAATGAAGAGTTCCGATGACGCGACCACGTATAAGTTCGATTTTTTCCGAAAATATTATCAAAATCGATCATTCAACGATGCAGTCCGTTAGTCTAGATGTAGAAGAGATTTGCCCACCCAATAATTTCGTATGCCCACCCTCCAGAATCGAATTAAAAAATAAAAACCGCGAAAATGAAGAGTTCCGAAGACGCGACCACGTATAAGTTCGATTTTTTCCGAAAATATTATCAAAATCGATCTTTCAACGATGCAGTCCTTTAGTCTAGATGTAGAAGAGGTTTGCCCACCCAATAATTTCGTATGCCCACCCTCCAGAATCGAAATCAAAAATAAAAACTGCGGAAATGAAGAGTTCCGATGACGCGACCACGTATAAGTTCGATTTTTTTCGAAAATATTATCAAAATCGATCTTTCAACGATGCAGTCCGTTAGTGTAGATGTGGAAGACGTTTGCCCACCCAATAATTTCATATGCCCACCCTTCAGAATCGAAATAAAAAATAAAAACCGCGAAAATGAAGAGTTCCGAAGACGCGACCACGTATAAGTTCGATTTTTTTCGAAAATATTATCAAAATCGATCTTTCAACGATGCAGTCCGTTAGTCTAGATGTAGAAGAGATTTGCCCACCCAATAATTTCGTATGCCCACCCTTCAGAATCGAAATAAAAAATAAAACCCGCGAAAATGAAGAGTTCCGAAAACGCGACCACGTATAAGTTCGATTATTTATTAACTAAACGTTCGAATCGTTTGTCCAACGACGCATTTCGTTAGTGTAGATGTGGAAGACGTTTGCCCATGCAATAATTTCGTATGCCCACCCTTCAGAATCGAATAAAAAAATAAAAACCGCGAAAATGAAGAGTTCTGAAGACGCGACCACGTATAAGTTCGATTTTTTCCGAAAATATTATCAAAATCGATCTTTCAACGATGCAGTCCTTTAGTCTAGATGTAGAAGAGATTTGCCCACCGAATAATTTCGTATGCCCACCCTCCAGAATCGAAATAAAAAATAAAAACCGCGAAAATGAAGAGTTCCGAAGACGCGACCACGTATAAGTGCGATTTTTTCCGAAAATATTATCAAAATCGATTTTTCAACGATGCAGTCCTTTAGTCTAGATCTAGAAGACGTTTGCCCACCCAATAATTTCGTATGCCCACCCTTCAGAATCGAAATAAAAAATAAAAACCGCGAAAATGAAGAGTTCCGAAAACGCGACCACGTATAAGTTCGATTATTTATTAACTAAACGTTCGAATCGTTTGTCCAACGACGCATTTCGTTAGTGTAGATGTGGAAGACGTTTGCCCACCCAATAATTTCGTATGCCCACCCTTCAGAATCGAATTAAAAAATAAAAACCGCGAAAATGAAGAGTTCCGAAGACGCGACCACGTATAAGTTCGATTTTTTCCGAAAATATTATCAAAATCGATCTTTCAACGATGCAGTCCGTTAGTCTAGATGTAGAAGAGATTTGCCCACCCGCCAGAATCGAATTAAAAAATAAAAACCGCGAAAATGAAGAGTTCCGAAGACGCGACCAGGTATAAGTTCGATTTTTTCCGAAAATATTATCAAAATCGATCTTTCAACGATGCAGTCCTTTAGTCTAGATGTAGAAGACGTTTGCCCACCCAATAATTTCGTATGCCCACCCTTCAGAATCGAAATAAAAAATAAAAACCGCGAAAATGAAGAGTTCCGAAGACGCGACCACGTATAAGTTCGATTTTTTTCGAAAATATTATCAAAATCGATCTTTCAACGATGCAGTCCGTTAGTGTAGATGTGGAAGACGTTTGCCCACCCAATAATTTCATATGCCCACCCTCCAGAATCGAAATAAAAAATAAAAACCGCGGAAATGAAGAGTTCCGATGACGCGACCACGTATAACTTCGATTTTTTCCGAAAATATTATCAAAATCGATCATTCAACGATGCAGTCCTTTAGTCTAGATGTAGAAGAGATTTGCCCACCCAATAATTTCGTATGCCCACCCTCCAGAATCGAATTAAAAAATAAAAACCGCGAAAATGAAGAGTTCCGAAGACGCGACCACGTATAAGTTCGATTTTTTCCGAAAATATTATCAAAATCGATCTTTCAACGATGCAGTCCTTTAGTCTAGATGTAGAAGACGTTTTCCCACCCAATAATTTCGTATGCCCACCCTTCAGAATCGAAATAAAAAATAAAAACCGCGAAAATGAAGAGTTCCGAAGACGCGACCACGTATAAGTTCGATTTTTTTCGAAAATATTATCAAAATCGATCTTTCAACGATGCAGTCCGTTAGTGTAGATGTGGAAGACGTTTGCCCACCCAATAATTTCATATGCCCACCCTTCAGAATCGAAATAAAAAATAAAAACCGCGAAAATGAAGAGTTCCGAAGACGCGACCACGTATAAGTTCGATTTTTTTCGAAAATATTATCAAAATCGATCATTCAACGATGCAGTCCGTTAGTCTAGATGTAGAAGAGATTTGCCCACCCAATAATTTCGTATGCCCACCCTCCAGAATCGAATTAAAAAATAAAAACCGCGAAAATGAAGAGTTCCGAAGACGCGACTACGTATAAGTTCGATTATTTATTAACTAAACGTTCGAATCGTTTGTCCAACGACGCATTTCGTTAGTGAAGATGTGGAAGACGTTTGGCCATCCAATAATTTCGTATGCCCACCCTTCAGAATCGAATAAATAAATAAAAACCGCGAAAATGAAGAGTTCCGAAGACGCGACCACGTATAAGTTCGATTTTTTCCGAAAATATTATCAAAATCGATCGTTCAACGATGCAGTCCTTTAGTCTAGATGTAGAAGACGTTTGCCCACCCAATAATTTCGTATGCCCACCCTTCAGAATAAAAAATAAAAAAATAAAAACCTCGAAAATGAAGAGTTCCGAAGACGCGATCACGTATAAGTTCGATTTTTTCCGAAAATATTATCAAAATTGATCTTTCAACGATGCAGTCCTTTAGTCTAGATGTAGAAGACGTTTGCCCACCCAATAATTTCGTATGCCCATCCTTCAGAATCGAAATAAAAAATATTTATTATTGGATGGGCAAACCTCTTCCACATCTACACTAACGAAATGCGTCGTTGGACAAACGATTCGAACGTTTAGTTAATAAATAATCGAACTTATACGTGGTCGCGTCTTCGGAACTCATCATTTTCGTGTGTTTTATTTTTTATTTCGATTCTAAAGGGTGGGCATACGAAATTATTGGGTGGGCAAACGTCTTCTACATCTACAACTAAAGGACTGCATCGTTGAAAGATCGATTTTGATAATATTTTCGGAAAAAATCGAACATATACGTGGTCGCGTCTTCGGAACTCTTCATTTTCGCGGTTTTTATTTTTTATTTCGATACTGAAGGGTGGGCATACGAAATTATTGGATGGGCAAACGTCTTCCACATCTACACTAACGAAATGCGTCGTTGCACAAACGATTCGAACGTTTAGTTAATAAATAATCGAACTTATACGTGGTCGCGTCTTCGGAACTCTTCATTTTCGCCGTTTTTATTTTTTTAATCGATTCTGAAGGGTGGGCATACGAAATTATTGGGTGGGCACATCTCTTCTACATCTAGACTAACGGACTGCATCGTTGAAAGATCGATTTTGATAACATTTTCGGAAAAAATCGAACTTGTACGTGATCGCGTCTTCGGAACTCTTCATTTTCGCGGTTTTTATTTTTTAATTCGATTCTGAAGGGTGGGCATACGAAATTATTGCATGGGCAAACGTCTTCTACATCTAGACTAAAGGACTGCATCGTTGAAAGATCGATTTTGATAATATTTTCGGAAAAAATCGAACTTATACGTGGTCGCGTCTTCGGAACTCTTCATTTTCGCGGTTTTTATTTATTTATTCGATTCTGAAGGGTGGGCATACGAAATTATTGGATGGCCAAACGTCTTCCACATCTTCACTAACGAAATGCGTCGTTGGACAAACGATTCGAACGTTTAGTTAATAAATAATCGAACTTATACGTGGTCGCGTCTTCGGAACTCTTCATTCTCGCCGTTTTTATTTTTTTAATCGATTCTGAAGGGTGGGCATACGAAATTATTGGGTGGGCAAACGTCTTCTACATCTAGACTAAAGGACTGCATCGTTGAAAGATCGATTTTGAAAATATTTTCGGAAAAAATCGAACTTGTACGTGATCGCGTCTTCGGAACTCTTCATTTTCGCCGTTTTTATTTTTTTAATCGATTCTGAAGGGTGGGCATACGAAATTATTGGGTGGGCAAACGTCTTCTACATCTAGACTAAAGGACTGCATCGTTGAAAGATCGATTTTGATAATATTTTCGGAAAAAATCGAACTTATACGTGGTCGCGTCTTCGGAACTCTTCATTTTCGCGGTTTTTATTTTTTTATTCGATTCTGAAGGGTGGGCATACGAAATTATTGGATGGGCAAACGTCTTCCACATCTACACTAACGAAATGCGTCGTTGGACAAACGATTCGAACGTTTAGTTAATAAATAATCGAACTTATACTTGGTCGCGTCTTCGGAACTCTTCATTTTCGTGGTTTTTATTTTTTATTTCGATTCTGAAGGGTGGGCATACGAAATTATTGGGTGGGCAAACGTCTTCTACATCTAGACTAAAGGACTGCATCGTTGAAAGATCGATTTTGATAATATTTTCGGAAAAAATCGAACTTATACGTGGTCGCGTCTACGGAACTCTTCATTTTCGCGGCTTTCATTTTTTAATTCGATTCTGAAGAGTGCGCATACGAAATTATTGGGTGGGCACATCTCTTCTACATCTAGACTAACGGACTGCATCGTTGAAAGATCGATTTTGATAACATTTTCGGAAATAATCGAACTTATACGTGGTCGCGTCTTCGGAACTCTTCATTTTCGTGGTTTTTATTTTTTATTTCGATTCTGAAGGGTGGGCATACGAAATTATTGGGTGGGCAAACGTCTTCTACATCTAGACTAAAGGACTGCATCGTTGAAAGATCGATTTTGATAATATTTTCGGAAAAAATCGAACTTATACGTGGTCGCGTCTACGGAACTCTTCATTTTCGCGGTTTTTATTTTTTTATTTTTGATTCTGAAGGGTGGGCATACGAAATTATTGGATGGGCAAACGTCTCCCACAACTACACTAACGAAATGCGTCGTTGGACAAACGATTCGAACGTTTAGTTAAAAAATAATCGAACTTATACTTGGTCGCGTCTTCGGAACTCATCATTTTCGTGGTTTTTATTTTTTATTTCGATTCTGAAGGGTGGGCATACGAAATTATTGGGTGGGCAAACGTCTTCTACATCTAGACTAAAGGACTGCATCGTTGAAAGATCGATTTTGATAATATTTTCGGAAAAAATCGAACTTATACGTGGTCGCGTCATTCGGAACTCTTCATTTTCGCGGTTTTTATTTTTTTATTCGATTCTGAAGGGTGGGCATACGAAATTATTGGATGGGCAAACGTCTTCCACATCTACACTAACGAAATGCGTCGTTGGACAAACGATTCGAACGTTTAGTTAATAAATAATCGAACTTATACGTGGTCGCGTCTTCGGAACTCTTCATTTTCGTGGTTTTTATTTTTTATTTCGATTCTGAAGGGTGGGCATACGAAATTATTGGGTGGGCAAACGTCTTCTACATCTAGACTAAAGGACTGCATCGTTGAAAGATCGATTTTGATAATATTTTCGGAAAAAATCGAACTTATACGTGGTCGCGTCATTCGGAACTCTTCATTTTCGCGGTTTTTATTTTTTTATTCGATTCTGAAGGGTGGGCATACGAAATTATTGGATGGGCAAACGTCTTCCACATCTACACTAACGAAATGCGTCGTTGGACAAACGATTCGAACGTTTAGTTAATAAATAATCGAACTTATACGTGGTCGCGTCTTCGGAACTCTTCATTTTCGTGGTTTTTATTTTTTATTTCGATTCTGAAGGGTGGGCATACGAAATTATTGGGTGGGCAAACGTCTTCTACATCTAGACTAAAGGACTGCATCGTTGAAAGATCGATTTTGATAATATTTTCGGAAAAAATCGAACTTATACGTGGTCGCGTCATTCGGAACTCTTCATTTTCGCGGTTTTTATTTTTTTATTCGATTCTGAAGGGTGGGCATACGAAATTATTGGATGGGCAAACGTCTTCCACATCTACACTAACGAAATGCGTCGTTGGACAAACGATTCGAACGTTTAGTTAATAAATAATCGAACTTATACTTGGTCGCGTCTTCGGAACTCTTCATTTTCGTGGTTTTTATTTTTTATTTCGATTCTGAAGGGTGGGCATACGAAATTATTGGGTGGGCAAACGTCTTCTACATCTAGACTAAAGGACTGCCTCGTTGAAAGATCGATTTTGATAATATTTTCGGAAAAAATCGAACTTATACGTGGTCGCGTCTACGGAACTCTTCATTTTCGCGGTTTTCATTTTTTAATTCGATTCTGAAGAGTGCGCATACGAAATTATTGGGTGGGCACATCTCTTCTACATCTAGACTAACGGACTGCATCGTTGAAAGATCGATTTTGATAACATTTTCGGAAATAATCGAACTTATACGTGGTCGCGTCTTCGGAACTCTTCATTTTCGTGGTTTTTATTTTTTATTTCGATTCTGAAGGGTGGGCATACGAAATTATTGGGTGGGCAAACGTCTTCTACATCTAGACTAAAGGACTGCATCGTTGAAAGATCGATTTTGATAATATTTTCGGAAAAAATCGAACTTATACGTGGTCGCGTCTACGGAACTCTTCATTTTCGCGGTTTTCATTTTTTAATTCGATTCTGAAGAGTGCGCATACGAAATTATTGGGTGGGCACATCTCTTCTACATCTAGACTAACGGACTGCATCGTTGAAAGATCGATTTTGATAACATTTTCGGAAATAATCGAACTTATACGTGGTCGCGTCTTCGGAACTCTTCATTTTCGTGGTTTTTATTTTTTATTTCGATTCTGAAGGGTGGGCATACGAAATTATTGGGTGGGCAAACGTCTTCTACATCTAGACTAAAGGACTGCATCGTTGAAAGATCGATTTTGATAATATTTTCGGAAAAAATCGAACTTATACGTGGTCGCGTCTACGGAACTCTTCATTTTCGCGGTTTTCATTTTTTAATTCGATTCTGAAGAGTGCGCATACGAAATTATTGGGTGGGCACATCTCTTCTACATCTAGACTAACGGACTGCATCGTTGAAAGATCGATTTTGATAACATTTTCGGAAATAATCGAACTTATACGTGGTCGCGTCTTCGGAACTCTTCATTTTCGTGGTTTTTATTTTTTAATTCGATTCTGAAGGGTGGGCATACGAAATTATTGGGTGGGCAAACGTGTTCTACATCTAGACTAAAGGACTGCATCGTTGAAAGATCGATTT
Source organism: Andrena praecox (assembly GCA_963932275.1). Classification (NCBI taxonomy): domain Eukaryota; kingdom Metazoa; phylum Arthropoda; class Insecta; order Hymenoptera; family Andrenidae; genus Andrena; species Andrena praecox. The sequence continues at coordinate 26,003,043 of OZ010732.1, forward strand.
TGATAATATTTTCGGAAAAAATTGAACTTATACGTGGTCGCGTCTACGGAACTCTTCATTTTCGCGGTTTTTATTTTTTAATTCGATTCTGAAGAGTGCGCATACGAAATTATTGGGTGGGCACATCTCTTCTACATCTAGACTAACGGACTGCATCGTTGAAAGATCGATTTTGATAACATTTTCGGAAAAAATCGAACTTATACGTGGTCGCGTCTTCGGAACTCTTAATTTTCATGGCTTTTTATTTTTTATTTCGATTCTGAAGGGTGGCCATACGAAATTATTGGGTGGGCAAACGTCTTCCACATCTACACTAACGAAATGCGTCGTTGGACAAACGATTCGAACGTTTAGTTAATAAATAATCGAACATATACTTGGTCGCGTCTTCGGAACTCTTCATTTTCGTGGTTTTTATTTTTTTATTTCGATTCTGTAGGGTGGGCATACGAAATTATTGGATGGGCAAACGTCTTCTACATCTAGACTAAAGGACTGCATCGTTGAAAGATCGATTTTGATAATATTTTCGGAAAAAATCGAACTTATACGTGGTCGCGTCTACGGAACTCTTCATTTTCGTGGCTTTTTATTTTTTATTTCGATTCTGAAGGGTGGCCATACGAAATTATTGGATGGGCAAACGTCTTCCACATCTACACTAACGAAATGCGTCGTTGGACAAACGATTCGAACGTTTATTTAATAAATAATCGAACTTATACGTGGTCGCGTCTTCGGAACTCTTCATTTTCGAGGGTTTTATTTTTTATTTCGATTCTGAAGGGTGGGCATACGAAATTATTGGGTGGGCAAACGTCTTCTACATCTAGACTAAAGGACTGCATCGTTGAAAGATCGATTTTGATAATATTTTCGGAAAAAATCGAACTTATACGTGGTCGCGTCATTCGGAACTCTTCATTTTCGCGGTTTTTATTTTTTTATTCGATTCTGAAGGGTGGGCATACGAAATTATTGGATGGGCAAACGTCTTCCACATCTACACTAACGAAATGCGTCGTTGGACAAACGATTCGAACGTTTAGTTAATAAATAATGGAACTTATACGTGGTCGCGTCTTCGGAACTCTTCATTTTCGTGGTTTTTAGTTTTTATTTCGATTCTGAAGGGTGGGCATACGAAATTATTGGGAGGGCAAACGTCTTCTACATCTAGACTAAAGGACTGCATCGTTGAAAGATCGATTTTGATAATATTTTCGGAAAAAATCGAACTTGTACGTGATCGCGTCTTCGGAACTCTTCATTTTCGAGGTTTTTATTTTTTTATTTTTGATTCTGAAGGGTGGGCATACGAAATTATTGGATGGGCAAACGTCTTCCACATCTACACTAACGAAATGCGTCGTTGGACAAACGATTCGAACGTTTAGTTAATAAATAATCGAACTTATACGTGGTCGCGTCTTCGGAACTCTTCATTTTCGCCGTTTTTATTTTTTTAATCGATTCTGAAGGGTGGGCATACGAAATTATTGGGTGGGCAAACGTCTTCTACATCTAGACTAAAGGACTGCATCGTTGAAAGATCGATTTTGATAATATTTTCGGAAAAAATCGAACTTGTACGTGATCGCGTCTTCGGAACTCTTCATTTTCGAGGTTTTTATTTTTTAATTCGATTCTGAAGAGTGCGCATACGAAATTGTTGGGTGGGCAAATCTCTTCTACATCTAGACTAACGGACTGCATCGTTGAAAGATCGATTTTGATAACATTTTCGGAAAAAATCGAACTTATACGTGGTCGCGTCTTCGGAACGCTTCATTTTCGCGGTTTTTATTTTTTTATTTCGATTCTGAAGGGTGGGCATACGAAATTATTGGATGGGCAAACGTCTTCCACATCTACACTAACGAAATGCGTCGTTGAACAAACGATTCGAACGTTTAGTTAATAAATAATCGAACTTATACGTGGTCGCGTCTTCGGAACTCTTCATTTTCGTGGGTTTTATTTTTTATTTCGATTCTGAAGTGTGGGCATACGAAATTATTGGGTGGGCAAACGTCTTCTACATCTAGACTAAAGGACTGCATCGTTGAAAGATCGATTTTGATAATATTTTCGGAAAAAATCGAACTTGTACGTGATCGCGTCTTCGGAACTCTTCATTTTCGAGGTTTTTATTTTTTTATTTTTGATTCTGATGGGTGTGCATACGAAATTATTGGATGGGCAAACGTCTTCCACATCTACACTAACGAAATGCGTCGTTGGACAAACGATTCGAACGTTTAGTTAATAAATAATCGAACTTATACTTGGTCGCGTCTTCGGAACTCTTCATTTTCGTGGTTTTTATTTTTTATTTCGATTCTGAAGGGTGGGCATACGAAATTATTGGGTGGGCAAACGTCTTCTACATCTAGACTAAAGGACTGCATCGTTGAAAGATCGATTTTGATAATATTTTCGGAAAAAATCGAACTTATACGTGGTCGCGTCTACGGAACTCTTCATTTTCGTGGTTTTTATTTTTTATTTCGATTCTGAAGGGTGGGCATACGAAATTATTGGGTGGGCAAACGTGTTCTACATCTAGACTAAAGGACTGCATCGTTGAAAGATCGATTTTGATAATATTTTCGGAAAAAATTGAACTTATACGTGGTCGCGTCTACGGAACTCTTCATTTTCGCGGTTTTTATTTTTTAATTCGATTCTGAAGAGTGCGCATACGAAATTATTGGGTGGGCACATCTCTTCTACATCTAGACTAACGGACTGCATCGTTGAAAGATCGATTTTGATAACATTTTCGGAAATAATCGAACTTATACGTGGTCGCGTCTTCGGAACTCTTCATTTTCATGGCTTTTTATTTTTTATTTCGATTCTGAAGGGTGGGCATTCGAAATTATTGGGTGGGCAAACGTCTTCTACATCTAGACTAAAGGACTGCATCGTTGAAAGATCGATTTTGATAATATTTTCGGAAAAAATTGAACTTATACGTGGTCGCGTCTACGGAACTCTTCATTTTCGCGGTTTTTATTTTTTAATTCGAATCTGAAGAGTGCGCATACGAAATTATTGGGTGGGCACATCTCTTCTACATCTAGACTAACGGACTGCATCGTTGAAAGATCGATTTTGATAACATTTTCGGAAAAAATCGAACTTATACGTGGTCGCGTCTTCGGAACTCTTCATTTTCGCGGTTTTTATTTTTTTATTTCGATTCTGAAGGGTGGGCATACGAAATTATTGGATGGGCAAACGTCTTCCACATCTACACTAACGAAATGCGTCGTTGGACAAACGATTCGAACGTTTAGTTAATAAATATTCGAACTTATACGTGGTCGCGTCTTCGGAACTTTTCATTTTCGCCGTTTTTATTTTTTTAATCGATTCTGAAGGGTGGGCATACGAAATTATTGGGTGGGCAAACGTCTTCTACATCTAGACTAAAGGACTGCATCGTTGAAAGATCGATTTTGATAATATTTTCGGAAAAAATCGAACTTATACGTGGTCGCGTCTTCGGAACTCTTCATTTTCGTGGCTTTTTATTTTTTATTTCGATTCTGAAGGGTGGCCATACGAAATTATTGGATGGGCAAACGTCTTCCACATCTACACTAACGAAATGCGTCGTTGAACAAACGATTCGAACGTTTAGTTAATAAATAATCGAACTTATACGTGGTCGCGTCTTCGGAACTCTTCATTTTCGTGGTTTATATTTTTTATTTCGATTCTGAAGGATGGGCATACGAAATGATTGGGTGGGCAAACGTCTTCTACATCTAGACTAAAGACTGCATCGTTGAAAGATCAATTTTGATAATATTTTCGGAAAAAATCGAACTTATACGTGATCGCGTCTTCGGAACTCTTCATTTTCGAGGTTTTTATTTTTTTATTTTTGATTCTGAAGGGTGGGCATACGAAATTATTGGGTGGGCAAACGTCTTCTACTTCTAGACTAAAGGACTGCATCGTTGAAAGATCGATTTTGATAATATTTTCGGAAAAAATCGAACTTATACGTGGTCGCGTCTTCGGAACTCTTCATTTTCGTGGCTTTTTATTTTTTATTTCGATTCTGAAGGTAGGCCATACGAAATTATTGGATGGGCAAACGTCTTCCACATCTACACTAACGAAATGCGTCGTTGGACAAACGATTCGAACGTTTAGTTAATAAATAATCGAACTTATACGTGGTCGCGTCTTCGGAACTCTTCATTTTCGTGGTTTTTATTTTTTATTTCGATTCTGAAGGGTGGGCATACGAAATTATTGGGTGGGCAAACGTCTTCTACATCTAGACTAAAGGACTGCATCGTTGAAAGATCGATTTTGATAATATTTTCGAAAAAAATTGAACTTATACGTGGTCGCGTCTACGGAACTCTTCATTTTCGCGGTTTTTATTTTTTAATCCGATTCTGAAGAGTGCGCATACGAAATTATTGGGTGGGCACATCTCTTCTACATCTAGACTAACGGACTGCATCGTTGAAAGATTGATTTTGATAACATTTTCGGAAAAAATCGAACTTATACGTGGTCAAGTCTTCGGAACTCTTCATTTTCATGGCTTTTTATTTTTTATTTCGATTCTGAAGGGTGGCCATACGAAATTATTGGGTGGGCAAACGTCTTCTACATCTAGACTAAAGGACTGCATCGTTGAAAGATCAATTTTGATAATATTTTCGGAAAAAATCGAACTTATACTTGGTCGCGTCTTCGGAACTCTTCATTTTCGTGGTTTTTATTTTTTATTTCGATTCTGAAGGGTGGGCATACGAAATTATTGGGTGGGCAAACGTCTTCCACATCTACACTAACGAAATGCGTCGTTGGACAAACGATTCGAACTTTATTTAATAAATAATCGAACTTATACGTGGTCGCGTCTTCGGAACTCTTCATTTTCGAGGGTTTTATTTTTTATTTCGATTCTGAAGGGTGGGCATACGAAATTATTGGGTGGGCAAACGTCTTCTACATCTAGACTAAAGGACTGCATCGTTGAAAGATCGATTTTGATAATATTTTCGGAAAAAATCGAACTTATACGTGGTCGCGTCATTCGGAACTCTTCATTTTCGCGGTTTTTATTTTTTTATTCGATTCTGAAGGGTGGGCATACGAAATTATTGGATGGGCAAACGTCTTCCACATCTACACTAACGAAATGCGTCGTTGGACAAACGATTCGAACGTTTAGTTAATAAATAATGGAACTTATACGTGGTCGCGTCTTCGGAACTCTTCATTTTCGTGGTTTTTAGTTTTTATTTCGATTCTGAAGGGTGGGCATACGAAATTATTGGGAGGGCAAACGTCTTCTACATCTAGACTAAAGGACTGCATCGTTGAAAGATCGATTTTGATAATATTTTCGGAAAAAATCGAACTTGTACGTGATCGCGTCTTCGGAACTCTTCATTTTCGAGGTTTTTATTTTTTTATTTTTGATTCTGAAGGGTGGGCATACGAAATTATTGGATGGGCAAACGTCTTCCACATCTACACTAACGAAATGCGTCGTTGGACAAACGATTCGAACGTTTAGTTAATAAATAATCGAACTTATACGTGGTCGCGTCTTCGGAACTCTTCATTTTCGCCGTTTTTATTTTTTTAATCGATTCTGAAGGGTGGGCATACGAAATTATTGGGTGGGCAAACGTCTTCTACATCTAGACTAAAGGACTGCATCGTTGAAAGATCGATTTTGATAATATTTTCGGAAAAAATCGAACTTGTACGTGATCGCGTCTTCGGAACTCTTCATTTTCGAGGTTTTTATTTTTTAATTCGATTCTGAAGAGTGCGCATACGAAATTGTTGGGTGGGCAAATCTCTTCTACATCTAGACTAACGGACTGCATCGTTGAAAGATCGATTTTGATAACATTTTCGGAAAAAATCGAACTTATACGTGGTCGCGTCTTCGGAACGCTTCATTTTCGCGGTTTTTATTTTTTTATTTCGATTCTGAAGGGTGGGCATACGAAATTATTGGATGGGCAAACGTCTTCCACATCTACACTAACGAAATGCGTCGTTGAACAAACGATTCGAACGTTTAGTTAATAAATAATCGAACTTATACGTGGTCGCGTCTTCGGAACTCTTCATTTTCGTGGGTTTTATTTTTTATTTCGATTCTGAAGTGTGGGCATACGAAATTATTGGGTGGGCAAACGTCTTCTACATCTAGACTAAAGGACTGCATCGTTGAAAGATCGATTATGATAATATTTTCGGAAAAAATCGAACTTGTACGTGATCGCGTCTTCGGAACTCTTCATTTTCGAGGTTTTTATTTTTTTATTTTTGATTCTGATGGGTGTGCATACGAAATTATTGGATGGGCAAACGTCTTCCACATCTACACTAACGAAATGCGTCGTTGGACAAACGATTCGAACGTTTAGTTAATAAATAATCGAACTTATACTTGGTCGCGTCTTCGGAACTCTTCATTTTCGTGGTTTTTATTTTTTATTTCGATTCTGAAGGGTGGGCATACGAAATTATTGGGTGGGCAAACGTCTTCTACATCTAGACTAAAGGACTGCATCGTTGAAAGATCGATTTTGATAATATTTTCGGAAAAAATCGAACTTATACGTGGTCGCGTCTACGGAACTCTTCATTTTCGTGGTTTTTATTTTTTATTTCGATTCTGAAGGGTGGGCATACGAAATTATTGGGTGGGCAAACGTGTTCTACATCTAGACTAAAGGACTGCATCGTTGAAAGATCGATTTTGATAATATTTTCGGAAAAAATTGAACTTATACGTGGTCGCGTCTACGGAACTCTTCATTTTCGCGGTTTTTATTTTTTAATTCGATTCTGAAGAGTGCGCATACGAAATTATTGGGTGGGCACATCTCTTCTACATCTAGACTAACGGACTGCATCGTTGAAAGATCGATTTTGATAACATTTTCGGAAAAAATCGAACTTATACGTGGTCGCGTCTTCGGAACTCTTAATTTTCATGGCTTTTTATTTTTTATTTCGATTCTGAAGGGTGGCCATACGAAATTATTGGGTGGGCCCATCTCTTCTACATCTAGACTAACGGACTGCATCGTTGAAAGATCGATTTTGATAATATTTTCGGAAAAAATCGAACTTATACGTGGTCGCGTCATTCGGAACTCTTCATTTTCGCGGTTTTTATTTTTTTATTCGATTCTGAAGGGTGGGCATACGAAATTATTGGGTGGGCAAACGTCTTCTACATCTAGACTAAAGGACTGCATCGTTGAAAGATCGATTTTGATAATATTTTCGGAAAAAATCGAACTTATACGTGGTCGCGTCTTCGGAACTCTTCATTTTCGCGGTTTTTATTTATTTATTCGATTCTGAAGGGTGGGCATACGAAATTATTGGATGGCCAAACGTCTTCCACATCTACACTAACGAAATGCGTCGTTGGACAAACGATTCGAACGTTTAGTTAATAAATAATCGAACTTATACGTGGTCGCGTCTTCGGAACTCTTCATTTTCGCGGTTTTTATTTTTTTATTCGATTCTGAAGGGTGGGCATACGAAATTATTGCATGGGCAAACGTCTTCCACATCTACACTAACGAAATGCGTCGTTGGACAAACGATTCGAACGTTTAGTTAATGAATAATCGAACTTATACGTGGTTGCGTCTTCGGAACTCTTCATTTTCGCGGTTTTTATTTTTTAATTCGATTCTGAAGAGTGCGCATACGAAATTATTGGGTGGGCACATCTCTTCTACATCTAGACTAACGGACTGCATCGTTGAAAGATCGATTTTGATAACATTTTCGGAAAAAATCGAACTTATACGTGGTCGCGTCTTCGGAACTCTTCATTTTCGCGGTTTTTATTTTTTTATTTCGATTCTGAAGGGTGGGCATACGAAATTATTCGATGGGCAAACGTCTTCCACATCTACACTAACGAAATGCGTCGTTGGACAAACGATTCGAACGTTTAGTTAATAAATAATCGAACTTATACGTGGTCGCGTCTTCGGAACTCTTCATTTTCGCCGTTTTTATTTTTTTAATCGATTCTGAAGGGTGGGCATACGAAATTATTGGGTGGGCAAACGTCTTCTACATCTAGACTAAAGGACTGCATCGTTGAAAGATCGATTTTGATAATATTTTCGGAAAAAATCGAACTTGTACGTGATCGCGTCTTCGGAACTCTTCATTTTCGCCGTTTTTATTTTTTTAATCGATTCTGAAGGGTGGGCATACGAAATTATTGGGTGGGCAAACGTCTTCTACATCTAGACTAATGGACTGCATCGTTGAAAGATCGATTTTGATAATATTTTCGGAATAAATCGAGCTTGTACGTGATCAGGTCTTCGGAACTCATCATTTTCGCGGTTTTTATTTTTTAATTCGATTCTGAAGAGTGCGCATACGAAATTATTGGGTGGGCACATCTCTTCTACATCTAGACTAACGAACTGCATCGTTGAAAGATCGATTTTGATAACATTTTCGGAAAAAATCGAACTTATACGTGATCGCGTCTTCGGAACTCTTCATTTTCGAGGTTTTTATTTTTTTATTTTTGATTCTGAAGGGTGGGCATACGAAATTATTGGATGGGCAAACGTCTTCCACATCTACACTAACGAAATGCGTCGTTGGACAAACGATTCGAACGTTTAGTTAATAAATAATCGAACTTATACGTGGTCGCGTCTTCGGAACTCTTCATTTTCGCCGTTTTTATTTTTTTAATCGATTCTGAAGGGTGGGCATACGAAATTATTGGGTGGGCAAACGTCTTCTACATCTAGACTAAAGGACTGCATCGTTGAAAGATCGATTTTGATAATATTTTTGGAAAAAATCGAACTTATACGTGGTCGCGTCTTCAGAACTCTTCATTTTCGCGGTTTTTATTTTTTTATTCGATTCTGAAGGGTGGGCATACGAAATTATTGGGTGGGCAAACGTTTTCTACATCTAGACTAAAGGACTGCATCGTTGAAAGATCGATTTTGATAATATTTTCGGAAAAAATCGAACTTATACGTGGTCGCGTCTTCGGAACTCTTCATTTTCGCGGTTTTTATTTTTAATTTCGATTCTGAAGGGTGGGCATACGAAATTATTGGATGGGCAAACGTCTTCCACATCTACACTAACGAAATGCGTCGTTGGACAAACGATTCGAACGTTTAGTTAATAAATAATCGAACTTATACGTGGTCGCGTCTTCGGAACTCTTCATTTTCGCGGTTTTTATTTTTTTATTCGATTCTGAAGGGTGGGCATACGAAATTATTGCATGGGCAAACGTCTTCCACATCTACACTAACGAAATGCGTCGTTGGACAAACGATTCGAACGTTTAGTTAATGAATAATCGAACTTATACGTGGTTGCGTCTTCGGAACTCTTCATTTTCGCGGTTTTTCTTTTTTAATTCGATTCTGAAGAGTGCGCATACGAAATTATTGGGTGGGCCCATCTCTTCTACATCTAGACTAACGGACTGCATCGTTGAAAGATCGATTTTGATAACATTTTCGGAAAAAATCGAACTTATACGTGGTCGCGTCTTCGGAACTCTTCATTTTCGCGGTTTTTATTTTTTTATTTCGATTCTGAAGGGTGGGCATACGAAATTATTGGGTGGGCAAACGTCTTCTACATCTAGACTAAAGGACTGCATCGTTGAAAGATCGATTTTGATAATATTTTCGGAAAAAATCGCACTTATACGTGGTCGCGTCTTCGGAACTCTTCATTTTCGCGGTTTTTATTTATTTATTCGATTCTGAAGGGTGGGGATACGAAATTATTGGATGGGCAAACGTCTTCCACATCTACACTAACGAAATGCGTCGTTGGACAAACGATTCGAACGCTTAGTTAATAAATAATCGAACTTATACGTGGTCGCGTCTTCGGAACTCTTCATTTTCGTGGGTTTTATTTTTTATTTCGATTCTAAAGGGTGGGCATACGAAATTATTGGGTGGGCACATCTCTTCTACATCTAGACTAACGGACTGCATCGTTGAAAGATCGATTTTGATAACATTTTCGGAAAAAATCGAACTTATACGTGGTCGCGTCTTCGGAACTCTTCATTTTCGCGGTTTTTATTTTTTTATTTCGATTCTGAAGGGTGGGCATACGAAATTATTGGGTGGGCAAACGTCTTCTACATCTAGACTAAAGGACTGCATCGTTGAAAGATCGATTTTGATAATATTTTCGGAAAAAATCGAACTTATACGTGGTCGCGTCTACGGAACTCTTCATTTTCGCGGTTTTTATTTTTTAATTCGATTCTGAAGAGTGCGCATACGAAATTATTGGGTGGGCACATCTCTTCTACATCTAGACTAACGGACTGCATCGTTGAAAGATCGATTTTGATAACATTTTCGGAAAAAATCGAACTTATACGTGGTCGCGTCTTCGGAACTCTTCATTTTCATGGCTTTTTATTTTTTATTTCGATTCTGAAGGGTGGCCATACGAAATTATTGGATGGGCAAACGTCTTCCACATCTACACTAACGAAATGCGTCGTTGAACAAACGATTCGAACGTTTAGTTAATAAATAATCGAACTTATACGTGGTCGCGTCTTCGGAACTCTTCATTTTCGTGGTTTATATTTTTTATTTCGATTCTGAAGGATGGGCATACGAAATGATTGGGTGGGCAAACGTCTTCTACATCTAGACTAAAGACTGCATCGTTGAAAGATCAATTTTGATAATATTTTCGGAAAAAATCGAACTTATACGTGATCGCGTCTACGGAACTCTTCATTTTCGCGGTTTTTATTTTTTAATTCGATTCTGAAGAGTGCGCATACGAAATTATTGGGTGGGCACATCTCTTCTACATCTAGACTAACGGACTGCAATGTTTAAAGATCGATTTTGATAACATTTTCGGAAAAAATCGAACTTATACGTGGTCGCGTCTTCGGAACTCTTCATTTTCGCGGTTTTTATTTTTTTATTTCGATTCTGAAGGGTGGGCATACGAAATTATTGGATGGGCAAACGTCTTCCACATCTACACTAACGAAATGCGTCGTTGGACAAACGATTCGACGTTTAGTTAATAAATAATCGAACTTATACGTGGTCGCGTCTTCGGAACTCTTCATTTTCGCCGTTTTTATTTTTTTAATCGATTCTGAAGGGTGGGCATACGAAATTATTGGGTGGGCAAACGTCTTCTACATCTAGACTAAAGGACTGCATCGTTGAAAGATCGATTTTGATAATATTTTCGGAAAAAATCGAACTTGTACGTGATCGCGTCTTCGGAACTCTTCATTTTCGCCGTTTTTATTTTTTTAATCGATTCTGAAGGGTGGGCATACGAAATTATTGGGTGGGCAAACGTCTTCTACATCTAGACTAATGGACTGCATCGTTGAAAGATCGATTTTGATAATATTTTCGGAATAAATCGAGCTTGTACGTGATCAGGTCTTCGGAACTCATCATTTTCGCGGTTTTTATTTTTTAATTCGATTCTGAAGAGTGCGCATACGAAATTATTGGGTGGGCACATCTCTTCTACATCTAGACTAACGGACTGCATCGTTGAAAGATCGATTTTGATAACATTTTCGGAAAAAATCGAACTTATACGTGATCGCGTCTTCGGAACTCTTCATTTTCGCGGTTTTTATTTTTTTATTTCGATTCTGAAGGGTGGGCATACGAAATTATTGGATGGGCAAACGTCTTCCACATCTACACTAACGAAATGCGTCGTTGGACAAACGATTCGAACGTTTAGTTAATAAATAATCGAACTTATACGTGGTCGCGTCTTCGGAACTCTTCATTTTCGCCGTTTTTATTTTTTTAATCGATTCTGAAGGGTGGGCATACGAAATTATTGGGTGCGCAAACGTCTTCTACATCTAGACTAATGGACTGCATCGTTGAAAGATCGATTTTGATAATATTTTCGGAATAAATCGAACTTGTACGTGATCGCGTCTTCGGAACTCTTCATTTTCGCGGTTTTTATTTTTTAATTCGATTCTGAAGAGTGCGCATACGAAATTATTGGGTGGGCACATCTCTTCTACATCTAGACTAACGGACTGCATCGTTGAAAGATTGATTTTGATAACATTTTCGGAAAAAATCGAACTTATACGTGGTCGCGTCTTCGGAACTCTTCATTTTCATGGCTTTTTATTTTTTATTTCGATTCTGAAGGGTGGCCATACGAAATTATTGGGTGGGCAAACGTCTTCTACATCTAGACTAAAGGACTGCATCGTTGAAAGATCAATTATGATAATATTTTCGGAAAAAATCGAACTTATACTTGGTCGCGTCTTCGGAACTCTTCATTTTCGTGGTTTTTATTTTTTATTTCGATTCTGAAGGGTGGGCATACGAAATTATTGGGTGGGCAAACGTCTTCTACATCTAGACTAAAGGACTGCATCGTTGAAAGATCGATTTTGATAATATTTTCGGAAAAAATCGAACTTATACGTGGTCGCGTCTTCGGAACTCTTCATTTTCATGGCTTTTTATTTTTTATTTCGATTCTGAAGGGTGGCCATACGAAATTATTGGATGGGCAAACGTCTTCCACATCTACACTAACGAAATGCGTCGTTGAACAAACGATTCGAACGTTTAGTTAATAAATAATCGAACTTATACGTGGTCGCGTCTTCGGAACTCTTCATTTTCGTGGTTTATATTTTTTATTTCGATTCTGAAGGATGGGCATACGAAATGATTGGGTGGGCAAACGTCTTCTACATCTAGACTAAAGACTGCATCGTTGAAAGATCAATTTTGATAATATTTTCGGAAAACATCGAACTCATACGTGATCGCGTCTTCGGAATTCTTCACTTTCGAGGTTTTTATTTTTTTATTTTTGATTCTGAAGGGTGGGCATACGAAATTATTGGATGGGCAAACGTCTTCCACATCTACACTAACGAAATGCGTCGTTGGACAAACGATTCGAACGTTTAGTTAATAAATAATCGAACTTATACTTGGTCGCGTCTTCGGAACTCTTCATTTTCATGGCTTTTTATTTTTTATTTCGATTCTGAAGGGTGGCCATACGAAATTATTGGATGGGCAAGCGTCTTCCACATCTACACTAACGAAATGCGTCGTTGGACAAACGATTCGAACGTTTATTTAATAAATAATCGAACTTATACGTGGTCGCGTCTTCGGAACTCTTCATTTTCGTGGGTTTTATTTTTTATTTCGATTCTGAAGGGTGGGCATACGAAATTATTGGGTGGGCAAACGTCTTCTACATCTAGACTAAAGGACTGCATCGTTGAAAGATCGATTTTGATAATATTTTCGGAAAAAATCGAACTTGTACGTGATGGCGTCTTCGGAACTCTTCATTTTCGAGGTTTTTATTTTTTTATTTTTGATTCTGAAGGGTGTGCATACGAAATTATTGGATGGGCAAACGTCTTCCACATCTACACTAACGAAATGCGTCGTTGGACAAACGATTCGAACGTTTAGTTAATAAATAATCGAACTTATACTTGGTCGCGTCTTCGGAACTCTTCATTTTCGTGGTTTTTATTTTTTATTTCGATTCTGAAGGGTGGGCATACGAAATTATTGGGTGGGCAAACGTCTTCTACATCTAGACTAAAGGACTGCATCGTTGAAAGATCGATTTTGATAATATTTTCGGAAAAAATCGAACTTATACGTGGTCGCGTCTACGGAACTCTTCATTTTCGCGGTTTTCATTTTTTAATTCGATTCTGAAGAGTGCGCATACGAAATTATTGGGTGGGCAAACGTCTTCTACATCTAGACTAAAGGACCGCATCGTTGAAAGATCGATTTTGATAATATTTTCGGAAAAAATCGAACTTATACGTGGTCGCGTCTACGGAACTCTTCATTTTCGCGGTTTTTATTTTTTAATTCGATTCTGAAGGGTGGCCATACGAAATTATTGGGTGGGCAAACGTCTTCTACATCTAGACTAAAGGACTGCATCGTTGAAAGATCGATTTTGATAACGTTTTCGGAAATAACCGAACTTATACGTGGTCGCGTCTTCGGAACTCTTCATTTTCGTGGCTTTTTATTTTTTATTTCGATTCTGAAGGGTGGCCATACGAAATTATTGGATGGGCAAACGTCTTCCACATCTACACTAACGAAATGCGTCGTTGGACAAACGATTCGAACGTTTAGTTAATAAATAATCGAACTTATACGTGGTCGCGTCTACGGAACTCTTCATTTTCGCGGTTTTCATTTTTTAATTCGATTCTGAAGAGTGCGCATACGAAATTATTGGGTGGGCACATCTCTTCTACATCTAGACTAACGGACTGCATCGTTGAAACATCGATTTTGATAACATTTTCGGAAATAATCGAACTTATACGTGGTCGCGTCTTCGGAACTCTTCATTTTCATGGCTTTTTATTTTTTATTTCGATTCTGAAGGGTGGGCATACGAAATTATTGGGTGGGCAAACGTCTTCTACATCTAGACTAAAGGACTGCATCGTTGAAAGATCGATTTTGATAATATTTTCGGAAAAAATTGAACTTATACGTGGTCGCGTCTACGGAACTCTTCATTTTCGCGGTTTTTATTTTTTAATTCGATTCTGAAGAGTGCGCATACGAAATTATTGGGTGGGCACATCTCTTCTACATCTAGACTAACGGACTGCATCGTTGAAAGATCGATTTTGATAACATTTTCGGAAAAAATCGAACTTATACGTGGTCGCGTCTTCGGAACTCTTCATTTTCGCGGTTTTTATTTTTTTATTTCGATTCTGAAGGGTGGGCATACGAAATTATTGGATGGGCAAACGTCTTCCACATCTACACTAACGAAATGCGTCGTTGGACAAACGATTCGAACGTTTAGTTAATAAATATTCGAACTTATACGTGGTCGCGTCTTCGGAACTTTTCATTTTCGCCGTTTTTATTTTTTTAATCGATTCTGAAGGGTGGGCATACGAAATTATTGGGTGGGCAAACGTCTTCTACATCTAGACTAAAGGACTGCATCGTTGAAAGATCGATTTTGATAATATTTTCGGAAAAAATTGAACTTATACGTGGTCGCGTCTTCGGAACTCTTCATTTTCGTGGCTTTTTATTTTTTATTTCGATTCTGAAGGGTGGCCATACGAAATTATTGGGTGGGCAAACGTCTTCTACATCTAGACTAAAGGACTGCCTCGTTGAAAGATCGATTTTGATAATATTTTCGGAAAAAATCGAACTTATACGTGGTCGCGTCTACGGAACTCTTCATTTTCGCGGTTTTCATTTTTTAATTCGATTCTGAAGAGTGCGCATACGAAATTATTGGGTGGGCACATCTCTTCTACATCTAGACTAACGGACTGCATCGTTGAAAGATCGATTTTGATAACATTTTCGGAAATAATCGAACTTATACGTGGTCGCGTCTTCGGAACTCTTCATTTTCGTGGTTTTTATTTTTTATTTCGATTCTGAAGGGTGGGCATACGAAATTATTGGGTGGGCAAACGTCTTCTACATCTAGATTAAAGGACTGCATCGTTGAAAGATCGATTTTGATAATATTTTCGGAAAAAATCGAACTTATACGTGGTCGCGTCTACGGAACTCTTCATTTTCGTGGCTTTTTATTTTTTATTTCGATTCTGAAGGGTGGCCATACGAAATTATTGGATGGGCAAACGTCTTCCACATCTACACTAACGAAATGCGTCGTTGGACAAACGATTCGAACGTTTATTTAATAAATAATCGAACTTATACGTGGTCGCGTCTTCGGAACTCTTCATTTTCGAGGGTTTTATTTTTTATTTCGATTCTGAAGGGTGGGCATACGAAATTATTGGGTGGGCAAACGTCTTCTACATCTAGACTAAAGGACTGCATCGTTGAAAGATCGATTTTGATAATATTTTCGGAAAAAATCGAACTTGTACGTGATCGCGTCTTCGGAACTCTTCATTTTCGAGGTTTTTATTTTTTTATTTTTGATTCTGAAGGGTGGGCATACGAAATTATTGGATGGGCAAACGTCTTCCACATCTACACTAACGAAATGCGTCGTTGGACAAACGATTCGAACGTTTAGTTAATAAATAATCGAACTTATACGTGGTCGCGTCTTCGGAACTCTTCATTTTCGCCGTTTTTATTTTTTTAATCGATTCTGAAGGGTGGGCATACGAAATTATTGGGTGGGCAAACGTCTTCTACATCTAGACTAAAGGACTGCATCGTTGAAAGATCGATTTTGATAATATTTTCGGAAAAAATCGAACTTGTACGTGATCGCGTCTTCGGAACTCTTCATTTTCGAGGTTTTTATTTTTTAATTCGATTCTGAAGAGTGCGCATACGAAATTGTTGGGTGGGCAAATCTCTTCTACATCTAGACTAACGGACTGCATCGTTGAAAGATCGATTTTGATAACATTTTCGGAAAAAATCGAACTTATACGTGGTCGCGTCTTCGGAACGCTTCATTTTCGCGGTTTTTATTTTTTTATTTCGATTCTGAAGGGTGGGCATACGAAATTATTGGATGGGCAAACGTCTTCCACATCTACACTAACGAAATGCGTCGTTGAACAAACGATTCGAACGTTTAGTTAATAAATAATCGAACTTATACGTGGTCGCGTCTTCGGAACTCTTCATTTTCGTGGGTTTTATTTTTTATTTCGATTCTGAAGTGTGGGCATACGAAATTATTGGGTGGGCAAACGTCTTCTACATCTAGACTAAAGGACTGCATCGTTGAAAGATCGATTTTGATAATATTTTCGGAAAAAATCGAACTTGTACGTGATCGCGTCTTCGGAACTCTTCATTTTCGAGGTTTTTATTTTTTTATTTTTGATTCTGATGGGTGTGCATACGAAATTATTGGATGGGCAAACGTCTTCCACATCTACACTAACGAAATGCGTCGTTGGACAAACGATTCGAACGTTTAGTTAATAAATAATCGAACTTATACTTGGTCGCGTCTTCGGAACTCTTCATTTTCGTGGTTTTTATTTTTTATTTCGATTCTGAAGGGTGGGCATACGAAATTATTGGGTGGGCAAACGTCTTCTACATCTAGACTAAAGGACTGCATCGTTGAAAGATCGATTTTGATAATATTTTCGGAAAAAATCGAACTTATACGTGGTCGCGTCTACGGAACTCTTCATTTTCGCGGTTTTTATTTTTTAATTCGATTCTGAAGAGTGCGCATACGAAATTATTGGGTGGGCACATCTCTTCTACATCTAGACTAACGGACTGCATCGTTGAAAGATCGATTTTGATAACATTTTCGGAAAAAATCGAACTTATACGTGGTCGCGTCTTCGGAACTCTTAATTTTCATGGCTTTTTATTTTTTATTTCGATTCTGAAGGGTGGCCATACGAAATTATTGGGTGGGCAAACGTCTTCTACATCTAGACTAAAGGACTGCATCGTTGAAAGATCGATTTTGATAATATTTTCGGAAAAAATCGAACTTATACGTGGTCGCGTCATTCGGAACTCTTCATTTTCGCGGTTTTTATTTTTTTATTCGATTCTGAAGGGTGGGCATACGAAATTATTGGGTGGGCAAACGTCTTCTACATCTAGACTAAAGGACTGCATCGTTGAAAGATCGATTTTGATAATATTTTCGGAAAAAATCGAACTTATACGTGGTCGCGTCTTCGGAACTCTTCATTTTCGCGGTTTTTATTTATTTATTCGATTCTGAAGGGTGGGCATACGAAATTATTGGATGGCCAAACGTCTTCCACATCTACACTAACGAAATGCGTCGTTGGACAAACGATTCGAACGTTTAGTTAATAAATAATCGAACTTATACGTGGTCGCGTCTTCGGAACTCTTCATTTTCGCGGTTTTTATTTTTTTATTCGATTCTGAAGGGTGGGCATACGAAATTATTGCATGGGCAAACGTCTTCCACATCTACACTAACGAAATGCGTCGTTGGACAAACGATTCGAACGTTTAGTTATTGAATAATCGAACTTATACGTGGTTGCGTCTTCGGAACTCTTCATTTTCGCGGTTTTTATTTTTTAATTCGATTCTGAAGAGTGCGCATACGAAATTATTGGGTGGGCACATCTCTTCTACATCTAGACTAACGGACTGCATCGTTGAAAGATCGATTTTGATAACATTTTCGGAAAAAATCGAACTTATACGTGGTCGCGTCTTCGGAACTCTTCATTTTCGAGGGTTTTATTTTTTATTTCGATTCTGAAGGGTGGGCATACGAAATTATTGGGTGGGCAAACGTCTTCTACATCTAGACTAAAGGACTGCATCGTTGAAAGATCGATTTTGATAATATTTTCGGAAAAAATCGAACTTATACGTGGTCGCGTCATTCGGAACTCTTCATTTTCGCGGTTTTTATTTTTTTATTCGATTCTGAAGGGTGGGCATACGAAATTATTGGATGGGCAAACGTCTTCCACATCTACACTAACGAAATGCGTCGTTGGACAAACGATTCGAACGTTTAGTTAATAAATAATCGAACTTATACTTGGTCGCGTCTTCGGAACTCTTCATTTTCGTGGTTTTTATTTTTTATTTCGATTCTGAAGGGTGGGCATACGAAATTATTGGGTGGGCAAACGTCTTCTACATCTAGACTAAAGGACTGCCTCGTTGAAAGATCGATTTTGATAATATTTTCGGAAAAAATCGAACTTATACGTGGTCGCGTCTACGGAACTCTTCATTTTCGCGGTTTTCATTTTTTAATTCGATTCTGAAGAGTGCGCACACGAAATTATTGGGTGGGCACATCTCTTCTACATCTAGACTAACGGACTGCATCGTTGAAAGATCGATTTTGATAACATTTTCGGAAATAATCGAACTTATACGTGGTCGCGTCTTCGGAACTCTTCATTTTCGTGGTTTTTATTTTTTATTTCGATTCTGAAGGGTGGGCATACGAAATTATTGGGTGGGCAAACGTCTTCTACATCTAGACTAAAGGACTGCATCGTTGAAAGATCGATTTTGATAATATTTTCGGAAAAAATTGAACTTATACGTGGTCGCGTCTACGGAACTCTTCATTTTCGCGGTTTTTATTTTTTAATTCGATTCTGAAGAGTGCGCATACGAAATTATTGGGTGGGCACATCTCTTCTACATCTAGACTAACGGACTGCATCGTTGAAAGATCGATTTTGATAACATTTTCGGAAAAAATCGAACTTATACGTGGTCGCGTCTTCGGAACTCTTAATTTTCATGGCTTTTTATTTTTTATTTCGATTCTGAAGGGTGGCCATACGAAATTATTGGGTGTGCAAACGTCTTCCACATCTACACTAACGAAATGCGTCGTTGGACAAACGATTCGAACGTTTAGTTAATAAATAATCGAACATATACTTGGTCGCGTCTTCGGAACTCTTCATTTTCGTGGTTTTTATTTTTTTATTTCGATTCTGTAGGGTGGGCATACGAAATTATTGGATGGGCAAACGTCTTCTACATCTAGACTAAAGGACTGCATCGTTGAAAGATCGATTTTGATAATATTTTCGGAAAAAATCGAACTTATACGTGGTCGCGTCTACGGAACTCTTCATTTTCGTGGCTTTTTATTTTTTATTTCGATTCTGAAGGGTGGCCATACGAAATTATTGGATGGGCAAACGTCTTCCACATCTACACTAACGAAATGCGTCGTTGGACAAACGATTCGAACGTTTATTTAATAAATAATCGAACTTATACGTGGTCGCGTCTTCGGAACTCTTCATTTTCGAGGGTTTTATTTTTTATTTCGATTCTGAAGGGTGGGCATACGAAATTATTGGGTGGGCAAACGTCTTCTACATCTAGACTAAAGGACTGCATCGTTGAAAGATCGATTTTGATAATATTTTCGGAAAAAATCGAACTTATACGTGGTCGCGTCATTCGGAACTCTTCATTTTCGCGGTTTTTATTTTTTTATTCGATTCTGAAGGGTGGGCATACGAAATTATTGGATGGGCAAACGTCTTCCACATCTACACTAACGAAATGCGTCGTTGGACAAACGATTCGAACGTTTAGTTAATAAATAATGGAACTTATACGTGGTCGCGTCTTCGGAACTCTTCATTTTCGTGGTTTTTAGTTTTTATTTCGATTCTGAAGGGTGGGCATACGAAATTATTGGGAGGGCAAACGTCTTCTACATCTAGACTAAAGGACTGCATCGTTGAAAGATCGATTTTGATAATATTTTCGGAAAAAATCGAACTTGTACGTGATCGCGTCTTCGGAACTCTTCATTTTCGAGGTTTTTATTTTTTTATTTTTGATTCTGAAGGGTGGGCATACGAAATTATTGGATGGGCAAACGTCTTCCACATCTACACTAACGAAATGCGTCGTTGGACAAACGATTCGAACGTTTAGTTAATAAATAATCGAACTTATACGTGGTCGCGTCTTCGGAACTCTTCATTTTCGCCGTTTTTATTTTTTTAATCGATTCTGAAGGGTGGGCATACGAAATTATTGGGTGGGCAAACGTCTTCTACATCTAGACTAAAGGACTGCATCGTTGAAAGATCGATTTTGATAATATTTTCGGAAAAAATCGAACTTGTACGTGATCGCGTCTTCGGAACTCTTCATTTTCGAGGTTTTTATTTTTTAATTCGATTCTGAAGAGTGCGCATACGAAATTGTTGGGTGGGCAAATCTCTTCTACATCTAGACTAACGGACTGCATCGTTGAAAGATCGATTTTGATAACATTTTCGGAAAAAATCGAACTTATACGTGGTCGCGTCTTCGGAACGCTTCATTTTCGCGGTTTTTATTTTTTTATTTCGATTCTGAAGGGTGGGCATACGAAATTATTGGATGGGCAAACGTCTTCCACATCTACACTAACGAAATGCGTCGTTGAACAAACGATTCGAACGTTTAGTTAATAAATAATCGAACTTATACGTGGTCGCGTCTTCGGAACTCTTCATTTTCGTGGGTTTTATTTTTTATTTCGATTCTGAAGTGTGGGCATACGAAATTATTGGGTGGGCAAACGTCTTCTACATCTAGACTAAAGGACTGCATCGTTGAAAGATCGATTTTGATAATATTTTCGGAAAAAATCGAACTTGTACGTGATCGCGTCTTCGGAACTCTTCATTTTCGAGGTTTTTATTTTTTTATTTTTGATTCTGATGGGTGTGCATACGAAATTATTGGATGGGCAAACGTCTTCCACATCTACACTAACGAAATGCGTCGTTGGACAAACGATTCGAACGTTTAGTTAATAAATAATCGAACTTATACTTGGTCGCGTCTTCGGAACTCTTCATTTTCGTGGTTTTTATTTTTTATTTCGATTCTGAAGGGTGGGCATACGAAATTATTGGGTGGGCAAACGTCTTCTACATCTAGACTAAAGGACTGCATCGTTGAAAGATCGATTTTGATAATATTTTCGGAAAAAATCGAACTTATACGTGGTCGCGTCTACGGAACTCTTCATTTTCGTGGTTTTTATTTTTTATTTCGATTCTGAAGGGTGGGCATACGAAATTATTGGGTGGGCAAACGTGTTCTACATCTAGACTAAAGGACTGCATCGTTGAAAGATCGATTTTGATAATATTTTCGGAAAAAATTGAACTTATACGTGGTCGCGTCTACGGAACTCTTCATTTTCGCGGTTTTTATTTTTTAATTCGATTCTGAAGAGTGCGCATACGAAATTATTGGGTGGGCACATCTCTTCTACATCTAGACTAACGGACTGCATCGTTGAAAGATCGATTTTGATAACATTTTCGGAAAAAATCGAACTTATACGTGGTCGCGTCTTCGGAACTCTTAATTTTCATGGCTTTTTATTTTTTATTTCGATTCTGAAGGGTGGCCATACGAAATTATTGGGTGGGCAAACGTCTTCTACATCTAGACTAAAGGACTGCATCGTTGAAAGATCGATTTTGATAATATTTTCGGAAAAAATCGAACTTATACGTGGTCGCGTCATTCGGAACTCTTCATTTTCGCGGTTTTTATTTTTTTATTCGATTCTGAAGGGTGGGCATACGAAATTATTGGGTGGGCAAACGTCTTCTACATCTAGACTAAAGGACTGCATCGTTGAAAGATCGATTTTGATAATATTTTCGGAAAAAATCGAACTTATACGTGGTCGCGTCTTCGGAACTCTTCATTTTCGCGGTTTTTATTTATTTATTCGATTCTGAAGGGTGGGCATACGAAATTATTGGATGGCCAAACGTCTTCCACATCTACACTAACGAAATGCGTCGTTGGACAAACGATTCGAACGTTTAGTTAATAAATAATCGAACTTATACGTGGTCGCGTCTTCGGAACTCTTCATTTTCGCGGTTTTTATTTTTTTATTCGATTCTGAAGGGTGGGCATACGAAATTATTGCATGGGCAAACGTCTTCCACATCTACACTAACGAAATGCGTCGTTGGACAAACGATTCGAACGTTTAGTTATTGAATAATCGAACTTATACGTGGTTGCGTCTTCGGAACTCTTCATTTTCGCGGTTTTTATTTTTTAATTCGATTCTGAAGAGTGCGCATACGAAATTATTGGGTGGGCACATCTCTTCTACATCTAGACTAACGGACTGCATCGTTGAAAGATCGATTTTGATAACATTTTCGGAAAAAATCGAACTTATACGTGGTCGCGTCTTCGGAACTCTTCATTTTCGAGGGTTTTATTTTTTATTTCGATTCTGAAGGGTGGGCATACGAAATTATTGGGTGGGCAAACGTCTTCTACATCTAGACTAAAGGACTGCATCGTTGAAAGATCGATTTTGATAATATTTTCGGAAAAAATCGAACTTATACGTGGTCGCGTCATTCGGAACTCTTCATTTTCGCGGTTTTTATTTTTTTATTCGATTCTGAAGGGTGGGCATACGAAATTATTGGATGGGCAAACGTCTTCCACATCTACACTAACGAAATGCGTCGTTGGACAAACGATTCGAACGTTTAGTTAATAAATAATCGAACTTATACTTGGTCGCGTCTTCGGAACTCTTCATTTTCGTGGTTTTTATTTTTTATTTCGATTCTGAAGGGTGGGCATACGAAATTATTGGGTGGGCAAACGTCTTCTACATCTAGACTAAAGGACTGCATCGTTGAAAGATCGATTTTGATAATATTTTCGGAAAAAATCGAACTTATACGTGGTCGCGTCTACGGAACTCTTCATTTTCGCGGTTTTCATTTTTTAATTCGATTCTGAAGAGTGCGCATACGAAATTATTGGGTGGGCAAACGTCTTCTACATCTAGACTAAAGGACCGCATCGTTGAAAGATCGATTTTGATAATATTTTCGGAAAAAATCGAACTTATACGTGGTCGCGTCTACGGAACTCTTCATTTTCGCGGTTTTTATTTTTTAATTCGATTCTGAAGGGTGGCCATACGAAATTATTGGGTGGGCAAACGTCTTCTACATCTAGACTAAAGGACTGCATCGTTGAAAGATCGATTTTGATAACGTTTTCGGAAATAATCGAACTTATACGTGGTCGCGTCTTCGGAACTCTTCATTTTCGTGGCTTTTTATTTTTTATTTCGATTCTGAAGGGTGGCCATACGAAATTATTGGATGGGCAAACGTCTTCCACATCTACACTAACGAAATGCGTCGTTGGACAAACGATTCGAACGTTTAGTTAATAAATAATCGAACTTATACGTGGTCGCGTCTACGGAACTCTTCATTTTCGCGGTTTTCATTTTTTAATTCGATTCTGAAGAGTGCGCATACGAAATTATTGGGTGGGCACATCTCTTCTACATCTAGACTAACGGACTGCATCGTTGAAACATCGATTTTGATAACATTTTCGGAAATAATCGAACTTATACGTGGTCGCGTCTTCGGAACTCTTCATTTTCATGGCTTTTTATTTTTTATTTCGATTCTGAAGGGTGGGCATTCGAAATTATTGGGTGGGCAAACGTCTTCTACATCTAGACTAAAGGACTGCATCGTTGAAAGATCGATTTTGATAATATTTTCGGAAAAAATTGAACTTATACGTGGTCGCGTCTACGGAACTCTTCATTTTCGCGGTTTTTATTTTTTAATTCGAATCTGAAGAGTGCGCATACGAAATTATTGGGTGGGCACATCTCTTCTACATCTAGACTAACGGACTGCATCGTTGAAAGATCGATTTTGATAACATTTTCGGAAAAAATCGAACTTATACGTGGTCGCGTCTTCGGAACTCTTCATTTTCGCGGTTTTTATTTTTTTATTTCGATTCTGAAGGGTGGGCATACGAAATTATTGGATGGGCAAACGTCTTCCACATCTACACTAACGAAATGCGTCGTTGGACAAACGATTCGAACGTTTAGTTAATAAATATTCGAACTTATACGTGGTCGCGTCTTCGGAACTTTTCATTTTCGCCGTTTTTATTTTTTTAATCGATTCTGAAGGGTGGGCATACGAAATTATTGGGTGGGCAAACGTCTTCTACATCTAGACTAAAGGACTGCATCGTTGAAAGATCGATTTTGATAATATTTTCGGAAAAAATCGAACTTATACGTGGTCGCGTCTTCGGAACTCTTCATTTTCGTGGCTTTTTATTTTTTATTTCGATTCTGAAGGGTGGCCATACGAAATTATTGGATGGGCAAACGTCTTCCACATCTACACTAACGAAATGCGTCGTTGGACAAACGATTCGAACATTTAGTTAATAAATAATCGAACTTATACGTGGTCGCGTCTACGGAACTCTTCATTTTCGCGGTTTTCATTTTTTAATTCGATTCTGAAGAGTGCGCATACGAAATTATTGGGTGGGCACATCTCTTCTACATCTAGACTAACGGACTGCATCGTTGAAAGATCGATTTTGATAACATTTTCGGAAATAATCGAACTTATACGTGGTCGCGTCTTCGGAACTCTTCATTTTCATGGCTTTTTATTTTTTATTTCGATTCTGAAGGGTGGGCATACGAAATTATTGGGTGGGCAAACGTCTTCTACATCTAGACTAAAGGACTGCATCGTTGAAAGATCGATTTTGATAATATTTTCGGAAAAAATTGAACTTATACGTGGTCGCGTCTACGGAACTCTTCATTTTCGCGGTTTTTATTTTTTAATTCGATTCTGAAGAGTGCGCATACGAAATTATTGGGTGGGCACATCTCTTCTACATCTAGACTAACGGACTGCATCGTTGAAAGATCGATTTTGATAACATTTTCGGAAAAAATCGAACTTATACGTGGTCGCGTCTTCGGAACTCTTCATTTTCGCGGTTTTTATTTTTTTATTTCGATTCTGAAGGGTGGGCATACGAAATTATTGGATGGGCAAACGTCTTCCACATCTACACTAACGAAATGCGTCGTTGGACAAACGATTCGAACGTTTAGTTAATAAATAATCGAACTTATACGTGGTCGCGTCTTCGGAACTCTTCATTTTCGCCGTTTTTATTTTTTTAATCGATTCTGAAGGGTGGGCATACGAAATTATTGGGTGGGCAAACGTCTTCTACATCTAGACTAAAGGACTGCATCGTTGAAAGATCGATTTTGATAATATTTTCGGAAAAAATCGAACTTGTACGTGATCGCGTCTTCGGAACTCTTCATTTTCGAGGTTTTTATTTTTTAATTCGATTCTGAAGAGTGCGCATACGAAATTGTTGGGTGGGCAAATCTCTTCTACATCTAGACTAACGGACTGCATCGTTGAAAGATCGATTTTGATAACATTTTCGGAAAAAATCGAACTTATACGTGGTCGCGTCTTCGGAACGCTTCATTTTCGCGGTTTTTATTTTTTTATTTCGATTCTGAAGGGTGGGCATACGAAATTATTGGATGGGCAAACGTCTTCCACATCTACACTAACGAAATGCGTCGTTGAACAAACGATTCGAACGTTTAGTTAATAAATAATCGAACTTATACGTGGTCGCGTCTTCGGAACTCTTCATTTTCGTGGGTTTTATTTTTTATTTCGATTCTGAAGTGTGGGCATACGAAATTATTGGGTGGGCAAACGTCTTCTACATCTAGACTAAAGGACTGCATCGTTGAAAGATCGATTTTGATAATATTTTCGGAAAAAATCGAACTTGTACGTGATCGCGTCTTCGGAACTCTTCATTTTCGAGGTTTTTATTTTTTTATTTTTGATTCTGATGGGTGTGCATACGAAATTATTGGATGGGCAAACGTCTTCCACATCTACACTAACGAAATGCGTCGTTGGACAAACGATTCGAACGTTTAGTTAATAAATAATCGAACTTATACTTGGTCGCGTCTTCGGAACTCTTCATTTTCGTGGTTTTTATTTTTTATTTCGATTCTGAAGGGTGGGCATACGAAATTATTGGGTGGGCAAACGTCTTCTACATCTAGACTAAAGGACTGCATCGTTGAAAGATCGATTTTGATAATATTTTCGGAAAAAATCGAACTTATACGTGGTCGCGTCTACGGAACTCTTCATTTTCGTGGTTTTTATTTTTTATTTCGATTCTGAAGGGTGGGCATACGAAATTATTGGGTGGGCAAACGTGTTCTACATCTAGACTAAAGGACTGCATCGTTGAAAGATCGATTTTGATAATATTTTCGGAAAAAATTGAACTTATACGTGGTCGCGTCTACGGAACTCTTCATTTTCGCGGTTTTTATTTTTTAATTCGATTCTGAAGAGTGCGCATACGAAATTATTGGGTGGGCACATCTCTTCTACATCTAGACTAACGGACTGCATCGTTGAAAGATCGATTTTGATAACATTTTCGGAAAAAATCGAACTTATACGTGGTCGCGTCTTCGGAACTCTTAATTTTCATGGCTTTTTATTTTTTATTTCGATTCTGAAGGGTGGCCATACGAAATTATTGGGTGGGCCCATCTCTTCTACATCTAGACTAACGGACTGCATCGTTGAAAGATCGATTTTGATAATATTTTCGGAAAAAATCGAACTTATACGTGGTCGCGTCATTCGGAACTCTTCATTTTCGCGGTTTTTATTTTTTTATTCGATTCTGAAGGGTGGGCATACGAAATTATTGGGTGGGCAAACGTCTTCTACATCTAGACTAAAGGACTGCATCGTTGAAAGATCGATTTTGATAATATTTTCGGAAAAAATCGAACTTATACGTGGTCGCGTCTTCGGAACTCTTCATTTTCGCGGTTTTTATTTATTTATTCGATTCTGAAGGGTGGGCATACGAAATTATTGGATGGCCAAACGTCTTCCACATCTACACTAACGAAATGCGTCGTTGGACAAACGATTCGAACGTTTAGTTAATAAATAATCGAACTTATACGTGGTCGCGTCTTCGGAACTCTTCATTTTCGCGGTTTTTATTTTTTTATTCGATTCTGAAGGGTGGGCATACGAAATTATTGCATGGGCAAACGTCTTCCACATCTACACTAACGAAATGCGTCGTTGGACAAACGATTCGAACGTTTAGTTAATGAATAATCGAACTTATACGTGGTTGCGTCTTCGGAACTCTTCATTTTCGCGGTTTTTATTTTTTAATTCGATTCTGAAGAGTGCGCATACGAAATTATTGGGTGGGCACATCTCTTCTACATCTAGACTAACGGACTGCATCGTTGAAAGATCGATTTTGATAACATTTTCGGAAAAAATCGAACTTATACGTGGTCGCGTCTTCGGAACTCTTCATTTTCGCGGTTTTTATTTTTTTATTTCGATTCTGAAGGGTGGGCATACGAAATTATTCGATGGGCAAACGTCTTCCACATCTACACTAACGAAATGCGTCGTTGGACAAACGATTCGAACGTTTAGTTAATAAATAATCGAACTTATACGTGGTCGCGTCTTCGGAACTCTTCATTTTCGCCGTTTTTATTTTTTTAATCGATTCTGAAGGGTGGGCATACGAAATTATTGGGTGGGCAAACGTCTTCTACATCTAGACTAAAGGACTGCATCGTTGAAAGATCGATTTTGATAATATTTTCGGAAAAAATCGAACTTGTACGTGATCGCGTCTTCGGAACTCTTCATTTTCGCCGTTTTTATTTTTTTAATCGATTCTGAAGGGTGGGCATACGAAATTATTGGGTGGGCAAACGTCTTCTACATCTAGACTAATGGACTGCATCGTTGAAAGATCGATTTTGATAATATTTTCGGAATAAATCGAGCTTGTACGTGATCAGGTCTTCGGAACTCATCATTTTCGCGGTTTTTATTTTTTAATTCGATTCTGAAGAGTGCGCATACGAAATTATTGGGTGGGCACATCTCTTCTACATCTAGACTAACGAACTGCATCGTTGAAAGATCGATTTTGATAACATTTTCGGAAAAAATCGAACTTATACGTGATCGCGTCTTCGGAACTCTTCATTTTCGAGGTTTTTATTTTTTTATTTTTGATTCTGAAGGGTGGGCATACGAAATTATTGGATGGGCAAACGTCTTCCACATCTACACTAACGAAATGCGTCGTTGGACAAACGATTCGAACGTTTAGTTAATAAATAATCGAACTTATACGTGGTCGCGTCTTCGGAACTCTTCATTTTCGCCGTTTTTATTTTTTTAATCGATTCTGAAGGGTGGGCATACGAAATTATTGGGTGGGCAAACGTCTTCTACATCTAGACTAAAGGACTGCATCGTTGAAAGATCGATTTTGATAATATTTTTGGAAAAAATCGAACTTATACGTGGTCGCGTCTTCAGAACTCTTCATTTTCGCGGTTTTTATTTTTTTATTCGATTCTGAAGGGTGGGCATACGAAATTATTGGGTGGGCAAACGTTTTCTACATCTAGACTAAAGGACTGCATCGTTGAAAGATCGATTTTGATAATATTTTCGGAAAAAATCGAACTTATACGTGGTCGCGTCTTCGGAACTCTTCATTTTCGCGGTTTTTATTTTTAATTTCGATTCTGAAGGGTGGGCATACGAAATTATTGGATGGGCAAACGTCTTCCACATCTACACTAACGAAATGCGTCGTTGGACAAACGATTCGAACGTTTAGTTAATAAATAATCGAACTTATACGTGGTCGCGTCTTCGGAACTCTTCATTTTCGCGGTTTTTATTTTTTTATTCGATTCTGAAGGGTGGGCATACGAAATTATTGCATGGGCAAACGTCTTCCACATCTACACTAACGAAATGCGTCGTTGGACAAACGATTCGAACGTTTAGTTAATGAATAATCGAACTTATACGTGGTTGCGTCTTCGGAACTCTTCATTTTCGCGGTTTTTCTTTTTTAATTCGATTCTGAAGAGTGCGCATACGAAATTATTGGGTGGGCCCATCTCTTCTACATCTAGACTAACGGACTGCATCGTTGAAAGATCGATTTTGATAACATTTTCGGAAAAAATCGAACTTATACGTGGTCGCGTCTTCGGAACTCTTCATTTTCGCGGTTTTTATTTTTTTATTTCGATTCTGAAGGGTGGGCATACGAAATTATTGGGTGGGCAAACGTCTTCTACATCTAGACTAAAGGACTGCATCGTTGAAAGATCGATTTTGATAATATTTTCGGAAAAAATCGCACTTATACGTGGTCGCGTCTTCGGAACTCTTCATTTTCGCGGTTTTTATTTATTTATTCGATTCTGAAGGGTGGGGATACGAAATTATTGGATGGGCAAACGTCTTCCACATCTACACTAACGAAATGCGTCGTTGGACAAACGATTCGAACGCTTAGTTAATAAATAATCGAACTTATACGTGGTCGCGTCTTCGGAACTCTTCATTTTCGTGGGTTTTATTTTTTATTTCGATTCTAAAGGGTGGGCATACGAAATTATTGGGTGGGCACATCTCTTCTACATATAGACTAACGGACTGCATCGTTGAAAGATCGATTTTGATAACATTTTCGGAAAAAATCGAACTTATACGTGGTCGCGTCTTCGGAACTCTTCATTTTCGCGGTTTTTATTTTTTTATTTCGATTCTGAAGGGTGGGCATACGAAATTATTGGGTGGGCAAACGTCTTCTACATCTAGACTAAAGGACTGCATCGTTGAAAGATCGATTTTGATAATATTTTCGGAAAAAATCGAACTTATACGTGGTCGCGTCTACGGAACTCTTCATTTTCGCGGTTTTTATTTTTTAATTCGATTCTGAAGAGTGCGCATACGAAATTATTGGGTGGGCACATCTCTTCTACATCTAGACTAACGGACTGCATCGTTGAAAGATCGATTTTGATAACATTTTCGGAAAAAATCGAACTTATACGTGGTCGCGTCTTCGGAACTCTTCATTTTCATGGCTTTTTATTTTTTATTTCGATTCTGAAGGGTGGCCATACGAAATTATTGGATGGGCAAACGTCTTCCACATCTACACTAACGAAATGCGTCGTTGAACAAACGATTCGAACGTTTAGTTAATAAATAATCGAACTTATACGTGGTCGCGTCTTCGGAACTCTTCATTTTCGTGGTTTATATTTTTTATTTCGATTCTGAAGGATGGGCATACGAAATGATTGGGTGGGCAAACGTCTTCTACATCTAGACTAAAGACTGCATCGTTGAAAGATCAATTTTGATAATATTTTCGGAAAAAATCGAACTTATACGTGATCGCGTCTACGGAACTCTTCATTTTCGCGGTTTTTATTTTTTAATTCGATTCTGAAGAGTGCGCATACGAAATTATTGGGTGGGCACATCTCTTCTACATCTAGACTAACGGACTGCAATGTTTAAAGATCGATTTTGATAACATTTTCGGAAAAAATCGAACTTATACGTGGTCGCGTCTTCGGAACTCTTCATTTTCGCGGTTTTTATTTTTTTATTTCGATTCTGAAGGGTGGGCATACGAAATTATTGGATGGGCAAACGTCTTCCACATCTACACTAACGAAATGCGTCGTTGGACAAACGATTCGACGTTTAGTTAATAAATAATCGAACTTATACGTGGTCGCGTCTTCGGAACTCTTCATTTTCGCCGTTTTTATTTTTTTAATCGATTCTGAAGGGTGGGCATACGAAATTATTGGGTGGGCAAACGTCTTCTACATCTAGACTAAAGGACTGCATCGTTGAAAGATCGATTTTGATAATATTTTCGGAAAAAATCGAACTTGTACGTGATCGCGTCTTCGGAACTCTTCATTTTCATGGCTTTTTATTTTTTATTTCGATTCTGAAGGGTGGCCATACGAAATTATTGGGTGGGCAAACGTCTTCTACATCTAGACTAAAGGACTGCATCGTTGAAAGATCAATTATGATAATATTTTCGGAAAAAATCGAACTTATACTTGGTCGCGTCTTCGGAACTCTTCATTTTCGTGGTTTTTATTTTTTATTTCGATTCTGAAGGGTGGGCATACGAAATGATTGGGTGGGCAAACGTCTTCTACATCTAGACTAAAGACTGCATCGTTGAAAGATCAATTTTGATAATATTTTCGGAAAAAATCGAACTTATACGTGGTCGCGTCTACGGAACTCTTCATTTTCGCGGTTTTTATTTTTTAATTCGATTCTGAAGAGTGCGCATACGAAATTATTGGGTGGGCACATCTCTTCTACATCTAGACTAACGGACTGCATCGTTGAAAGATCGATTTTGATAACATTTTCGGAAAAAATCGAACTTATACGTGATCGCGTCTTCGGAACTCTTCATTTTCGCGGTTTTTATTTTTTTATTTCGATTCTGAAGGGTGGGCATACGAAATTATTGGATGGGCAAACGTCTTCCACATCTACACTAACGAAATGCGTCGTTGGACAAACGATTCGAACGTTTAGTTAATAAATAATCGAACTTATACGTGGTCGCGTCTTCGGAACTCTTCATTTTCGCCGTTTTTATTTTTTTAATCGATTCTGAAGGGTGGGCATACGAAATTATTGGGTGCGCAAACGTCTTCTACATCTAGACTAATGGACTGCATCGTTGAAAGATCGATTTTGATAATATTTTCGGAATAAATCGAACTTGTACGTGATCGCGTCTTCGGAACTCTTCATTTTCGCGGTTTTTATTTTTTAATTCGATTCTGAAGAGTGCGCATACGAAATTATTGGGTGGGCACATCTCTTCTACATCTAGACTAACGGACTGCATCGTTGAAAGATTGATTTTGATAACATTTTCGGAAAAAATCGAACTTATACGTGGTCGCGTCTTCGGAACTCTTCATTTTCATGGCTTTTTATTTTTTATTTCGATTCTGAAGGGTGGCCATACGAAATTATTGGGTGGGCAAACGTCTTCTACATCTAGACTAAAGGACTGCATCGTTGAAAGATCAATTATGATAATATTTTCGGAAAAAATCGAACTTATACTTGGTCGCGTCTTCGGAACTCTTCATTTTCGTGGTTTTTATTTTTTATTTCGATTCTGAAGGGTGGGCATACGAAATTATTGGGTGGGCAAACGTCTTCTACATCTAGACTAAAGGACTGCATCGTTGAAAGATCGATTTTGATAATATTTTCGGAAAAAATCGAACTTATACGTGGTCGCGTCTTCGGAACTCTTCATTTTCATGGCTTTTTATTTTTTATTTCGATTCTGAAGGGTGGCCATACGAAATTATTGGATGGGCAAACGTCTTCCACATCTACACTAACGAAATGCGTCGTTGAACAAACGATTCGAACGTTTAGTTAATAAATAATCGAACTTATACGTGGTCGCGTCTTCGGAACTCTTCATTTTCGTGGTTTATATTTTTTATTTCGATTCTGAAGGATGGGCATACGAAATGATTGGGTGGGCAAACGTCTTCTACATCTAGACTAAAGACTGCATCGTTGAAAGATCAATTTTGATAATATTTTCGGAAAACATCGAACTCATACGTGATCGCGTCTTCGGAATTCTTCACTTTCGAGGTTTTTATTTTTTTATTTTTGATTCTGAAGGGTGGGCATACGAAATTATTGGATGGGCAAACGTCTTCCACATCTACACTAACGAAATGCGTCGTTGGACAAACGATTCGAACGTTTAGTTAATAAATAATCGAACTTATACTTGGTCGCGTCTTCGGAACTCTTCATTTTCATGGCTTTTTATTTTTTATTTCGATTCTGAAGGGTGGCCATACGAAATTATTGGATGGGCAAGCGTCTTCCACATCTACACTAACGAAATGCGTCGTTGGACAAACGATTCGAACGTTTATTTAATAAATAATCGAACTTATACGTGGTCGCGTCTTCGGAACTCTTCATTTTCGTGGGTTTTATTTTTTATTTCGATTCTGAAGGGTGGGCATACGAAATTATTGGGTGGGCAAACGTCTTCTACATCTAGACTAAAGGACTGCATCGTTGAAAGATCGATTTTGATAATATTTTCGGAAAAAATCGAACTTGTACGTGATGGCGTCTTCGGAACTCTTCATTTTCGAGGTTTTTATTTTTTTATTTTTGATTCTGAAGGGTGTGCATACGAAATTATTGGATGGGCAAACGTCTTCCACATCTACACTAACGAAATGCGTCGTTGGACAAACGATTCGAACGTTTAGTTAATAAATAATCGAACTTATACTTGGTCGCGTCTTCGGAACTCTTCATTTTCGTGGTTTTTATTTTTTATTTCGATTCTGAAGGGTGGGCATACGAAATTATTGGGTGGGCAAACGTCTTCTACATCTAGACTAAAGGACTGCATCGTTGAAAGATCGATTTTGATAATATTTTCGGAAAAAATCGAACTTATACGTGGTCGCGTCTACGGAACTCTTCATTTTCGCGGTTTTCATTTTTTAATTCGATTCTGAAGAGTGCGCATACGAAATTATTGGGTGGGCAAACGTCTTCTACATCTAGACTAAAGGACCGCATCGTTGAAAGATCGATTTTGATAATATTTTCGGAAAAAATCGAACTTATACGTGGTCGCGTCTACGGAACTCTTCATTTTCGCGGTTTTTATTTTTTAATTCGATTCTGAAGGGTGGCCATACGAAATTATTGGGTGGGCAAACGTCTTCTACATCTAGACTAAAGGACTGCATCGTTGAAAGATCGATTTTGATAACGTTTTCGGAAATAACCGAACTTATACGTGGTCGCGTCTTCGGAACTCTTCATTTTCGTGGCTTTTTATTTTTTATTTCGATTCTGAAGGGTGGCCATACGAAATTATTGGATGGGCAAACGTCTTCCACATCTACACTAACGAAATGCGTCGTTGGACAAACGATTCGAACGTTTAGTTAATAAATAATCGAACTTATACGTGGTCGCGTCTACGGAACTCTTCATTTTCGCGGTTTTCATTTTTTAATTCGATTCTGAAGAGTGCGCATACGAAATTATTGGGTGGGCACATCTCTTCTACATCTAGACTAACGGACTGCATCGTTGAAACATCGATTTTGATAACATTTTCGGAAATAATCGAACTTATACGTGGTCGCGTCTTCGGAACTCTTCATTTTCATGGCTTTTTATTTTTTATTTCGATTCTGAAGGGTGGGCATACGAAATTATTGGGTGGGCAAACGTCTTCTACATCTAGACTAAAGGACTGCATCGTTGAAAGATCGATTTTGATAATATTTTCGGAAAAAATTGAACTTATACGTGGTCGCGTCTACGGAACTCTTCATTTTCGCGGTTTTTATTTTTTAATTCGATTCTGAAGAGTGCGCATACGAAATTATTGGGTGGGCACATCTCTTCTACATCTAGACTAACGGACTGCATCGTTGAAAGATCGATTTTGATAACATTTTCGGAAAAAATCGAACTTATACGTGGTCGCGTCTTCGGAACTCTTCATTTTCGCGGTTTTTATTTTTTTATTTCGATTCTGAAGGGTGGGCATACGAAATTATTGGATGGGCAAACGTCTTCCACATCTACACTAACGAAATGCGTCGTTGGACAAACGATTCGAACGTTTAGTTAATAAATATTCGAACTTATACGTGGTCGCGTCTTCGGAACTTTTCATTTTCGCCGTTTTTATTTTTTTAATCGATTCTGAAGGGTGGGCATACGAAATTATTGGGTGGGCAAACGTCTTCTACATCTAGACTAAAGGACTGCATCGTTGAAAGATCGATTTTGATAATATTTTCGGAAAAAATTGAACTTATACGTGGTCGCGTCTTCGGAACTCTTCATTTTCGTGGCTTTTTATTTTTTATTTCGATTCTGAAGGGTGGCCATACGAAATTATTGGGTGGGCAAACGTCTTCTACATCTAGACTAAAGGACTGCCTCGTTGAAAGATCGATTTTGATAATATTTTCGGAAAAAATCGAACTTATACGTGGTCGCGTCTACGGAACTCTTCATTTTCGCGGTTTTCATTTTTTAATTCGATTCTGAAGAGTGCGCATACGAAATTATTGGGTGGGCACATCTCTTCTACATCTAGACTAACGGACTGCATCGTTGAAAGATCGATTTTGATAACATTTTCGGAAATAATCGAACTTATACGTGGTCGCGTCTTCGGAACTCTTCATTTTCGTGGTTTTTATTTTTTATTTCGATTCTGAAGGGTGGGCATACGAAATTATTGGGTGGGCAAACGTCTTCTACATCTAGATTAAAGGACTGCATCGTTGAAAGATCGATTTTGATAATATTTTCGGAAAAAATCGAACTTATACGTGGTCGCGTCTACGGAACTCTTCATTTTCGTGGCTTTTTATTTTTTATTTCGATTCTGAAGGGTGGCCATACGAAATTATTGGATGGGCAAACGTCTTCCACATCTACACTAACGAAATGCGTCGTTGGACAAACGATTCGAACGTTTATTTAATAAATAATCGAACTTATACGTGGTCGCGTCTTCGGAACTCTTCATTTTCGAGGGTTTTATTTTTTATTTCGATTCTGAAGGGTGGGCATACGAAATTATTGGGTGGGCAAACGTCTTCTACATCTAGACTAAAGGACTGCATCGTTGAAAGATCGATTTTGATAATATTTTCGGAAAAAATCGAACTTATACGTGGTCGCGTCATTCGGAACTCTTCATTTTCGCGGTTTTTATTTTTTTATTCGATTCTGAAGGGTGGGCATACGAAATTATTGGATGGGCAAACGTCTTCCACATCTACACTAACGAAATGCGTCGTTGGACAAACGATTCGAACGTTTAGTTAATAAATAATGGAACTTATACGTGGTCGCGTCTTCGGAACTCTTCATTTTCGTGGTTTTTAGTTTTTATTTCGATTCTGAAGGGTGGGCATACGAAATTATTGGGAGGGCAAACGTCTTCTACATCTAGACTAAAGGACTGCATCGTTGAAAGATCGATTTTGATAATATTTTCGGAAAAAATCGAACTTGTACGTGATCGCGTCTTCGGAACTCTTCATTTTCGAGGTTTTTATTTTTTTATTTTTGATTCTGAAGGGTGGGCATACGAAATTATTGGATGGGCAAACGTCTTCCACATCTACACTAACGAAATGCGTCGTTGGACAAACGATTCGAACGTTTAGTTAATAAATAATCGAACTTATACGTGGTCGCGTCTTCGGAACTCTTCATTTTCGCCGTTTTTATTTTTTTAATCGATTCTGAAGGGTGGCCATACGAAATTATTGGGTGGGCAAACGTCTTCTACATCTAGACTAAAGGACTGCATCGTTGAAAGATCGATTTTGATAATATTTTCGGAAAAAATCGAACTTATACGTGGTCGCGTCATTCGGAACTCTTCATTTTCGCGGTTTTTATTTTTTTATTCGATTCTGAAGGGTGGGCATACGAAATTATTGGGTGGGCAAACGTCTTCTACATCTAGACTAAAGGACTGCATCGTTGAAAGATCGATTTTGATAATATTTTCGGAAAAAATCGAACTTATACGTGGTCGCGTCTTCGGAACTCTTCATTTTCGCGGTTTTTATTTATTTATTCGATTCTGAAGGGTGGGCATACGAAATTATTGGATGGCCAAACGTCTTCCACATCTACACTAACGAAATGCGTCGTTGGACAAACGATTCGAACGTTTAGTTAATAAATAATCGAACTTATACGTGGTCGCGTCTTCGGAACTCTTCATTTTCGCGGTTTTTATTTTTTTATTCGATTCTGAAGGGTGGGCATACGAAATTATTGCATGGGCAAACGTCTTCCACATCTACACTAACGAAATGCGTCGTTGGACAAACGATTCGAACGTTTAGTTATTGAATAATCGAACTTATACGTGGTTGCGTCTTCGGAACTCTTCATTTTCGCGGTTTTTATTTTTTAATTCGATTCTGAAGAGTGCGCATACGAAATTATTGGGTGGGCACATCTCTTCTACATCTAGACTAACGGACTGCATCGTTGAAAGATCGATTTTGATAACATTTTCGGAAAAAATCGAACTTATACGTGGTCGCGTCTTCGGAACTCTTCATTTTCGAGGGTTTTATTTTTTATTTCGATTCTGAAGGGTGGGCATACGAAATTATTGGGTGGGCAAACGTCTTCTACATCTAGACTAAAGGACTGCATCGTTGAAAGATCGATTTTGATAATATTTTCGGAAAAAATCGAACTTATACGTGGTCGCGTCATTCGGAACTCTTCATTTTCGCGGTTTTTATTTTTTTATTCGATTCTGAAGGGTGGGCATACGAAATTATTGGATGGGCAAACGTCTTCCACATCTACACTAACGAAATGCGTCGTTGGACAAACGATTCGAACGTTTAGTTAATAAATAATCGAACTTATACTTGGTCGCGTCTTCGGAACTCTTCATTTTCGTGGTTTTTATTTTTTATTTCGATTCTGAAGGGTGGGCATACGAAATTATTGGGTGGGCAAACGTCTTCTACATCTAGACTAAAGGACTGCCTCGTTGAAAGATCGATTTTGATAATATTTTCGGAAAAAATCGAACTTATACGTGGTCGCGTCTACGGAACTCTTCATTTTCGCGGTTTTCATTTTTTAATTCGATTCTGAAGAGTGCGCACACGAAATTATTGGGTGGGCACATCTCTTCTACATCTAGACTAACGGACTGCATCGTTGAAAGATCGATTTTGATAACATTTTCGGAAATAATCGAACTTATACGTGGTCGCGTCTTCGGAACTCTTCATTTTCGTGGTTTTTATTTTTTATTTCGATTCTGAAGGGTGGGCATACGAAATTATTGGGTGGGCAAACGTCTTCTACATCTAGACTAAAGGACTGCATCGTTGAAAGATCGATTTTGATAATATTTTCGGAAAAAATCGAACTTATACGTGGTCGCGTCTACGGAACTCTTCATTTTCGCGGTTTTCATTTTTTAATTCGATTCTGAAGAGTGCGCATACGTAATTATTGGGTGGGCACATCTCTTCTACATCTAGACTAACGGACTGCATCGTTGAAAGATCGATTTTGATAACATTTTCGGAAATAATCGAACTTATACGTGGTCGCGTCTTCGGAACTCTTCATTTTCGTGGTTTTTATTTTTTAATTCGATTCTGAAGGGTGGGCATACGAAATTATTGGGTGGGCAAACGTGTTCTACATCTAGACTAAAGGACTGCATCGTTGAAAGATCGATTTTGATAATATTTTCGGAAAAAATTGAACTTATACGTGGTCGCGTCTACGGAACTCTTCATTTTCGCGGTTTTTATTTTTTAATTCGATTCTGAAGAGTGCGCATACGAAATTATTGGGTGGGCACATCTCTTCTACATCTAGACTAACGGACTGCATCGTTGAAAGATCGATTTTGATAACATTTTCGGAAAAAATCGAACTTATACGTGGTCGCGTCTTCGGAACTCTTAATTTTCATGGCTTTTTATTTTTTATTTCGATTCTGAAGGGTGGCCATACGAAATTATTGGGTGTGCAAACGTCTTCCACATCTACACTAACGAAATGCGTCGTTGGACAAACGATTCGAACGTTTAGTTAATAAATAATCGAACATATACTTGGTCGCGTCTTCGGAACTCTTCATTTTCGTGGTTTTTATTTTTTTATTTCGATTCTGTAGGGTGGGCATACGAAATTATTGGATGGGCAAACGTCTTCTACATCTAGACTAAAGGACTGCATCGTTGAAAGATCGATTTTGATAATATTTTCGGAAAAAATCGAACTTATACGTGGTCGCGTCTACGGAACTCTTCATTTTCGTGGCTTTTTATTTTTTATTTCGATTCTGAAGGGTGGCCATACGAAATTATTGGATGGGCAAACGTCTTCCACATCTACACTAACGAAATGCGTCGTTGGACAAACGATTCGAACGTTTATTTAATAAATAATCGAACTTATACGTGGTCGCGTCTTCGGAACTCTTCATTTTCGAGGGTTTTATTTTTTATTTCGATTCTGAAGGGTGGGCATACGAAATTATTGGGTGGGCAAACGTCTTCTACATCTAGACTAAAGGACTGCATCGTTGAAAGATCGATTTTGATAATATTTTCGGAAAAAATCGAACTTATACGTGGTCGCGTCATTCGGAACTCTTCATTTTCGCGGTTTTTATTTTTTTATTCGATTCTGAAGGGTGGGCATACGAAATTATTGGATGGGCAAACGTCTTCCACATCTACACTAACGAAATGCGTCGTTGGACAAACGATTCGAACGTTTAGTTAATAAATAATGGAACTTATACGTGGTCGCGTCTTCGGAACTCTTCATTTTCGTGGTTTTTAGTTTTTATTTCGATTCTGAAGGGTGGGCATACGAAATTATTGGGAGGGCAAACGTCTTCTACATCTAGACTAAAGGACTGCATCGTTGAAAGATCGATTTTGATAATATTTTCGGAAAAAATCGAACTTGTACGTGATCGCGTCTTCGGAACTCTTCATTTTCGAGGTTTTTATTTTTTTATTTTTGATTCTGAAGGGTGGGCATACGAAATTATTGGATGGGCAAACGTCTTCCACATCTACACTAACGAAATGCGTCGTTGGACAAACGATTCGAACGTTTAGTTAATAAATAATCGAACTTATACGTGGTCGCGTCTTCGGAACTCTTCATTTTCGCCGTTTTTATTTTTTTAATCGATTCTGAAGGGTGGGCATACGAAATTATTGGGTGGGCAAACGTCTTCTACATCTAGACTAAAGGACTGCATCGTTGAAAGATCGATTTTGATAATATTTTCGGAAAAAATCGAACTTGTACGTGATCGCGTCTTCGGAACTCTTCATTTTCGAGGTTTTTATTTTTTAATTCGATTCTGAAGAGTGCGCATACGAAATTGTTGGGTGGGCAAATCTCTTCTACATCTAGACTAACGGACTGCATCGTTGAAAGATCGATTTTGATAACATTTTCGGAAAAAATCGAACTTATACGTGGTCGCGTCTTCGGAACGCTTCATTTTCGCGGTTTTTATTTTTTT
Source organism: Andrena praecox (assembly GCA_963932275.1). Lineage (NCBI taxonomy): Eukaryota > Metazoa > Arthropoda > Insecta > Hymenoptera > Andrenidae > Andrena > Andrena praecox. The sequence continues at coordinate 26,043,530 of OZ010732.1, forward strand.
ATTTCGATTCTGAAGGGTGGGCATACGAAATTATTGGATGGGCAAACGTCTTCCACATCTACACTAACGAAATGCGTCGTTGAACAAACGATTCGAACGTTTAGTTAATAAATAATCGAACTTATACGTGGTCGCGTCTTCGGAACTCTTCATTTTCGTGGGTTTTATTTTTTATTTCGATTCTGAAGTGTGGGCATACGAAATTATTGGGTGGGCAAACGTCTTCTACATCTAGACTAAAGGACTGCATCGTTGAAAGATCGATTTTGATAATATTTTCGGAAAAAATCGAACTTGTACGTGATCGCGTCTTCGGAACTCTTCATTTTCGAGGTTTTTATTTTTTTATTTTTGATTCTGATGGGTGTGCATACGAAATTATTGGATGGGCAAACGTCTTCCACATCTACACTAACGAAATGCGTCGTTGGACAAACGATTCGAACGTTTAGTTAATAAATAATCGAACTTATACTTGGTCGCGTCTTCGGAACTCTTCATTTTCGTGGTTTTTATTTTTTATTTCGATTCTGAAGGGTGGGCATACGAAATTATTGGGTGGGCAAACGTCTTCTACATCTAGACTAAAGGACTGCATCGTTGAAAGATCGATTTTGATAATATTTTCGGAAAAAATCGAACTTATACGTGGTCGCGTCTACGGAACTCTTCATTTTCGTGGTTTTTATTTTTTATTTCGATTCTGAAGGGTGGGCATACGAAATTATTGGGTGGGCAAACGTGTTCTACATCTAGACTAAAGGACTGCATCGTTGAAAGATCGATTTTGATAATATTTTCGGAAAAAATTGAACTTATACGTGGTCGCGTCTACGGAACTCTTCATTTTCGCGGTTTTTATTTTTTAATTCGATTCTGAAGAGTGCGCATACGAAATTATTGGGTGGGCACATCTCTTCTACATCTAGACTAACGGACTGCATCGTTGAAAGATCGATTTTGATAACATTTTCGGAAAAAATCGAACTTATACGTGGTCGCGTCTTCGGAACTCTTAATTTTCATGGCTTTTTATTTTTTATTTCGATTCTGAAGGGTGGCCATACGAAATTATTGGGTGGGCAAACGTCTTCTACATCTAGACTAAAGGACTGCATCGTTGAAAGATCGATTTTGATAATATTTTCGGAAAAAATCGAACTTATACGTGGTCGCGTCATTCGGAACTCTTCATTTTCGCGGTTTTTATTTTTTTATTCGATTCTGAAGGGTGGGCATACGAAATTATTGGGTGGGCAAACGTCTTCTACATCTAGACTAAAGGACTGCATCGTTGAAAGATCGATTTTGATAATATTTTCGGAAAAAATCGAACTTATACGTGGTCGCGTCTTCGGAACTCTTCATTTTCGCGGTTTTTATTTATTTATTCGATTCTGAAGGGTGGGCATACGAAATTATTGGATGGCCAAACGTCTTCCACATCTACACTAACGAAATGCGTCGTTGGACAAACGATTCGAACGTTTAGTTAATAAATAATCGAACTTATACGTGGTCGCGTCTTCGGAACTCTTCATTTTCGCGGTTTTTATTTTTTTATTCGATTCTGAAGGGTGGGCATACGAAATTATTGCATGGGCAAACGTCTTCCACATCTACACTAACGAAATGCGTCGTTGGACAAACGATTCGAACGTTTAGTTATTGAATAATCGAACTTATACGTGGTTGCGTCTTCGGAACTCTTCATTTTCGCGGTTTTTATTTTTTAATTCGATTCTGAAGAGTGCGCATACGAAATTATTGGGTGGGCACATCTCTTCTACATCTAGACTAACGGACTGCATCGTTGAAAGATCGATTTTGATAACATTTTCGGAAAAAATCGAACTTATACGTGGTCGCGTCTTCGGAACTCTTCATTTTCGAGGGTTTTATTTTTTATTTCGATTCTGAAGGGTGGGCATACGAAATTATTGGGTGGGCAAACGTCTTCTACATCTAGACTAAAGGACTGCATCGTTGAAAGATCGATTTTGATAATATTTTCGGAAAAAATCGAACTTATACGTGGTCGCGTCATTCGGAACTCTTCATTTTCGCGGTTTTTATTTTTTTATTCGATTCTGAAGGGTGGGCATACGAAATTATTGGATGGGCAAACGTCTTCCACATCTACACTAACGAAATGCGTCGTTGGACAAACGATTCGAACGTTTAGTTAATAAATAATCGAACTTATACTTGGTCGCGTCTTCGGAACTCTTCATTTTCGTGGTTTTTATTTTTTATTTCGATTCTGAAGGGTGGGCATACGAAATTATTGGGTGGGCAAACGTCTTCTACATCTAGACTAAAGGACTGCCTCGTTGAAAGATCGATTTTGATAATATTTTCGGAAAAAATCGAACTTATACGTGGTCGCGTCTACGGAACTCTTCATTTTCGCGGTTTTCATTTTTTAATTCGATTCTGAAGAGTGCGCACACGAAATTATTGGGTGGGCACATCTCTTCTACATCTAGACTAACGGACTGCATCGTTGAAAGATCGATTTTGATAACATTTTCGGAAATAATCGAACTTATACGTGGTCGCGTCTTCGGAACTCTTCATTTTCGTGGTTTTTATTTTTTATTTCGATTCTGAAGGGTGGGCATACGAAATTATTGGGTGGGCAAACGTCTTCTACATCTAGACTAAAGGACTGCATCGTTGAAAGATCGATTTTGATAATATTTTCGGAAAAAATCGAACTTATACGTGGTCGCGTCTACGGAACTCTTCATTTTCGCGGTTTTCATTTTTTAATTCGATTCTGAAGAGTGCGCATACGTAATTATTGGGTGGGCACATCTCTTCTACATCTAGACTAACGGACTGCATCGTTGAAAGATCGATTTTGATAACATTTTCGGAAATAATCGAACTTATACGTGGTCGCGTCTTCGGAACTCTTCATTTTCGTGGTTTTTATTTTTTAATTCGATTCTGAAGGGTGGGCATACGAAATTATTGGGTGGGCAAACGTGTTCTACATCTAGACTAAAGGACTGCATCGTTGAAAGATCGATTTTGATAATATTTTCGGAAAAAATTGAACTTATACGTGGTCGCGTCTACGGAACTCTTCATTTTCGCGGTTTTTATTTTTTAATTCGATTCTGAAGAGTGCGCATACGAAATTATTGGGTGGGCACATCTCTTCTACATCTAGACTAACGGACTGCATCGTTGAAAGATCGATTTTGATAACATTTTCGGAAAAAATCGAACTTATACGTGGTCGCGTCTTCGGAACTCTTAATTTTCATGGCTTTTTATTTTTTATTTCGATTCTGAAGGGTGGCCATACGAAATTATTGGGTGGGCAAACGTCTTCCACATCTACACTAACGAAATGCGTCGTTGGACAAACGATTCGAACGTTTAGTTAATAAATAATCGAACATATACTTGGTCGCGTCTTCGGAACTCTTCATTTTCGTGGTTTTTATTTTTTTATTTCGATTCTGTAGGGTGGGCATACGAAATTATTGGATGGGCAAACGTCTTCTACATCTAGACTAAAGGACTGCATCGTTGAAAGATCGATTTTGATAATATTTTCGGAAAAAATCGAACTTATACGTGGTCGCGTCTACGGAACTCTTCATTTTCGTGGCTTTTTATTTTTTATTTCGATTCTGAAGGGTGGCCATACGAAATTATTGGATGGGCAAACGTCTTCCACATCTACACTAACGAAATGCGTCGTTGGACAAACGATTCGAACGTTTATTTAATAAATAATCGAACTTATACGTGGTCGCGTCTTCGGAACTCTTCATTTTCGAGGGTTTTATTTTTTATTTCGATTCTGAAGGGTGGGCATACGAAATTATTGGGTGGGCAAACGTCTTCTACATCTAGACTAAAGGACTGCATCGTTGAAAGATCGATTTTGATAATATTTTCGGAAAAAATCGAACTTATACGTGGTCGCGTCATTCGGAACTCTTCATTTTCGCGGTTTTTATTTTTTTATTCGATTCTGAAGGGTGGGCATACGAAATTATTGGATGGGCAAACGTCTTCCACATCTACACTAACGAAATGCGTCGTTGGACAAACGATTCGAACGTTTAGTTAATAAATAATGGAACTTATACGTGGTCGCGTCTTCGGAACTCTTCATTTTCGTGGTTTTTAGTTTTTATTTCGATTCTGAAGGGTGGGCATACGAAATTATTGGGAGGGCAAACGTCTTCTACATCTAGACTAAAGGACTGCATCGTTGAAAGATCGATTTTGATAATATTTTCGGAAAAAATCGAACTTGTACGTGATCGCGTCTTCGGAACTCTTCATTTTCGAGGTTTTTATTTTTTTATTTTTGATTCTGAAGGGTGGGCATACGAAATTATTGGATGGGCAAACGTCTTCCACATCTACACTAACGAAATGCGTCGTTGGACAAACGATTCGAACGTTTAGTTAATAAATAATCGAACTTATACGTGGTCGCGTCTTCGGAACTCTTCATTTTCGCCGTTTTTATTTTTTTAATCGATTCTGAAGGGTGGGCATACGAAATTATTGGGTGGGCAAACGTCTTCTACATCTAGACTAAAGGACTGCATCGTTGAAAGATCGATTTTGATAATATTTTCGGAAAAAATCGAACTTGTACGTGATCGCGTCTTCGGAACTCTTCATTTTCGAGGTTTTTATTTTTTAATTCGATTCTGAAGAGTGCGCATACGAAATTGTTGGGTGGGCAAATCTCTTCTACATCTAGACTAACGGACTGCATCGTTGAAAGATCGATTTTGATAACATTTTCGGAAAAAATCGAACTTATACGTGGTCGCGTCTTCGGAACGCTTCATTTTCGCGGTTTTTATTTTTTTATTTCGATTCTGAAGGGTGGGCATACGAAATTATTGGATGGGCAAACGTCTTCCACATCTACACTAACGAAATGCGTCGTTGAACAAACGATTCGAACGTTTAGTTAATAAATAATCGAACTTATACGTGGTCGCGTCTTCGGAACTCTTCATTTTCGTGGGTTTTATTTTTTATTTCGATTCTGAAGTGTGGGCATACGAAATTATTGGGTGGGCAAACGTCTTCTACATCTAGACTAAAGGACTGCATCGTTGAAAGATCGATTTTGATAATATTTTCGGAAAAAATCGAACTTGTACGTGATCGCGTCTTCGGAACTCTTCATTTTCGAGGTTTTTATTTTTTTATTTTTGATTCAGATGGGTGTGCATACGAAATTATTGGATGGGCAAACGTCTTCCACATCCACACTAACGAAATGCGTCGTTGGACAAACGATTCGAACGTTTAGTTAATAAATAATCGAACTTATACTTGGTCGCGTCTTCGGAACTCTTCATTTTCGTGGTTTTTATTTTTTATTTCGATTCTGAAGGGTGGGCATACGAAATTATTGGGTGGGCAAACGTCTTCTACATCTAGACTAAAGGACTGCATCGTTGAAAGATCGATTTTGATAATATTTTCGGAAAAAATCGAACTTATACGTGGTCGCGTCTACGGAACTCTTCATTTTCGTGGTTTTTATTTTTTATTTCGATTCTGAAGGGTGGGCATACGAAATTATTGGGTGGGCAAACGTGTTCTACATCTAGACTAAAGGACTGCATCGTTGAAAGATCGATTTTGATAATATTTTCGGAAAAAATTGAACTTATACGTGGTCGCGTCTACGGAACTCTTCATTTTCGCGGTTTTTATTTTTTAATTCGATTCTGAAGAGTGCGCATACGAAATTATTGGGTGGGCACATCTCTTCTACATCTAGACTAACGGACTGCATCGTTGAAAGATCGATTTTGATAACATTTTCGGAAAAAATCGAACTTATACGTGGTCGCGTCTTCGGAACTCTTAATTTTCATGGCTTTTTATTTTTTATTTCGATTCTGAAGGGTGGCCATACGAAATTATTGGGTGGGCAAACGTCTTCTACATCTAGACTAAAGGACTGCATCGTTGAAAGATCGATTTTGATAATATTTTCGGAAAAAATCGAACTTATACGTGGTCGCGTCATTCGGAACTCTTCATTTTCGCGGTTTTTATTTTTTTATTCGATTCTGAAGGGTGGGCATACGAAATTATTGGGTGGGCAAACGTCTTCTACATCTAGACTAAAGGACTGCATCGTTGAAAGATCGATTTTGATAATATTTTCGGAAAAAATCGAACTTATACGTGGTCGCGTCTTCGGAACTCTTCATTTTCGCGGTTTTTATTTATTTATTCGATTCTGAAGGGTGGGCATACGAAATTATTGGATGGCCAAACGTCTTCCACATCTACACTAACGAAATGCGTCGTTGGACAAACGATTCGAACGTTTAGTTAATAAATAATCGAACTTATAAGTGGTCGCGTCTTCGGAACTCTTCATTTTCGCGGTTTTTATTTTTTTATTCGATTCTGAAGGGTGGGCATACGAAATTATTGCATGGGCAAACGTCTTCCACATCTACACTAACGAAATGCGTCGTTGGACAAACGATTCGAACGTTTAGTTAATGAATAATCGAACTTATACGTGGTTGCGTCTTCGGAACTCTTCATTTTCGCGGTTTTTATTTTTTAATTCGATTCTGAAGAGTGCGCATACGAAATTATTGGGTGGGCACATCTCTTCTACATCTAGACTAACGGACTGCATCGTTGAAAGATCGATTTTGATAACATTTTCGGAAAAAATCGAACTTATACGTGGTCGCGTCTTCGGAACTCTTCATTTTCGCGGTTTTTATTTTTTTATTTCGATTCTGAAGGGTGGGCATACGAAATTATTGGGTGGGCAAACGTCTTCTACATCTAGACTAAAGGACTGCATCGTTGAAAGATCGATTTTGATAATATTTTCGGAAAAAATCGAACTTATACGTGGTCGCGTCTACGGAACTCTTCATTTTCGCGGTTTTCATTTTTTAATTCGATTCTGAAGAGTGCGCATACGAAATTATTGGGTGGGCACATCTCTTCTACATCTAGACTAACGGACTGCATCGTTGAAAGATCGATTTTGATAACATTTTCGGAAAAAATCGAACTTATACGTGGTCGCGTCTTCGGAACTCTTAATTTTCATGGCTTTTTATTTTTTATTTCGATTCTGAAGGGTGGCCATACGAAATTATTGGGTGGGCAAACGTCTTCCACATCTACACTAACGAAATGCGTCGTTGGACAAACGATTCGAACGTTTAGTTAATAAATAATCGAACATATACTTGGTCGCGTCTTCGGAACTCTTCATTTTCGTGGTTTTTATTTTTTTATTTCGATTCTGTAGGGTGGGCATACGAAATTATTGGATGGGCAAACGTCTTCTACATCTAGACTAAAGGACTGCATCGTTGAAAGATCGATTTTGATAATATTTTCGGAAAAAATCGAACTTATACGTGGTCGCGTCTACGGAACTCTTCATTTTCGTGGCTTTTTATTTTTTATTTCGATTCTGAAGGGTGGCCATACGAAATTATTGGATGGGCAAACGTCTTCCACATCTACACTAACGAAATGCGTCGTTGGACAAACGATTCGAACGTTTATTTAATAAATAATCGAACTTATACGTGGTCGCGTCTTCGGAACTCTTCATTTTCGAGGGTTTTATTTTTTATTTCGATTCTGAAGGGTGGGCATACGAAATTATTGGGTGGGCAAACGTCTTCTACATCTAGACTAAAGGACTGCATCGTTGAAAGATCGATTTTGATAATATTTTCGGAAAAAATCGAACTTATACGTGGTCGCGTCATTCGGAACTCTTCATTTTCGCGGTTTTTATTTTTTTATTCGATTCTGAAGGGTGGGCATACGAAATTATTGGATGGGCAAACGTCTTCCACATCTACACTAACGAAATGCGTCGTTGGACAAACGATTCGAACGTTTAGTTAATAAATAATGGAACTTATACGTGGTCGCGTCTTCGGAACTCTTCATTTTCGTGGTTTTTAGTTTTTATTTCGATTCTGAAGGGTGGGCATACGAAATTATTGGGAGGGCAAACGTCTTCTACATCTAGACTAAAGGACTGCATCGTTGAAAGATCGATTTTGATAATATTTTCGGAAAAAATCGAACTTGTACGTGATCGCGTCTTCGGAACTCTTCATTTTCGAGGTTTTTATTTTTTTATTTTTGATTCTGAAGGGTGGGCATACGAAATTATTGGATGGGCAAACGTCTTCCACATCTACACTAACGAAATGCGTCGTTGGACAAACGATTCGAACGTTTAGTTAATAAATAATCGAACTTATACGTGGTCGCGTCTTCGGAACTCTTCATTTTCGCCGTTTTTATTTTTTTAATCGATTCTGAAGGGTGGGCATACGAAATTATTGGGTGGGCAAACGTCTTCTACATCTAGACTAAAGGACTGCATCGTTGAAAGATCGATTTTGATAATATTTTCGGAAAAAATCGAACTTGTACGTGATCGCGTCTTCGGAACTCTTCATTTTCGAGGTTTTTATTTTTTAATTCGATTCTGAAGAGTGCGCATACGAAATTGTTGGGTGGGCAAATCTCTTCTACATCTAGACTAACGGACTGCATCGTTGAAAGATCGATTTTGATAACATTTTCGGAAAAAATCGAACTTATACGTGGTCGCGTCTTCGGAACGCTTCATTTTCGCGGTTTTTATTTTTTTATTTCGATTCTGAAGGGTGGGCATACGAAATTATTGGATGGGCAAACGTCTTCCACATCTACACTAACGAAATGCGTCGTTGAACAAACGATTCGAACGTTTAGTTAATAAATAATCGAACTTATACGTGGTCGCGTCTTCGGAACTCTTCATTTTCGTGGGTTTTATTTTTTATTTCGATTCTGAAGTGTGGGCATACGAAATTATTGGGTGGGCAAACGTCTTCTACATCTAGACTAAAGGACTGCATCGTTGAAAGATCGATTTTGATAATATTTTCGGAAAAAATCGAACTTGTACGTGATCGCGTCTTCGGAACTCTTCATTTTCGAGGTTTTTATTTTTTTATTTTTGATTCAGATGGGTGTGCATACGAAATTATTGGATGGGCAAACGTCTTCCACATCTACACTAACGAAATGCGTCGTTGGACAAACGATTCGAACGTTTAGTTAATAAATAATCGAACTTATACTTGGTCGCGTCTTCGGAACTCTTCATTTTCGTGGTTTTTATTTTTTATTTCGATTCTGAAGGGTGGGCATACGAAATTATTGGGTGGGCAAACGTCTTCTACATCTAGACTAAAGGACTGCATCGTTGAAAGATCGATTTTGATAATATTTTCGGAAAAAATCGAACTTATACGTGGTCGCGTCTACGGAACTCTTCATTTTCGTGGTTTTTATTTTTTATTTCGATTCTGAAGGGTGGGCATACGAAATTATTGGGTGGGCAAACGTGTTCTACATCTAGACTAAAGGACTGCATCGTTGAAAGATCGATTTTGATAATATTTTCGGAAAAAATTGAACTTATACGTGGTCGCGTCTACGGAACTCTTCATTTTCGCGGTTTTTATTTTTTAATTCGATTCTGAAGAGTGCGCATACGAAATTATTGGGTGGGCACATCTCTTCTACATCTAGACTAACGGACTGCATCGTTGAAAGATCGATTTTGATAACATTTTCGGAAAAAATCGAACTTATACGTGGTCGCGTCTTCGGAACTCTTAATTTTCATGGCTTTTTATTTTTTATTTCGATTCTGAAGGGTGGCCATACGAAATTATTGGGTGGGCAAACGTCTTCTACATCTAGACTAAAGGACTGCATCGTTGAAAGATCGATTTTGATAATATTTTCGGAAAAAATCGAACTTATACGTGGTCGCGTCATTCGGAACTCTTCATTTTCGCGGTTTTTATTTTTTTATTCGATTCTGAAGGGTGGGCATACGAAATTATTGGGTGGGCAAACGTCTTCTACATCTAGACTAAAGGACTGCATCGTTGAAAGATCGATTTTGATAATATTTTCGGAAAAAATCGAACTTATACGTGGTCGCGTCTTCGGAACTCTTCATTTTCGCGGTTTTTATTTATTTATTCGATTCTGAAGGGTGGGCATACGAAATTATTGGATGGCCAAACGTCTTCCACATCTACACTAACGAAATGCGTCGTTGGACAAACGATTCGAACGTTTAGTTAATAAATAATCGAACTTATACGTGGTCGCGTCTTCGGAACTCTTCATTTTCGCGGTTTTTATTTTTTTATTCGATTCTGAAGGGTGGGCATACGAAATTATTGCATGGGCAAACGTCTTCCACATCTACACTAACGAAATGCGTCGTTGGACAAACGATTCGAACGTTTAGTTAATGAATAATCGAACTTATACGTGGTTGCGTCTTCGGAACTCTTCATTTTCGCGGTTTTTATTTTTTAATTCGATTCTGAAGAGTGCGCATACGAAATTATTGGGTGGGCACATCTCTTCTACATCTAGACTAACGGACTGCATCGTTGAAAGATCGATTTTGATAACATTTTCGGAAAAAATCGAACTTATACGTGGTCGCGTCTTCGGAACTCTTCATTTTCGCGGTTTTTATTTTTTTATTTCGATTCTGAAGGGTGGGCATACGAAATTATTCGATGGGCAAACGTCTTCCACATCTACACTAACGAAATGCGTCGTTGGACAAACGATTCGAACGTTTATTTAATAAATAATCGAACTTATACGTGGTCGCGTCTTCGGAACTCTTCATTTTCGAGGGTTTTATTTTTTATTTCGATTCTGAAGGGTGGGCATACGAAATTATTGGGTGGGCAAACGTCTTCTACATCTAGACTAAAGGACTGCATCGTTGAAAGATCGATTTTGATAATATTTTCGGAAAAAATCGAACTTATACGTGGTCGCGTCATTCGGAACTCTTCATTTTCGCGGTTTTTATTTTTTTATTCGATTCTGAAGGGTGGGCATACGAAATTATTGGATGGGCAAACGTCTTCCACATCTACACTAACGAAATGCGTCGTTGGACAAACGATTCGAACGTTTAGTTAATAAATAATGGAACTTATACGTGGTCGCGTCTTCGGAACTCTTCATTTTCGTGGTTTTTAGTTTTTATTTCGATTCTGAAGGGTGGGCATACGAAATTATTGGGAGGGCAAACGTCTTCTACATCTAGACTAAAGGACTGCATCGTTGAAAGATCGATTTTGATAATATTTTCGGAAAAAATCGAACTTGTACGTGATCGCGTCTTCGGAACTCTTCATTTTCGAGGTTTTTATTTTTTTATTTTTGATTCTGAAGGGTGGGCATACGAAATTATTGGATGGGCAAACGTCTTCCACATCTACACTAACGAAATGCGTCGTTGGACAAACGATTCGAACGTTTAGTTAATAAATAATCGAACTTATACGTGGTCGCGTCTTCGGAACTCTTCATTTTCGCCGTTTTTATTTTTTTAATCGATTCTGAAGGGTGGGCATACGAAATTATTGGGTGGGCAAACGTCTTCTACATCTAGACTAAAGGACTGCATCGTTGAAAGATCGATTTTGATAATATTTTCGGAAAAAATCGAACTTGTACGTGATCGCGTCTTCGGAACTCTTCATTTTCGAGGTTTTTATTTTTTAATTCGATTCTGAAGAGTGCGCATACGAAATTGTTGGGTGGGCAAATCTCTTCTACATCTAGACTAACGGACTGCATCGTTGAAAGATCGATTTTGATAACATTTTCGGAAAAAATCGAACTTATACGTGGTCGCGTCTTCGGAACGCTTCATTTTCGCGGTTTTTATTTTTTTATTTCGATTCTGAAGGGTGGGCATACGAAATTATTGGATGGGCAAACGTCTTCCACATCTACACTAACGAAATGCGTCGTTGAACAAACGATTCGAACGTTTAGTTAATAAATAATCGAACTTATACGTGGTCGCGTCTTCGGAACTCTTCATTTTCGTGGGTTTTATTTTTTATTTCGATTCTGAAGTGTGGGCATACGAAATTATTGGGTGGGCAAACGTCTTCTACATCTAGACTAAAGGACTGCATCGTTGAAAGATCGATTTTGATAATATTTTCGGAAAAAATCGAACTTGTACGTGATCGCGTCTTCGGAACTCTTCATTTTCGAGGTTTTTATTTTTTTATTTTTGATTCAGATGGGTGTGCATACGAAATTATTGGATGGGCAAACGTCTTCCACATCTACACTAACGAAATGCGTCGTTGGACAAACGATTCGAACGTTTAGTTAATAAATAATCGAACTTATACTTGGTCGCGTCTTCGGAACTCTTCATTTTCGTGGTTTTTATTTTTTATTTCGATTCTGAAGGGTGGGCATACGAAATTATTGGGTGGGCAAACGTCTTCTACATCTAGACTAAAGGACTGCATCGTTGAAAGATCGATTTTGATAATATTTTCGGAAAAAATCGAACTTATACGTGGTCGCGTCTACGGAACTCTTCATTTTCGTGGTTTTTATTTTTTATTTCGATTCTGAAGGGTGGGCATACGAAATTATTGGGTGGGCAAACGTGTTCTACATCTAGACTAAAGGACTGCATCGTTGAAAGATCGATTTTGATAATATTTTCGGAAAAAATTGAACTTATACGTGGTCGCGTCTACGGAACTCTTCATTTTCGCGGTTTTTATTTTTTAATTCGATTCTGAAGAGTGCGCATACGAAATTATTGGGTGGGCACATCTCTTCTACATCTAGACTAACGGACTGCATCGTTGAAAGATCGATTTTGATAACATTTTCGGAAAAAATCGAACTTATACGTGGTCGCGTCTTCGGAACTCTTAATTTTCATGGCTTTTTATTTTTTATTTCGATTCTGAAGGGTGGCCATACGAAATTATTGGGTGGGCAAACGTCTTCTACATCTAGACTAAAGGACTGCATCGTTGAAAGATCGATTTTGATAATATTTTCGGAAAAAATCGAACTTATACGTGGTCGCGTCATTCGGAACTCTTCATTTTCGCGGTTTTTATTTTTTTATTCGATTCTGAAGGGTGGGCATACGAAATTATTGGGTGGGCAAACGTCTTCTACATCTAGACTAAAGGACTGCATCGTTGAAAGATCGATTTTGATAATATTTTCGGAAAAAATCGAACTTATACGTGGTCGCGTCTTCGGAACTCTTCATTTTCGCGGTTTTTATTTATTTATTCGATTCTGAAGGGTGGGCATACGAAATTATTGGATGGCCAAACGTCTTCCACATCTACACTAACGAAATGCGTCGTTGGACAAACGATTCGAACGTTTAGTTAATAAATAATCGAACTTATACGTGGTCGCGTCTTCGGAACTCTTCATTTTCGCGGTTTTTATTTTTTTATTCGATTCTGAAGGGTGGGCATACGAAATTATTGCATGGGCAAACGTCTTCCACATCTACACTAACGAAATGCGTCGTTGGACAAACGATTCGAACGTTTAGTTAATGAATAATCGAACTTATACGTGGTTGCGTCTTCGGAACTCTTCATTTTCGCGGTTTTTATTTTTTAATTCGATTCTGAAGAGTGCGCATACGAAATTATTGGGTGGGCACATCTCTTCTACATCTAGACTAACGGACTGCATCGTTGAAAGATCGATTTTGATAACATTTTCGGAAAAAATCGAACTTATACGTGGTCGCGTCTTCGGAACTCTTCATTTTCGCGGTTTTTATTTTTTTATTTCGATTCTGAAGGGTGGGCATACGAAATTATTCGATGGGCAAACGTCTTCCACATCTACACTAACGAAATGCGTCGTTGGACAAACGATTCGAACGTTTAGTTAATAAATAATCGAACTTATACGTGGTCGCGTCTTCGGAACTCTTCATTTTCGCCGTTTTTATTTTTTTAATCGATTCTGAAGGGTGGGCATACGAAATTATTGGGTGGGCAAACGTCTTCTACATCTAGACTAAAGGACTGCATCGTTGAAAGATCGATTTTGATAATATTTTCGGAAAAAATCGAACTTGTACGTGATCGCGTCTTCGGAACTCTTCATTTTCGCCGTTTTTATTTTTTTAATCGATTCTGAAGGGTGGGCATACGAAATTATTGGGTGGGCAAACGTCTTCTACATCTAGACTAATGGACTGCATCGTTGAAAGATCGATTTTGATAATATTTTCGGAATAAATCGAGCTTGTACGTGATCAGGTCTTCGGAACTCATCATTTTCGCGGTTTTTATTTTTTAATTCGATTCTGAAGAGTGCGCATACGAAATTATTGGGTGGGCACATCTCTTCTACATCTAGACTAACGGACTGCATCGTTGAAAGATCGATTTTGATAACATTTTCGGAAAAAATCGAACTTATACGTGATCGCGTCTTCGGAACTCTTCATTTTCGAGGTTTTTATTTTTTTATTTTTGATTCTGAAGGGTGGGCATACGAAATTATTGGATGGGCAAACGTCTTCCACATCTACACTAACGAAATGCGTCGTTGGACAAACGATTCGAACGTTTAGTTAATAAATAATCGAACTTATACGTGGTCGCGTCTTCGGAACTCTTCATTTTCGCCGTTTTTATTTTTTTAATCGATTCTGAAGGGTGGGCATACGAAATTATTGGGTGGGCAAACGTCTTCTACATCTAGACTAAAGGACTGCATCGTTGAAAGATCGATTTTGATAATATTTTTGGAAAAAATCGAACTTATACGTGGTCGCGTCTTCAGAACTCTTCATTTTCGCGGTTTTTATTTTTTTATTCGATTCTGAAGGGTGGGCATACGAAATTATTGGGTGGGCAAACGTTTTCTACATCTAGACTAAAGGACTGCATCGTTGAAAGATCGATTTTGATAATATTTTCGGAAAAAATCGAACTTATACGTGGTCGCGTCTTCGGAACTCTTCATTTTCGCGGATTTTATTTTTAATTTCGATTCTGAAGGGTGGGCATACGAAATTATTGGATGGGCAAACGTCTTCCACATCTACACTAACGAAATGCGTCGTTGGACAAACGATTCGAACGTTTAGTTAATAAATAATCGAACTTATACGTGGTCGCGTCTTCGGAACTCTTCATTTTCGCGGTTTTTATTTTTTTATTCGATTCTGAAGGGTGGGCATACGAAATTATTGCATGGGCAAACGTCTTCCACATCTACACTAACGAAATGCGTTGTTGGACAAACGATTCGAACGTTTAGTTAATGAATAATCGAACTTATACGTGGTTGCGTCTTCGGAACTCTTCATTTTCGCGGTTTTTCTTTTTTAATTCGATTCTGAAGAGTGCGCATACGAAATTATTGGGTGGGCCCATCTCTTCTACATCTAGACTAACGGACTGCATCGTTGAAAGATCGATTTTGATAACATTTTCGGAAAAAATCGAACTTATACGTGGTCGCGTCTTCGGAACTCTTCATTTTCGCGGTTTTTATTTTTTTATTTCGATTCTGAAGGGTGGGCATACGAAATTATTGGGTGGGCAAACGTCTTCTACATCTAGACTAAAGGACTGCATCGTTGAAAGATCGATTTTGATAATATTTTCGGAAAAAATCGCACTTATACGTGGTCGCGTCTTCGGAACTCTTCATTTTCGCGGTTTTTATTTATTTATTCGATTCTGAAGGGTGGGGATACGAAATTATTGGATGGGCAAACGTCTTCCACATCTACACTAACGAAATGCGTCGTTGGACAAACGATTCGAACGCTTAGTTAATAAATAATCGAACTTATACGTGGTCGCGTCTTCGGAACTCTTCATTTTCGTGGGTTTTATTTTTTATTTCGATTCTAAAGGGTGGGCATACGAAATTATTGGGTGGGCACATCTCTTCTACATCTAGACTAACGGACTGCATCGTTGAAAGATCGATTTTGATAACATTTTCGGAAAAAATCGAACTTATACGTGGTCGCGTCTTCGGAACTCTTCATTTTCGCGGTTTTTATTTTTTTATTTCGATTCTGAAGGGTGGGCATACGAAATTATTGGGTGGGCAAACGTCTTCTACATCTAGACTAAAGGACTGCATCGTTGAAAGATCGATTTTGATAATATTTTCGGAAAAAATCGAACTTATACGTGGTCGCGTCTACGGAACTCTTCATTTTCGCGGTTTTTATTTTTTAATTCGATTCTGAAGAGTGCGCATACGAAATTATTGGGTGGGCACATCTCTTCTACATCTAGACTAACGGACTGCATCGTTGAAAGATCGATTTTGATAACATTTTCGGAAAAAATCGAACTTATACGTGGTCGCGTCTTCGGAACTCTTCATTTTCATGGCTTTTTATTTTTTATTTCGATTCTGAAGGGTGGCCATACGAAATTATTGGATGGGCAAACGTCTTCCACATCTACACTAACGAAATGCGTCGTTGAACAAACGATTCGAACGTTTAGTTAATAAATAATCGAACTTATACGTGGTCGCGTCTTCGGAACTCTTCATTTTCGTGGTTTATATTTTTTATTTCGATTCTGAAGGATGGGCATACGAAATGATTGGGTGGGCAAACGTCTTCTACATCTAGACTAAAGACTGCATCGTTGAAAGATCAATTTTGATAATATTTTCGGAAAAAATCGAACTTATACGTGATCGCGTCTACGGAACTCTTCATTTTCGCGGTTTTTATTTTTTAATTCGATTCTGAAGAGTGCGCATACGAAATTATTGGGTGGGCACATCTCTTCTACATCTAGACTAACGGACTGCAATGTTTAAAGATCGATTTTGATAACATTTTCGGAAAAAATCGAACTTATACGTGGTCGCGTCTTCGGAACTCTTCATTTTCGCGGTTTTTATTTTTTTATTTCGATTCTGAAGGGTGGGCATACGAAATTATTGGATGGGCAAACGTCTTCCACATCTACACTAACGAAATGCGTCGTTGGACAAACGATTCGAACGTTTAGTTAATAAATAATCGAACTTATACGTGGTCGCGTCTTCGGAACTCTTCATTTTCGCCGTTTTTATTTTTTTAATCGATTCTGAAGGGTGGGCATACGAAATTATTGGGTGCGCAAACGTCTTCTACATCTAGACTAATGGACTGCATCGTTGAAAGATCGATTTTGATAATATTTTCGGAATAAATCGAACTTGTACGTGATCGCGTCTTCGGAACTCTTCATTTTCGCGGTTTTTATTTTTTAATTCGATTCTGAAGAGTGCGCATACGAAATTATTGGGTGGGCACATCTCTTCTACATCTAGACTAACGGACTGCATCGTTGAAAGATTGATTTTGATAACATTTTCGGAAAAAATCGAACTTATACGTGGTCGCGTCTTCGGAACTCTTCATTTTCATGGCTTTTTATTTTTTATTTCGATTCTGAAGGGTGGCCATACGAAATTATTGGGTGGGCAAACGTCTTCTACATCTAGACTAAAGGACTGCATCGTTGAAAGATCAATTATGATAATATTTTCGGAAAAAATCGAACTTATACTTGGTCGCGTCTTCGGAACTCTTCATTTTCGTGGTTTTTATTTTTTATTTCGATTCTGAAGGGTGGGCATACGAAATTATTGGGTGGGCAAACGTCTTCTACATCTAGACTAAAGGACTGCATCGTTGAAAGATCGATTTTGATAATATTTTCGGAAAAAATCGAACTTATACGTGGTCGCGTCTTCGGAACTCTTCATTTTCATGGCTTTTTATTTTTTATTTCGATTCTGAAGGGTGGCCATACGAAATTGTTGGATGGGCAAACGTCTTCCGCATCTACACTAACGAAATGCGTCGTTGAACAAACGATTCGAACGTTTAGTTAATAAATAATCGAACTTATACGTGGTCGCGTCTTCGGAACTCTTCATTTTCGTGGTTTATATTTTTTATTTCGATTCTGAAGGATGGGCATACGAAATGATTGGGTGGGCAAACGTCTTCTACATCTAGACTAAAGACTGCATCGTTGAAAGATCAATTTTGATAATATTTTCGGAAAACATCGAACTCATACGTGATCGCGTCTTCGGAATTCTTCATTTTCGAGGTTTTTATTTTTTTATTTTTGATTCTGAAGGGTGGGCATACGAAATTATTGGATGGGCAAACGTCTTCCACATCTACACTAACGAAATGCGTCGTTGGACAAACGATTCGAACGTTTATTTAATAAATAATCGAACTTATACGTGGTCGCGTCTTCGGAACTCTTCATTTTCGTGGGTTTTATTTTTTATTTCGATTCTGAAGGGTGGGCATACGAAATTATTGGGTGGGCAAACGTCTTCTACATCTAGACTAAAGGACTGCATCGTTGAAAGATCGATTTTGATAATATTTTCGGAAAAAATCGAACTTGTACGTGATGGCGTCTTCGGAACTCTTCATTTTCGAGGTTTTTATTTTTTTATTTTTGATTCTGAAGGGTGTGCATACGAAATTATTGGATGGGCAAACGTCTTCCACATCTACACTAACGAAATGCGTCGTTGGACAAACGATTCGAACGTTTAGTTAATAAATAATCGAACTTATACTTGGTCGCGTCTTCGGAACTCTTCATTTTCGTGGTTTTTATTTTTTATTTCGATTCTGAAGGGTGGGCATACGAAATTATTGGGTGGGCAAACGTCTTCTACATCTAGACTAAAGGACTGCATCGTTGAAAGATCGATTTTGATAATATTTTCGGAAAAAATCGAACTTATACGTGGTCGCGTCTACGGAACTCTTCATTTTCGCGGTTTTCATTTTTTAATTCGATTCTGAAGAGTGCGCATACGAAATTATTGGGTGGGCAAACGTCTTCTACATCTAGACTAAAGGACCGCATCGTTGAAAGATCGATTTTGATAATATTTTCGGAAAAAATCGAACTTATACGTGGTCGCGTCTTCGGAACTCTTCATTTTCGCGGTTTTTATTTTTTTATTTCGATTCTGAAGGGTGGGCATACGAAATTATTGGATGGGCAAACGTCTTCCACATCTACACTAACGAAATGCGTCGTTGGACAAACGATTCGAACGTTTAGTTAATAAATAATCGAACTTATACGTGGTCGCGTCTACGGAACTCTTCATTTTCGCGGTTTTCATTTTTTAATTCGATTCTGAAGAGTGCGCATACGAAATTATTGGGTGGGCACATCTCTTCTACATCTAGACTAACGGACTGCATCGTTGAAAGATCGATTTTGATAACATTTTCGGAAATAATCGAACTTATACGTGGTCGCGTCTTCGGAACTCTTCATTTTCATGGCTTTTTATTTTTTATTTCGATTCTGAAGGGTGGGCATACGAAATTATTGGGTGGGCAAACGTCTTCTACATCTAGACTAAAGGACTGCATCGTTGAAAGATCGATTTTGATAATATTTTCGGAAAAAATTGAACTTATACGTGGTCGCGTCTACGGAACTCTTCATTTTCGCGGTTTTTATTTTTTAATTCGATTCTGAAGAGTGCGCATACGAAATTATTGGGTGGGCACATCTCTTCTACATCTAGACTAACGGACTGCATCGTTGAAAGATCGATTTTGATAACATTTTCGGAAAAAATCGAACTTATACGTGGTCGCGTCTTCGGAACTCTTCATTTTCGCGGTTTTTATTTTTTTATTTCGATTCTGAAGGGTGGGCATACGAAATTATTGGATGGGCAAACGTCTTCCACATCTACACTAACGAAATGCGTCGTTGGACAAACGATTCGAACGTTTAGTTAATAAATATTCGAACTTATACGTGGTCGCGTCTTCGGAACTTTTCATTTTCGCCGTTTTTATTTTTTTAATCGATTCTGAAGGGTGGGCATACGAAATTATTGGGTGGGCAAACGTCTTCTACATCTAGACTAAAGGACTGCATCGTTGAAAGATCGATTTTGATAATATTTTCGGAAAAAATCGAACTTGTACGTGATCGCGTCTTCGGAACTCTTCATTTTCGAGGTTTTTATTTTTTTATTTTTAATTCTGAAGGGTGGGCATACGAAATTATTGAATGGGCAAACGTCTTCCACATCTACACTAACGAAATGCGTCGTTGGACAAACGATTCGAACGTTTAGTTAATAAATAATCGAACTTATACGTGGTCGCGTCTTCGGAACTCTTCATTTTCGTGGTTTTTATTTTTTATTTCGATTCTGAAGGGTGGGCATACGAAATTATTGGGTGGGCAAACGTCTTCTACATCTAGACTAAAGGACTGCATCGTTGAAAGATCGATTTTGATAATATTTTCGAAAAAAATTGAACTTATACGTGGTCGCGTCTACGGAACTCTTCATTTTCGCGGTTTTTATTTTTTAATTCGATTCTGAAGAGTGCGCATACGAAATTATTGGGTGGGCACATCTCTTCTACATCTAGACTAACGGACTGCATCGTTGAAAGATTGATTTTGATAACATTTTCGGAAAAAATCGAACTTATACGTGGTCGCGTCTTCGGAACTCTTCATTTTCATGGCTTTTTATTTTTTATTCCGATTCTGAAGGGTGGCCATACGAAATTATTGGGTGGGCAAACGTCTTCTACATCTAGACTAAAGGACTGCATCGTTGAAAGATCAATTTTGATAATATTTTCGGAAAAAATCGAACTTATACTTGGTCGCGTCTTCGGAACTCTTAATTTTCGTGGTTTTTATTTTTTATTTCGATTCTGAAGGGTGGGCATACGAAATTATTGGGTGGGCAAACGTCTTCTACATCTAGACTAAAGGACTGCATCGTTGAAAGATCGATTTTGATAATATTTTCGGAAAAAATCGAACTTATACGTGGTCGCGTCTTCGGAACTCTTCATTTTCATGGCTTTTTATTTTTTATTTCGATTCTGAAGGGTGGCCATACGAAATTATTGGATGGGCAAACGTCTTCCACATCTACACTAACGAAATGCGTCGTTGAACAAACGATTCGAACGTTTAGTTAATAAATAATCGAACTTATACGTGGTCGCGTCTTCGGAACTCTTCATTTTCGTGGTTTATATTTTTTATTTCGATTCTGAAGGATGGGCATACGAAATGATTGGGTGGGCAAACGTCTTCTACATCTAGACTAAAGGACTGCATCGTTGAAAGATCGATTTTGATAATATTTTCGGAAAAAATCGAACTTATACGTGGTCGCGTCTACGGAACTCTTCATTTTCGCGGTTTTTATTTTTTAATTCGATTCTGAAGAGTGCGCATACGAAATTATTGGGTGGGCACATCTCTTCTACATCTAGACTAACGGACTGCATCGTTGAAAGATCGATTTTGATAATATTTTCGGAAAAAATCGAACTTATACGTGGTCGCGTCATTCGGAACTCTTCATTTTCGCGGTTTTTATTTTTTTATTCGATTCTGAAGGGTGGGCATACGAAATTATTGGATGGGCAAACGTCTTCCACATCTACACTAACGAAATGCGTCGTTGGACAAACGATTCGAACGTTTAGTTAATAAATAATCGAACTTATACGTGGTCGCGTCTTCGGAACTCTTCATTTTCGTGGGTTTTATTTTTTATTTCGATTCTGAAGTGTGGGCATACGAAATTATTGGGTGGGCAAACGTCTTCTACATCTAGACTAAAGGACTGCATCGTTGAAAGATCGATTTTGATAATATTTTCGGAAAAAATCGAACTTGTACGTGATCGCGTCTTCGGAACTCTTCATTTTCGAGGTTTTTATTTTTTTATTTTTGATTCAGATGGGTGTGCATACGAAATTATTGGATGGGCAAACGTCTTCCACATCTACACTAACGAAATGCGTCGTTGGACAAACGATTCGAACGTTTAGTTAATAAATAATCGAACTTATACTTGGTCGCGTCTTCGGAACTCTTCATTTTCGTGGTTTTTATTTTTTATTTCGATTCTGAAGGGTGGGCATACGAAATTATTGGGTGGGCAAACGTCTTCTACATCTAGACTAAAGGACTGCATCGTTGAAAGATCGATTTTGATAATATTTTCGGAAAAAATCGAACTTATACGTGGTCGCGTCTACGGAACTCTTCATTTTCGTGGTTTTTATTTTTTATTTCGATTCTGAAGGGTGGGCATACGAAATTATTGGGTGGGCAAACGTGTTCTACATCTAGACTAAAGGACTGCATCGTTGAAAGATCGATTTTGATAATATTTTCGGAAAAAATTGAACTTATACGTGGTCGCGTCTACGGAACTCTTCATTTTCGCGGTTTTTATTTTTTAATTCGATTCTGAAGAGTGCGCATACGAAATTATTGGGTGGGCACATCTCTTCTACATCTAGACTAACGGACTGCATCGTTGAAAGATCGATTTTGATAACATTTTCGGAAAAAATCGAACTTATACGTGGTCGCGTCTTCGGAACTCTTAATTTTCATGGCTTTTTATTTTTTATTTCGATTCTGAAGGGTGGCCATACGAAATTATTGGGTGGGCAAACGTCTTCTACATCTAGACTAAAGGACTGCATCGTTGAAAGATCGATTTTGATAATATTTTCGGAAAAAATCGAACTTATACGTGGTCGCGTCATTCGGAACTCTTCATTTTCGCGGTTTTTATTTTTTTATTCGATTCTGAAGGGTGGGCATACGAAATTATTGGGTGGGCAAACGTCTTCTACATCTAGACTAAAGGACTGCATCGTTGAAAGATCGATTTTGATAATATTTTCGGAAAAAATCGAACTTATACGTGGTCGCGTCTTCGGAACTCTTCATTTTCGCGGTTTTTATTTATTTATTCGATTCTGAAGGGTGGGCATACGAAATTATTGGATGGCCAAACGTCTTCCACATCTACACTAACGAAATGCGTCGTTGGACAAACGATTCGAACGTTTAGTTAATAAATAATCGAACTTATACGTGGTCGCGTCTTCGGAACTCTTCATTTTCGCGGTTTTTATTTTTTTATTCGATTCTGAAGGGTGGGCATACGAAATTATTGCATGGGCAAACGTCTTCCACATCTACACTAACGAAATGCGTCGTTGGACAAACGATTCGAACGTTTAGTTAATGAATAATCGAACTTATACGTGGTTGCGTCTTCGGAACTCTTCATTTTCGCGGTTTTTATTTTTTAATTCGATTCTGAAGAGTGCGCATACGAAATTATTGGGTGGGCACATCTCTTCTACATCTAGACTAACGGACTGCATCGTTGAAAGATCGATTTTGATAACATTTTCGGAAAAAATCGAACTTATACGTGGTCGCGTCTTCGGAACTCTTCATTTTCGCGGTTTTTATTTTTTTATTTCGATTCTGAAGGGTGGGCATACGAAATTATTCGATGGGCAAACGTCTTCCACATCTACACTAACGAAATGCGTCGTTGGACAAACGATTCGAACGTTTAGTTAATAAATAATCGAACTTATACGTGGTCGCGTCTTCGGAACTCTTCATTTTCGCCGTTTTTATTTTTTTAATCGATTCTGAAGGGTGGGCATACGAAATTATTGGGTGGGCAAACGTCTTCTACATCTAGACTAAAGGACTGCATCGTTGAAAGATCGATTTTGATAATATTTTCGGAAAAAATCGAACTTGTACGTGATCGCGTCTTCGGAACTCTTCATTTTCGCCGTTTTTATTTTTTTAATCGATTCTGAAGGGTGGGCATACGAAATTATTGGGTGGGCAAACGTCTTCTACATCTAGACTAATGGACTGCATCGTTGAAAGATCGATTTTGATAATATTTTCGGAATAAATCGAGCTTGTACGTGATCAGGTCTTCGGAACTCATCATTTTCGCGGTTTTTATTTTTTAATTCGATTCTGAAGAGTGCGCATACGAAATTATTGGGTGGGCACATCTCTTCTACATCTAGACTAACGGACTGCATCGTTGAAAGATCGATTTTGATAACATTTTCGGAAAAAATCGAACTTATACGTGATCGCGTCTTCGGAACTCTTCATTTTCGAGGTTTTTATTTTTTTATTTTTGATTCTGAAGGGTGGGCATACGAAATTATTGGATGGGCAAACGTCTTCCACATCTACACTAACGAAATGCGTCGTTGGACAAACGATTCGAACGTTTAGTTAATAAATAATCGAACTTATACGTGGTCGCGTCTTCGGAACTCTTCATTTTCGCCGTTTTTATTTTTTTAATCGATTCTGAAGGGTGGGCATACGAAATTATTGGGTGGGCAAACGTCTTCTACATCTAGACTAAAGGACTGCATCGTTGAAAGATCGATTTTGATAATATTTTTGGAAAAAATCGAACTTATACGTGGTCGCGTCTTCAGAACTCTTCATTTTCGCGGTTTTTATTTTTTTATTCGATTCTGAAGGGTGGGCATACGAAATTATTGGGTGGGCAAACGTTTTCTACATCTAGACTAAAGGACTGCATCGTTGAAAGATCGATTTTGATAATATTTTCGGAAAAAATCGAACTTATACGTGGTCGCGTCTTCGGAACTCTTCATTTTCGCGGATTTTATTTTTAATTTCGATTCTGAAGGGTGGGCATACGAAATTATTGGATGGGCAAACGTCTTCCACATCTACACTAACGAAATGCGTCGTTGGACAAACGATTCGAACGTTTAGTTAATAAATAATCGAACTTATACGTGGTCGCGTCTTCGGAACTCTTCATTTTCGCGGTTTTTATTTTTTTATTCGATTCTGAAGGGTGGGCATACGAAATTATTGCATGGGCAAACGTCTTCCAGATCTACACTAACGAAATGCGTCGTTGGACAAACGATTCGAACGTTTAGTTAATGAATAATCGAACTTATACGTGGTTGCGTCTTCGGAACTCTTCATTTTCGCGGTTTTTCTTTTTTAATTCGATTCTGAAGAGTGCGCATACGAAATTATTGGGTGGGCCCATCTCTTCTACATCTAGACTAACGGACTGCATCGTTGAAAGATCGATTTTGATAACATTTTCGGAAAAAATCGAACTTATACGTGGTCGCGTCTTCGGAACTCTTCATTTTCGCGGTTTTTATTTTTTTATTTCGATTCTGAAGGGTGGGCATACGAAATTATTGGGTGGGCAAACGTCTTCTACATCTAGACTAAAGGACTGCATCGTTGAAAGATCGATTTTGATAATATTTTCGGAAAAAATCGCACTTATACGTGGTCGCGTCTTCGGAACTCTTCATTTTCGCGGTTTTTATTTATTTATTCGATTCTGAAGGGTGGGGATACGAAATTATTGGATGGGCAAACGTCTTCCACATCTACACTAACGAAATGCGTCGTTGGACAAACGATTCGAACGCTTAGTTAATAAATAATCGAACTTATACGTGGTCGCGTCTTCGGAACTCTTCATTTTCGTGGGTTTTATTTTTTATTTCGATTCTAAAGGGTGGGCATACGAAATTATTGGGTGGGCACATCTCTTCTACATCTAGACTAACGGACTGCATCGTTGAAAGATCGATTTTGATAACATTTTCGGAAAAAATCGAACTTATACGTGGTCGCGTCTTCGGAACTCTTCATTTTCGCGGTTTTTATTTTTTAATTCGATTCTGAAGAGTGCGCATACGAAATTATTGGGTGGGCACATCTCTTCTACATCTAGACTAACGGACTGCATCGTTGAAAGATCGATTTTGATAACATTTTCGGAAAAAATCGAACTTATACGTGGTCGCGTCTTCGGAACTCTTCATTTTCATGGCTTTTTATTTTTTATTTCGATTCTGAAGGGTGGCCATACGAAATTATTGGATGGGCAAACGTCTTCCACATCTACACTAACGAAATGCGTCGTTGAACAAACGATTCGAACGTTTAGTTAATAAATAATCGAACTTATACGTGGTCGCGTCTTCGGAACTCTTCATTTTCGTGGTTTATATTTTTTATTTCGATTCTGAAGGATGGGCATACGAAATGATTGGGTGGGCAAACGTCTTCTACATCTAGACTAAAGACTGCATCGTTGAAAGATCAATTTTGATAATATTTTCGGAAAAAATCGAACTTATACGTGATCGCGTCTACGGAACTCTTCATTTTCGCGGTTTTTATTTTTTAATTCGATTCTGAAGAGTGCGCATACGAAATTATTGGGTGGGCACATCTCTTCTACATCTAGACTAACGGACTGCAATGTTTAAAGATCGATTTTGATAACATTTTCGGAAAAAATCGAACTTATACGTGGTCGCGTCTTCGGAACTCTTCATTTTCGCGGTTTTTATTTTTTTATTTCGATTCTGAAGGGTGGGCATACGAAATTATTGGATGGGCAAACGTCTTCCACATCTACACTAACGAAATGCGTCGTTGGACAAACGATTCGAACGTTTAGTTAATAAATAATCGAACTTATACGTGGTCGCGTCTTCGGAACTCTTCATTTTCGCCGTTTTTATTTTTTTAATCGATTCTGAAGGGTGGGCATACGAAATTATTGGGTGCGCAAACGTCTTCTACATCTAGACTAATGGACTGCATCGTTGAAAGATCGATTTTGATAATATTTTCGGAATAAATCGAACTTGTACGTGATCGCGTCTTCGGAACTCTTCATTTTCGCGGTTTTTATTTTTTAATTCGATTCTGAAGAGTGCGCATACGAAATTATTGGGTGGGCACATCTCTTCTACATCTAGACTAACGGACTGCATCGTTGAAAGATTGATTTTGATAACATTTTCGGAAAAAATCGAACTTATACGTGGTCGCGTCTTCGGAACTCTTCATTTTCATGGCTTTTTATTTTTTATTTCGATTCTGAAGGGTGGCCATACGAAATTATTGGGTGGGCAAACGTCTTCTACATCTAGACTAAAGGACTGCATCGTTGAAAGATCAATTATGATAATATTTTCGGAAAAAATCGAACTTATACTTGGTCGCGTCTTCGGAACTCTTCATTTTCGTGGTTTTTATTTTTTATTTCGATTCTGAAGGGTGGGCATACGAAATTATTGGGTGGGCAAACGTCTTCTACATCTAGACTAAAGGACTGCATCGTTGAAAGATCGATTTTGATAATATTTTCGGAAAAAATCGAACTTATACGTGGTCGCGTCTTCGGAACTCTTCATTTTCATGGCTTTTTATTTTTTATTTCGATTCTGAAGGGTGGCCATACGAAATTATTGGATGGGCAAACGTCTTCCACATCTACACTAACGAAATGCGTCGTTGAACAAACGATTCGAACGTTTAGTTAATAAATAATCGAACTTATACGTGGTCGCGTCTTCGGAACTCTTCATTTTCGTGGTTTATATTTTTTATTTCGATTCTGAAGGATGGGCATACGAAATGATTGGGTGGGCAAACGTCTTCTACATCTAGACTAAAGACTGCATCGTTGAAAGATCAATTTTGATAATATTTTCGGAAAACATCGAACTCATACGTGATCGCGTCTTCGGAATTCTTCATTTTCGAGGTTTTTATTTTTTTATTTTTGATTCTGAAGGGTGGGCATACGAAATTATTGGATGGGCAAACGTCTTCCACATCTACACTAACGAAATGCGTCGTTGGACAAACGATTCGAACGTTTAGTTAATAAATAATCGAACTTATACTTGGTCGCGTCTTCGGAACTCTTCATTTTCATGGCTTTTTATTTTTTATTTCGATTCTGAAGGGTGGCCATACGAAATTATTGGATGGGCAAGCGTCTTCCACATCTACACTAACGAAATGCGTCGTTGGACAAACGATTCGAACGTTTATTTAATAAATAATCGAACTTATACGTGGTCGCGTCTTCGGAACTCTTCATTTTCGTGGGTTTTATTTTTTATTTCGATTCTGAAGGGTGGGCATACGAAATTATTGGGTGGGCAAACGTCTTCTACATCTAGACTAAAGGACTGCATCGTTGAAAGATCGATTTTGATAATATTTTCGGAAAAAATCGAACTTGTACGCGATGGCGTCTTCGGAACTCTTCATTTTCGAGGTTTTTATTTTTTTATTTTTGATTCTGAAGGGTGTGCATACGAAATTATTGGATGGGCAAACGTCTTCCACATCTACACTAACGAAATGCGTCGTTGGACAAACGATTCGAACGTTTAGTTAATAAATAATCGAACTTATACGTGGTCGCGTCTTCGGAACTCTTCATTTTCGTGGCTTTTTATTTTTTATTTCGATTCTGAAGGGTGGCCATACGAAATTATTGGATGGGCAAACGTCTTCCACATCTACACTAACGAAATGCGTCGTTGGACAAACGATTCGAACGTTTAGTTAATAAATAATCGAACTTATACGTGGTCGCGTCTACGGAACTCTTCATTTTCGCGGTTTTCATTTTTTAATTCGATTCTGAAGAGTGCGCATACGAAATTATTGGGTGGGCACATCTCTTCTACATCTAGACTAACGGACTGCATCGTTGAAACATCGATTTTGATAACATTTTCGGAAATAATCGAACTTATACGTGGTCGCGTCTTCGGAACTCTTCATTTTCATGGCTTTTTATTTTTTATTTCGATTCTGAAGGGTGGGCATACGAAATTATTGGGTGGGCAAACGTCTTCTACATCTAGACTAAAGGACTGCATCGTTGAAAGATCGATTTTGATAATATTTTCGGAAAAAATTGAACTTATACGTGGTCGCGTCTACGGAACTCTTCATTTTCGCGGTTTTTATTTTTTAATTCGATTCTGAAGAGTGCGCATACGAAATTATTGGGTGGGCACATCTCTTCTACATCTAGACTAACGGACTGCATCGTTGAAAGATCGATTTTGATAACATTTTCGGAAAAAATCGAACTTATACGTGGTCGCGTCTTCGGAACTCTTCATTTTCGCGGTTTTTATTTTTTTATTTCGATTCTGAAGGGTGGGCATACGAAATTATTGGATGGGCAAACGTCTTCCACATCTACACTAACGAAATGCGTCGTTGGACAAACGATTCGAACGTTTAGTTAATAAATATTCGAACTTATACGTGGTCGCGTCTTCGGAACTTTTCATTTTCGCCGTTTTTATTTTTTTAATCGATTCTGAAGGGTGGGCATACGAAATTATTGGGTGGGCAAACGTCTTCTACATCTAGACTAAAGGACTGCATCGTTGAAAGATCGATTTTGATAATATTTTCGGAAAAAATCGAACTTATACGTGGTCGCGTCTTCGGAACTCTTCATTTTCGTGGCTTTTTATTTTTTATTTCGATTCTGAAGGGTGGCCATACGAAATTATTGGATGGGCAAACGTCTTCCACATCTACACTAACGAAATGCGTCGTTGGACAAACGATTCGAACGTTTAGTTAATAAATAATCGAACTTATACGTGGTCGCGTCTACGGAACTCTTCATTTTCGCGGTTTTCATTTTTTAATTCGATTCTGAAGAGTGCGCATACGAAATTATTGGGTGGGCACATCTCTTCTACATCTAGACTAACGGACTGCATCGTTGAAAGATCGATTTTGATAACATTTTCGGAAATAATCGAACTTATACGTGGTCGCGTCTTCGGAACTCTTCATTTTCATGGCTTTTTATTTTTTATTTCGATTCTGAAGGGTGGGCATACGAAATTATTGGGTGGGCAAACGTCTTCTACATCTAGACTAAAGGACTGCATCGTTGAAAGATCGATTTTGATAATATTTTCGGAAAAAATTGAACTTATACGTGGTCGCGTCTACGGAACTCTTCATTTTCGCGGTTTTTATTTTTTAATTCGATTCTGAAGAGTGCGCATACGAAATTATTGGGTGGGCACATCTCTTCTACATCTAGACTAACGGACTGCATCGTTGAAAGATCGATTTTGATAACATTTTCGGAAAAAATCGAACTTATACGTGGTCGCGTCTTCGGAACTCTTCATTTTCGCGGTTTTTATTTTTTTATTTCGATTCTGAAGGGTGGGCATACGAAATTATTGGATGGGCAAACGTCTTCCACATCTACACTAACGAAATGCGTCGTTGGACAAACGATTCGAACGTTTAGTTAATAAATATTCGAACTTATACGTGGTCGCGTCTTCGGAACTTTTCATTTTCGCCGTTTTTATTTTTTTAATCGATTCTGAAGGGTGGGCATACGAAATTATTGGGTGGGCAAACGTCTTCTACATCTAGACTAAAGGACTGCATCGTTGAAAGATCGATTTTGATAATATTTTCGGAAAAAATCGAACTTGTACGTGATCGCGTCTTCGGAACTCTTCATTTTCGAGGTTTTTATTTTTTTATTTTTGATTCTGAAGGGTGGGCATACGAAATTATTGAATGGGCAAACGTCTTCCACATCTACACTAACGAAATGCGTCGTTGGACAAACGATTCGAACGTTTAGTTAATAAATAATCGAACTTATACGTGGTCGCGTCTTCGGAACTCTTCATTTTCGTGGTTTTTATTTTTTATTTCGATTCTGAAGGGTGGGCATACGAAATTATTGGGTGGGCAAACGTCTTCTACATCTAGACTAAAGGACTGCATCGTTGAAAGATCGATTTTGATAATATTTTCGAAAAAAATTGAACTTATACGTGGTCGCGTCTACGGAACTCTTCATTTTCGCGGTTTTTATTTTTTAATTCGATTCTGAAGAGTGCGCATACGAAATTATTGGGTGGGCACATCTCTTCTACATCTAGACTAACGGACTGCATCGTTGAAAGATCAATTTTGATAATATTTTCGGAAAAAATCGAACTTATACTTGGTCGCGTCTTCGGAACTCTTAATTTTCGTGGTTTTTATTTTTTATTTCGATTCTGAAGGGTGGGCATACGAAATTATTGGGTGGGCAAACGTCTTCTACATCTAGACTAAAGGACTGCATCGTTGAAAGATCGATTTTGATAATATTTTCGGAAAAAATCGAACTTATACGTGGTCGCGTCTTCGGAACTCTTCATTTTCGTGGCTTTTTATTTTTTATTTCGATTCTGAAGGGTGGCCATACGAAATTATTGGATGGGCAAACGTCTTCCACATCTACACTAACGAAATGCGTCGTTGGACAAACGATTCGAACGTTTAGTTAATAAATAATCGAACTTATACGTGGTCGCGTCTACGGAACTCTTCATTTTCGCGGTTTTCATTTTTTAATTCGATTCTGAAGAGTGCGCATACGAAATTATTGGGTGGGCACATCTCTTCTACATCTAGACTAACGGACTGCATCGTTGAAAGATCGATTTTGATAACATTTTCGGAAATAATCGAACTTATACGTGGTCGCGTCTTCGGAACTCTTCATTTTCATGGCTTTTTATTTTTTATTTCGATTCTGAAGGGTGGGCATACGAAATTATTGGGTGGGCAAACGTCTTCTACATCTAGACTAAAGGACTGCATCGTTGAAAGATCGATTTTGATAATATTTTCGGAAAAAATTGAACTTATACGTGGTCGCGTCTACGGAACTCTTCATTTTCGCGGTTTTTATTTTTTAATTCGATTCTGAAGAGTGCGCATACGAAATTATTGGGTGGGCACATCTCTTCTACATCTAGACTAACGGACTGCATCGTTGAAAGATCGATTTTGATAACATTTTCGGAAAAAATCGAACTTATACGTGGTCGCGTCTTCGGAACTCTTCATTTTCGCGGTTTTTATTTTTTTATTTCGATTCTGAAGGGTGGGCATACGAAATTATTGGATGGGCAAACGTCTTCCACATCTACACTAACGAAATGCGTCGTTGGACAAACGATTCGAACGTTTAGTTAATAAATATTCGAACTTATACGTGGTCGCGTCTTCGGAACTTTTCATTTTCGCCGTTTTTATTTTTTTAATCGATTCTGAAGGGTGGGCATACGAAATTATTGGGTGGGCAAACGTCTTCTACATCTAGACTAAAGGACTGCATCGTTGAAAGATCGATTTTGATAATATTTTCGGAAAAAATCGAACTTGTACGTGATCGCGTCTTCGGAACTCTTCATTTTCGAGGTTTTTATTTTTTTATTTTTGATTCTGAAGGGTGGGCATACGAAATTATTGAATGGGCAAACGTCTTCCACATCTACACTAACGAAATGCGTCGTTGGACAAACGATTCGAACGTTTAGTTAATAAATAATCGAACTTATACGTGGTCGCGTCTTCGGAACTCTTCATTTTCGTGGTTTTTATTTTTTATTTCGATTCTGAAGGGTGGGCATACGAAATTATTGGGTGGGCAAACGTCTTCTACATCTAGACTAAAGGACTGCATCGTTGAAAGATCGATTTTGATAATATTTTCGGAAAAAATCGAACTTATACGTGGTCGCGTCTTCGGAACTCTTCATTTTCATGGCTTTTTATTTTTTATTCCGATTCTGAAGGGTGGCCATACGAAATTATTGGGTGGGCAAACGTCTTCTACATCTAGACTAAAGGACTGCATCGTTGAAAGATCAATTTTGATAATATTTTCGGAAAAAATCGAACTTATACTTGGTCGCGTCTTCGGAACTCTTAATTTTCGTGGTTTTTATTTTTTATTTCGATTCTGAAGGGTGGGCATACGAAATTATTGGGTGGGCAAACGTCTTCTACATCTAGACTAAAGGACTGCATCGTTGAAAGATCGATTTTGATAATATTTTCGGAAAAAATCGAACTTATACGTGGTCGCGTCTTCGGAACTCTTCATTTTCATGGCTTTTTATTTTTTATTTCGATTCTGAAGGGTGGCCATACGAAATTATTGGATGGGCAAACGTCTTCCACATCTACACTAACGAAATGCGTCGTTGAACAAACGATTCGAACGTTTAGTTAATAAATAATCAAACTTATACGTGGTCGCGTCTTCGGAACTCTTCATTTTCGTGGTTTATATTTTTTATTTCGATTCTGAAGGATGGGCATACGAAATGATTGGGTGGGCAAACGTCTTCTACATCTAGACTAAAGACTGCATCGTTGAAAGATCAATTTTGATAATATTTTCGGAAAAAATCGAACTTATACGTGATCGCGTCTTCGGAACTCTTCATTTTCGAGGTTTTTATTTTTTTAGTTTTGATTCTGAAGGGTGGGCATACGAAATTATTGGGTGGACAAACGTCTTCTACTTCTAGACTAAAGGACTGCATCGTTGAAAGATCGATTTTGATAATATTTTCGGAAAAAATCGAACTTATACGTGGTCGCGTCTTCGGAACTCTTCATTTTCGTGGCTTTTTATTTTTTATTTCGATTCTGAAGGTAGGCCATACGAAATTATTGGATGGGCAAACGTCTTCCACATCTACACTAACGAAATGCGTCGTTGGACAAACGATTCGAACGTTTAGTTAATAAATAATCGAACTTATACGTGGTCGCGTCTTCGGAACTCTTCATTTTCGTGGTTTTTATTTTTTATTTCGATTCTGAAGGGTGGGCATACGAAATTATTGGGTGGGCAAACGTCTTCTACATCTAGACTAAAGGACTGCATCGTTGAAAGATCGATTTTGATAATATTTTCGAAAAAAATTGAACTTATACGTGGTCGCGTCTACGGAACTCTTCATTTTCGCGGTTTTTATTTTTTAATCCGATTCTGAAGAGTGCGCATACGAAATTATTGGGTGGGCACATCTCTTCTACATCTAGACTAACGGACTGCATCGTTGAAAGATTGATTTTGATAACATTTTCGGAAAAAATCGAACTTATACGTGGTCAAGTCTTCGGAACTCTTCATTTTCATGGCTTTTTATTTTTTATTTCGATTCTGAAGGGTGGCCATACGAAATTATTGGGTGGGCAAACGTCTTCTACATCTAGACTAAAGGACTGCATCGTTGAAAGATCAATTTTGATAATATTTTCGGAAAAAATCGAACTTATACTTGGTCGCGTCTTCGGAACTCTTCATTTTCGTGGTTTTTATTTTTTATTTCGATTCTGAAGGGTGGGCATACGAAATTATTGGGTGGGCAAACGTCTTCTACATCTAGACTAAAGGACTGCATCGTTGAAAGATCGATTTTGATAATATTTTCGGAAAAAATCGAACTTATACGTGGTCGCGTCTTCGGAACTCTTCATTTTCATGGCTTTTTATTTTTTATTTCGATTCTGAAGGGTGGCCATACGAAATTATTGGATGGGCAAACGTCTTCCACATCTACACTAACGAAATGCGTCGTTGAACAAACGATTCGAACGTTTAGTTAATAAATAATCGAACTTATACGTGGTCGCGTCTTCGGAACTCTTCATTTTCGTGGTTTATATTTTTTATTTCGATTCTGAAGGATGGGCATACGAAATGATTGGGTGGGCAAACGTCTTCTACATCTAGACTAAAGGACTGCATCGTTGAAAGATCGATTTTGATAATATTTTCGGAAAAAATCGAACTTATACGTGGTCGCGTCTACGGAACTCTTCATTTTCGCGGTTTTTATTTTTTAATTCGATTCTGAAGAGTGCGCATACGAAATTATTGGGTGGGCACATCTCTTCTACATCTAGACTAACGGACTGCATCGTTGAAAGATCGATTTTGATAATATTTTCGGAAAAAATCGAACTTATACGTGGTCGCGTCATTCGGAACTCTTCATTTTCGCGGTTTTTATTTTTTTATTCGATTCTGAAGGGTGGGCATACGAAATTATTGGATGAGCAAACGTCTTCCACATCTACACTAACGAAATGCGTCGTTGGACAAACGATTCGAACGTTTATTTAATAAATAATCGAACTTATACGTGGTCGCGTCTTCGGAACTCTTCATTTTCGAGGTTTTTATTTTTTTATTTCGATTCTGAAGGGTGGCCATACGAAATTATTGGGTGGGCAAACGTCTTCTACATCTAGACTAAAGGACTGCATCGTTGAAAGATCGATTTTGATAATATTTTCGGAAAAAATCGAACTTATACGTGGTCGCGTCTACGGAACTTTTCATTTTCGCGGTTTTTATTTTTTTATTTTTGATTCTGAAGGGTGGGCATACGAAATTATTGGATGGGCAAACGTCTCCCACAACTACACTAACGAAATGCGTCGTTGGACAAACGATTCGAACGTTTAGTTAAAAAATAATCGAACTTATACTTGGTCGCGTCTTCGGAACTCATCATTTTCGTGGTTTTTATTTTTTATTTCGATTCTGAAGGGTGGGCATACGAAATTATTGGGTGGGCAAACGTCTTCTACATCTAGACTAAAGGACTGCATCGTTGAAAGATCGATTTTGATAATATTTTCGGAATAAATCGAACTTGTACGTGATCGCGTCTTCGGAACTCTTCATTTTCGCGGTTTTTATTTTTTAATTCGATTCTGAAGAGTGCGCATACGAAATTATTGGGTGGGCACATCTCTTCTACATCTAGACTAACGGACTGCATCGTTGAAAGATTGATTTTGATAACATTTTCGGAAAAAATCGAACTTATACGTGGTCGCGTCTTCGGAACTCTTCATTTTCATGGCTTTTTATTTTTTATTTCGATTCTGAAGGGTGGCCATACGAAATTATTGGGTGGGCAAACGTCTTCTACATCTAGACTAAAGGACTGCATCGTTGAAAGATCAATTATGATAATATTTTCGGAAAAAATCGAACTTATACTTGGTCGCGTCTTCGGAACTCTTCATTTTCGTGGTTTTTATTTTTTATTTCGATTCTGAAGGTAGGCCATACGAAATTATTGGATGGGCAAACGTCTTCCACATCTACACTAACGAAATGCGTCGTTGGACAAACGATTCGAACGTTTAGTTAATAAATAATCGAACTTATACGTGGTCGCGTCTTCGGAACTCTTCATTTTCGTGGTTTATATTTTTTATTTCGATTCTGAAGGATGGGCATACGAAATGATTGGGTGGGCAAACGTCTTCTACATCTAGACTAAAGGACTGCATCGTTGAAAGATCGATTTTGATAATATTTTCGGAAAAAATCGAACTTATACGTGGTCGCGTCTACGGAACTCTTCATTTTCGCGGTTTTTATTTTTTAATTCGATTCTGAAGAGTGCGCATACGAAATTATTGGGTGGGCACATCTCTTCTACATCTAGACTAACGGACTGCATCGTTGAAAGATCGATTTTGATAATATTTTCGGAAAAAATCGAACTTATACGTGGTCGCGTCATTCGGAACTCTTCATTTTCGCGGTTTTTATTTTTTTATTCGATTCTGAAGGGTGGGCATACGAAATTATTGGATGGGCAAACGTCTTCCACATCTACACTAACGAAATGCGTCGTTGGACAAACGATTCGAACGTTTATTTAATAAATAATCGAACTTATACGTGGTCGCGTCTTCGGAACTCTTCATTTTCGAGGTTTTTATTTTTTTATTTCGATTCTGAAGGGTGGCCATACGAAATTATTGGGTGGGCAAACGTCTTCTACATCTAGACTAAAGGACTGCATCGTTGAAAGATCGATTTTGATAATATTTTCGGAAAAAATCGAACTTATACGTGGTCGCGTCTACGGAACTTTTCATTTTCGCGGTTTTTATTTTTTTATTTTTGATTCTGAAGGGTGGGCATACGAAATTATTGGATGGGCAAACGTCTCCCACAACTACACTAACGAAATGCGTCGTTGGACAAACGATTCGAACGTTTAGTTAATAAATAATCGAACTTATACTTGGTCGCGTCTTCGGAACTCTTCATTTTCGTGGTTTTTATTTTTTATTTCGATTCTGAAGGGTGGGCATACGAAATTATTGGGTGGGCAAACGTCTTCTACATCTAGACTAAAGGACTGCATCGTTGAAAGATCGATTTTGATAATATTTTCGGAAAAAATCGAACTTGTACGTGATCGCGTCTTCGGAACTCTTCATTTTCGAGGTTTTTATTTTTTAATTCGATTCTGAAGAGTGCGCATACGAAATTGTTGGGTGGGCAAATCTCTTCTACATCTAGACTAACGGACTGCATCGTTGAAAGATCGATTTTGATAACATTTTCGGAAAAAATCGAACTTATACGTGGTCGCGTCTTCGGAACGCTTCATTTTCGCGGTTTTTATTTTTTTATTTCGATTCTGAAGGGTGGGCATACGAAATTATTGGATGGGCAAACGTCTTCCACATCTACACTAACGAAATGCGTCGTTGAACAAACGATTCGAACGTTTAGTTAATAAATAATCGAACTTATACGTGGTCGCGTCTTCGGAACTCTTCATTTTCGTGGGTTTTATTTTTTATTTCGATTCTGAAGTGTGGGCATACGAAATTATTGGGTGGGCAAACGTCTTCTACATCTAGACTAAAGGACTGCATCGTTGAAAGATCGATTTTGATAATATTTTCGGAAAAAATCGAACTTGTACGTGATCGCGTCTTCGGAACTCTTCATTTTCGAGGTTTTTATTTTTTTATTTTTGATTCTGATGGGTGTGCATACGAAATTATTGGATGGGCAAACGTCTTCCACATCTACACTAACGAAATGCGTCGTTGGACAAACGATTCGAACGTTTAGTTAATAAATAATCGAACTTATACTTGGTCGCGTCTTCGGAACTCTTCATTTTCGTGGTTTTTATTTTTTATTTCGATTCTGAAGGGTGGGCATACGAAATTATTGGGTGGGCAAACGTCTTCTACATCTAGACTAAAGGACTGCATCGTTGAAAGATCGATTTTGATAATATTTTCGGAAAAAATCGAATTTATACGTGGTCGCGTCTACGGAACTCTTCATTTTCGCGGTTTTCATTTTTTAATTCGATTCTGAAGAGTGCGCATACGAAATTATTGGGTGGGCACATCTCTTCTACATCTAGACTAACGGACTGCATCGTTGAAAGATCGATTTTGATAACATTTTCGGAAATAATCGAACTTATACGTGGTCGCGTCTTCGGAACTCTTCATTTTCGTGGTTTTTATTTTTTATTTCGATTCTGAAGGGTGGGCATACGAAATTATTGGGTGGGCAAACGTGTTCTACATCTAGACTAAAGGACTGCATCGTTGAAAGATCGATTTTGATAATATTTTCGGAAAAAATTGAACTTATACGTGGTCGCGTCTACGGAACTCTTCATTTTCGCGGTTTTTATTTTTTAATTCGATTCTGAAGAGTGCGCATACGAAATTATTGGGTGGGCACATCTCTTCTACATCTAGACTAACGGACTGCATCGTTGAAAGATCGATTTTGATAACATTTTCGGAAAAAATCGAACTTATACGTGGTCGCGTCTTCGGAACTCTTAATTTTCATGGCTTTTTATTTTTTATTTCGATGCTGAAGGGTGGCCATACGAAATTATTGGGTGGGCAAACGTCTTCTACATCTAGACTAAAGGACTGCATCGTTGAAAGATCGATTTTGATAATATTTTCGGAAAAAATCGAACTTATACGTGGTCGCGTCATTCGGAACTCTTCATTTTCGCGGTTTTTATTTTTTTATTCGATTCTGAAGGGTGGGCATACGAAATTATTGGATGGGCAAACGTCTTCCACATCTACACTAACGAAATGCGTCGTTGGACAAACGATTCGAACGTTTAGTTAATAAATAATCGAACTTATACGTGGTCGCGTCTTCGGAACTCTTCATTTTCGTGGTTTTTATTTTTTATTTCGATTCTGAAGGGTGGGCATACGAAATTATTGGGTGGGCAAACGTCTTCTACATCTAGACTAAAGGACTGCATCGTTGAAAGATCGATTTTGATAATATTTTCGGAAAAAATCGAACTTATACGTGGTCGCGTCTACGGAACTCTTCATTTTCGCGGTTTTCATTTTTTAATTCGATTCTGAAGAGTGCGCATACGAAATTATTGGGTGGGCACATCTCTTCTACATCTAGACTAACGGACTGCATCGTTGAAAGATCGATTTTGATAACATTTTCGGAAATAATCGAATTTATACGTGGTCGCGTCTTCGGAACTCTTCATTTTCGTGGTTTTTATTTTTTATTTCGATTCTGAAGCGTGGGCATACGAAATTATTGGGTGGGCAAACGTCTTCTACATCTAGACTAAAGGACTGCATCGTTGAAAGATCGATTTTGATAATATTTTCGGAAAAAATCGAACTTATACGTGGTCGCGTCTACGGAACTCTTCATTTTCGCGGTTTTTATTTTTTTATTTTTGATTCTGAAGGGTGGGCATACGAAATTATTGGATGGGCAAACGTCTCCCACAACTACACTAACGAAATGCGTCGTTGGACAAACGATTCGAACGTTTAGTTAAAAAATAATCGAACTTATACTTGGTCGCGTCTTCGGAACTCATCATTTTCGTGGTTTTTATTTTTTATTTCGATTCTGAAGGGTGGGCATACGAAATTATTGGGTGGGCAAACGTCTTCTACATCTAGACTAAAGGACTGCATCGTTGAAAGATCGATTTTGATAATATTTTCGGAAAAAATCGAACTTATACGTGGTCGCGTCATTCGGAACTCTTCATTTTCGCGGTTTTTATTTTTTTATTCGATTCTGAAGGGTGGGCATACGAAATTATTGGATGGGCAAACGTCTTCCACATCTACACTAACGAAATGCGTCGTTGGACAAACGATTCGAACGTTTAGTTAATAAATAATCGAACTTATACGTGGTCGCGTCTTCGGAACTCTTCATTTTCGTGGTTTTTATTTTTTATTTCGATTCTGAAGGGTGGGCATACGAAATTATTGGGTGGGCAAACGTCTTCTACATCTAGACTAAAGGACTGCATCGTTGAAAGATCGATTTTGATAATATTTTCGGAAAAAATCGAACTTATACGTGGTCGCGTCATTCGGAACTCTTCATTTTCGCGGTTTTTATTTTTTTGTTCGATTCTGAAGGGTGGGCATACGAAATTATTGGATGGGCAAACGTCTTCCACATCTACACTAACGAAATGCGTCGTTGGACAAACGATTCGAACGTTTAGTTAATAAATAATCGAACTTATACTTGGTCGCGTCTTCGGAACTCTTCATTTTCGTGGTTTTTATTTTTTATTTCGATTCTGAAGGGTGGGCATACGAAATTATTGGGTGGGCAAACGTCTTCTACATCTAGACTAAAGGACTGCATCGTTGAAAGATCGATTTTGATAATATTTTCGGAAAAAATCGAACTTATACGTGGTCGCGTCTACGGAACTCTTCATTTTCGCGGTTTTCATTTTTTAATTCGATTCTGAAGAGTGCGCATACGAAATTATTGGGTGGGCACATCTCTTCTACATCTAGACTAACGGACTGCATCGTTGAAAGATCGATTTTGATAACATTTTCGGAAATAATCGAACTTATACGTGGTCGCGTCTTCGGAACTCTTCATTTTCGTGGTTTTTATTTTTTATTTCGATTCTGAAGCGTGGGCATACGAAATTATTGGGTGGGCAAACGTCTTCTACATCTAGACTAAAGGACTGCATCGTTGAAAGATCGATTTTGATAATATTTTCGGAAAAAATCGAACTTATACGTGGTCGCGTCTACGGAACTCTTCATTTTCGCGGTTTTTATTTTTTTATTTTTGATTCTGAAGGGTGGGCATACGAAATTATTGGATGGGCAAACGTCTCCCACAACTACACTAACGAAATGCGTCGTTGGACAAACGATTCGAACGTTTAGTTAAAAAATAATCGAACTTATACTTGGTCGCGTCTTCGGAACTCATCATTTTCGTGGTTTTTATTTTTTATTTCGATTCTGAAGGGTGGGCATACGAAATTATTGGGTGGGCAAACGTCTTCTACATCTAGACTAAAGGACTGCATCGTTGAAAGATCGATTTTGATAATATTTTCGGAAAAAATCGAACTTATACGTGGTCGCGTCATTCGGAACTCTTCATTTTCGCGGTTTTTATTTTTTTATTCGATTCTGAAGGGTGGGCATACGAAATTATTGGATGGGCAAACGTCTTCCACATCTACACTAACGAAATGCGTCGTTGGACAAACGATTCGAACGTTTAGTTAATAAATAATCGAACTTATACTTGGTCGCGTCTTCGGAACTCTTCATTTTCGTGGTTTTTATTTTTTATTTCGATTCTGAAGGGTGGGCATACGAAATTATTGGGTGGGCAAACGTCTTCTACATCTAGACTAAAGGACTGCATCGTTGAAAGATCGATTTTGATAATATTTTCGGAAAAAATCGAACTTATACGTGGTCGCGTCTACGGAACTCTTCATTTTCGCGGTTTTCATTTTTTAATTCGATTCTGAAGAGTGCGCATACGAAATTATTGGGTGGGCACATCTCTTCTACATCTAGACTAACGGACTGCATCGTTGAAAGATCGATTTTGATAACATTTTCGGAAATAATCGAACTTATACGTGGTCGCGTCTTCGGAACTCTTCATTTTCGTGGTTTTTATTTTTTATTTCGATTCTGAAGCGTGGGCATACGAAATTATTGGGTGGGCAAACGTCTTCTACATCTAGACTAAAGGACTGCATCGTTGAAAGATCGATTTTGATAATATTTTCGGAAAAAATCGAACTTATACGTGGTCGCGTCTACGGAACTCTTCATTTTCGCGGTTTTTATTTTTTTATTTTTGATTCTGAAGGGTGGGCATACGAAATTATTGGATGGGCAAACGTCTCCCACAACTACACTAACGAAATGCGTCGTTGGACAAACGATTCGAACGTTTAGTTAAAAAATAATCGAACTTATACTTGGTCGCGTCTTCGGAACTCATCATTTTCGTGGTTTTTATTTTTTATTTCGATTCTGAAGGGTGGGCATACGAAATTATTGGGTGGGCAAACGTCTTCTACATCTAGACTAAAGGACTGCATCGTTGAAAGATCGATTTTGATAATATTTTCGGAAAAAATCGAACTTATACGTGGTCGCGTCTACGGAACTCTTCATTTTCGCGGTTTTCATTTTTTAATTCGATTCTGAAGAGTGCGCATACGAAATTATTGGGTGGGCACATCTCTTCTACATCTAGACTAACGGACTGCATCGTTGAAAGATCGATTTTGATAACATTTTCGGAAATAATCGAACTTATACGTGGTCGCGTCTTCGGAACTCTTCATTTTCGTGGTTTTTATTTTTTATTTCGATTCTGAAGCGTGGGCATACGAAATTATTGGGTGGGCAAACGTCTTCTACATCTAGACTAAAGGACTGCATCGTTGAAAGATCGATTTTGATAATATTTTCGGAAAAAATCGAACTTATACGTGGTCGCGTCTACGGAACTCTTCATTTTCGCGGTTTTTATTTTTTTATTTTTGATTCTGAAGGGTGGGCATACGAAATTATTGGATGGGCAAACGTCTCCCACAACTACACTAACGAAATGCGTCGTTGGACAAACGATTCGAACGTTTAGTTAAAAAATAATCGAACTTATACTTGGTCGCGTCTTCGGAACTCATCATTTTCGGGGTTTTTATTTTTTATTTCGATTCTGAAGGGTGGGCATACGAAATTATTGGGTGGGCAAACGTCTTCTACATCTAGACTAAAGGACTGCATCGTTGAAAGATCGATTTTGATAATATTTTCGGAAAAAATCGAACTTATACGTGGTCGCGTCATTCGGAACTCTTCATTTTCGCGGTTTTTATTTTTTTATTCGATTCTGAAGGGTGGGCATACGAAATTATTGGATGGGCAAACGTCTTCCACATCTACACTAACGAAATGCGTCGTTGGACAAACGATTCGAACGTTTAGTTAATAAATAATCGAACTTATACGTGGTCGCGTCTTCGGAACTCTTCATTTTCGTGGTTTTTATTTTTTATTTCGATTCTGAAGGGTGGGCATACGAAATTATTGGGTGGGCAAACGTCTTCTACATCTAGACTAAAGGACTGCATCGTTGAAAGATCGATTTTGATAATATTTTCGGAAAAAATCGAACTTATACGTGGTCGCGTCATTCGGAACTCTTCATTTTCGCGGTTTTTATTTTTTTATTCGATTCTGAAGGGTGGGCATACGAAATTATTGGATGGGCAAACGTCTTCCACATCTACACTAACGAAATGCGTCGTTGGACAAACGATTCGAACGTTTAGTTAATAAATAATCGAACTTATACTTGGTCGCGTCTTCGGAACTCTTCATTTTCGTGGTTTTTATTTTTTATTTCGATTCTGAAGGGTGGGCATACGAAATTATTGGGTGGGCAAACGTCTTCTACATCTAGACTAAAGGACTGCATCGTTGAAAGATCGATTTTGATAATATTTTCGGAAAAAATCGAACTTATACGTGGTCGCGTCTACGGAACTCTTCATTTTCGCGGTTTTCATTTTTTAATTCGATTCTGAAGAGTGCGCATACGAAATTATTGGGTGGGCACATCTCTTCTACATCTAGACTAACGGACTGCATCGTTGAAAGATCGATTTTGATAACATTTTCGGAAATAATCGAACTTATACGTGGTCGCGTCTTCGGAACTCTTCATTTTCGTGGTTTTTATTTTTTATTTCGATTCTGAAGGGTGGGCATACGAAATTATTGGGTGGGCAAACGTCTTCTACATCTAGACTAAAGGACTGCATCGTTGAAAGATCGATTTTGATAATATTTTCGGAAAAAATCGAACTTATACGTGGTCGCGTCTACGGAACTCTTCATTTTCGCGGTTTTCATTTTTTAATTCGATTCTGAAGAGTGCGCATACGAAATTATTGGGTGGGCACATCTCTTCTACATCTAGACTAACGGACTGCATCGTTGAAAGATCGATTTTGATAACATTTTCGGAAATAATCGAACTTATACGTGGTCGCGTCTTCGGAACTCTTCATTTTCGTGGTTTTTATTTTTTATTTCGATTCTGAAGGGTGGGCATACGAAATTATTGGGTGGGCAAACGTGTTCTACATCTAGACTAAAGGACTGCATCGTTGAAAGATCGATTTTGATAATATTTTCGGAAAAAATTGAACTTATACGTGGTCGCGTCTACGGAACTCTTCATTTTCGCGGTTTTTATTTTTTAATTCGATTCTGAAGAGTGCGCATACGAAATTATTGGGTGGGCACATCTCTTCTACATCTAGACTAACGGACTGCATCGTTGAAAGATCGATTTTGATAACATTTTCGGAAAAAATCGAACTTATACGTGGTCGCGTCTTCGGAACTCTTAATTTTCATGGCTTTTTATTTTTTATTTCGATTCTGAAGGGTGGCCATACGAAATTATTGGGTGGGCAAACGTCTTCCACATCTACACTAACGAAATGCGTCGTTGGACAAACGATTCGAACGTTTAGTTAATAAATAATCGAACATATACTTGGTCGCGTCTTCGGAACTCTTCATTTTCGTGGTTTTTATTTTTTTATTTCGATTCTGTAGGGTGGGCATACGAAATTATTGGATGGGCAAACGTCTTCTACATCTAGACTAAAGGACTGCTTCGTTGAAAGATCGATTTTGATAATATTTTCGGAAAAAATCGAACTTATACGTGGTCGCGTCTACGGAACTCTTCATTTTCGTGGCTTTTTATTTTTTATTTCGATTCTGAAGGGTGGCCATACGAAATTATTGGATGGGCAAACGTCTTCCACATCTACACTAACGAAATGCGTCGTTGGACAAACGATTCGAACGTTTATTTAATAAATAATCGAACTTATACGTGGTCGCGTCTTCGGAACTCTTCATTTTCGAGGGTTTTATTTTTTATTTCGATTCTGAAGGGTGGGCATACGAAATTATTGGGTGGGCAAACGTCTTCTACATCTAGACTAAAGGACTGCATCGTTGAAAGATCGATTTTGATAA
The DNA here is from genome assembly GCA_963932275.1 of Andrena praecox. Taxonomy (NCBI): domain Eukaryota; kingdom Metazoa; phylum Arthropoda; class Insecta; order Hymenoptera; family Andrenidae; genus Andrena; species Andrena praecox. The sequence continues at coordinate 26,088,211 of OZ010732.1, forward strand.
TATTTTCGGAAAAAATCGAACTTATACGTGGTCGCGTCATTCGGAACTCTTCATTTTCGCGGTTTTTATTTTTTTATTCGATTCTGAAGGGTGGGCATACGAAATTATTGGATGGGCAAACGTCTTCCACATCTACACTAACGAAATGCGTCGTTGGACAAACGATTCGAACGTTTAGTTAATAAATAATGGAACTTATACGTGGTCGCGTCTTCGGAACTCTTCATTTTCGTGGTTTTTAGTTTTTATTTCGATTCTGAAGGGTGGACATACGAAATTATTGGGAGGGCAAACGTCTTCTACATCTAGACTAAAGGACTGCATCGTTGAAAGATCGATTTTGATAACATTTTCGGAAATAATCGAACTTATACGTGGTCGCGTCTTCGGAACTCTTCATTTTCGTGGTTTTTATTTTTTATTTCGATTCTGAAGCGTGGGCATACGAAATTATTGGGTGGGCAAACGTCTTCTACATCTAGACTAAAGGACTGCATCGTTGAAAGATCGATTTTGATAATATTTTCGGAAAAAATCGAACTTATACGTGGTCGCGTCTACGGAACTCTTCATTTTCGCGGTTTTTATTTTTTTATTTTTGATTCTGAAGGGTGGGCATACGAAATTATTGGATGGGCAAACGTCTCCCACAACTACACTAACGAAATGCGTCGTTGGACAAACGATTCGAACGTTTAGTTAAAAAATAATCGAACTTATACTTGGTCGCGTCTTCGGAACTCATCATTTTCGTGGTTTTTATTTTTTATTTCGATTCTGAAGGGTGGGCATACGAAATTATTGGGTGGGCAAACGTCTTCTACATCTAGACTAAAGGACTGCATCGTTGAAAGATCGATTTTGATAATATTTTCGGAAAAAATCGAACTTATACGTGGTCGCGTCATTCGGAACTCTTCATTTTCGCGGTTTTTATTTTTTTATTCGATTCTGAAGGGTGGGCATACGAAATTATTGGATGGGCAAACGTCTTCCACATCTACACTAACGAAATGCGTCGTTGGACAAACGATTCGAACGTTTAGTTAATAAATAATCGAACTTATACGTGGTCGCGTCTTCGGAACTCTTCATTTTCGTGGTTTTTATTTTTTATTTCGATTCTGAAGGGTGGGCATACGAAATTATTGGGTGGGCAAACGTCTTCTACATCTAGACTAAAGGACTGCATCGTTGAAAGATCGATTTTGATAATATTTTCGGAAAAAATCGAACTTATACGTGGTCGCGTCATTCGGAACTCTTCATTTTCGCGGTTTTTATTTTTTTATTCGATTCTGAAGGGTGGGCATACGAAATTATTGGATGGGCAAACGTCTTCCACATCTACACTAACGAAATGCGTCGTTGGACAAACGATTCGAACGTTTAGTTAATAAATAATCGAACTTATACTTGGTCGCGTCTTCGGAACTCTTCATTTTCGTGGTTTTTATTTTTTATTTCGATTCTGAAGGGTGGGCATACGAAATTATTGGGTGGGCAAACGTCTTCTACATCTAGACTAAAGGACTGCATCGTTGAAAGATCGATTTTGATAATATTTTCGGAAAAAATCGAACTTATACGTGGTCGCGTCTACGGAACTCTTCATTTTCGCGGTTTTCATTTTTTAATTCGATTCTGAAGAGTGCGCATACGAAATTATTGGGTGGGCACATCTCTTCTACATCTAGACTAACGGACTGCATCGTTGAAAGATCGATTTTGATAACATTTTCGGAAATAATCGAACTTATACGTGGTCGCGTCTTCGGAACTCTTCATTTTCGTGGTTTTTATTTTTTATTTCGATTCTGAAGGGTGGGCATACGAAATTATTGGGTGGGCAAACGTCTTCTACATCTAGACTAAAGGACTGCATCGTTGAAAGATCGATTTTGATAATATTTTCGGAAAAAATCGAACTTATACGTGGTCGCGTCTACGGAACTCTTCATTTTCGCGGTTTTCATTTTTTAATTCGATTCTGAAGAGTGCGCATACGAAATTATTGGGTGGGCACATCTCTTCTACATCTAGACTAACGGACTGCATCGTTGAAAGATCGATTTTGATAACATTTTCGGAAATAATCGAACTTATACGTGGTCGCGTCTTCGGAACTCTTCATTTTCGAGGTTTTTATTTTTTAATTCGATTCTGAAGGGTGGCCATACGAAATTATTGGGTGGGCAAACGTCTTCCACATCTACACTAACGAAATGCGTCGTTGGACAAACGATTCGAACGTTTAGTTAATAAATAATCGAACATATACTTGGTCGCGTCTTCGGAACTCTTCATTTTCGTGGTTTTTATTTTTTTATTTCGATTCTGTAGGGAGGGCATACGAAATTATTGGATGGGCAAACGTCTTCTACATCTAGACTAAAGGACTGCATCGTTGAAAGATCGATTTTGATAATATTTTCGGAAAAAATCGAACTTATACGTGGTCGCGTCTACGGAACTCTTCATTTTCGTGGCTTTTTATTTTTTATTTCGATTCTGAAGGGTGGCCATACGAAATTATTGGATGGGCAAACGTCTTCCACATCTACACTAACGAAATGCGTCGTTGGACAAACGATTCGAACGTTTAGTTAATAAATAATGGAACTTATACGTGGTCGCGTCTTCGGAACTCTTCATTTTCGTGGTTTTTAGTTTTTATTTCGATTCTGAAGGGTGGGCATACGAAATTATTGGGAGGGCAAACGTCTTCTACATCTAGACTAAAGGACTGCATCGTTGAAAGATCGATTTTGATAATATTTTCGGAAAAAATCGAACTTGTACGTGATCGCGTCTTCGGAACTCTTCATTTTCGAGGTTTTTATTTTTTTATTTTTGATTCTGAAGGGTGGGCATACGAAATTATTGGATGGGCAAACGTCTTCCACATCTACACTAACGAAATGCGTCGTTGGACAAACGATTCGAACGTTTAGTTAATAAATAATCGAACTTATACGTGGTCGCGTCTTCGGAACTCTTCATTTTCGCCGTTTTTATTTTTTTAATCGATTCTGAAGGGTGGGCATACGAAATTATTGGGTGGGCAAACGTCTTCTACATCTAGACTAAAGGACTGCATCGTTGAAAGATCGATTTTGATAATATTTTCGGAAAAAATCGAACTTGTACGTGATCGCGTCTTCGGAACTCTTCATTTTCGAGGTTTTTATTTTTTAATTCGATTCTGAAGAGTGCGCATACGAAATTGTTGGGTGGGCAAATCTCTTCTACATCTAGACTAACGGACTGCATCGTTGAAAGATCGATTTTGATAACATTTTCGGAAAAAATCGAACTTATACGTGGTCGCGTCTTCGGAACGCTTCATTTTCGCGGTTTTTATTTTTTTATTTCGATTCTGAAGGGTGGGCATACGAAATTATTGGATGGGCAAACGTCTTCCACATCTACACTAACGGAATGCGTCGTTGAACAAACGATTCGAACGTTTAGTTAATAAATAATCGAACTTATACGTGGTCGCGTCTTCGGAACTCTTCATTTTCGTGGGTTTTATTTTTTATTTCGATTCTGAAGTGTGGGCATACGAAATTATTGGGTGGGCAAACGTCTTCTACATCTAGACTAAAGGACTGCATCGTTGAAAGATCGATTTTGATAATATTTTCGGAAAAAATCGAACTTGTACGTGATCGCGTCTTCGGAACTCTTCATTTTCGAGGTTTTTATTTTTTTATTTTTGATTCTGATGGGTGTGCATACGAAATTATTGGATGGGCAAACGTCTTCCACATCTACACTAACGAAATGCGTCGTTGGACAAACGATTCGAACGTTTAGTTAATAACTAATCGAACTTATACTTGGTCGCGTCTTCGGAACTCTTCATTTTCGTGGTTTTTATTTTTTATTTCGATTCTGAAGGGTGGGCATACGAAATTATTGGGTGGGCAAACGTCTTCTACATCTAGACTAAAGGACTGCATCGTTGAAAGATCGATTTTGATAATATTTTCGGAAAAAATCGAACTTATACGTGGTCGCGTCTACGGAACTCTTCATTTTCGTGGTTTTTATTTTTTATTTCGATTCTGAAGGGTGGGCATACGAAATTATTGGGTGGGCAAACGTGTTCTACATCTAGACTAAAGGACTGCATCGTTGAAAGATCGATTTTGATAATATTTTCGGAAAAAATTGAACTTATACGTGGTCGCGTCTACGGAACTCTTCATTTTCGCGGTTTTTATTTTTTAATTCGATTCTGAAGAGTGCGCATACGAAATTATTGGGTGGGCACATCTCTTCTACATCTAGACTAACGGACTGCATCGTTGAAAGATCGATTTTGATAACATTTTCGGAAAAAATCGAACTTATACGTGGTCGCGTCTTCGGAACTCTTAATTTTCATGGCTTTTTATTTTTTATTTCGATTCTGAAGGGTGGCCATACGAAATTATTGGGTGGGCAAACGTCTTCTACATCTAGACTAAAGGACTGCATCGTTGAAAGATCGATTTTGATAATATTTTCGGAAAAAATCGAACTTATACGTGGTCGCGTCATTCGGAACTCTTCATTTTCGCGGTTTTTATTTTTTTATTCGATTCTGAAGGGTGGGCATACGAAATTATTGGATGGGCAAACGTCTTCCACATCTACACTAACGAAATGCGTCGTTGGACAAACGATTCGAACGTTTAGTTAATAAATAATCGAACTTATACGTGGTCGCGTCTTCGGAACTCTTCATTTTCGTGGTTTTTATTTTTTATTTCGATTCTGAAGGGTGGGCATACGAAATTATTGGGTGGGCAAACGTCTTCTACATCTAGACTAAAGGACTGCATCGTTGAAAGATCGATTTTGATAATATTTTCGGAAAAAATCGAACTTATACGTGGTCGCGTCTACGGAACTCTTCATTTTCGCGGTTTTCATTTTTTAATTCGATTCTGAAGAGTGCGCATACGAAATTATTGGGTGGGCACATCTCTTCTACATCTAGACTAACGGACTGCATCGTTGAAAGATCGATTTTGATAACATTTTCGGAAATAATCGAACTTATACGTGGTCGCGTCTTCGGAACTCTTCATTTTCGTGGTTTTTATTTTTTATTTCGATTCTGAAGCGTGGGCATACGAAATTATTGGGTGGGCAAACGTCTTCTACATCTAGACTAAAGGACTGCATCGTTGAAAGATCGATTTTGATAATATTTTCGGAAAAAATCGAACTTATACGTGGTCGCGTCTACGGAACTCTTCATTTTCGCGGTTTTTATTTTTTTATTTTTGATTCTGAAGGGTGGGCATACGAAATTATTGGATGGGCAAACGTCTCCCACAACTACACTAACGAAATGCGTCGTTGGACAAACGATTCGAACGTTTAGTTAAAAAATAATCGAACTTATACTTGGTCGCGTCTTCGGAACTCATCATTTTCGTGGTTTTTATTTTTTATTTCGATTCTGAAGGGTGGGCATACGAAATTATTGGGTGGGCAAACGTCTTCTACATCTAGACTAAAGGACTGCATCGTTGAAAGATCGATTTTGATAATATTTTCGGAAAAAATCGAACTTATACGTGGTCGCGTCATTCGGAACTCTTCATTTTCGCGGTTTTTATTTTTTTATTCGATTCTGAAGGGTGGGCATACGAAATTATTGGATGGGCAAACGTCTTCCACATCTACACTAACGAAATGCGTCGTTGGACAAACGATTCGAACGTTTAGTTAATAAATAATCGAACTTATACTTGGTCGCGTCTTCGGAACTCTTCATTTTCGTGGTTTTTATTTTTTATTTCGATTCTGAAGGGTGGGCATACGAAATTATTGGGTGGGCAAACGTCTTCTACATCTAGACTAAAGGACTGCATCGTTGAAAGATCGATTTTGATAATATTTTCGGAAAAAATCGAACTTATACGTGGTCGCGTCTACGGAACTCTTCATTTTCGCGGTTTTCATTTTTTAATTCGATTCTGAAGAGTGCGCATACGAAATTATTGGGTGGGCACATCTCTTCTACATCTAGACTAACGGACTGCATCGTTGAAAGATCGATTTTGATAACATTTTCGGAAATAATCGAACTTATACGTGGTCGCGTCTTCGGAACTCTTCATTTTCGTGGTTTTTATTTTTTATTTCGATTCTGAAGCGTGGGCATACGAAATTATTGGGTGGGCAAACGTCTTCTACATCTAGACTAAAGGACTGCATCGTTGAAAGATCGATTTTGATAATATTTTCGGAAAAAATCGAACTTATACGTGGTCGCGTCTACGGAACTCTTCATTTTCGCGGTTTTTATTTTTTTATTTTTGATTCTGAAGGGTGGGCATACGAAATTATTGGATGGGCAAACGTCTCCCACAACTACACTAACGAAATGCGTCGTTGGACAAACGATTCGAACGTTTAGTTAAAAAATAATCGAACTTATACTTGGTCGCGTCTTCGGAACTCATCATTTTCGTGGTTTTTATTTTTTATTTCGATTCTGAAGGGTGGGCATACGAAATTATTGGGTGGGCAAACGTCTTCTACATCTAGACTAAAGGACTGCATCGTTGAAAGATCGATTTTGATAATATTTTCGGAAAAAATCGAACTTATACGTGGTCGCGTCTACGGAACTCTTCATTTTCGCGGTTTTCATTTTTTAATTCGATTCTGAAGAGTGCGCATACGAAATTATTGGGTGGGCACATCTCTTCTACATCTAGACTAACGGACTGCATCGTTGAAAGATCGATTTTGATAACATTTTCGGAAATAATCGAACTTATACGTGGTCGCGTCTTCGGAACTCTTCATTTTCGTGGTTTTTATTTTTTATTTCGATTCTGAAGCGTGGGCATACGAAATTATTGGGTGGGCAAACGTCTTCTACATCTAGACTAAAGGACTGCATCGTTGAAAGATCGATTTTGATAATATTTTCGGAAAAAATCGAACTTATACGTGGTCGCGTCTACGGAACTCTTCATTTTCGCGGTTTTTATTTTTTTATTTTTGATTCTGAAGGGTGGGCATACGAAATTATTGGATGGGCAAACGTCTCCCACAACTACACTAACGAAATGCGTCGTTGGACAAACGATTCGAACGTTTAGTTAAAAAATAATCGAACTTATACTTGGTCGCGTCTTCGGAACTCATCATTTTCGTGGTTTTTATTTTTTATTTCGATTCTGAAGGGTGGGCATACGAAATTATTGGGTGGGCAAACGTCTTCTACATCTAGACTAAAGGACTGCATCGTTGAAAGATCGATTTTGATAATATTTTCGGAAAAAATCGAACTTATACGTGGTCGCGTCATTCGGAACTCTTCATTTTCGCGGTTTTTATTTTTTTATTCGATTCTGAAGGGTGGGCATACGAAATTATTGGATGGGCAAACGTCTTCCACATCTACACTAACGAAATGCGTCGTTGGACAAACGATTCGAACGTTTAGTTAATAAATAATCGAACTTATACGTGGTCGCGTCTTCGGAACTCTTCATTTTCGTGGTTTTTATTTTTTATTTCGATTCTGAAGGGTGGGCATACGAAATTATTGGGTGGGCAAACGTCTTCTACATCTAGACTAAAGGACTGCATCGTTGAAAGATCGATTTTGATAATATTTTCGGAAAAAATCGAACTTATACGTGGTCGCGTCATTCGGAACTCTTCATTTTCGCGGTTTTTATTTTTTTATTCGATTCTGAAGGGTGGGCATACGAAATTATTGGATGGGCAAACGTCTTCCACATCTACACTAACGAAATGCGTCGTTGGACAAACGATTCGAACGTTTAGTTAATAAATAATCGAACTTATACTTGGTCGCGTCTTCGGAACTCTTCATTTTCGTGGTTTTTATTTTTTATTTCGATTCTGAAGGGTGGGCATACGAAATTATTGGGTGGGCAAACGTCTTCTACATCTAGACTAAAGGACTGCATCGTTGAAAGATCGATTTTGATAATATTTTCGGAAAAAATCGAACTTATACGTGGTCGCGTCTACGGAACTCTTCATTTTCGCGGTTTTCATTTTTTAATTCGATTCTGAAGAGTGCGCATACGAAATTATTGGGTGGGCACATCTCTTCTACATCTAGACTAACGGACTGCATCGTTGAAAGATCGATTTTGATAACATTTTCGGAAATAATCGAACTTATACGTGGTCGCGTCTTCGGAACTCTTCATTTTCGTGGTTTTTATTTTTTATTTCGATTCTGAAGGGTGGGCATACGAAATTATTGGGTGGGCAAACGTCTTCTACATCTAGACTAAAGGACTGCATCGTTGAAAGATCGATTTTGATAATATTTTCGGAAAAAATCGAACTTATACGTGGTCGCGTCTACGGAACTCTTCATTTTCGCGGTTTTCATTTTTTAATTCGATTCTGAAGAGTGCGCATACGAAATTATTGGGTGGGCACATCTCTTCTACATCTAGACTAACGGACTGCATCGTTGAAAGATCGATTTTGATAACATTTTCGGAAATAATCGAACTTATACGTGGTCGCGTCTTCGGAACTCTTCATTTTCGTGGTTTTTATTTTTTATTTCGATTCTGAAGGGTGGGCATACGAAATTATTGGGTGGGCAAACGTGTTCTACATCTAGACTAAAGGACTGCATCGTTGAAAGATCGATTTTGATAATATTTTCGGAAAAAATTGAACTTATACGTGGTCGCGTCTACGGAACTCTTCATTTTCGCGGTTTTTATTTTTTAATTCGATTCTGAAGAGTGCGCATACGAAATTATTGGGTGGGCACATCTCTTCTACATCTAGACTAACGGACTGCATCGTTGAAAGATCGATTTTGATAACATTTTCGGAAAAAATCGAACTTATACGTGGTCGCGTCTTCGGAACTCTTAATTTTCATGGCTTTTTATTTTTTATTTCGATTCTGAAGGGTGGCCATACGAAATTATTGGGTGGGCAAACGTCTTCCACATCTACACTAACGAAATGCGTCGTTGGACAAACGATTCGAACGTTTAGTTAATAAATAATCGAACATATACTTGGTCGCGTCTTCGGAACTCTTCATTTTCGTGGTTTTTATTTTTTTATTTCGATTCTGTAGGGTGGGCATACGAAATTATTGGATGGGCAAACGTCTTCTACATCTAGACTAAAGGACTGCTTCGTTGAAAGATCGATTTTGATAATATTTTCGGAAAAAATCGAACTTATACGTGGTCGCGTCTACGGAACTCTTCATTTTCGTGGCTTTTTATTTTTTATTTCGATTCTGAAGGGTGGCCATACGAAATTATTGGATGGGCAAACGTCTTCCACATCTACACTAACGAAATGCGTCGTTGGACAAACGATTCGAACGTTTATTTAATAAATAATCGAACTTATACGTGGTCGCGTCTTCGGAACTCTTCATTTTCGAGGGTTTTATTTTTTATTTCGATTCTGAAGGGTGGGCATACGAAATTATTGGGTGGGCAAACGTCTTCTACATCTAGACTAAAGGACTGCATCGTTGAAAGATCGATTTTGATAATATTTTCGGAAAAAATCGAACTTATACGTGGTCGCGTCATTCGGAACTCTTCATTTTCGCGGTTTTTATTTTTTTATTCGATTCTGAAGGGTGGGCATACGAAATTATTGGATGGGCAAACGTCTTCCACATCTACACTAACGAAATGCGTCGTTGGACAAACGATTCGAACGTTTAGTTAATAAATAATGGAACTTATACGTGGTCGCGTCTTCGGAACTCTTCATTTTCGTGGTTTTTAGTTTTTATTTCGATTCTGAAGGGTGGACATACGAAATTATTGGGAGGGCAAACGTCTTCTACATCTAGACTAAAGGACTGCATCGTTGAAAGATCGATTTTGATAACATTTTCGGAAATAATCGAACTTATACGTGGTCGCGTCTTCGGAACTCTTCATTTTCGTGGTTTTTATTTTTTATTTCGATTCTGAAGCGTGGGCATACGAAATTATTGGGTGGGCAAACGTCTTCTACATCTAGACTAAAGGACTGCATCGTTGAAAGATCGATTTTGATAATATTTTCGGAAAAAATCGAACTTATACGTGGTCGCGTCTACGGAACTCTTCATTTTCGCGGTTTTTATTTTTTTATTTTTGATTCTGAAGGGTGGGCATACGAAATTATTGGATGGGCAAACGTCTCCCACAACTACACTAACGAAATGCGTCGTTGGACAAACGATTCGAACGTTTAGTTAAAAAATAATCGAACTTATACTTGGTCGCGTCTTCGGAACTCATCATTTTCGTGGTTTTTATTTTTTATTTCGATTCTGAAGGGTGGGCATACGAAATTATTGGGTGGGCAAACGTCTTCTACATCTAGACTAAAGGACTGCATCGTTGAAAGATCGATTTTGATAATATTTTCGGAAAAAATCGAACTTATACGTGGTCGCGTCATTCGGAACTCTTCATTTTCGCGGTTTTTATTTTTTTATTCGATTCTGAAGGGTGGGCATACGAAATTATTGGATGGGCAAACGTCTTCCACATCTACACTAACGAAATGCGTCGTTGGACAAACGATTCGAACGTTTAGTTAATAAATAATCGAACTTATACGTGGTCGCGTCTTCGGAACTCTTCATTTTCGTGGTTTTTATTTTTTATTTCGATTCTGAAGGGTGGGCATACGAAATTATTGGGTGGGCAAACGTCTTCTACATCTAGACTAAAGGACTGCATCGTTGAAAGATCGATTTTGATAATATTTTCGGAAAAAATCGAACTTATACGTGGTCGCGTCATTCGGAACTCTTCATTTTCGCGGTTTTTATTTTTTTATTCGATTCTGAAGGGTGGGCATACGAAATTATTGGATGGGCAAAGGTCTTCCACATCTACACTAACGAAATGCGTCGTTGGACAAACGATTCGAACGTTTAGTTAATAAATAATCGAACTTATACTTGGTCGCGTCTTCGGAACTCTTCATTTTCGTGGTTTTTATTTTTTATTTCGATTCTGAAGGGTGGGCATACGAAATTATTGGGTGGGCAAACGTCTTCTACATCTAGACTAAAGGACTGCATCGTTGAAAGATCGATTTTGATAATATTTTCGGAAAAAATCGAACTTATACGTGGTCGCGTCTACGGAACTCTTCATTTTCGCGGTTTTCATTTTTTAATTCGATTCTGAAGAGTGCGCATACGAAATTATTGGGTGGGCACATCTCTTCTACATCTAGACTAACGGACTGCATCGTTGAAAGATCGATTTTGATAACATTTTCGGAAATAATCGAACTTATACGTGGTCGCGTCTTCGGAACTCTTCATTTTCGTGGTTTTTATTTTTTATTTCGATTCTGAAGGGTGGGCATACGAAATTATTGGGTGGGCAAACGTCTTCTACATCTAGACTAAAGGACTGCATCGTTGAAAGATCGATTTTGATAATATTTTCGGAAAAAATCGAACTTATACGTGGTCGCGTCTACGGAACTCTTCATTTTCGCGGTTTTCATTTTTTAATTCGATTCTGAAGAGTGCGCATACGAAATTATTGGGTGGGCACATCTCTTCTACATCTAGACTAACGGACTGCATCGTTGAAAGATCGATTTTGATAACATTTTCGGAAATAATCGAACTTATACGTGGTCGCGTCTTCGGAACTCTTCATTTTCGTGGTTTTTATTTTTTATTTCGATTCTGAAGGGTGGGCATACGAAATTATTGGGTGGGCAAACGTGTTCTACATCTAGACTAAAGGACTGCATCGTTGAAAGATCGATTTTGATAATATTTTCGGAAAAAATTGAACTTATACGTGGTCGCGTCTACGGATCTCTTCATTTTCGCGGTTTTTATTTTTTAATTCGATTCTGAAGAGTGCGCATACGAAATTATTGGGTGGGCACATCTCTTCTATATCTAGACTAACGGACTGCATCGTTGAAAGATCGATTTTGATAACATTTTCGGAAAAAATCGAACTTATACGTGGTCGCGTCTTCGGAACTCTTAATTTTCATGGCTTTTTATTTTTTATTTCGATTCTGAAGGGTGGCCATACAAAATTATTGGGTGGGCAAACGTCTTCCACATCTACACTAACGAAATGCGTCGTTGGACAAACGATTCGAACGTTTAGTTAATAAATAATCGAACATATACTTGGTCGCGTCTTCGGAACTCTTCATTTTCGTGGTTTTTATTTTTTTATTTCGATTCTGTAGGGTGGGCATACGAAATTATTGGATGGGCAAACGTCTTCTACATCTAGACTAAAGGACTGCATCGTTGAAAGATCGATTTTGATAATATTTTCGGAAAAAATCGAACTTATACGTGGTCGCGTCTACGGAACTCTTCATTTTCGTGGCTTTTTATTTTTTATTTCGATTCTGAAGGGTGGCCATACGAAATTATTGGATGGGCAAACGTCTTCCACATCTACACTAACGAAATGCGTCGTTGGACAAACGATTCGAACGTTTAGTTAATAAATAATGGAACTTATACGTGGTCGCGTCTTCGGAACTCTTCATTTTCGTGGTTTTTAGTTTTTATTTCGATTCTGAAGGGTGGGCATACGAAATTATTGGGAGGGCAAACGTCTTCTACATCTAGACTAAAGGACTGCATCGTTGAAAGATCGATTTTGATAATATTTTCGGAAAAAATCGAACTTGTACGTGATCGCGTCTTCGGAACTCTTCATTTTCGAGGTTTTTATTTTTTTATTTTTGATTCTGAAGGGTGGGCATACGAAATTATTGGATGGGCAAACGTCTTCCACATCTACACTAACGAAATGCGTCGTTGGACAAACGATTCGAACGTTTAGTTAATAAATAATCGAACTTATACGTGGTCGCGTCTTCGGAACTCTTCATTTTCGCCGTTTTTATTTTTTTAATCGATTCTGAAGGGTGGGCATACGAAATTATTGGGTGGGCAAACGTCTTCTACATCTAGACTAAAGGACTGCCTCGTTGAAAGATCGATTTTGATAATATTTTCGGAAAAAATCGAACTTGTACGTGATCGCGTCTTCGGAACTCTTCATTTTCGAGGTTTTTATTTTTTAATTCGATTCTGAAGAGTGCGCATACGAAATTGTTGGGTGGGCAAATCTCTTCTACATCTAGACTAACGGACTGCATCGTTGAAAGATCGATTTTGATAACATTTTCGGAAAAAATCGAACTTATACGTGGTCGCGTCTTCGGAACGCTTCATTTTCGCGGTTTTTATTTTTTTATTTCGATTCTGAAGGGTGGGCATACGAAATTATTGGATGGGCAAACGTCTTCCACATCTACACTAACGGAATGCGTCGTTGAACAAACGATTCGAACGTTTAGTTAATAAATAATCGAACTTATACGTGGTCGCGTCTTCGGAACTCTTCATTTTCGTGGGTTTTATTTTTTATTTCGATTCTGAAGTGTGGGCATACGAAATTATTGGGTGGGCAAACGTCTTCTACATCTAGACTAAAGGACTGCATCGTTGAAAGATCGATTTTGATAATATTTTCGGAAAAAATCGAACTTGTACGTGATCGCGTCTTCGGAACTCTCCATTTTCGAGGTTTTTATTTTTTTATTTTTGATTCTGATGGGTGTGCATACGAAATTATTGGATGGGCAAACGTCTTCCACATCTACACTAACGAAATGCGTCGTTGGACAAACGATTCGAACGTTTAGTTAATAAATAATCGAACTTATACTTGGTCGCGTCTTCGGAACTCTTCATTTTCGTGGTTTTTATTTTTTATTTCGATTCTGAAGGGTGGGCATACGAAATTATTGGGTGGGCAAACGTCTTCTACATCTAGACTAAAGGACTGCATCGTTGAAAGATCGATTTTGATAATATTTTCGGAAAAAATCGAACTTATACGTGGTCGCGTCTACGGAACTCTTCATTTTCGTGGTTTTTATTTTTTATTTCGATTCTGAAGGGTGGGCATACGAAATTATTGGGTGGGCAAACGTGTTCTACATCTAGACTAAAGGACTGCATCGTTGAAAGATCGATTTTGATAATATTTTCGGAAAAAATTGAACTTATACGTGGTCGCGTCTACGGAACTCTTCATTTTCGCGGTTTTTATTTTTTAATTCGATTCTGAAGAGTGCGCATACGAAATTATTGGGTGGGCACATCTCTTCTACATCTAGACTAACGGACTGCATCGTTGAAAGATCGATTTTGATAACATTTTCGGAAAAAATCGAACTTATACGTGGTCGCGTCTTCGGAACTCTTAATTTTCATGGCTTTTTATTTTTTATTTCGATTCTGAAGGGTGGCCATACGAAATTATTGGGTGGGCAAACGTCTTCTACATCTAGACTAAAGGACTGCATCGTTGAAAGATCGATTTTGATAATATTTTCGGAAAAAATCGAACTTATACGTGGTCGCGTCATTCGGAACTCTTCATTTTCGCGGTTTTTATTTTTTTATTCGATTCTGAAGGGTGGGCATACGAAATTATTGTATGGGCAAACGTCTTCCACATCTACACTAACGAAATGCGTCGTTGGACAAACGATTCGAACGTTTAGTTAATAAATAATCGAACTTATACGTGGTCGCGTCTTCGGAACTCTTCATTTTCGTGGTTTTTATTTTTTATTTCGATTCTGAAGGGTGGGCATACGAAATTATTGGGTGGGCAAACGTCTTCTACATCTAGACTAAAGGACTGCATCGTTGAAAGATCGATTTTGATAATATTTTCGGAAAAAATCGAACTTATACGTGGTCGCGTCTACGGAACTCTTCATTTTCGCGGTTTTCATTTTTTAATTCGATTCTGAAGAGTGCGCATACGAAATTATTGGGTGGGCACATCTCTTCTACATCTAGACTAACGGACTGCATCGTTGAAAGATCGATTTTGATAACATTTTCGGAAATAATCGAACTTATACGTGGTCGCGTCTTCGGAACTCTTCATTTTCGTGGTTTTTATTTTTTATTTCGATTCTGAAGCGTGGGCATACGAAATTATTGGGTGGGCAAACGTCTTCTACATCTAGACTAAAGGACTGCATCGTTGAAAGATCGATTTTGATAATATTTTCGGAAAAAATCGAACTTATACGTGGTCGCGTCTACGGAACTCTTCATTTTCGCGGTTTTTATTTTTTTATTTTTGATTCTGAAGGGTGGGCATACGAAATTATTGGATGGGCAAACGTCTCCCACAACTACACTAACGAAATGCGTCGTTGGACAAACGATTCGAACGTTTAGTTAAAAAATAATCGAACTTATACTTGGTCGCGTCTTCGGAACTCATCATTTTCGTGGTTTTTATTTTTTATTTCGATTCTGAAGGGTGGGCATACGAAATTATTGGGTGGGCAAACGTCTTCTACATCTAGACTAAAGGACTGCATCGTTGAAAGATCGATTTTGATAATATTTTCGGAAAAAATCGAACTTATACGTGGTCGCGTCTACGGAACTCTTCATTTTCGCGGTTTTCATTTTTTATTTCGATTCTGAAGAGTGCGCATACGAAATTATTGGGTGGGCACATCTCTTCTACATCTAGACTAACGGACTGCATCGTTGAAAGATCGATTTTGATAACATTTTCGGAAATAATCGAACTTATACGTGGTCGCGTCTTCGGAACTCTTCATTTTCGTGGTTTTTATTTTTTATTTCGATTCTGAAGCGTGGGCATACGAAATTATTGGGTGGGCAAACGTCTTCTACATCTAGACTAAAGGACTGCATCGTTGAAAGATCGATTTTGATAATATTTTCGGAAAAAATCGAACTTATACGTGGTCGCGTCTACGGAACTCTTCATTTTCGCGGTTTTTATTTTTTTATTTTTGATTCTGAAGGGTGGGCATACGAAATTATTCGATGGGCAAACGTCTTCCACATCTACACTAACGAAATGCGTCGTTGGACAAACGATTCGAACGTTTAGTTAATAAATAATCGAACTTATACGTGGTCGCGTCTTCGGAACTCATCATTTTCGTGGTTTTTATTTTTTATTTCGATTCTGAAGGGTGGGCATACGAAATTATTGGGTGGGCAAACGTCTTCTACATCTAGACTAAAGGACTGCATCGTTGAAAGATCGATTTTGATAATATTTTCGGAAAAAATCGAACTTATACGTGGTCGCGTCTTCGGAACTCTTCATTTTCGCGGTTTTTATTTTTTATTTCGATTCTGAAGGGTGGGCATACGAAATTATTGGGTGGGCAAACGTCTTCCACATCTAAACTAACGAAATGCGTCGTTGGACAAACGATTCGAACGTTTAGTTAATAAATAATCGAACTTTTACGTGGTCGCGTCTTCGGAACTCTTCAGTTTCGTGGTTTTTATTTTTTATTTCGATTCTGAAGGGTGGGCATCCGAAATTATTGGGTGGGCAAATCTCTTCTACATCTAGACCAGGGTTGACTAACTGGTGGCTCACGGGCCACCGGGGGCACCTCCGCCTTGCTGTTACGCTGAACGGCCCCCCTCCATTCCTACCAGACACTGACGATCGCAGTCGAAAAGAGAAGGAAAGAAAGAAGAATCCACTGCGATCGTCAGATTTCGGTCGGTATGGAGGGGGGGCCGGTCAGCGTAGCAGCAAGGCGGAGGAGCCCCCGGTGGCTCGTGAGTCACCAGTTAGTCAACCCTGATCTAGACTAACGGACTGCATCGTTGAAAGATCGATTTTGATAATATTTTCGAAAAAAATCGTACTTATACGTGGTCGCGTCTTCGGAACTCTTCATTTTCGCGGTTTTTATTTTTTATTTCGATTCTGAAGGGTGGGCATACGAAATTATTGGGTGGGCAAATCTCTTCTACATCTAGACTAAAGGACTGCATCGTTGAAAGATCGATTTTGATAATATTTTCGGAAAAAATTGAACTTATACGTGGTCGCGTCTACGGAACTCTTCATTTTCGCGGTTTTTATTTTTTAATTCGATTCTGAAGAGTGCGCATACGAAATTATTGGGTGGGCACATCTCTTCTACATCTAGACTAACGGAATGCATCGTTGAAAGATCGATTTTGATAACATTTTCGGAAAAAATCGAACTTATACGTGGTCGCGTCTTCGGAACTCTTAATTTTCATGGCTTTTTATTTTTTATTTCGATTCTGAAGGGTGGCCATACGAAATTATTGGGTGGGCAAACGTCTTCTACATCTAGACTAAAGGACTGCATCGTTGAAAGATCGATTTTGATAATATTTTCGGAAAAAATCGAACTTATACGTGGTCGCGTCATTCGGAACTCTTCATTTTCGCGGTTTTTATTTTTTTATTCGATTCTGAAGGGTGGGCATACGAAATTATTGGATGGGCAAACGTCTTCCACATCTACACTAACGAAATGCGTCGTTGGACAAACGATTCGAACGTTTAGTTAATAAATAATCGAACTTATACGTGGTCGCGTCTTCGGAACTCTTCATTTTCGTGGTTTTTATTTTTTATTTCGATTCTGAAGGGTGGGCATACGAAATTATTGGGTGGGCAAACGTCTTCTACATCTAGACTAAAGGACTGCATCGTTGAAAGATCGATTTTGATAATATTTTCGGAAAAAATCGAACTTATACGTGGTCGCGTCTACGGAACTCTTCATTTTCGCGGTTTTTATTTTTTAATTCGATTCTGAATAGTGCGCATACGAAATTGTTGGGTGGGCACATCTCTTCTACATCTAGACTAACGGACTGCATCGTTGAAAGATCGATTTTGATAACGTTTTCGGAAATAATCGAACTTATACGTGGTCGCGTCTTCGGAACTCTTCATTTTCGTGGCTTTTTATTTTTTATTTCGATTCTGAAGGGTGGCCATACGAAATTATTGGATGGGCAAACGTCTTCCACATCTGCACTAACGAAATGCGTCGTTGGACAAACGATTCGAACGTTTAGTTAATAAATAATCGAACATATACTTGGTCGCGTCTTCGGAACTCTTCATTTTCGTGGTTTTTATTTTTTATTTCGATTCTGAAGGGTGGGCATACGAAATTATTGGGTGGGCAAACGTCTTCTACATCTAGACTAAAGGACTGCATCGTTGAAAGATCGATTTTGATAATATTTTCGGAAAAAATTGAACTTATACGTGGTCGCGTCTACGGAACTCTTCATTTTCGCGGTTTTTATTTTTTAATTCGATTCTGAAGAGTGCGCATACGAAATTATTGGGTGGGCACATCTCTTCTACATCTAGGCTAACGGACTGCATCGTTGAAAGTTTGATTTTGATAACATTTTCGGAAAAAATCGAACTTATACGTGGTCGTGTCTTCGGAACTCTTAATTTTCATGGCTTTTTATTTTTTATTTCGATTCTGAAGGGTGGCCATACGAAATTATTGGGTGGGCACATCTCTTCTACATCTAGACTAAAGGACTGCATCGTTGAAAGATCGATTTTGATAATATTTTCGGAAAAAATCGAACTTATACGTGGTCGCGTCTACGGAACTCTTCATTTTCGCGGTTTTTATTTTTTAATTCGATTCTGAATAGTGCGCATACGAAATTGTTGGGTGGGCACATCTCTTCTACATCTAGACTAACGGACTGCATCGTTGAAAGATCGATTTTGATAACGTTTTCGGAAATAATCGAACTTATACGTGGTCGCGTCTTCGGAACTCTTAATTTTCGTGGCTTTTTATTTTTTATTTCGATTCTGAAGGGTGGCCATACGAAATTATTGGATGGGCAAACGTCTTCTACATCTAGACTAAAGGACTGCATCGTTGAAAGATCGATTTTGATAATATTTTCGGAAAAAATCGAACTTATACGTGGTCGCGTCTACGGAACTCTTCATTTTCGAGGTTTTTATTTTTTTATTTTTGATTCTGAAGGGTGTGCATACGAAATTATTGGATGGGCAAACGTCTTCCACATCTACACTAACGAAATGCGTCGTTGGACAAACGATTCGAACGTTTAGTTAATAAATAATCGAACATATACTTGGTCGCGTCTTCGGAACTCTTCATTTTCGTGGTTTTTATTTTTTATTTCGATTCTGAAGGGTGGGCATACGAAATTATTGGGTGGGCAAACGTCTTCTATATCTAGACTAAAGGACTGCATCGTTGAAAGATCGATTTTGATAATATTTTCGGAAAAAATCGAACTTATACGTGGTCGCGTCTTCGGAACTCTTCATTTTCGCGGTTTTTATTTGTTCATTTCGATTCTGAAGGGTGGGCATACGAAATTATTGGATGAGCAAACGTCTTCCACATCTACACTAACGAAATGCGTCGTTGAACAAACGATTCGAACGTTTAGTTAATAAATAATCGAACTTATACGTGGTCGCGTCTTCGGAACTCTTCATTTTCGTGGTTTATATTTTTTATTTCGATTCTGAAGGATGGGCATACGAAATTATTGGGTGGGCAAACGTCTTCTACATCTAGACTAAAGGACTGCATCGTTGAAAGATCAATTTTGATAACATTTTCGGAAAAAATCGAACTTATACGTGGTCGCGTCTTCGGAACTCTTCATTTTCGTGGTTTTTATTTTTTATTTCGATTCTGAAGGGTGGGCATACGAAATTATTGGGTGGGCAAACGTCTTCTACATCTAGACTAAAGGACTGCATCGTTGAAAGATCGATTTTGATAATATTTTCGGAAAAAATTGAACTTATACGTGGTCGCGTCTACGGAACTCTTCATTTTCGCGGTTTTTATTTTTTAATTCGATTCTGAAGAGTGCGCATACGAAATTATTGGGTGGGCACATCTCTTCTACATCTAGACTAACGGACTGCATCGTTGAAAGATCGATTTTGATAACATTTTCGGAAAAAATCGAACTTATACGTGGTCGCGTCTTCGGAACTCTTAATTTTCATGGCTTTTTATTTTTTATTTCGATTCTGAAGGGTGGCCATACGAAATTATTGGGTGGGCAAACGTCTTCCACATCTACACTAACGAAATGCGTCGTTGGACAAACGATTCGAACGTTTAGTTAATAAATAATCGAACATATACTTGGTCGCGTCTTCGGAACTCTTCATTTTCGTGGTTTTTATTTTTTTATTTCGATTCTGTAGGGTGGGCATACGAAATTATTGGATGGGCAAACGTCTTCTACATCTAGACTAAAGGACTGCTTCGTTGAAAGATCGATTTTGATAATATTTTCGGAAAAAATCGAACTTATACGTGGTCGCGTCTACGGAACTCTTCATTTTCGTGGCTTTTTATTTTTTATTTCGATTCTGAAGGGTGGCCATACGAAATTATTGGATGGGCAAACGTCTTCCACATCTACACTAACGAAATGCGTCGTTGGACAAACGATTCGAACGTTTATTTAATAAATAATCGAACTTATACGTGGTCGCGTCTTCGGAACTCTTCATTTTCGAGGGTTTTATTTTTTATTTCGATTCTGAAGGGTGGGCATACGAAATTATTGGGTGGGCAAACGTCTTCTACATCTAGACTAAAGGACTGCATCGTTGAAAGATCGATTTTGATAATATTTTCGGAAAAAATCGAACTTATACGTGGTCGCGTCATTCGGAACTCTTCATTTTCGCGGTTTTTATTTTTTTATTCGATTCTGAAGGGTGGGCATACGAAATTATTGGATGGGCAAACGTCTTCCACATCTACACTAACGAAATGCGTCGTTGGACAAACGATTCGAACGTTTAGTTAATAAATAATGGAACTTATACGTGGTCGCGTCTTCGGAACTCTTCATTTTCGTGGTTTTTAGTTTTTATTTCGATTCTGAAGGGTGGACATACGAAATTATTGGGAGGGCAAACGTCTTCTACATCTAGACTAAAGGACTGCATCGTTGAAAGATCGATTTTGATAACATTTTCGGAAATAATCGAACTTATACGTGGTCGCGTCTTCGGAACTCTTCATTTTCGTGGTTTTTATTTTTTATTTCGATTCTGAAGCGTGGGCATACGAAATTATTGGGTGGGCAAACGTCTTCTACATCTAGACTAAAGGACTGCATCGTTGAAAGATCGATTTTGATAATATTTTCGGAAAAAATCGAACTTATACGTGGTCGCGTCTACGGAACTCTTCATTTTCGCGGTTTTTATTTTTTTATTTTTGATTCTGAAGGGTGGGCATACGAAATTATTGGATGGGCAAACGTCTCCCACAACTACACTAACGAAATGCGTCGTTGGACAAACGATTCGAACGTTTAGTTAAAAAATAATCGAACTTATACTTGGTCGCGTCTTCGGAACTCATCATTTTCGTGGTTTTTATTTTTTATTTCGATTCTGAAGGGTGGGCATACGAAATTATTGGGTGGGCAAACGTCTTCTACATCTAGACTAAAGGACTGCATCGTTGAAAGATCGATTTTGATAATATTTTCGGAAAAAATCGAACTTATACGTGGTCGCGTCATTCGGAACTCTTCATTTTCGCGGTTTTTATTTTTTTATTCGATTCTGAAGGGTGGGCATACGAAATTATTGGATGGGCAAACGTCTTCCACATCTACACTAACGAAATGCGTCGTTGGACAAACGATTCGAACGTTTAGTTAATAAATAATCGAACTTATACGTGGTCGCGTCTTCGGAACTCTTCATTTTCGTGGTTTTTATTTTTTATTTCGATTCTGAAGGGTGGGCATACGAAATTATTGGGTGGGCAAACGTCTTCTACATCTAGACTAAAGGACTGCATCGTTGAAAGATCGATTTTGATAATATTTTCGGAAAAAATCGAACTTATACGTGGTCGCGTCATTCGGAACTCTTCATTTTCGCGGTTTTTATTTTTTTATTCGATTCTGAAGGGTGGGCATACGAAATTATTGGATGGGCAAAGGTCTTCCACATCTACACTAACGAAATGCGTCGTTGGACAAACGATTCGAACGTTTAGTTAATAAATAATCGAACTTATACTTGGTCGCGTCTTCGGAACTCTTCATTTTCGTGGTTTTTATTTTTTATTTCGATTCTGAAGGGTGGGCATACGAAATTATTGGGTGGGCAAACGTCTTCTACATCTAGACTAAAGGACTGCATCGTTGAAAGATCGATTTTGATAATATTTTCGGAAAAAATCGAACTTATACGTGGTCGCGTCTACGGAACTCTTCATTTTCGCGGTTTTCATTTTTTAATTCGATTCTGAAGAGTGCGCATACGAAATTATTGGGTGGGCACATCTCTTCTACATCTAGACTAACGGACTGCATCGTTGAAAGATCGATTTTGATAACATTTTCGGAAATAATCGAACTTATACGTGGTCGCGTCTTCGGAACTCTTCATTTTCGTGGTTTTTATTTTTTATTTCGATTCTGAAGGGTGGGCATACGAAATTATTGGGTGGGCAAACGTCTTCTACATCTAGACTAAAGGACTGCATCGTTGAAAGATCGATTTTGATAATATTTTCGGAAAAAATCGAACTTATACGTGGTCGCGTCTACGGAACTCTTCATTTTCGCGGTTTTCATTTTTTAATTCGATTCTGAAGAGTGCGCATACGAAATTATTGGGTGGGCACATCTCTTCTACATCTAGACTAACGGACTGCATCGTTGAAAGATCGATTTTGATAACATTTTCGGAAATAATCGAACTTATACGTGGTCGCGTCTTCGGAACTCTTCATTTTCGTGGTTTTTATTTTTTATTTCGATTCTGAAGGGTGGGCATACGAAATTATTGGGTGGGCAAACGTGTTCTACATCTAGACTAAAGGACTGCATCGTTGAAAGATCGATTTTGATAATATTTTCGGAAAAAATTGAACTTATACGTGGTCGCGTCTACGGATCTCTTCATTTTCGCGGTTTTTATTTTTTAATTCGATTCTGAAGAGTGCGCATACGAAATTATTGGGTGGGCACATCTCTTCTATATCTAGACTAACGGACTGCATCGTTGAAAGATCGATTTTGATAACATTTTCGGAAAAAATCGAACTTATACGTGGTCGCGTCTTCGGAACTCTTAATTTTCATGGCTTTTTATTTTTTATTTCGATTCTGAAGGGTGGCCATACAAAATTATTGGGTGGGCAAACGTCTTCCACATCTACACTAACGAAATGCGTCGTTGGACAAACGATTCGAACGTTTAGTTAATAAATAATCGAACATATACTTGGTCGCGTCTTCGGAACTCTTCATTTTCGTGGTTTTTATTTTTTTATTTCGATTCTGTAGGGTGGGCATACGAAATTATTGGATGGGCAAACGTCTTCTACATCTAGACTAAAGGACTGCATCGTTGAAAGATCGATTTTGATAATATTTTCGGAAAAAATCGAACTTATACGTGGTCGCGTCTACGGAACTCTTCATTTTCGTGGCTTTTTATTTTTTATTTCGATTCTGAAGGGTGGCCATACGAAATTATTGGATGGGCAAACGTCTTCCACATCTACACTAACGAAATGCGTCGTTGGACAAACGATTCGAACGTTTAGTTAATAAATAATGGAACTTATACGTGGTCGCGTCTTCGGAACTCTTCATTTTCGTGGTTTTTAGTTTTTATTTCGATTCTGAAGGGTGGGCATACGAAATTATTGGGAGGGCAAACGTCTTCTACATCTAGACTAAAGGACTGCATCGTTGAAAGATCGATTTTGATAATATTTTCGGAAAAAATCGAACTTGTACGTGATCGCGTCTTCGGAACTCTTCATTTTCGAGGTTTTTATTTTTTTATTTTTGATTCTGAAGGGTGGGCATACGAAATTATTGGATGGGCAAACGTCTTCCACATCTACACTAACGAAATGCGTCGTTGGACAAACGATTCGAACGTTTAGTTAATAAATAATCGAACTTATACGTGGTCGCGTCTTCGGAACTCTTCATTTTCGCCGTTTTTATTTTTTTAATCGATTCTGAAGGGTGGGCATACGAAATTATTGGGTGGGCAAACGTCTTCTACATCTAGACTAAAGGACTGCCTCGTTGAAAGATCGATTTTGATAATATTTTCGGAAAAAATCGAACTTGTACGTGATCGCGTCTTCGGAACTCTTCATTTTCGAGGTTTTTATTTTTTAATTCGATTCTGAAGAGTGCGCATACGAAATTGTTGGGTGGGCAAATCTCTTCTACATCTAGACTAACGGACTGCATCGTTGAAAGATCGATTTTGATAACATTTTCGGAAAAAATCGAACTTATACGTGGTCGCGTCTTCGGAACGCTTCATTTTCGCGGTTTTTATTTTTTTATTTCGATTCTGAAGGGTGGGCATACGAAATTATTGGATGGGCAAACGTCTTCCACATCTACACTAACGGAATGCGTCGTTGAACAAACGATTCGAACGTTTAGTTAATAAATAATCGAACTTATACGTGGTCGCGTCTTCGGAACTCTTCATTTTCGTGGGTTTTATTTTTTATTTCGATTCTGAAGTGTGGGCATACGAAATTATTGGGTGGGCAAACGTCTTCTACATCTAGACTAAAGGACTGCATCGTTGAAAGATCGATTTTGATAATATTTTCGGAAAAAATCGAACTTGTACGTGATCGCGTCTTCGGAACTCTCCATTTTCGAGGTTTTTATTTTTTTATTTTTGATTCTGATGGGTGTGCATACGAAATTATTGGATGGGCAAACGTCTTCCACATCTACACTAACGAAATGCGTCGTTGGACAAACGATTCGAACGTTTAGTTAATAAATAATCGAACTTATACTTGGTCGCGTCTTCGGAACTCTTCATTTTCGTGGTTTTTATTTTTTATTTCGATTCTGAAGGGTGGGCATACGAAATTATTGGGTGGGCAAACGTCTTCTACATCTAGACTAAAGGACTGCATCGTTGAAAGATCGATTTTGATAATATTTTCGGAAAAAATCGAACTTATACGTGGTCGCGTCTACGGAACTCTTCATTTTCGTGGTTTTTATTTTTTATTTCGATTCTGAAGGGTGGGCATACGAAATTATTGGGTGGGCAAACGTGTTCTACATCTAGACTAAAGGACTGCATCGTTGAAAGATCGATTTTGATAATATTTTCGGAAAAAATTGAACTTATACGTGGTCGCGTCTACGGAACTCTTCATTTTCGCGGTTTTTATTTTTTAATTCGATTCTGAAGAGTGCGCATACGAAATTATTGGGTGGGCACATCTCTTCTACATCTAGACTAACGGACTGCATCGTTGAAAGATCGATTTTGATAACATTTTCGGAAAAAATCGAACTTATACGTGGTCGCGTCTTCGGAACTCTTAATTTTCATGGCTTTTTATTTTTTATTTCGATTCTGAAGGGTGGCCATACGAAATTATTGGGTGGGCAAACGTCTTCTACATCTAGACTAAAGGACTGCATCGTTGAAAGATCGATTTTGATAATATTTTCGGAAGAAATCGAACTTATACGTGGTCGCGTCATTCGGAACTCTTCATTTTCGCGGTTTTTATTTTTTTATTCGATTCTGAAGGGTGGGCATACGAAATTATTGTATGGGCAAACGTCTTCCACATCTACACTAACGAAATGCGTCGTTGGACAAACGATTCGAACGTTTAGTTAATAAATAATCGAACTTATACGTGGTCGCGTCTTCGGAACTCTTCATTTTCGTGGTTTTTATTTTTTATTTCGATTCTGAAGGGTGGGCATACGAAATTATTGGGTGGGCAAACGTCTTCTACATCTAGACTAAAGGACTGCATCGTTGAAAGATCGATTTTGATAATATTTTCGGAAAAAATCGAACTTATACGTGGTCGCGTCTACGGAACTCTTCATTTTCGCGGTTTTCATTTTTTAATTCGATTCTGAAGAGTGCGCATACGAAATTATTGGGTGGGCACATCTCTTCTACATCTAGACTAACGGACTGCATCGTTGAAAGATCGATTTTGATAACATTTTCGGAAATAATCGAACTTATACGTGGTCGCGTCTTCGGAACTCTTCATTTTCGTGGTTTTTATTTTTTATTTCGATTCTGAAGCGTGGGCATACGAAATTATTGGGTGGGCAAACGTCTTCTACATCTAGACTAAAGGACTGCATCGTTGAAAGATCGATTTTGATAATATTTTCGGAAAAAATCGAACTTATACGTGGTCGCGTCTACGGAACTCTTCATTTTCGCGGTTTTCATTTTTTTATTTTTGATTCTGAAGGGTGGGCATACGAAATTATTGGATGGGCAAACGTCTCCCACAACTACACTAACGAAATGCGTCGTTGGACAAACGATTCGAACGTTTAGTTAAAAAATAATCGAACTTATACTTGGTCGCGTCTTCGGAACTCATCATTTTCGTGGTTTTTATTTTTTATTTCGATTCTGAAGGGTGGGCATACGAAATTATTGGGTGGGCAAACGTCTTCTACATCTAGACTAAAGGACTGCATCGTTGAAAGATCGATTTTGATAATATTTTCGGAAAAAATCGAACTTATACGTGGTCGCGTCTACGGAACTCTTCATTTTCGCGGTTTTCATTTTTTATTTCGATTCTGAAGAGTGCGCATACGAAATTATTGGGTGGGCACATCTCTTCTACATCTAGACTAACGGACTGCATCGTTGAAAGATCGATTTTGATAACATTTTCGGAAATAATCGAACTTATACGTGGTCGCGTCTTCGGAACTCTTCATTTTCGTGGTTTTTATTTTTTATTTCGATTCTGAAGCGTGGGCATACGAAATTATTGGGTGGGCAAACGTCTTCTACATCTAGACTAAAGGACTGCATCGTTGAAAGATCGATTTTGATAATATTTTCGGAAAAAATCGAACTTATACGTGGTCGCGTCTACGGAACTCTTCATTTTCGCGGTTTTTATTTTTTTATTTTTGATTCTGAAGGGTGGGCATACGAAATTATTCGATGGGCAAACGTCTTCCACATCTACACTAACGAAATGCGTCGTTGGACAAACGATTCGAACGTTTAGTTAATAAATAATCGAACTTATACGTGGTCGCGTCTTCGGAACTCATCATTTTCGTGGTTTTTATTTTTTATTTCGATTCTGAAGGGTGGGCATACGAAATTATTGGGTGGGCAAACGTCTTCTACATCTAGACTAAAGGACTGCATCGTTGAAAGATCGATTTTGATAATATTTTCGGAAAAAATCGAACTTATACGTGGTCGCGTCTTCGGAACTCTTCATTTTCGCGGTTTTTATTTTTTATTTCGATTCTGAAGGGTGGGCATACGAAATTATTGGGTGGGCAAACGTCTTCCACATCTAAACTAACGAAATGCGTCGTTGGACAAACGATTCGAACGTTTAGTTAATAAATAATCGAACTTTTACGTGGTCGCGTCTTCGGAACTCTTCAGTTTCGTGGTTTTTATTTTTTATTTCGATTCTGAAGGGTGGGCATCCGAAATTATTGGGTGGGCAAATCTCTTCTACATCTAGACCAGGGTTGACTAACTGGTGGCTCACGGGCCACCGGGGGCACCTCCGCCTTGCTGTTACGCTGAACGGCCCCCCTCCATTCCTACCAGACACTGACGATCGCAGTCGAAAAGAGAAGGAAAGAAAGAAGAATCCACTGCGATCGTCAGATTTCGGTCGGTATGGAGGGGGGGCCGGTCAGCGTAGCAGCAAGGCGGAGGAGCCCCCGGTGGCTCGTGAGTCACCAGTTAGTCAACCCTGATCTAGACTAACGGACTGCATCGTTGAAAGATCGATTTTGATAATATTTTCGAAAAAAATCGTACTTATACGTGGTCGCGTCTTCGGAACTCTTCATTTTCGCGGTTTTTATTTTTTATTTCGATTCTGAAGGGTGGGCATACGAAATTATTGGGTGGGCAAATCTCTTCTACATCTAGACTAAAGGACTGCATCGTTGAAAGATCGATTTTGATAATATTTTCGGAAAAAATTGAACTTATACGTGGTCGCGTCTACGGAACTCTTCATTTTCGCGGTTTTTATTTTTTAATTCGATTCTGAAGAGTGCGCATACGAAATTATTGGGTGGGCACATCTCTTCTACATCTAGACTAACGGAATGCATCGTTGAAAGATCGATTTTGATAACATTTTCGGAAAAAATCGAACTTATACGTGGTCGCGTCTTCGGAACTCTTAATTTTCATGGCTTTTTATTTTTTATTTCGATTCTGAAGGGTGGCCATACGAAATTATTGGGTGGGCAAACGTCTTCTACATCTAGACTAAAGGACTGCATCGTTGAAAGATCGATTTTGATAATATTTTCGGAAAAAATCGAACTTATACGTGGTCGCGTCATTCGGAACTCTTCATTTTCGCGGTTTTTATTTTTTTATTCGATTCTGAAGGGTGGGCATACGAAATTATTGGATGGGCAAACGTCTTCCACATCTACACTAACGAAATGCGTCGTTGGACAAACGATTCGAACGTTTAGTTAATAAATAATCGAACTTATACGTGGTCGCGTCTTCGGAACTCTTCATTTTCGTGGTTTTTATTTTTTATTTCGATTCTGAAGGGTGGGCATACGAAATTATTGGGTGGGCAAACGTCTTCTACATCTAGACTAAAGGACTGCATCGTTGAAAGATCGATTTTGATAATATTTTCGGAAAAAATCGAACTTATACGTGGTCGCGTCTACGGAACTCTTCATTTTCGCGGTTTTTATTTTTTAATTCGATTCTGAATAGTGCGCATACGAAATTGTTGGGTGGGCACATCTCTTCTACATCTAGACTAACGGACTGCATCGTTGAAAGATCGATTTTGATAACGTTTTCGGAAATAATCGAACTTATACGTGGTCGCGTCTTCGGAACTCTTCATTTTCGTGGCTTTTTATTTTTTATTTCGATTCTGAAGGGTGGCCATACGAAATTATTGGATGGGCAAACGTCTTCCACATCTGCACTAACGAAATGCGTCGTTGGACAAACGATTCGAACGTTTAGTTAATAAATAATCGAACATATACTTGGTCGCGTCTTCGGAACTCTTCATTTTCGTGGTTTTTATTTTTTATTTCGATTCTGAAGGGTGGGCATACGAAATTATTGGGTGGGCAAACGTCTTCTACATCTAGACTAAAGGACTGCATCGTTGAAAGATCGATTTTGATAATATTTTCGGAAAAAATTGAACTTATACGTGGTCGCGTCTACGGAACTCTTCATTTTCGCGGTTTTTATTTTTTAATTCGATTCTGAAGAGTGCGCATACGAAATTATTGGGTGGGCACATCTCTTCTACATCTAGACTAACGGACTGCATCGTTGAAAGTTTGATTTTGATAACATTTTCGGAAAAAATCGAACTTATACGTGGTCGTGTCTTCGGAACTCTTAATTTTCATGGCTTTTTATTTTTTATTTCGATTCTGAAGGGTGGCCATACGAAATTATTGGGTGGGCACATCTCTTCTACATCTAGACTAAAGGACTGCATCGTTGAAAGATCGATTTTGATAATATTTTCGGAAAAAATCGAACTTATACGTGGTCGCGTCTACGGAACTCTTCATTTTCGCGGTTTTTATTTTTTAATTCGATTCTGAATAGTGCGCATACGAAATTGTTGGGTGGGCACATCTCTTCTACATCTAGACTAACGGACTGCATCGTTGAAAGATCGATTTTGATAACGTTTTCGGAAATAATCGAACTTATACGTGGTCGCGTCTTCGGAACTCTTAATTTTCGTGGCTTTTTATTTTTTATTTCGATTCTGAAGGGTGGCCATACGAAATTATTGGATGGGCAAACGTCTTCTACATCTAGACTAAAGGACTGCATCGTTGAAAGATCGATTTTGATAATATTTTCGGAAAAAATCGAACTTATACGTGGTCGCGTCTACGGAACTCTTCATTTTCGAGGTTTTTATTTTTTTATTTTTGATTCTGAAGGGTGTGCATACGAAATTATTGGATGGGCAAACGTCTTCCACATCTACACTAACGAAATGCGTCGTTGGACAAACGATTCGAACGTTTAGTTAATAAATAATCGAACATATACTTGGTCGCGTCTTCGGAACTCTTCATTTTCGTGGTTTTTATTTTTTATTTCGATTCTGAAGGGTGGGCATACGAAATTATTGGGTGGGCAAACGTCTTCTATATCTAGACTAAAGGACTGCATCGTTGAAAGATCGATTTTGATAATATTTTCGGAAAAAATCGAACTTATACGTGGTCGCGTCTTCGGAACTCTTCATTTTCGCGGTTTTTATTTTTTCATTTCGATTCTGAAGGGTGGGCATACGAAATTATTGGATGAGCAAACGTCTTCCACATCTACACTAACGAAATGCGTCGTTGAACAAACGATTCGAACGTTTAGTTAATAAATAATCGAACTTATACGTGGTCGCGTCTTCGGAACTCTTCATTTTCGTGGTTTATATTTTTTATTTCGATTCTGAAGGATGGGCATACGAAATTATTGGGTGGGCAAACGTCTTCTACATCTAGACTAAAGGACTGCATCGTTGAAAGATCAATTTTGATAACATTTTCGGAAAAAATCGAACTTATACGTGGTCGCGTCTTCGGAACTCTTCATTTTCGTGGTTTTTATTTTTTATTTCGATTCTGAAGGGTGGGCATACGAAATTATTGGGTGGGCAAACGTCTTCTACATCTAGACTAAAGGACTGCATCGTTGAAAGATCGATTTTGATAATATTTTCGGAAAAAATTGAACTTATACGTGGTCGCGTCTACGGAACTCTTCATTTTCGCGGTTTTTATTTTTTAATTCGATTCTGAAGAGTGCGCATACGAAATTATTGGGTGGGCACATCTCTTCTACATCTAGACTAACGGAATGCATCGTTGAAAGATCGATTTTGATAACATTTTCGGAAAAAATCGAACTTATACGTGGTCGCGTCTTCGGAACTCTTAATTTTCATGGCTTTTTATTTTTTATTTCGATTCTGAAGGGTGGCCATACGAAATTATTGGGTGGGCAAACGTCTTCTACATCTAGACTAAAGGACTGCATCGTTGAAAGATCGATTTTGATAATATTTTCGGAAAAAATCGAACTTATACGTGGTCGCGTCATTCGGAACTCTTCATTTTCGCGGTTTTTATTTTTTTATTCGATTCTGAAGGGTGGGCATACGAAATTATTGGATGGGCAAACGTCTTCCACATCTACACTAACGAAATGCGTCGTTGGACAAACGATTCGAACGTTTAGTTAATAAATAATCGAACTTATACGTGGTCGCGTCTTCGGAACTCTTCATTTTCGTGGTTTTTATTTTTTATTTCGATTCTGAAGGGTGGGCATACGAAATTATTGGGTGGGCAAACGTCTTCTACATCTAGACTAAAGGACTGCATCGTTGAAAGATCGATTTTGATAATATTTTCGGAAAAAATCGAACTTATACGTGGTCGCGTCTACGGAACTCTTCATTTTCGCGGTTTTTATTTTTTAATTCGATTCTGAATAGTGCGCATACGAAATTGTTGGGTGGGCACATCTCTTCTACATCTAGACTAACGGACTGCATCGTTGAAAGATCGATTTTGATAACGTTTTCGGAAATAATCGAACTTATACGTGGTCGCGTCTTCGGAACTCTTCATTTTCGTGGCTTTTTATTTTTTATTTCGATTCTGAAGGGTGGCCATACGAAATTATTGGATGGGCAAACGTCTTCCACATCTGCACTAACGAAATGCGTCGTTGGACAAACGATTCGAACGTTTAGTTAATAAATAATCGAACTTATACGTGGTCGCGTCTTCGGAACTCTTCATTTTCGTGGGTTTTATTTTTTATTTCGATTCTGAAGGGTGGGCATACGAAATTATTGGGTGGGCAAACGTCTTCTACATCTAGACTAAAGGACTGCCTCGTTGAAAGATCGATTTTGATAATATTTTCGGAAAAAATCGAACTTGTACGTGATCGCGTCTTCGGAACTCTTCATTTTCGAGGTTTTTATTTTTTAATTCGATTCTGAAGAGTGCGCATACGAAATTGTTGGGTGGGCAAATCTCTTCTACATCTAGACTAACGGACTGCATCGTTGAAAGATCGATTTTGATAACATTTTCGGAAAAAATCGAACTTATACGTGGTCGCGTCTTCGGAACGCTTCATTTTCGCGGTTTTTATTTTTTTATTTCGATTCTGAAGGGTGGGCATACGAAATTATTGGATGGGCAAACGTCTTCCACATCTACACTAACGGAATGCGTCGTTGAACAAACGATTCGAACGTTTAGTTAATAAATAATCGAACTTATACGTGGTCGCGTCTTCGGAACTCTTCATTTTCGTGGGTTTTATTTTTTATTTCGATTCTGAAGTGTGGGCATACGAAATTATTGGGTGGGCAAACGTCTTCTACATCTAGACTAAAGGACTGCATCGTTGAAAGATCGATTTTGATAATATTTTCGGAAAAAATCGAACTTGTACGTGATCGCGTCTTCGGAACTCTCCATTTTCGAGGTTTTTATTTTTTTATTTTTGATTCTGATGGGTGTGCATACGAAATTATTGGATGGGCAAACGTCTTCCACATCTACACTAACGAAATGCGTCGTTGGACAAACGATTCGAACGTTTAGTTAATAAATAATCGAACTTATACTTGGTCGCGTCTTCGGAACTCTTCATTTTCGTGGTTTTTATTTTTTATTTCGATTCTGAAGGGTGGGCATACGAAATTATTGGGTGGGCAAACGTCTTCTACATCTAGACTAAAGGACTGCATCGTTGAAAGATCGATTTTGATAATATTTTCGGAAAAAATCGAACTTATACGTGGTCGCGTCTACGGAACTCTTCATTTTCGTGGTTTTTATTTTTTATTTCGATTCTGAAGGGTGGGCATACGAAATTATTGGGTGGGCAAACGTGTTCTACATCTAGACTAAAGGACTGCATCGTTGAAAGATCGATTTTGATAATATTTTCGGAAAAAATTGAACTTATACGTGGTCGCGTCTACGGAACTCTTCATTTTCGCGGTTTTTATTTTTTAATTCGATTCTGAAGAGTGCGCATACGAAATTATTGGGTGGGCACATCTCTTCTACATCTAGACTAACGGACTGCATCGTTGAAAGATCGATTTTGATAACATTTTCGGAAAAAATCGAACTTATACGTGGTCGCGTCTTCGGAACTCTTAATTTTCATGGCTTTTTATTTTTTATTTCGATTCTGAAGGGTGGCCATACGAAATTATTGGGTGGGCAAACGTCTTCTACATCTAGACTAAAGGACTGCATCGTTGAAAGATCGATTTTGATAATATTTTCGGAAGAAATCGAACTTATACGTGGTCGCGTCATTCGGAACTCTTCATTTTCGCGGTTTTTATTTTTTTATTCGATTCTGAAGGGTGGGCATACGAAATTATTGTATGGGCAAACGTCTTCCACATCTACACTAACGAAATGCGTCGTTGGACAAACGATTCGAACGTTTAGTTAATAAATAATCGAACTTATACGTGGTCGCGTCTTCGGAACTCTTCATTTTCGTGGTTTTTATTTTTTATTTCGATTCTGAAGGGTGGGCATACGAAATTATTGGGTGGGCAAACGTCTTCTACATCTAGACTAAAGGACTGCATCGTTGAAAGATCGATTTTGATAATATTTTCGGAAAAAATCGAACTTATACGTGGTCGCGTCTACGGAACTCTTCATTTTCGCGGTTTTCATTTTTTAATTCGATTCTGAAGAGTGCGCATACGAAATTATTGGGTGGGCACATCTCTTCTACATCTAGACTAACGGACTGCATCGTTGAAAGATCGATTTTGATAACATTTTCGGAAATAATCGAACTTATACGTGGTCGCGTCTTCGGAACTCTTCATTTTCGTGGTTTTTATTTTTTATTTCGATTCTGAAGCGTGGGCATACGAAATTATTGGGTGGGCAAACGTCTTCTACATCTAGACTAAAGGACTGCATCGTTGAAAGATCGATTTTGATAATATTTTCGGAAAAAATCGAACTTATACGTGGTCGCGTCTACGGAACTCTTCATTTTCGCGGTTTTCATTTTTTTATTTTTGATTCTGAAGGGTGGGCATACGAAATTATTGGATGGGCAAACGTCTCCCACAACTACACTAACGAAATGCGTCGTTGGACAAACGATTCGAACGTTTAGTTAAAAAATAATCGAACTTATACTTGGTCGCGTCTTCGGAACTCATCATTTTCGTGGTTTTTATTTTTTATTTCGATTCTGAAGGGTGGGCATACGAAATTATTGGGTGGGCAAACGTCTTCTACATCTAGACTAAAGGACTGCATCGTTGAAAGATCGATTTTGATAATATTTTCGGAAAAAATCGAACTTATACGTGGTCGCGTCTACGGAACTCTTCATTTTCGCGGTTTTCATTTTTTATTTCGATTCTGAAGAGTGCGCATACGAAATTATTGGGTGGGCACATCTCTTCTACATCTAGACTAACGGACTGCATCGTTGAAAGATCGATTTTGATAACATTTTCGGAAATAATCGAACTTATACGTGGTCGCGTCTTCGGAACTCTTCATTTTCGTGGTTTTTATTTTTTATTTCGATTCTGAAGCGTGGGCATACGAAATTATTGGGTGGGCAAACGTCTTCTACATCTAGACTAAAGGACTGCATCGTTGAAAGATCGATTTTGATAATATTTTCGGAAAAAATCGAACTTATACGTGGTCGCGTCTACGGAACTCTTCATTTTCGCGGTTTTTATTTTTTTATTTTTGATTCTGAAGGGTGGGCATACGAAATTATTCGATGGGCAAACGTCTTCCACATCTACACTAACGAAATGCGTCGTTGGACAAACGATTCGAACGTTTAGTTAATAAATAATCGAACTTATACGTGGTCGCGTCTTCGGAACTCATCATTTTCGTGGTTTTTATTTTTTATTTCGATTCTGAAGGGTGGGCATACGAAATTATTGGGTGGGCAAACGTCTTCTACATCTAGACTAAAGGACTGCATCGTTGAAAGATCGATTTTGATAATATTTTCGGAAAAAATCGAACTTATACGTGGTCGCGTCTTCGGAACTCTTCATTTTCGCGGTTTTTATTTTTTATTTCGATTCTGAAGGGTGGGCATACGAAATTATTGGGTGGGCAAACGTCTTCCACATCTAAACTAACGAAATGCGTCGTTGGACAAACGATTCGAACGTTTAGTTAATAAATAATCGAACTTTTACGTGGTCGCGTCTTCGGAACTCTTCAGTTTCGTGGTTTTTATTTTTTATTTCGATTCTGAAGGGTGGGCATCCGAAATTATTGGGTGGGCAAATCTCTTCTACATCTAGACCAGGGTTGACTAACTGGTGGCTCACGGGCCACCGGGGGCACCTCCGCCTTGCTGTTACGCTGAACGGCCCCCCTCCATTCCTACCAGACACTGACGATCGCAGTCGAAAAGAGAAGGAAAGAAAGAAGAATCCACTGCGATCGTCAGATTTCGGTCGGTATGGAGGGGGGGCCGGTCAGCGTAGCAGCAAGGCGGAGGAGCCCCCGGTGGCTCGTGAGTCACCAGTTAGTCAACCCTGATCTAGACTAACGGACTGCATCGTTGAAAGATCGATTTTGATAATATTTTCGAAAAAAATCGTACTTATACGTGGTCGCGTCTTCGGAACTCTTCATTTTCGCGGTTTTTATTTTTTATTTCGATTCTGAAGGGTGGGCATACGAAATTATTGGGTGGGCAAATCTCTTCTACATCTAGACTAAAGGACTGCATCGTTGAAAGATCGATTTTGATAATATTTTCGGAAAAAATTGAACTTATACGTGGTCGCGTCTACGGAACTCTTCATTTTCGCGGTTTTTATTTTTTAATTCGATTCTGAAGAGTGCGCATACGAAATTATTGGGTGGGCACATCTCTTCTACAT
Source organism: Andrena praecox (assembly GCA_963932275.1). Classification (NCBI taxonomy): domain Eukaryota; kingdom Metazoa; phylum Arthropoda; class Insecta; order Hymenoptera; family Andrenidae; genus Andrena; species Andrena praecox. The sequence goes on from OZ010732.1 coordinate 26,124,121, forward strand.
CTAGACTAACGGAATGCATCGTTGAAAGATCGATTTTGATAACATTTTCGGAAAAAATCGAACTTATACGTGGTCGCGTCTTCGGAACTCTTAATTTTCATGGCTTTTTATTTTTTATTTCGATTCTGAAGGGTGGCCATACGAAATTATTGGGTGGGCAAACGTCTTCTACATCTAGACTAAAGGACTGCATCGTTGAAAGATCGATTTTGATAATATTTTCGGAAAAAATCGAACTTATACGTGGTCGCGTCATTCGGAACTCTTCATTTTCGCGGTTTTTATTTTTTTATTCGATTCTGAAGGGTGGGCATACGAAATTATTGGATGGGCAAACGTCTTCCACATCTACACTAACGAAATGCGTCGTTGGACAAACGATTCGAACGTTTAGTTAATAAATAATCGAACTTATACGTGGTCGCGTCTTCGGAACTCTTCATTTTCGTGGTTTTTATTTTTTATTTCGATTCTGAAGGGTGGGCATACGAAATTATTGGGTGGGCAAACGTCTTCTACATCTAGACTAAAGGACTGCATCGTTGAAAGATCGATTTTGATAATATTTTCGGAAAAAATCGAACTTATACGTGGTCGCGTCTACGGAACTCTTCATTTTCGCGGTTTTTATTTTTTAATTCGATTCTGAATAGTGCGCATACGAAATTGTTGGGTGGGCACATCTCTTCTACATCTAGACTAACGGACTGCATCGTTGAAAGATCGATTTTGATAACGTTTTCGGAAATAATCGAACTTATACGTGGTCGCGTCTTCGGAACTCTTCATTTTCGTGGCTTTTTATTTTTTATTTCGATTCTGAAGGGTGGCCATACGAAATTATTGGATGGGCAAACGTCTTCCACATCTGCACTAACGAAATGCGTCGTTGGACAAACGATTCGAACGTTTAGTTAATAAATAATCGAACATATACTTGGTCGCGTCTTCGGAACTCTTCATTTTCGTGGTTTTTATTTTTTATTTCGATTCTGAAGGGTGGGCATACGAAATTATTGGGTGGGCAAACGTCTTCTACATCTAGACTAAAGGACTGCATCGTTGAAAGATCGATTTTGATAATATTTTCGGAAAAAATTGAACTTATACGTGGTCGCGTCTACGGAACTCTTCATTTTCGCGGTTTTTATTTTTTAATTCGATTCTGAAGAGTGCGCATACGAAATTATTGGGTGGGCACATCTCTTCTACATCTAGACTAACGGACTGCATCGTTGAAAGTTTGATTTTGATAACATTTTCGGAAAAAATCGAACTTATACGTGGTCGTGTCTTCGGAACTCTTAATTTTCATGGCTTTTTATTTTTTATTTCGATTCTGAAGGGTGGCCATACGAAATTATTGGGTGGGCACATCTCTTCTACATCTAGACTAAAGGACTGCATCGTTGAAAGATCGATTTTGATAATATTTTCGGAAAAAATCGAACTTATACGTGGTCGCGTCTACGGAACTCTTCATTTTCGCGGTTTTTATTTTTTAATTCGATTCTGAATAGTGCGCATACGAAATTGTTGGGTGGGCACATCTCTTCTACATCTAGACTAACGGACTGCATCGTTGAAAGATCGATTTTGATAACGTTTTCGGAAATAATCGAACTTATACGTGGTCGCGTCTTCGGAACTCTTAATTTTCGTGGCTTTTTATTTTTTATTTCGATTCTGAAGGGTGGCCATACGAAATTATTGGATGGGCAAACGTCTTCTACATCTAGACTAAAGGACTGCATCGTTGAAAGATCGATTTTGATAATATTTTCGGAAAAAATCGAACTTATACGTGGTCGCGTCTACGGAACTCTTCATTTTCGAGGTTTTTATTTTTTTATTTTTGATTCTGAAGGGTGTGCATACGAAATTATTGGATGGGCAAACGTCTTCCACATCTACACTAACGAAATGCGTCGTTGGACAAACGATTCGAACGTTTAGTTAATAAATAATCGAACATATACTTGGTCGCGTCTTCGGAACTCTTCATTTTCGTGGTTTTTATTTTTTATTTCGATTCTGAAGGGTGGGCATACGAAATTATTGGGTGGGCAAACGTCTTCTATATCTAGACTAAAGGACTGCATCGTTGAAAGATCGATTTTGATAATATTTTCGGAAAAAATCGAACTTATACGTGGTCGCGTCTTCGGAACTCTTCATTTTCGCGGTTTTTATTTTTTCATTTCGATTCTGAAGGGTGGGCATACGAAATTATTGGATGAGCAAACGTCTTCCACATCTACACTAACGAAATGCGTCGTTGAACAAACGATTCGAACGTTTAGTTAATAAATAATCGAACTTATACGTGGTCGCGTCTTCGGAACTCTTCATTTTCGTGGTTTATATTTTTTATTTCGATTCTGAAGGATGGGCATACGAAATTATTGGGTGGGCAAACGTCTTCTACATCTAGACTAAAGGACTGCATCGTTGAAAGATCAATTTTGATAACATTTTCGGAAAAAATCGAACTTATACGTGGTCGCGTCTTCGGAACTCTTCATTTTCGTGGTTTTTATTTTTTATTTCGATTCTGAAGGGTGGGCATACGAAATTATTGGGTGGGCAAACGTCTTCTACATCTAGACTAAAGGACTGCATCGTTGAAAGATCGATTTTGATAATATTTTCGGAAAAAATTGAACTTATACGTGGTCGCGTCTACGGAACTCTTCATTTTCGCGGTTTTTATTTTTTAATTCGATTCTGAAGAGTGCGCATACGAAATTATTGGGTGGGCACATCTCTTCTACATCTAGACTAACGGAATGCATCGTTGAAAGATCGATTTTGATAACATTTTCGGAAAAAATCGAACTTATACGTGGTCGCGTCTTCGGAACTCTTAATTTTCATGGCTTTTTATTTTTTATTTCGATTCTGAAGGGTGGCCATACGAAATTATTGGGTGGGCAAACGTCTTCTACATCTAGACTAAAGGACTGCATCGTTGAAAGATCGATTTTGATAATATTTTCGGAAAAAATCGAACTTATACGTGGTCGCGTCATTCGGAACTCTTCATTTTCGCGGTTTTTATTTTTTTATTCGATTCTGAAGGGTGGGCATACGAAATTATTGGATGGGCAAACGTCTTCCACATCTACACTAACGAAATGCGTCGTTGGACAAACGATTCGAACGTTTAGTTAATAAATAATCGAACTTATACGTGGTCGCGTCTTCGGAACTCTTCATTTTCGTGGTTTTTATTTTTTATTTCGATTCTGAAGGGTGGGCATACGAAATTATTGGGTGGGCAAACGTCTTCTACATCTAGACTAAAGGACTGCATCGTTGAAAGATCGATTTTGATAATATTTTCGGAAAAAATCGAACTTATACGTGGTCGCGTCTACGGAACTCTTCATTTTCGCGGTTTTTATTTTTTAATTCGATTCTGAATAGTGCGCATACGAAATTGTTGGGTGGGCACATCTCTTCTACATCTAGACTAACGGACTGCATCGTTGAAAGATCGATTTTGATAACGTTTTCGGAAATAATCGAACTTATACGTGGTCGCGTCTTCGGAACTCTTCATTTTCGTGGCTTTTTATTTTTTATTTCGATTCTGAAGGGTGGCCATACGAAATTATTGGATGGGCAAACGTCTTCCACATCTGCACTAACGAAATGCGTCGTTGGACAAACGATTCGAACGTTTAGTTAATAAATAATCGAACTTATACGTGGTCGCGTCTTCGGAACTCTTCATTTTCGTGGGTTTTATTTTTTATTTCGATTCTGAAGGGTGGGCATACGAAATTATTGGGTGGGCAAACGTCTTCTACATCTAGACTAAAGGACTGCATCGTTGAAAGATCGATTTTGATAATATTTTCGGAAAAAATCGAACTTATACGTGGTCGCGTCTACGGAACTCTTCATTTTCGAGGTTTTTATTTTTTTATTTTTGATTCTGAAGGGTGGGCATACGAAATTGTTGGATGGGCAAACGTCTTCCACATCTACACTAACGAAATGCGTCGTTGGACAAACGATTCGAACGTTTAGTTAATAAATAATCGAACATATACTTGGTCGCGTCTTCGGAACTCTTCATTTTCGTGGTTTTTATTTTTTATTTCGATTCTGAAGGGTGGGCATACGAAATTATTGGGTGGGCAAACGTCTTCTACATCTAGACTAAAGGACTGCATCGTTGAAAGATCGATTTTGATAATATTTTCGGAAAAAATTGAACTTATACGTGGTCGCGTCTACGGAACTCTTCATTTTCGCGGTTTTTATTTTTTAATTCGATTCTGAAGAGTGCGCATACGAAATTATTGGGTGGGCACATCTCTTCTACATCTAGACTAACGGACTGCATCGTTGAAAGTTTGATTTTGATAACATTTTCGGAAAAAATCGAACTTATACGTGGTCGCGTCTTCGGAACTCTTAATTTTCATGGCTTTTTATTTTTTATTTCGATTCTGAAGGGTGGCCATACGAAATTATTGGGTGGGCACATCTCTTCTACATCTAGACTAAAGGACTGCATCGTTGAAAGATCGATTTTGATAATATTTTCGGAAAAAATCGAACTTATACGTGGTCGCGTCTACGGAACTCTTCATTTTCGAGGTTTTTATTTTTTTATTTTTGATTCTGAAGGGTGGGCATACGAAATTGTTGGATGGGCAAACGTCTTCCACATCTACACTAACGAAATGCGTCGTTGGACAAACGATTCGAACGTTTAGTTAATAAATAATCGAACATATACTTGGTCGCGTCTTCGGAACTCTTCATTTTCGTGGTTTTTATTTTTTATTTCGATTCTGAAGGGTGGGCATACGAAATTATTGGGTGGGCAAACGTCTTCTACATCTAGACTAAAGGACTGCATCGTTGAAAGATCGATTTTGATAATATTTTCGGAAAAAATTGAACTTATACGTGGTCGCGTCTACGGAACTCTTCATTTTCGCGGTTTTTATTTTTTAATTCGATTCTGAAGAGTGCGCATACGAAATTATTGGGTGGGCACATCTCTTCTACATCTAGACTAACGGACTGCATCGTTGAAAGATCGATTTTGATAATATTTTCGGAAAAAATCGAACTTATACGTGGTCGCGTCTACGGAACTCTTCATTTTCGCGGTTTTTATTTTTTAATTCGATTCTGAATAGTGCGCATACGAAATTGTTGGGTGGGCACATCTCTTCTACATCTAGACTAACGGACTGCATCGTTGAAAGATCGATTTTGATAACGTTTTCGGAAATAATCGAACTTATACGTGGTCGCGTCTTCGGAACTCTTAATTTTCGTGGCTTTTTATTTTTTATTTCGATTCTGAAGGGTGGCCATACGAAATTATTGGATGGGCAAACGTCTTCTACATCTAGACTAAAGGACTGCATCGTTGAAAGATCGATTTTGATAATATTTTCGGAAAAAATCGAACTTATACGTGGTCGCGTCTACGGAACTCTTCATTTTCGAGGTTTTTATTTTTTTATTTTTGATTCTGAAGGGTGTGCATACGAAATTATTGGATGGGCAAACGTCTTCCACATCTACACTAACGAAATGCGTCGTTGGACAAACGATTCGAACGTTTAGTTAATAAATAATCGAACATATACTTGGTCGCGTCTTCGGAACTCTTCATTTTCGTGGTTTTTATTTTTTATTTCGATTCTGAAGGGTGGGCATACGAAATTATTGGGTGGGCAAACGTCTTCTATATCTAGACTAAAGGACTGCATCGTTGAAAGATCGATTTTGATAATATTTTCGGAAAAAATCGAACTTATACGTGGTCGCGTCTTCGGAACTCTTCATTTTCGCGGTTTTTATTTTTTCATTTCGATTCTGAAGGGTGGGCATACGAAATTATTGGATGAGCAAACGTCTTCCACATCTACACTAACGAAATGCGTCGTTGAACAAACGATTCGAACGTTTAGTTAATAAATAATCGAACTTATACGTGGTCGCGTCTTCGGAACTCTTCATTTTCGTGGTTTATATTTTTTATTTCGATTCTGAAGGATGGGCATACGAAATTATTGGGTGGGCAAACGTCTTCTACATCTAGACTAAAGGACTGCATCGTTGAAAGATCAATTTTGATAACATTTTCGGAAAAAATCGAACTTATACGTGGTCGCGTCTTCGGAACTCTTCATTTTCGTGGTTTTTATTTTTTATTTCGATTCTGAAGGGTGGGCATACGAAATTATTGGGTGGGCAAACGTCTTCTACATCTAGACTAAAGGACTGCTTCGTTGAAAGATCGATTTTGATAATATTTTCGGAAAAAATTGAACTTATACGTGGTCGCGTCTACGGAACTCTTCATTTTCGCGGTTTTTATTTTTTAATTCGATTCTGGAGAGTGCGCATACGAAATTATTGGGTGGGCACATCTCTTCTACATCTAGACTAACGGACTGCATCGTTGAAAGATCGATTTTGATAACATTTTCGGAAAAAATCGAACTTATACGTGGTCGCGTCTTCGGAACTCTTCATTTTCATGGCTTTTTATTTTTTATTTCGATTCTGAAGGGTGGCCATACGAAATTATTGGGTGGGCAAACGTCTTCTACATCTAGACTAAAGGACTGCATCGTTGAAAGATCGATTTTGATAATATTTTCGGAAAAAATCGAACTTATACGTGGTCGCGTCATTCGGAACTCTTCATTTTCGCGGTTTTTATTTTTTTATTCGATTCTGAAGGGTGGGCATACGAAATTATTGGATGGGCAAACGTCTTCCACATCTACACTAACGAAATGCGTCGTTGGACAAACGATTCGAACGTTTAGTTAATAAATAATCGAACTTATACGTGGTCGCGTCTTCGGAACTCTTCATTTTCGTGGTTTTTATTTTTTACTTCGATTCTGAAGGGTGGGCATACGAAATTATTGGGTGGGCAAACGTCTTCTACATCTAGACTAAAGGACTGCATCGTTGAAAGATCGATTTTGATAATATTTTCGGAAAAAATTGAACTTATACGTGGTCGCGTCTACGGAACTCTTCATTTTCGCGGTTTTTATTTTTTAATTCGATTCTGGAGAATGCGCATACGAAATTATTGGGTGGGCACATCTCTTCTACATCTAGACTAACGGACTGCATCGTTGAAAGATCGATTTTGATAACATTTTCGGAAAAAATCGAACTTATACGTGGTCGCGTCTTCGGAACTCTTCATTTTCATGGCTTTTTATTTTTTATTTCGATTCTGAAGGGTGGCCATACGAAATTATTGGGTGGGCAAACGTCTTCTACATCTAGACTAAAGGACTGCATCGTTGAAAGATCGATTTTGATAATATTTTCGGAAAAAATCGAACTTATACGTGGTCGCGTCTACGGAACTCTTCATTTTCGCGGTTTTTATTTTTTAATTCGATTCTGAATAGTGCGCATACGAAATTGTTGGGTGGGCACATCTCTTCTACATCTAGACTAACGGACTGCATCGTTGAAAGATCGATTTTGATAACGTTTTCGGAAATAATCGAACTTATACGTGGTCGCGTCTTCGGAACTCTTCATTTTCGTGGCTTTTTATTTTTTATTTCGATTCTGAAGGGTGGCCATACGAAATTATTGGATGGGCAAACGTCTTCCACATCTGCACTAACGAAATGCGTCGTTGGACAAACGATTCGAACGTTTAGTTAATAAATAATCGAACTTATACGTGGTCGCGTCTTCGGAACTCTTCATTTTCGTGGGTTTTATTTTTTATTTCGATTCTGAAGGGTGGGCATACGAAATTATTGGGTGGGCAAACGTCTTCTACATCTAGACTAAAGGACTGCATCGTTGAAAGATCGATTTTGATAATATTTTCGGAAAAAATCGAACTTATACGTGGTCGCGTCTACGGAACTCTTCATTTTCGAGGTTTTTATTTTTTTATTTTTGATTCTGAAGGGTGGGCATACGAAATTGTTGGATGGGCAAACGTCTTCCACATCTACACTAACGAAATGCGTCGTTGGACAAACGATTCGAACGTTTAGTTAATAAATAATCGAACATATACTTGGTCGCGTCTTCGGAACTCTTCATTTTCGTGGTTTTTATTTTTTATTTCGATTCTGAAGGGTGGGCATACGAAATTATTGGGTGGGCAAACGTCTTCTACATCTAGACTAAAGGACTGCATCGTTGAAAGATCGATTTTGATAATATTTTCGGAAAAAATTGAACTTATACGTGGTCGCGTCTACGGAACTCTTCATTTTCGCGGTTTTTATTTTTTAATTCGATTCTGAAGAGTGCGCATACGAAATTATTGGGTGGGCACATCTCTTCTACATCTAGACTAACGGACTGCATCGTTGAAAGTTTGATTTTGATAACATTTTCGGAAAAAATCGAACTTATACGTGGTCGCGTCTTCGGAACTCTTAATTTTCATGGCTTTTTATTTTTTATTTCGATTCTGAAGGGTGGCCATACGAAATTATTGGGTGGGCACATCTCTTCTACATCTAGACTAAAGGACTGCATCGTTGAAAGATCGATTTTGATAATATTTTCGGAAAAAATCGAACTTATACGTGGTCGCGTCTACGGAACTCTTCATTTTCGAGGTTTTTATTTTTTTATTTTTGATTCTGAAGGGTGGGCATACGAAATTGTTGGATGGGCAAACGTCTTCCACATCTACACTAACGAAATGCGTCGTTGGACAAACGATTCGAACGTTTAGTTAATAAATAATCGAACTTATACGTGGTCGCGTCTTCGGAACTCTTCATTTTCGTGGTTTTTATTTTTTATTTCGATTCTGAAGGGTGGGCATACGAAATTATTGGGTGGGCAAACGTCTTCTACATCTAGACTAAAGGACTGCATCGTTGAAAGATCGATTTTGATAATATTTTCGGAAAAAATCGAACTTATACGTGGTCGCGTCTACGGAACTCTTCATTTTCGCGGTTTTTATTTTTTAATTCGATTCTGAAGAGTGCGCATACGAAATTATTGGGTGGGCACATCTCTTCTACATCTAGACTAACGGACTGCATCGTTGAAAGTTTGATTTTGATAACATTTTCGGAAAAAATCGAACTTATACGTGGTCGCGTCTTCGGAACTCTTAATTTTCATGGCTTTTTATTTTTTATTTCGATTCTGAAGGGTGGCCATACGAAATTATTGGGTGGGCACATCTCTTCTACATCTAGACTAAAGGACTGCATCGTTGAAAGATCGATTTTGATAATATTTTCGGAAAAAATCGAACTTATACGTGGTCGCGTCATTCGGAACTCTTCATTTTCGAGGTTTTTATTTTTTTATTCGATTCTGAAGGGTGGGCATACGAAATTATTGGATGGGCAAACGTCTTCCACATCTACACTAACGAAATGCGTCTTTGGACAAACGATTCGAACGTTTAGTTAATAAATAATCGAACTTATACGTGGTCGCGTCTTCGGAACTCTTCATTTTCGTGGTTTTTATTTTTTATTTCGATTCTGAAGGGTGGGCATTCGAAATTATTGGGTGGGCAAACGTGTTCTACATCTAGACTAAAGGACTGCATCGTTGAAAGATCGATTTTGATAATATTTTCGGAAAAAATCGAACTTATACGTGGTCGCGTCTACGGAACTCTTCATTTTCGCGGTTTTTATTTTTTAATTCGATTCTGAAGAGTGCGCATACGAAATTATTGGGTGGGCACATCTCTTCTACATCTAGACTAACGGACTGCATCGTTGAAAGATCGATTTTGATAACATTTTCGGAAATAATCGAACTTATACGTGGTCGCGTCTTCGGAACTCTTCATTTTCGTGGTTTTTATTTTTTATTTCGATTCTGAAGGGTGGGCATACGAAATTATTGGGTGGGCAAACGTCTTCTACATCTAGACTAAAGGACTGCATCGTTGAAAGATCGATTTTGATAATATTTTCGGAAAAAATCGAACTTATACGTGGTCGCGTCTACGGAACTCTTCATTTTCGCGGTTTTTATTTATTAATTCGATTCTGAATAGTGCGCATACGAAATTGTTGGGTGGGCACATCTCTTCTACATCTAGACTAACGGACTGCATCGTTGAAAGATCGATTTTGATAACGTTTTCGGAAATAATCGAACTTATACGTGGTCGCGTCTTCGGAACTCTTAATTTTCGTGGCTTTTTATTTTTTATTTCGATTCTGAAGGGTGGCCATACGAAATTATTGGATGGGCAAACGTCTTCTACATCTAGACTAAAGGACTGCATCGTTGAAAGATCGATTTTGATAATATTTTCGGAAAAAATCGAACTTATACGTGGTCGCGTCTTCGGAACTCTTCATTTTCGCGGTTTTTATTTTTTCATTTCGATTCTGAAGGGTGGGCATACGAAATTATTGGATGAGCAAACGTCTTCCACATCTACACTAACGAAATGCGTCGTTGAACAAACGATTCGAACGTTTAGTTAATAAATAATCGAACTTATACGTGGTCGCGTCTTCGGAACTCTTCATTTTCGTGGTTTTTATTTTTTATTTCGATTCTGAAGGGTGGGCATACGAAATTATTGGGTGGGCAAACGTCTTCTATATCTAGACTAAAGGACTGCATCGTTGAAAGATCGATTTTGATAATATTTTCGGAAAAAATCGAACTTATACGTGGTCGCGTCTTCGGAACTCTTCATTTTCGCGGTTTTTATTTTTTCATTTCGATTCTGAAGGGTGGGCATACGAAATTATTGGATGAGCAAACGTCTTCCACATCTACACTAACGAAATGCGTCGTTGAACAAACGATTCGAACGTTTAGTTAATAAATAATCGAACTTATACGTGGTCGCGTCTTCGGAACTCTTCATTTTCGTGGTTTATATTTTTTATTTCGATTCTGAAGGATGGGCATACGAAATTATTGGGTGGGCAAACGTCTTCTACATCTAGACTAAAGGACTGCATCGTTCAAAGATCAATTTTGATAACATTTTCGGAAAAAATCGAACTTATACGTGGTCGCGTCTTCGGAACTCTTCATTTTCGTGGTTTTTATTTTTTATTTCGATTCTGAAGGGTGGGCATACGAAATTATTGGGTGGGCAAACGTCTTCTACATCTAGACTAAAGGACTGCTTCGTTGAAAGATCGATTTTGATAATATTTTCGGAAAAAATTGAACTTATACGTGGTCGCGTCTACGGAACTCTTCATTTTCGCGGTTTTTATTTTTTAATTCGATTCTGGAGAGTGCGCATACGAAATTATTGGGTGGGCACATCTCTTCTACATCTAGACTAACGGACTGCATCGTTGAAAGATCGATTTTGATAACATTTTCGGAAAAAATCGAACTTATACGTGGTCGCGTCATTCGGAACTCTTCATTTTCGCGGTTTTTATTTTTTTATTCGATTCTGAAGGGTGGGCATACGAAATTATTGGATGGGCAAACGTCTTCCACATCTACACTAACGAAATGCGTCGTTGGACAAACGATTCGAACGTTTAGTTAATAAATAATCGAACTTATACGTGGTCGCGTCTTCGGAACTCTTCATTTTCATGGCTTTTTATTTTTTATTTCGATTCTGAAGGGTGGCCATACGAAATTATTGGGTGGGCAAACGTCTTCTACATCTAGACTAAAGGACTGCATCGTTGGAAGATCGATTTTGATAATATTTTCGGAAAAAATCGAACTTATACGTGGTCGCGTCATTCGGAACTCTTCATTTTCGCGGTTTTTATTTTTTTATTCGATTCTGAAGGGTGGGCATACGAAATTATTGGATGGGCAAACGTCTTCCACATCTACACTAACGAAATGCGTCGTTGGACAAACGATTCGAACGTTTAGTTAATAAATAATCGAACTTATACGTGGTCGCGTCTTCGGAACTCTTCATTTTCGTGGTTTTTATTTTTTACTTCGATTCTGAAGGGTGGGCATACGAAATTATTGGGTGGGCAAACGTCTTCTACATCTAGACTAAAGGACTGCATCGTTGAAAGATCGATTTTGATAATATTTTCGGAAAAAATTGAACTTATACGTGGTCGCGTCTACGGAACTCTTCATTTTCGCGGTTTTTATTTTTTAATTCGATTCTGGAGAGTGCGCATACGAAATTATTGGGTGGGCACATCTCTTCTACATCTAGACTAACGGACTGCATCGTTGAAAGATCGATTTTGATAACATTTTCGGAAAAAATCGAACTTATACGTGGTCGCGTCTTCGGAACTCTTCATTTTCATGGCTTTTTATTTTTTATTTCGATTCTGAAGGGTGGCCATACGAAATTATTGGGTGGGCAAACGTCTTCTACATCTAGACTAAAGGACTGCATCGTTGAAAGATCGATTTTGATAATATTTTCGGAAAAAATCGAACTTATACGTGGTCGCGTCATTCGGAACTCTTCATTTTCGCGGTTTTTATTTTTTTATTCGATTCTGAAGGGTGGGCATACGAAATTATTGGATGGGCAAACGTCTTCCACATCTACACTAACGAAATGCGTCGTTGGACAAACGATTCGAACGTTTAGTTAATAAATAATCGAACTTATACGTGGTCGCGTCTTCGGAACTCTTCATTTTCGTGGTTTTTATTTTTTATTTCGATTCTGAAGGGTGGGCATACGAAATTATTGGGTGGGCAAACGTCTTCTACATCTAGACTAAAGGACTGCATCGTTGAAAGATCGATTTTGATAATATTTTCGGAAAAAATCGAACTTATACGTGGTCGCGTCTACGGAACTCTTCATTTTCGCGGTTTTTATTGTTTAATTCGATTCTGAAGAGTGCGCATACGAAATTATTGGGTGGGCACATCTCTTCTACATCTAGACTAACGGACTGCATCGTTGAAAGATCGATTTTGATAACATTTTCGGAAAAAATCGAACTTATACGTGGTCGCGTCTTCGGAACTCTTCATTTTCGCGGTTTTTATTTTTTTATTTCGATTCTGAAGGGTGGGCATACGAATTTATTGGATGGGCCAACGTCTTCCACATCTACACTAACGAAATGCGTCGTTGGACTAACGATTCGAACGTTTAGTTAATAAATAATCGAACTTATACGTGGTCGCGTCTTCGGAACTCTTCATTTTCGCCGTTTTTATTTTTTTAAACGATTCTGAAGGGTGGGCATACGAAATTATTGGGTGGGCAAACGTCTTCTACATCTAGACTAACGGACTGCATCGTTGAAAGATCGATTTTGATAACGTTTTCGGAAATAATCGAACTTATACGTGGTCGCGTCTTCGGAACTCTTAATTTTCGTGGCTTTTTATTTTTTATTTCGATTCTGAAGGGTGGCCATACGAAATTATTGGATGGGCAAACGTCTTCTACATCTAGACTAAAGGACTGCATCGTTGAAAGATCGATTTTGATAATATTTTCGGAAAAAATCGAACTTATACGTGGTCGCGTCTACGGAACTCTTCATTTTCGAGGTTTTTATTTTTTTATTTTTGATTCTGAAGGGTGTGCATACGAAATTATTGGATGGGCAAACGTCTTCCACATCTACACTAACGAAATGCGTCGTTGGACAAACGATTCGAACGTTTAGTTAATAAATAATCGAACATATACTTGGTCGCGTCTTCGGAACTCTTCATTTTCGTGGTTTTTATTTTTTATTTCGATTCTGAAGGGTGGGCATACGAAATTATTGGGTGGGCAAACGTCTTCTATATCTAGACTAAAGGACTGCATCGTTGAAAGATCGATTTTGATAATATTTTCGGAAAAAATCGAACTTATACGTGGTCGCGTCTTCGGAACTCTTCATTTTCGCGGTTTTTATTTTTTCATTTCGATTCTGAAGGGTGGGCATACGAAATTATTGGATGAGCAAACGTCTTCCACATCTACACTAACGAAATGCGTCGTTGAACAAACGATTCGAACGTTTAGTTAATAAATAATCGAACTTATACGTGGTCGCGTCTTCGGAACTCTTCATTTTCGTGGTTTATATTTTTTATTTCGATTCTGAAGGATGGGCATACGAAATTATTGGGTGGGCAAACGTCTTCTACATCTAGACTAAAGGACTGCATCGTTCAAAGATCAATTTTGATAACATTTTCGGAAAAAATCGAACTTATACGTGGTCGCGTCTTCGGAACTCTTCATTTTCGTGGTTTTTATTTTTTATTTCGATTCTGAAGGGTGGGCATACGAAATTATTGGGTGGGCAAACGTCTTCTACATCTAGACTAAAGGACTGCTTCGTTGAAAGATCGATTTTGATAATATTTTCGGAAAAAATTGAACTTATACGTGGTCGCGTCTACGGAACTCTTCATTTTCGCGGTTTTTATTTTTTAATTCGATTCTGGAGAGTGCGCATACGAAATTATTGGGTGGGCACATCTCTTCTACATCTAGACTAACGGACTGCATCGTTGAAAGATCGATTTTGATAACATTTTCGGAAAAAATCGAACTTATACGTGGTCGCGTCATTCGGAACTCTTCATTTTCGCGGTTTTTATTTTTTTATTCGATTCTGAAGGGTGGGCATACGAAATTATTGGATGGGCAAACGTCTTCCACATCTACACTAACGAAATGCGTCGTTGGACAAACGATTCGAACGTTTAGTTAATAAATAATCGAACTTATACGTGGTCGCGTCTTCGGAACTCTTCATTTTCATGGCTTTTTATTTTTTATTTCGATTCTGAAGGGTGGCCATACGAAATTATTGGGTGGGCAAACGTCTTCTACATCTAGACTAAAGGACTGCATCGTTGGAAGATCGATTTTGATAATATTTTCGGAAAAAATCGAACTTATACGTGGTCGCGTCATTCGGAACTCTTCATTTTCGCGGTTTTTATTTTTTTATTCGATTCTGAAGGGTGGGCATACGAAATTATTGGATGGGCAAACGTCTTCCACATCTACACTAACGAAATGCGTCGTTGGACAAACGATTCGAACGTTTAGTTAATAAATAATCGAACTTATACGTGGTCGCGTCTTCGGAACTCTTCATTTTCGTGGTTTTTATTTTTTACTTCGATTCTGAAGGGTGGGCATACGAAATTATTGGGTGGGCAAACGTCTTCTACATCTAGACTAAAGGACTGCATCGTTGAAAGATCGATTTTGATAATATTTTCGGAAAAAATTGAACTTATACGTGGTCGCGTCTACGGAACTCTTCATTTTCGCGGTTTTTATTTTTTAATTCGATTCTGGAGAGTGCGCATACGAAATTATTGGGTGGGCACATCTCTTCTACATCTAGACTAACGGACTGCATCGTTGAAAGATCGATTTTGATAACATTTTCGGAATAAATCGAACTTATACGTGGTCGCGTCTTCGGAACTCTTCATTTTCATGGCTTTTTATTTTTTATTTCGATTCTGAAGGGTGGCCATACGAAATTATTGGGTGGGCAAACGTCTTCTACATCTAGACTAAAGGACTGCATCGTTGAAAGATCGATTTTGATAATATTTTCGGAAAAAATCGAACTTATACGTGGTCGCGTCATTCGGAACTCTTCATTTTCGCGGTTTTTATTTTTTTATTCGATTCTGAAGGGTGGGCATACGAAATTATTGGATGGGCAAACGTCTTCCACATCTACACTAACGAAATGCGTCGTTGGACAAACGATTCGAACGTTTAGTTAATAAATAATCGAACTTATACGTGGTCGCGTCTTCGGAACTCTTCATTTTCGTGGTTTTTATTTTTTATTTCGATTCTGAAGGGTGGGCATACGAAATTATTGGGTGGGCAAACGTCTTCTACATCTAGACTAAAGGACTGCATCGTTGAAAGATCGATTTTGATAATATTTTCGGAAAAAATCGAACTTATACGTGGTCGCGTCTACGGAACTCTTCATTTTCGCGGTTTTTATTGTTTAATTCGATTCTGAAGAGTGCGCATACGAAATTATTGGGTGGGCACATCTCTTCTACATCTAGACTAACGGACTGCATCGTTGAAAGATCGATTTTGATAACATTTTCGGAAAAAATCGAACTTATACGTGGTCGCGTCTTCGGAACTCTTCATTTTCGCGGTTTTTATTTTTTTATTTCGATTCTGAAGGGTGGGCATACGAAATTATTGGATGGGCAAACGTCTTCCACATCTACACTAACGAAATGCGTCGTTGAACAAACGATTCGAACGTTTAGTTAATAAATAATCGAACTTATACGTGGTCGCGTCTTCGGAACTCTTCATTTTCGTGGTTTTTATTTTTTATTTCGATTCTGAAGGGTGGGCATACGAAATTATTGGGTGGGCAAACGTCTTCTACATCTAGACTAAAGGACTGCATCGTTGAAATATCGATTTTGATAATATTTTCGGAAAAAATCGAACTTGTACGTGATCGCGTCTTCGGAACTCTTCATTTTCGAGGTTTTTATTTTTTAATTCGATTCTGAAGAGTGCGCATACGAAATTGTTGGGTGGGCAAATCTCTTCTACATCTAGACTAACGGACTGCATCGTTGAAAGATTGATGTTGATAACATTTTCGGAAAAAATCGAACTTATACGTGGTCGCGTCTTCGGAACTCTTCATTTTCGCGGTTTTTATTATTTTATTTCGATTCTGAAGGGTGGGCATACGAAATTATTGGATGGGCAAACGTCTTCCACATCTACACTAACGAAATGCGTCGTTGGACAAACGATTCGAACGTTTAGTTAATAAATAATCGAACTTATACGTGGTCGCGTCTTCGGAACTCTTCATTTTCGCCGTTTTTATTTTTTTAATCGATTCTGAAGGGTGGGCATACGAAATTATTGGGTGGGCAAACGTCTTCTACATCTAGACTAAAGGACTGCATCGTTGAAAGATCGATTTTGATAATATTTTCGGAAAAAATCGAACTTATACGTGGTCGCGTCTACGGAACTCTTCATTTTCGCGGTTTTTATTTTTTAATTCGATTCTGAAGAGTGCGCATACGAAATTATTGGGTGGGCACATCTCTTCTACATCTAGACTAACGGACTGCATCGTTGAAAGATCGATTTTGATAACATTTTCGGAAAAAATCGAATTTATACGTGGTCGCGTCTTCGGAACTCTTCATTTTCGCGGTTTTTATTATTTTATTTCGATTCTGAAGGGTGGGCATACGAAATTATTGGATGGGCAAACGTCTTCCACATCTACACTAACGAAATGCGTCGTTGGACAAACGATTCGAACGTTTAGTTAATAAATAATCGAACTTATACGTGGTCGCGTCTTCGGAACTCTTCATTTTCGCCGTTTTTATTTTTTTAATCGATTCTGAAGGGTGGGCATACGAAATTATTGGGTGGGCAAACGTCTTCTACATCTAGACTAAAGGACTGCATCGTTGAAAGATCGATTTTGATAATATTTTCGGAATAAATCGAACTTGTACGTGATCGCGTCTTCGGAACTCTTCATTTTCGAGGTTTTTATTTTTTTATTTTTGATTCTGAAGGGTGTGCATACGAAATTATTGGATGGGCAAACGTCTTCCACATCTACACTAACGAAATGCGTCGTTGGACAAACGATTCGAACGTTTAGTTAATAAATAATCGAACTTATACTTGGTCGCGTCTTCGGAACTCTTCATTTTCGTGGTTTTTATTTTTTATTTCGATTCTGAAGGGTGGGCATACGAAATTATTGGGTGGGCAAACGTCTTCTACATCTAGACTAAAGGACTGCATCGTTGAAAGATCGATTTTGATAATATTTTCGGAAAAAATTGAACTTATACGTGGTCGCGTCTACGGAACTCTTCATTTTCGCGGTTTTTATTTTTTAATTCGATTCTGAAGAGTGCGCATACGAAATTATTGGGTGGGCACATCTCTTCTACATCTAGACTAACGGACTGCATCGTTGAAAGATCGATTTTGATAACATTTTCGGAAAAAATCAAACATATACGTGGTCGCGTCTTCGGAACTCTTCATTTTCATGGCTTTTTATTTTTTATTTCGATTCTGAAGGGTGGCCATACGAAATTATTGGATGGGCAAACGTCTTCCACATCTACACTAACGAAATGCGTCGTTGGACAAACGATTCGAACGTTTAGATAATGAATAATCGAACTTATACGTGGTCGCGTCTTCGGAACTCTTCATTTTCGCCGTTTTTATTTTTTTAATCGATTCTGAAGGGTGGGCATACGAAATTATTGGGTGGGCAAACGTCTTCTACATCTAGACTAAAGGACTGCATCGTTGAAAGATCGATTTTGATAATATTTTCGGAAAAAATCGAACTTGTACGTGATCGCGTTTTCGGAACTCTTCATTTTCGAGGTTTTTATTTTTTTATTTTTGATTCTGAAGGGTGGGCATACGAAATTATTGGATGGGCAAACGTCTTCCACATCTACACTAACGAAATGCGTCGTTGGACAAACGATTCGAACGTTTAGTTAATAAATAATCGAACTTATACGTGGTCGCGTCTTCGGAACTCTTCATTTTCATGGCTTTTTATTTTTTATTTCGATTCTGAAGGGTGGCCATACGAAATTATTGGATGGGCAAACGTTTTCCACATCTACACTAACGAAATGCGTCGTTGGACAAACGATTCGAACGTTTATTTAATAAATAATCGAACTTATACGTGGTCGCGTCTTCGGAACTCTTCATTTTCGTGGGTTTTATTTTTTATTTCGATTCTGAAGGGTGGGCATACGAAATTATTGGGTGGGCAAACGTCTTCTACATCTAGACTAAAGGACTGCATCGTTGAAAGATCGATTTTGATAATATTTTCGGAAAAAATCGAACTTGTACGTGATCGCGTTTTCGGAACTCTTCATTTTCGAGGTTTTTATTTTTTTATTTTTGATTCTGAAGGGTGGGCATACGAAATTATTGGATGGGCAAACGTCTTCCACATCTACACTAACGAAATGCGTCGTTGGACAAACGATTCGAACGTTTAGTTAATAAATAATCGAACTTATACGTGGTCGCGTCTTCGGAACTCTTCATTTTCATGGCTTTTTATTTTTTATTTCGATTCTGAAGGGTGGCCATACGAAATTATTGGATGGGCAAACGTCTTCCACATCTACACTAACGAAATGCGTCGTTGGACAAACGATTCGAACGTTTATTTAATAAATAATCGAACTTATACGTGGTCGCGTCTTCGGAACTCTTCATTTTCATGGCTTTTTATTTTCTATTTCGATTCTGAAGGGTGGCCATACGAAATTATTGGATGGGCAAACGTCTTCCACATCTACACTAACGAAATGCGTCGTTGGACAAACGATTCGAACGTTTAGTTAATAAATAATCGAACTTATACGTGGTCGCGTCTTCGGAACTCTTCATTTTCGCCGTTTTTATTTTTTATTTCGATTCTGAAGGGTGGGCATACGAAATTATTGGGTGGGCAAACGTCTTCTACATCTAGACTAAAGGACTGCATCGTTGAAAGATCGATTTTGATAATATTTTCGGAAAAAACCGAACTTATACGTGATCGCGTCTTCGGAACTCTTCATTTTCGAGGTTTTTATTTTTTAATTCGATTCTGAAGAGTGCGCATACGAAATTATTGGGTGGGCACATCTCTTCTACATCTAGACTAACGGACTGCATCGTTGAAAGATCGATTTTGATAACATTTTCGGAAAAAATCGAACTTATACGTGGTCGCGTCTTCGGAACTCTTCATTTTCGCGGTTTTTATTTTTTTATTTTGATTCTGAAGGGGGGGCATACGAAATTATTGGATGGGCAAACGTCTTCCACATCTACACTAACGAAATGCGTCGTTGAACAAACGATTCGAACGTTTAGTTAATAAATAATCGAACTTATACGTGGTCGCGTCTTCGGAACTCTTCATTTTCGCCGTTTTTATTTTTTTAATCGATTCTGAAGGGTGGGCATACGAAATTATTGGGTGGGCAAACGTCTTCTACATCTAGACTAAAGGACTGCATCGTTGAAAGATCGATTTTGATAATATTTTCGGAAAAAATCGAACTTGTACGTGATCGCGTCTTCGGAACTCTTCATTTTCGTGGGTTTTATTTTTTATTTCGATTCTGAAGGGTGGGCATACGAAATTATTGGGTGGGCAAACGTCTTCTACATCTAGACTAAAGGACTGCATCGTTGAAATATCGATTTTGATAATATTTTCGGAAAAAATCGAACTTGTGCGTGATCGCGTCTTCGGAACTCTTCATTTTCGAGGTTTTTATTTTTTAATTCGATTCTGAAGAGTGCGCATACGAAATTGTTGGGTGGGCAAATCTCTTCTACATCTAGACTAACGGACTGCATCGTTGAAAGATTGATTTTGATAACATTTTCGGAAAAAATCGAACTTATACGTGGTCGCGTCTTCGGAACTCTTCATTTTCGCGGTTTTTATTATTTTATTTCGATTCTGAAGGGTGGGCATACGAAATTATTGGATGGGCAAACGTCTTCCACATCTACACTAACGAAATGCGTCGTTGGACAAACGATTCGAACGTTTAGTTAATAAATAATCGAACTTATACGTGGTCGCGTCTTCGGAACTCTTCATTTTCGCCGTTTTTATTTTTTTAATCGATTCTGAAGGGTGGGCATACGAAATTATTGGGTGGGCAAACGTCTTCCACATCTACACTAACGAAATGCGTCGTTGGACAAACGATTCGAACGTTTAGTTAATAAATAATCGAACTTATACTTGGTCGCGTCTTCGGAAATCTTCATTTTCGTGGTTTTTATTTTTTATTTCGATTCTGAAGGGTGGGCATACGAAATTATTGGGTGGGCAAACGTCTTCTACATCTAGACTAAAGGACTGCATCGTTGAAATATCGATTTTGATAATATTTTCGGAAAAAATCGAACTTGTACGTGATCGCGTTTTCGGAACTCTTCATTTTCGAGGTTTTTATTTTTTTATTTTTGATTCTGAAGGGTGGGCATACGAAATTATTGGATGGGCAAACGTCTTCCACATCTACACTAACGAAATGCGTCGTTGGACAAACGATTCGAACGTTTAGTTAATAAATAATCGAACTTATACGTGGTCGCGTCTTCGGAACTCTTCATTTTCATGGCTTTTTATTTTTTATTTCGATTCTGAAGGGTGGCCATACGAAATTATTGGATGGGCAAACGTCTTCCACATCTACACTAACGAAATGCGTCGTTGGACAAACGATTCGAACGTTTATTTAATAAATAATCGAACTTATACGTGGTCGCGTCTTCGGAACTCTTCATTTTCATGGCTTTTTATTTTCTATTTCGATTCTGAAGGGTGGCCATACGAAATTATTGGATGGGCAAACGTCTTCCACATCTACACTAACGAAATGCGTCGTTGGACAAACGATTCGAACGTTTAGTTAATAAATAATCGAACTTATACGTGGTCGCGTCTTCGGAACTCTTCATTTTCGCCGTTTTTATTTTTTATTTCGATTCTGAAGGGTGGGCATACGAAATTATTGGGTGGGCAAACGTCTTCTACATCTAGACTAAAGGACTGCATCGTTGAAAGATCGATTTTGATAATATTTTCGGAAAAAACCGAACTTATACGTGATCGCGTCTTCGGAACTCTTCATTTTCGAGGTTTTTATTTTTTAATTCGATTCTGAAGAGTGCGCATACGAAATTATTGGGTGGGCACATCTCTTCTACATCTAGACTAACGGACTGCATCGTTGAAAGATCGATTTTGATAACATTTTCGGAAAAAATCGAACTTATACGTGGTCGCGTCTTCGGAACTCTTCATTTTCGCGGTTTTTATTTTTTTATTTTGATTCTGAAGGGGGGGCATACGAAATTATTGGATGGGCAAACGTCTTCCACATCTACACTAACGAAATGCGTCGTTGAACAAACGATTCGAACGTTTAGTTAATAAATAATCGAACTTATACGTGGTCGCGTCTTCGGAACTCTTCATTTTCGCCGTTTTTATTTTTTTAATCGATTCTGAAGGGTGGGCATACGAAATTATTGGGTGGGCAAACGTCTTCTACATCTAGACTAAAGGACTGCATCGTTGAAAGATCGATTTTGATAATATTTTCGGAAAAAATCGAACTTGTACGTGATCGCGTCTTCGGAACTCTTCATTTTCGAGGTTTTTATTTTTTTATTTTTGATTCTGAAGGGTGGGCATACGAAATTATTGGATGGGCAAACGTCTTCCACATCTACACTAACGAAATGCGTCGTTGGACAAACGATTCGAACGTTTAGTTAATAAATAATCGAACTTATACGTGGTCGCGTCTTCGGAACTCTTCATTTTCATGGCTTTTTATTTTTTATTTCGATTCTGAAGGGTGGCCATACGAAATTATTGGATGGGCAAACGTCTTCCACATCTACACTAACGAAATGCGTCGTTGGACAAACGATTCGAACGTTTATTTAATAAATAATCGAACTTATACGTGGTCGCGTCTTCGGAACTCTTCATTTTCGTGGGTTTTATTTTTTATTTCGATTCTGAAGGGTGGGCATACGAAATTATTGGGTGGGCAAACGTCTTCTACATCTAGACTAAAGGACTGCATCGTTGAAAGATCGATTTTGATAATATTTTCGGAAAAAATCGAACTTGTACGTGATCGCGTCTTCGGAACTCTTCATTTTCGAGGTTTTTATTTTTTTATTTTTGATTCTGAAGGGTGTGCATACGAAATTATTGGATGGGCAAACGTCTTCCACATCTACACTAACGAAATGCGTCGTTGGACAAACGATTCGAACGTTTATTTAATAAATAATCGAACTTATACGTGGTCGCGTCTTCGGAACTCTTCATTTTCGTGGGTTTTATTTTTTATTTCGATTCTGAAGGGTGGGCATACGAAATTATTGGGTGGGCAAACGTCTTCTACATCTAGACTAAAGGACTGCATCGTTGAAAGATCGATTTTGATAATATTTTCGGAAAAAACCGAACTTATACGTGGTCGCGTCTACGGAACTCTTCATTTTCGCGGTTTTTATTTTTTAATTCGATTCTGAAGAGTGCGCATACGAAATTATTGGGTGGGCACATCTCTTCTACATCTAGACTAACGGACTGCATCGTTGAAAGATCGATTTTGATAACATTTTCGGAAAAAATCGAACTTATACGTGGTCGCGTCTTCGGAATTCTTCATTTTCATGGCTTTTTATTTTTTATTTCGATTCTGAAGGGTGGCCATACGAAATTATTGGATGGGCAAACGTCTTCCACATCTACACTAACGAAATGCGTCGTTGGACAAACGATTCGAACGTTTAGTTAATAAATAATCGAACTTATACTTGGTCGCGTCTTCGGAAATCTTCATTTTCGTGGTTTTTATTTTTTATTTCGATTCTGAAGGGTGGGCATACGAAATTATTGGGTGGGCAAACGTCTTCTACATCTAGACTAAAGGACTGCATCGTTGAAATATCGATTTTGATAATATTTTCGGAAAAAATCGAACTTGTACGTGATCGCGTCTTCGGAACTCTTCATTTTCGAGGTTTTTATTTTTTAATTCGATTCTGAAGAGTGCGCATACGAAATTGTTGGGTGGGCAAATCTCTTCTACATCTAGACTAACGGACTGCATCGTTGAAAGATTGATTTTGATAACATTTTCGGAAAAAATCGAACTTATACGTGGTCGCGTCTTCGGAACTCTTCATTTTCGCGGTTTTTATTATTTTATTTCGATTCTGAAGGGTGGGCATACGAAATTATTGGATGGGCAAACGTCTTCCACATCTACACTAACGAAATGCGTCGTTGGACAAACGATTCGAACGTTTAGTTAATAAATAATCGAACTTATACGTGGTCGCGTCTTCGGAACTCTTCATTTTCGCCGTTTTTATTTTTTTAATCGATTCTGAAGGGTGGGCATACGAAATTATTGGGTGGGCAAACGTCTTCTACATCTAGACTAAAGGACTGCATCGTTGAAAGATCGATTTTGATAACATTTTCGGAAAAAATCGAACTTATACGTGGTCGCGTCTTCGGAATTCTTCATTTTCATGGCTTTTTATTTTTTATTTCGATTCTGAAGGGTGGCCATACGAAATTATTGGATGGGCAAACGTCTTCCACATCTACACTAACGAAATGCGTCGTTGGACAAACGATTCGAACGTTTAGTTAATAAATAATCGAACTTATACTTGGTCGCGTCTTCGGAAATCTTCATTTTCGTGGTTTGTATTTTTTATTTCGATTCTGAAGGGTGGGCATACGAAATTATTGGGTGGGCAAACGTCTTCTACATCTAGACTAAAGGACTGCATCGTTGAAATATCGATTTTGATAATATTTTCGGAAAAAATCGAACTTGTACGTGATCGCGTCTTCGGAACTCTTCATTTTCGAGGTTTTTATTTTTTAATTCGATTCTGAAGAGTGCGCATACGAAATTGTTGGGTGGGCAAATCTCTTCTACATCTAGACTAACGGACTGCATCGTTGAAAGATTGATTTTGATAACATTTTCGGAAAAAATCGAACTTATACGTGGTCGCGTCTTCGGAACTCTTCATTTTCGCGGTTTTTATTATTTTATTTCGATTCTGAAGGGTGGGCATACGAAATTATTGGATGGGCAAACGTCTTCCACATCTACACTAACGAAATGCGTCGTTGGACAAACGATTCGAACGTTTAGTTAATAAATAATCGAACTTATACGTGGTCGCGTCTTCGGAACTCTTCATTTTCGCCGTTTTTATTTTTTTAATCGATTCTGAAGGGTGGGCATACGAAATTATTGGGTGGGCAAACGTCTTCTACATCTAGACTAAAGGACTGCATCGTTGAAAGATCGATTTTGATAATATTTTCGGAAAAAATCGAACTTGTACGTGATCGCGTCTTCGGAACTCTTCATTTTCGAGGTTTTTATTTTTTTATTTTTGGTTCTGAAGGGTGTGCATACGAAATTATTGGATGGGCAAACGTCTTCCACATCTACACTAACGAAATGCGTCGTTGGACAAACGATTCGAACGTTTAGTTAATAAATAATCGAACTTATACTTGGTCGCGTCTTCGGAACTCTTCATTTTCGTGGTTTTTATTTTTTATTTCGATTCTGAAGGGTGGGCATACGAAATTATTGGGTGGGCAAACGTCTTCTACATCTAGACTAAAGGACTGCATCGTTGAAAGATCGATTTTGATAATATTTTCGGAAAAAATTGAACTTATACGTGGTCGCGTCTACGGAACTCTTCATTTTTGCGGTTTTTATTTTTTAATTCGATTCTGAAGAGTGCGCATAAGAAATTATTGGGTGGGCACATCTCTTCTACATCTAGACTAACGGACTGCATCGTTGAAAGATCGATTTTGATAACATTTTCGGAAAAAATCGAACTTATACGTGGTCGCGTCTTCGGAACTCTTCATTTTCATGGCTTTTTATTTTTTATTTCGATTCTGAAGGGTGGCCATACGAAATTATTGGATGGGCAAACGTCTTCCACATCTACACTAACGAAATGCGTCGTTGGACAAACGATTCGAACGTTTAGATAATGAATAATCGAACTTATACGTGGTCGCGTCTTCGGAACTCTTCATTTTCGCCGTTTTTATTTTTTTAATCGATTCTGAAGGGTGGGCATACGAAATTATTGGGTGGGCAAACGTCTTCTACATCTAGACTAAAGGACTGCATCGTTGAAAGATCGATTTTGATAATATTTTCGGAAAAAATCGAACTTATACGTGGTCGCGTCTACGGAACTCTTCATTTTCGCGGTTTTTATTTTTTAATTCGATTCTGAAGAGTGCGCATACGAAATTATTGGGTGGGCACATCTCTTCTACATCTAGACTAACGGACTGCATCGTTGAAAGATCGATTTTGATAACATTTTCGGAAAAAATCGAACTTATACGTGGTCGCGTCTTCGGAACTCTTCATTTTCGCGGTTTTTATTTTTTTATTTCGATTCTGAAGGGTGGGCATACGAAATTATTGGATGGGCAAACGTCTTCCACATCTACACTAACGAAATGCGTCGTTGAACAAACGATTCGAACGTTTAGTTAATAAATAATCGAACTTATACGTGGTCGCGTCTTCGGAACTCTTCATTTTCGTGGTTTTTATTTTTTATTTCGATTCTGAAGGGTGGGCATACGAAATTATTGGGTGGGCAAACGTCTTCTACATCTAGACTAAAGGACTGCATCGTTGAAATATCGATTTTGATAATATTTTCGGAAAAAATCGAACTTGTACGTGATCGCGTCTTCGGAACTCTTCATTTTCGAGGTTTTTATTTTTTAATTCGATTCTGAAGAGTGCGCATACGAAATTGTTGGGTGGGCAAATCTCTTCTACATCTAGACTAACGGACTGCATCGTTGAAAGATTGATTTTGATAACATTTTCGGAAAAAATCGAACTTATACGTGGTCGCGTCTTCGGAACTCTTCATTTTCGCGGTTTTTATTAATTTATTTCGATTCTGAAGGGTGGGCATACGAAATTATTGGATGGGCAAACGTCTTCCACATCTACACTAACGAAATGCGTCGTTGGACAAACGATTCGAACGTTTAGTTAATAAATAATCGAACTTATACGGGGTCGCGTCTTCGGAACTCTTCATTTTCGCCGTTTTTATTTTTTTAATCGATTCTGAAGGGTGGGCATACGAAATTATTGGGTGGGCAAACGTCTTCTACATCTAGACTAAAGGACTGCATCGTTGAAAGATCGATTTTGATAATATTTTCGGAAAAAATCGAACTTGTACGTGATCGCGTCTTCGGAACTCTTCATTTTCGAGGTTTTTATTTTTTTATTTTTGATTCTGAAGGGTGTGCATACGAAATTATTGGATGGGCAAACGTCTTCCACATCTACACTAACGAAATGCGTCGTTGGACAAACGATTCGAACGTTTAGTTAATAAATAATCGAACTTATACTTGGTCGCGTCTTCGGAACTCTTCATTTTCGTGGTTTTTATTTTTTATTTCGATTCTGAAGGGTGGGCATACGAAATTATTGGGTGGGCAAACGTCTTCTACATCTAGACTAAAGGACTGCATCGTTGAAAGATCGATTTTGATAATATTTTCAGAAAAAATTGAACTTATACGTGGTCGCGTCTACGGAACTCTTCATTTTCGCGGTTTTTATTTTTTAATTCGATTCTGAAGAGTGCGCATACGAAATTATTGGGTGGGCACATCTCTTCTACATCTAGACTAACGGACTGCATCGTTGAAAGATCGATTTTGATAACATTTTCGGAAAAAATCGAACTTATACGTGGTCGCGTCTTCGGAACTCTTCATTTTCATGGCTTTTTATTTTTTATTTCGATTCTGAAGGGTGGCCATACGAAATTATTGGATGGGCAAACGTCTTCCACATCTACACTAACGAAATGCGTCGTTGGACAAACGATTCGAACGTTTAGATAATGAATAATCGAACTTATACGTGGTCGCGTCTTCGGAACTCTTCATTTTCGCCGTTTTTATTTTTTTAATCGATTCTGAAGGGTGGGCATACGAAATTATTGGGTGGGCAAACGTCTTCTACATCTAGACTAAAGGACTGCATCGTTGAAAGATCGATCTTGATAATATTTTCGGAAAAAATCGAACTTATACGTGGTCGCGTCTACGGAACTCTTCATTTTCGCGGTTTTTATTTTTTAATTCGATTCTGAAGAGTGCGCATACGAAATTATTGGGTGGGCACATCTCTTCTACATCTAGACTAACGGACTGCATCGTTGAAAGATCGATTTTGATAACATTTTCGGAAAAAATCGAACTTATACGTGGTCGCGTCTTCGGAACTCTTCATTTTCGCGGTTTTTATTTTTTTATTTTGATTCTGAAGGGTGGGCATACGAAATTATTGGATGGGCAAACGTCTTCCACATCTACACTAACGAAATGCGTCGTTGAACAAACGATTCGAACGTTTAGTTAATAAATAATCGAACTTATACGTGGTCGCGTCTTCGGAACTCTTCATTTTCGTGGTTTTTATTTTTTATTTCGATTCTGAAGGGTGGGCATACGAAATTATTGGGTGGGCAAACGTCTTCTACATCTAGACTAAAGGACTGCATCGTTGAAATATCGATTTTGATAATATTTTCGGAAAAAATCGAACTTGTACGTGATCGCGTCTACGGAACTCTTCATTTTCGCGGTTTTTATTTTTTAATTCGATTCTGAAGAGTGCGCATACGAAATTATTGGGTGGGCAAACGTCTTCCACATCTACACTAAAGGACTGCATCGTTGAAAGATCGATTTTGATAATATTTTCGGAAAAAATTGAACTTATACGTGGTCGCGTCTACGGAACTCTTCATTTTCGCGGTTTTTATTTTTTATTTCGATTCTGAAGGGTGGGCATACGAAATTATTGGGTGGGCAAACGTCTTCTACATCTAGACTAAAGGACTGCATCGTTGAAAGATCGATTTTGATAATATTTTCGGAAAAAATTGAACTTATACGTGGTCGCGTCTACGGAACTCTTCATTTTTGCGGTTTTTATTTTTTAATTCGATTCTGAAGAGTGCGCATAAGAAATTATTGGGTGGGCACATCTCTTCTACATCTAGACTAACGGACTGCATCGTTGAAAGATCGATTTTGATAACATTTTCGGAAAAAATCGAACTTATACGTGGTCGCGTCTTCGGAACTCTTCATTTTCATGGCTTTTTATTTTTTATTTCGATTCTGAAGGGTGGCCATACGAAATTATTGGATGGGCAAACGTCTTCCACATCTACACTAACGAAATGCGTCGTTGGACAAACGATTCGAACGTTTAGATAATGAATAATCGAACTTATACGTGGTCGCGTCTTCGGAACTCTTCATTTTCGCCGTTTTTATTTTTTTAATCGATTCTGAAGGGTGGGCATACGAAATTATTGGGTGGGCAAACGTCTTCTACATCTAGACTAAAGGACTGCATCGTTGAAAGATCGATTTTGATAATATTTTCGGAAAAAATCGAACTTGTACGTGATCGCGTCTTCGGAACTCTTCATTTTCGAGGTTTTTATTTTTTTATTTTTGGTTCTGAAGGGTGTGCATACGAATATATTGGATGGGCAAACGTCTTCCACATCTACACTAACGAAATGCGTCGTTGGACAAACGATTCGAACGTTTAGTTAATAAATAATCGAACTTATACGTGGTCGCGTCTTCGGAACTCTTCATTTTCGCCGTTTTTATTTTTTATTTCGATTCTGAAGGGTGGGCATACGAAATTATTGGGTGGGCAAACGTCTTCTACATCTAGACTAAAGGACTGCATCGTTGAAAGATCGATTTTGATAATATTTTCGGAAAAAACCGAACTTATACGTGATCGCGTCTTCGGAACTCTTCATTTTCGAGGTTTTTATTTTTTAATTCGATTCTGAAGAGTGCGCATACGAAATTATTGGGTGGGCACATCTCTTCTACATCTAGACTAACGGACTGCATCGTTGAAAGATCGATTTTGATAACATTTTCGGAAAAAATCGAACTTATACGTGGTCGCGTCTTCGGAACTCTTCATTTTCGCGGTTTTTATTTTTTTATTTCGATTCTGAAGGGTGGGCATACGAAATTATTGGATGGGCAAACGTCTTCCACATCTACACTAACGAAATGCGTCGTTGAACAAACGATTCGAACGTTTAGTTAATAAATAATCGAACTTATACGTGGTCGCGTCTTCGGAACTCTTCATTTTCGTGGTTTTTATTTTTTATTTCGATTCTGAAGGGTGGGCATACGAAATTATTGGGTGGGCAAACGTCTTCTACATCTAGACTAAAGGACTGCATCGTTGAAATATCGATTTTGATAATATTTTCGGAAAAAATCGAACTTGTACGTGATCGCGTCTTCGGAACTCTTCATTTTCGAGGTTTTTATTTTTTAATTCGATTCTGAAGAGTGCGCATACGAAATTGTTGGGTGGGCAAATCTCTTCTACATCTAGACTAACGGACTGCATCGTTGAAAGATTGATTTTGATAACATTTTCGGAAAAAATCGAACTTATACGTGGTCGCGTCTTCGGAACTCTTCATTTTCGCGGTATTTATTAATTTATTTCGATTCTGAAGGGTGGGCATACGAAATTATTGGATGGGCAAACGTCTTCCACATCTACACTAACGAAATGCGTCGTTGGACAAACGATTCGAACGTTTAGTTAATAAATAATCGAACTTATACGGGGTCGCGTCTTCGGAACTCTTCATTTTCGCCGTTTTTATTTTTTTAATCGATTCTGAAGGGTGGGCATACGAAATTATTGGGTGGGCAAACGTCTTCTACATCTAGACTAAAGGACTGCATCGTTGAAAGATCGATTTTGATAATATTTTCGGAAAAAATCGAACTTGTACGTGATCGCGTCTTCGGAACTCTTCATTTTCGAGGTTTTTATTTTTTTATTTTTGATTCTGAAGGGTGTGCATACGAAATTATTGGATGGGCAAACGTCTTCCACATCTACACTAACGAAATGCGTCGTTGGACAAACGATTCGAACGTTTAGTTAATAAATAATCGAACTTATACTTGGTCGCGTCTTCGGAACTCTTCATTTTCGTGGTTTTTATTTTTTATTTCGATTCTGAAGGGTGGGCATACGAAATTATTGGGTGGGCAAACGTCTTCTACATCTAGACTAAAGGACTGCATCGTTGAAAGATCGATTTTGATAATATTTTCGGAAAAAATTGAACTTATACGTGGTCGCGTCTACGGAACTCTTCATTTTCGCGGTTTTTATTTTTTAATTCGATTCTGAAGAGTGCGCATACGAAATTATTGGGTGGGCACATCTCTTCTACATCTAGACTAACGGACTGCATCGTTGAAAGATCGATTTTGATAACATTTTCGGAAAAAATCGAACTTATACGTGGTCGCGTCTTCGGAACTCTTCATTTTCATGGCTTTTTATTTTTTATTTCGATTCTGAAGGGTGGCCATACGAAATTATTGGATGGGCAAACGTCTTCCACATCTACACTAACGAAATGCGTCGTTGGACAAACGATTCGAACGTTTAGATAATGAATAATCGAACTTATACGTGGTCGCGTCTTCGGAACTCTTCATTTTCGCCGTTTTTATTTTTTTAATCGATTCTGAAGGGTGGGCATACGAAATTATTGGGTGGGCAAACGTCTTCTACATCTAGACTAAAGGACTGCATCGTTGAAAGATCGATCTTGATAATATTTTCGGAAAAAATCGAACTTATACGTGGTCGCGTCTACGGAACTCTTCATTTTCGCGGTTTTTATTTTTTAATTCGATTCTGAAGAGTGCGCATACGAAATTATTGGGTGGGCACATCTCTTCTACATCTAGACTAACGGACTGCATCGTTGAAAGATCGATTTTGATAACATTTTCGCAAAAAATCGAACTTATACGTGGTCGCGTCTTCGGAACTCTTCATTTTCATGGCTTTTTATTTTTTATTTCGATTCTGAAGGGTGGCCATACGAAATTATTGGATGGGCAAACGTCTTCCACATCTACACTAACGAAATGCGTCGTTGGACAAACGATTCGAACGTTTAGTTAATAAATAATCGAACTTATACTTGGTCGCGTCTTCGGAACTCTTCATTTTCGTGGTTTTTATTTTTTATTTCGATTCTGAAGGGTGGGCATACGAAATTATTGGGTGGGCAAACGTCTTCTACATCTAGACTAAAGGACTGCATCGTTGAAATATCGATTTTGATAATATTTTCGGAAAAAATCGAACTTGTACGTGATCGCGTCTTCGGAACTCTTCATTTTCGAGGTTTTTATTTTTTAATTCGATTCTGAAGAGTGCGCATACGAAATTGTTGGGTGGGCAAATCTCTTCTACATCTAGACTAACGGACTGCATCGTTGAAAGATTGATTTTGATAACATTTTCGGAAAAAATCGAACTTATACGTGGTCGCGTCTTCGGAACTCTTCATTTTCGCGGTTTTTATTATTTTATTTCGATTCTGAAGGGTGGGCATACGAAATTATTGGATGGGCAAACGTCTTCCACATCTACACTAACGAAATGCGTCGTTGGACAAACGATTCGAACGTTTAGTTAAAAAATAATCGAACTTATACGTGGTCGCGTCTTCGGAACTCTTCATTTTCGCCGTTTTTATTTTTTTAATCGATTCTGAAGGGTGGGCATACGAAATTATTGGGTGGGCAAACGTCTTCTACATCTAGACTAAAGGACTGCATCGTTGAAAGATCGATTTTGATAATATTTTCGGAAAAAATCGAACTTGTACGTGGTCGCGTCTACGGAACTCTTCATTTTCGCGGTTTTTATTTTTTAATTCGATTCTGAAGAGTGCGCATACGAAATTATTGGGTGGGCACATCTCTTCTACATCTAGACTAACGGACTGCATCGTTGAAAGATCGATTTTGATAACATTTTCGGAAAAAATCGAACTTATACGTGGTCGCGTCTTCGGAACTCTTCATTTTCGCGGTTTTTATTTTTTTATTTCGAATCTGAAGGGTGGGCATACGAAATTATTGGATGGGCAAACGTCTTCCACATCTACACTAACGAAATGCGTCGTTGAACAAACGATTCGAACGTTTAGTTAATAAATAATCGAACTTATACGTGGTCGCGTCTTCGGAACTCTTCATTTTCGTGGTTTTTATTTTTTATTTCGATTCTGAAGGGTGGGCATACGAAATTATTGGGTGGGCAAACGTCTTCTACATCTAGACTAAAGGACTGCATTGTTGAAAGATCGATTTTGATAATATTTTCGGAAAAAATCGAACTTGTACGTGATCGCGTCTTCGGAACTCTTCATTTTCGAGGTTTTTATTTTTTAATTCGATTCTGAAGAGTGCGCATACGAAATTGTTGGGTGGGCAAATCTCTTCTACATCTAGACTAACGGACTGCATCGTTGAAAGATTGATTTTGATAACATTTTCGGAAAAAATCGAACTTATACGTGGTCGCGTCTTCGGAACTCTTCATTTTCATGGCTTTTTATTTTTTATTTCGATTCTGAAGGGTGGCCATACGAAATTATTGGATGGGCAAACGTCTTCCACATCTACACTAAAGGACTGCATCGTTGAAAGATCGATTTTGATAATATTTTCGGAAAAAATTGAACTTATACGTGGTCGCGTCTACGGAACTCTTCATTTTCGCGGTTTTTATTTTTTAATTCGATTCTGAAGATTACGCATACGAAATTATTGGGTGGGCACATCTCTTCTACATCTAGACTAACGGACTGCATCGTTGAAAGATCGATTTTGATAACATTTTCGGAAAAAATCGAACTTATACGTGGTCGCGTCTTCGGAACTCTTCATTTTCATGGCTTTTTATTTTTTATTTCGATTCTGAAGGGTGGCCATACGAAATTATTGGATGGGCAAACGTCTTCCACATCTACACTAACGAAATGCGTCGTTGGACAAACGATTCGAACGTTTAGATAATGAATAATCGAACTTATACGTGGTCGCGTCTTCGGAACTCTTCATTTTCGCCGTTTTTATTTTTTTAATCGATTCTGAAGGGTGGGCATACGAAATTATTGGGTGGGCAAACGTCTTCTACATCTAGACTAAAGGACTGCATCGTTGAAAGATCGATTTTGATAATATTTTCGGAAAAAATCGAACTTATACGTGGTCGCGTCTACGGAACTCTTCATTTTCGCGGTTTTTATTTTTTAATTCGATTCTGAAGAGTGCGCATACGAAATTATTGGGTGGGCACATCTCTTCTACATCTAGACTAACGGACTGCATCGTTGAAAGATCGATTTTGATAACATTTTCGGAAAAAATCTAACTTATACGTGGTCGCGTCTTCGGAACTCTTCATTTTCGCGGTTTTTATTTTTTTATTTCGATTCTGAAGGGTGGGCATACGAAATTATTGGATGGGCAAACGTCTTCCACATCTACACTACCGAAATGCGTCGTTGGACAAACGATTCGAACGTTTAGTTAATAAATAATCGAACTTATACTTGGTCGCGTCTTCGGAACTCTTCATTTTCGTGGTTTTTATTTTTTATTTCGATTCTGAAGGGTGGGCATACGAAATTATTGGGTGGGCAAACGTCTTCTACATCTAGACTAAAGGACTGCATCGTTGAAAGATCGATTTTGATAACATTTTCGGAAAAAATCGAACTTATACGTGGTCGCGTCTTCGGAACTCTTCATTTTCATGGCTTTTTATTTTTTATTTCGATTCTGAAGGGTGGCCATACGAAATTATTGGATGGGCAAACGTCTTCCACATCTACACTAACGAAATGCGTCGTTGGACAAACGATTCGAACGTTTAGATAATGAATAATCGAACTTATACGTGGTCGCGTCTACGGAACTCTTCATTTTCGCGGTTTTTATTTTTTAATTCGATTCTGAAGAGTGCGCATACGAAATTACTGGGTGGGCACATATCTTCTACATCTAGACTAACGGACTGCATCGTTGAAAGATCGATTTTGATAACATTTTCGGAAAAAATCGAACTTATACGTGGTCGCGTCTTCGGAACTCTTCATTTTCGCGGTTTTTATTTTTTTATTTCGATTCTGAAGGGTGGGCATACGAAATTATTGGATGGGCAAACGTCTTCCACATCTACACTAACGAAATGCGTCGTTGAACAAACGATTCGAACGGTTAGTTAATAAATAATCGAACTTATACGTGGTCGCGTCTTCGGAACTCTTCATTTTCGTGGTTTTTATTTTTTATTTCGATTCTGAAGGGTGGGCATACGAAATTATAGGGTGGGCAAACGTCTTCTACATCTAGACTAAAGGACTGCATCGTTGAAATATCGATTTTGATAATATTTTCGGAAAAAATCGAACTTGTACGTGATCGCGTCTTCGGAACTCTTCATTTTCAAGGTTTTTATTTTTTAATTCGATTCTGAAGAGTGCGCATACGAAATTGTTGGGTGGGCAAATCTCTTCTACATCTAGACTAACGGACTGCATCGTTGAAAGATTGATTTTGATAACATTTTCGGAAAAAATCGAACTTATACGTGGTCGCGTCTTCGGAACTCTTCATTTTCGCGGTTTTTATTATTTTATTTCGATTCTGAAGGGTGGGCATACGAAATTATTGGATGGGCAAACGTCTTCCACATCTACACTAACGAAATGCGTCGTTGGACAAACGATTCGAACGTTTGGTTAATAAATAATCGAACTTATACTTGGTCGCGTCTTCGGAACTCTTCATTTTCGTGGTTTTTATTTTTTATTTCGATTCTGAAGGGTGGGCATACGAAATTATTGGGTGGGCAAACGTCTTCTACATCTAGACTAAAGGACTGCATCGTTGAAAGATCGATTTTGATAATATTTTCGGAAAAAATTGAACTTATACGTGGTCGCGTCTACGGAACTCTTCATTTTCGCGGTTTTTATTTTTTAATTCGATTCTGAAGAGTGCGCATGACGAAATTATTGGGTGGGTACATCTCTTCTACATCTAGACTAACGGACTGCATCGTTGAAAGATCGATTTTGATAACATTTTCGGAAAAAATCGAACTTATACGTGGTCGCGTCTTCGGAACTCTTCATTTTCATGGCTTTTTATTTTTTATTTCGATTCTGAAGGGTGGCCATACGAAATTATTGGATGGGCAAACGTCTTCCACATCTACACTAACGAAATGCGTCGTTGGACAAACGATTCGAACGTTTAGATAATGAATAATCGAACTTATACGTGGTCGCGTCTTCGGAACTCTTCATTTTCGCCGTTTTTATTTTTTTAATCGATTCTGAAGGGTGGGCATACGAAATTATTGGGTGGGCAAACGTCTTCTACATCTAGACTAAAGGACTGCATCGTTGAAAGATCGATTTTGATAATATTTTCGGAAAAAATCGAACTTGTACGTGATCGCGTCTTCGGAACTCTTCATTTTCGAGGTTTTTATTTTTTTATTTTTGATTCTGAAGGGTGTGCATACGAAATTATTGGATGGGCAAACGTCTTCCACATCTACACTAACGAAATGCGTCGTTGGACAAACGATTCGAACGTTTAGTTAATAAATAATCGAACTTATACTTGGTCGCGTCTTCGGAACTCTTCATTTTCGTGGTTTTTATTTTTTATTTCGATTCTGAAGGGTGGGCATACGAAATTATTGGGTGGGCAAACGTCTTCTACATCTAGACTAAAGGACTGCATCGTTGAAAGATCGATTTTGATAACATTTTCGGAAAAAATCGAACTTATACGTGGTCGCGTCTTCGGAACTCTTCATTTTCATGGCTTTTTATTTTTTATTTCGATTCTGAAGGGTGGCCATACGAAATTATTGGATGGGCAAACGTCTTCCACATCTACACTAACGAAATGCGTCGTTGGACAAACGATTCGAACGTTTAGATAATGAATAATCGAACTTATACGTGGTCGCGTCTACGGAACTCTTCATTTTCGCGGTTTTTATTTTTTAATTCGATTCTGAAGAGTGCGCATACGAAATTATTGGGTGGGCACATATCTTCTACATCTAGACTAACGGACTGCATCGTTGAAAGATCGATTTTGATAACATTTTCGGAAAAAATCGAACTTATACGTGGTCGCGTCTTCGGAACTCTTCATTTTCGCGGTTTTTATTTTTTTATTTCGATTCTGAAGGGTGGGCATACGAAATTATTGGATGGGCAAACGTCTTCCACATCTACACTAACGAAATGCGTCGTTGAACAAACGATTCGAACGTTTAGTTAATAAATAATCGAACTTATACGTGGTCGCGTCTTCGGAACTCTTCATTTTCGTGGTTTTTATTTTTTATTTCGATTCTGAAGGGTGGGCATACGAAATTATAGGGTGGGCAAACGTCTTCTACATCTAGACTAAAGGACTGCATCGTTGAAATA
Source organism: Andrena praecox (assembly GCA_963932275.1). NCBI lineage: Eukaryota > Metazoa > Arthropoda > Insecta > Hymenoptera > Andrenidae > Andrena > Andrena praecox. Next base: position 26,161,109 of record OZ010732.1, read on the forward strand.
TCGATTTTGATAATATTTTCGGAAAAAATCGAACTTGTACGTGATCGCGTCTTCGGAACTCTTCATTTTCGAGGTTTTTATTTTTTAATTCGATTCTGAAGAGTGCGCATACGAAATTGTTGGGTGGGCAAATCTCTTCTACATCTAGACTAACGGACTGCATCGTTGAAAGATTGATTTTGATAACATTTTCGGGAAAAATCGAACTTATACGTGGTCGCGTCTTCGGAACTCTTCATTTTCGCGGTTTTTATTATTTTATTTCGATTCTGAAGGGTGGGCATACGAAATTATTGGATGGGCAAACGTCTTCCACATCTACACTAACGAAATGCGTCGTTGGACAAACGATTCGAACGTTTAGTTAATAAATAATCGAACTTATACGTGGTCGCGTCTTCGGAACTCTTCATTTTCGCCGTTTTTATTTTTTTAATCGATTCTGAAGGGTGGGCATACGAAATTATTGGGTGGGCAAACGTCTTCTACATCTAGACTAAAGGACTGCATCGTTGAAAGATCGATTTTGATAATATTTTCGGAAAAAATCGAACTTGTACGTGATCGCGTCTTCGGAACTCTTCATTTTCGAGGTTTTTATTTTTTTATTTTTGATTCTGAAGGGTGGGCATACGAAATTATTGGATGGGCAAACGTCTTCCACATCTACACTAACGAAATGCGTCGTTGGACAAACGATTCGAACGTTTAGTTAATAAATAATCGAACTTATACGTGGTCGCGTCTTCGGAACTCTTCATTTTCATGGCTTTTTATTTTTTATTTCGATTCTGAAGGGTGGCCATACGAAATTATTGGATGGGCAAACGTCTTCCACATCTACACTAAAGGACTGCATCGTTGAAAGATCGATTTTGATAATATTTTCGGAAAATATTGAACTTATACGTGGTCGCGTCTACGGAACTCTTCATTTTCGCGGTTTTTATTTTTTAATTCGATTCTGAAGAGTGCGCATACGAAATTATTGGGTGGGCACATCTCTTCTACATCTAGACTAACGGACTGCATCGTTGAAAGATCGATTTTGATAACATTTTCGGAAAAAATCGAACTTATACGTGGTCGCGTCTTCGGAACTCTTCATTTTCATGGCTTTTTATTTTTTATTTCGATTCTGAAGGGTGGCCATACGAAATTATTGGATGGGCAAACGTCTTCCACATCTACACTAACGAAATGCGTCGTTGGACAAACGATTCGAACGTTTAGATAATGAATAATCGAACTTATACGTGGTCGCGTCTTCGGAACTCTTCATTTTCGCCGTTTTTATTTTTTTAATCGATTCTGAAGGGTGGGCATACGAAATTATTGGGTGGGCAAACGTCTTCTACATCTAGACTAAAGGACTGCATCGTTGAAAGATCGATTTTGATAATATTTTCGGAAAAAATCGAACTTATACGTGGTCGCGTCTACGGAACTCTTCATTTTCGCGGTTTTTATTTTTTAATTCGATTCTGAAGAGTGCGCATACGAAATTATTGGGTGGGCACATCTCTTCTACATCTAGACTAACGGACTGCATCGTTGAAAGATCGATTTTGATAACATTTTCGGAAAAAATCGAACTTATACGTGGTCGCGTCTTCGGAACTCTTCATTTTCGTGGTTTTTATTTTTTATTTCGATTCTGAAGGGTGGGCATACGAAATTATTGGGTGGGCAAACGTCTTCTACATCTAGACTAAAGGACTGCATCGTTGAAAGATCGATTTTGATAATATTTTCGGAAAAAATTGAACTTATACGTGGTCGCGTCTACGGAACTCTTCATTTTCGCGGTTTTTATTTTTTAATTCGATTCTGAAGAGTGCGCATGACGAAATTATTGGGTGGGTACATCTCTTCTACATCTAGACTAACGGACTGCATCGTTGAAAGATCGATTTTGATAACATTTTCGGAAAAAATCGAACTTATACGTGGTCGCGTCTTCGGAACTCTTCATTTTCATGGCTTTTTATTTTTTATTTCGATTCTGAAGGGTGGCCATACGAAATTATTGGATGGGCAAACGTCTTCCACATCTACACTAACGAAATGCGTCGTTGGACAAACGATTCGAACGTTTAGATAATGAATAATCGAACTTATACGTGGTCGCGTCTTCGGAACTCTTCATTTTCGCCGTTTTTATTTTTTTAATCGATTCTGAAGGGTGGGCATACGAAATTATTGGGTGGGCAAACGTCTTCTACATCTAGACTAAAGGACTGCATCGTTGAAAGATCGATTTTGATAATATTTTCGGAAAAAATCGAACTTGTACGTGATCGCGTCTTCGGAACTCTTCATTTTCGAGGTTTTTATTTTTTTATTTTTGATTCTGAAGGGTGTGCATACGAAATTATTGGATGGGCAAACGTCTTCCACATCTACACTAACGAAATGCGTCGTTGGACAAACGATTCGAACGTTTAGTTAATAAATAATCGAACTTATACTTGGTCGCGTCTTCGGAACTCTTCATTTTCGTGGTTTTTATTTTTTATTTCGATTCTGAAGGGTGGGCATACGAAATTATTGGGTGGGCAAACGTCTTCTACATCTAGACTAAAGGACTGCATCGTTGAAAGATCGATTTTGATAACATTTTCGGAAAAAATCGAACTTATACGTGGTCGCGTCTTCGGAACTCTTCATTTTCATGGCTTTTTATTTTTTATTTCGATTCTGAAGGGTGGCCATACGAAATTATTGGATGGGCAAACGTCTTCCACATCTACACTAACGAAATGCGTCGTTGAACAAACGATTCGAACGTTTAGTTAATAAATAATCGAACTTATACGTGGTCGCGTCTTCGGAACTCGTCATTTTCGAGGTTTTTATTTTTTAATTCGATTCTGAAGAGTGCGCATACGAAATTGTTGGGTGGGCAAATCTCTTCTACATCTAGACTAACGGACTGCATCGTTGAAAGATTGATTTTGATAACATTTTCGGGAAAAATCGAACTTATACGTGGTCGCGTCTTCGGAACTCTTCATTTTCGCGGTTTTTATTATTTTATTTCGATTCTGAAGGGTGGCCATACGAAATTATTGGATGGGCAAACGTCTTCCACATCTACACTAACGAAATGCGTCGTTGGACAAACGATTCGAACGTTTAGATAATGAATAATCGAACTTATACGTGGTCGCGTCTACGGAACTCTTCATTTTCGCGGTTTTTATTTTTTAATTCGATTCTGAAGAGTGCGCATACGAAATTATTGGGTGGGCACATATCTTCTACATCTAGACTAACGGACTGCATCGTTGAAAGATCGATTTTGATAACATTTTCGGAAAAAATCGAACTTATACGTGGTCGCGTCTTCGGAACTCTTCATTTTCGCGGTTTTTATTTTTTTATTTCGATTCTGAAGGGTGGGCATACGAAATTATTGGATGGGCAAACGTCTTCCACATCTACACTAACGAAATGCGTCGTTGAACAAACGATTCGAACGTTTAGTTAATAAATAATCGAACTTATACGTGGTCGCGTCTTCGGAACTCTTCATTTTCGTGGTTTTTATTTTTTATTTCGATTCTGAAGGGTGGGCATACGAAATTATAGGGTGGGCAAACGTCTTCTACATCTAGACTAAAGGAATGCATCGTTGAAATATCGATTTTGATAATATTTTCGGAAAAAATCGAACTTGTACGTGATCGCGTCTTCGGAACTCTTCATTTTCGAGGTTTTTATTTTTTAATTCGATTCTGAAGAGTGCGCATACGAAATTGTTGGGTGGGCAAATCTCTTCTACATCTAGACTAACGGACTGCATCGTTGAAAGATTGATTTTGATAACATTTTCGGGAAAAATCGAACTTATACGTGGTCGCGTCTTCGGAACTCTTCATTTTCGCGGTTTTTATTATTTTATTTCGATTCTGAAGGGTGGGCATACGAAATTATTGGATGGGCAAACGTCTTCCACATCTACACTAACGAAATGCGTCGTTGGACAAACGATTCGAACGTTTAGTTAATAAATAATCGAACTTATACGTGGTCGCGTCTTCGGAACTCTTCATTTTCGCCGTTTTTATTTTTTTAATCGATTCTGAAGGGTGGGCATACGAAATTATTGGGTGGGCAAACGTCTTCTACATCTAGACTAAAGGACTGCATCGTTGAAAGATCGATTTTGATAATATTTTCGGAAAAAATCGAACTTGTACGTGATCGCGTCTTCGGAACTCTTCATTTTCGAGGTTTTTATTTTTTTATTTTTGATTCTGAAGGGTGGGCATACGAAATTATTGGATGGGCAAACGTCTTCCACATCTACACTAACGAAATGCGTCGTTGGACAAACGATTCGAACGTTTAGTTAATAAATAATCGAACTTATACGTGGTCGCGTCTTCGGAACTCTTCATTTTCATGGCTTTTTATTTTTTATTTCGATTCTGAAGGGTGGCCATACGAAATTATTGGATGGGCAAACGTCTTCCACATCTACACTAAAGGACTGCATCGTTGAAAGATCGATTTTGATAATATTTTCGGAAAAAATTGAACTTATACGTGGTCGCGTCTACGGAACTCTTCATTTTCGCGGTTTTTATTTTTTAATTCGATTCTGAAGAGTGCGCATACGAAATTATTGGGTGGGCACATCTCTTCTACATCTAGACTAACGGACTGCATCGTTGAAAGATCGATTTTGATAACATTTTCGGAAAAAATCGAACTTATACGTGGTCGCGTCTTCGGAACTCTTCATTTTCATGGCTTTTTATTTTTTATTTCGATTCTGAAGGGTGGCCATACGAAATTATTGGATGGGCAAACGTCTTCCACATCTACACTAAAGGACTGCATCGTTGAAAGATCGATTTTGATAATATTTTCGGAAAAAATTGAACTTATACGTGGTCGCGTCTACGGAACTCTTCATTTTCGCGGTTTTTATTTTTTAATTCGATTCTGAAGAGTGCGCATACGAAATTATTGGGTGGGCACATCTCTTCTACATCTAGACTAACGGACTGCATCGTTGAAAGATCGATTTTGATAACATTTTCGGAAAAAATCGAACTTATACGTGGTCGCGTCTTCGGAACTCTTCATTTTCATGGCTTTTTATTTTTTATTTCGATTCTGAAGGGTGGCCATACGAAATTATTGGATGGGCAAACGTCTTCCACATCTACACTAACGAAATGCGTCGTTGGACAAACGATTCGAACGTTTAGATAATGAATAATCGAACTTATACGTGGTCGCGTCTTCGGAACTCTTCATTTTCGCCGTTTTTATTTTTTTAATCGATTCTGAAGGGTGGGCATACGAAATTATTGGGTGGGCAAACGTCTTCTACATCTAGACTAAAGGACTGCATCGTTGAAAGATCGATTTTGATAATATTTTCGGAAAAAATCGAACTTATACGTGGTCGCGTCTACGGAACTCTTCATTTTCGCGGTTTTTATTTTTTAATTCGATTCTGAAGAGTGCGCATACGAAATTATTGGGTGGGCACATCTCTTCTACATCTAGACTAACGGACTGCATCGTTGAAAGATCGATTTTGATAACATTTTCGGAAAAAATCGAACTTATACGTGGTCGCGTCTTCGGAACTCTTCATTTTCGCGGTTTTTATTTTTTTATTTCGATTCTGAAGGGTGGGCATACGAAATTATTGGATGGGCAAACGTCTTCCACATCTACACTAACGAAATGCGTCGTTGAACAAACGATTCGAACGTTTAGTTAATAAATAATCGAACTTATACGTGGTCGCGTCTTCGGAACTCTTCATTTTCGTGGTTTTTATTTTTTATTTCGATTCTGTAGGGTGGGCATACGAAATTATTGGGTGGGCAAACGTCTTCTACATCTAGACTAAAGGACTGCATCGTTGAAAGATCGATTTTGATAATATTTTCGGAAAAAATTGAACTTATACGTGGTCGCGTCTACGGAACTCTTCATTTTCGCGGTTTTTATTTTTTAATTCGATTCTGAAGAGTGCGCATACGAAATTATTGGGTGGGCACATCTCTTCTACATCTAGACTAACGGACTGCATCGTTGAAAGATCGATTTTGATAACATTTTCGGAAAAAATCGAACTTATACGTGGTCGCGTCTTCGGAACTCTTCATTTTCATGGCTTTTTATTTTTTATTTCGATTCTGAAGGGTGGCCATACGAAATTATTGGATGGGCAAACGTCTTCCACATCTACACTAACGAAATGCGTCGTTGGACAAACGATTCGAACGTTTAGATAATGAATAATCGAACTTATACGTGGTCGCGTCTTCGGAACTCTTCATTTTCGCCGTTTTTATTTTTTTAATCGATTCTGAAGGGTGGGCATACGAAATTATTGGATGGGCAAACGTCTTCCACATCTACACTAACGAAATGCGTCGTTGGACAAACGATTCGAACGTTTAGTTAATAAATAATCGAACTTATACGTGGTCGCGTCTTCGGAACTCTTCATTTTCGCCGTTTTTATTTTTTTAATCGATTCTGAAGGGTGGGCATACGAAATTATTGGGTGGGCAAACGTCTTCTACATCTAGACTAAAGGACTGCATCGTTGAAAGATCGATTTTGATAATATTTTCGGAAAAAATCGAACTTGTACGTGATCGCGTCTTCGGAACTCTTCATTTTCGAGGTTTTTATTTTTTTATTTTTGATTCTGAAGGGTGGGCATACGAAATTATTGGATGGGCAAACGTCTTCCACATCTACACTAACGAAATGCGTCGTTGGACAAACGATTCGAACGTTTAGTTAATAAATAATCGAACTTATACGTGGTCGCGTCTTCGGAACTCTTCATTTTCATGGCTTTTTATTTTTTATTTCGATTCTGAAGGGTGGCCATACGAAATTATTGGATGGGCAAACGTCTTCCACATCTACACTAAAGGACTGCATCGTTGAAAGATCGATTTTGATAATATTTTCGGAAAAAATTGAACTTATACGTGGTCGCGTCTACGGAACTCTTCATTTTCGCGGTTTTTATTTTTTAATTCGATTCTGAAGAGTGCGCATACGAAATTATTGGGTGGGCACATCTCTTCTACATCTAGACTAACGGACTGCATCGTTGAAAGATCGATTTTGATAACATTTTCGGAAAAAATCGAACTTATACGTGGTCGCGTCTTCGGAACTCTTCATTTTCATGGCTTTTTATTTTTTATTTCGATTCTGAAGGGTGGCCATACGAAATTATTGGATGGGCAAACGTCTTCCACATCTACACTAACGAAATGCGTCGTTGGACAAACGATTCGAACGTTTAGATAATGAATAATCGAACTTATACGTGGTCGCGTCTTCGGAACTCTTCATTTTCGCCGTTTTTATTTTTTTAATCGATTCTGAAGGGTGGGCATACGAAATTATTGGGTGGGCAAACGTCTTCTACATCTAGACTAAAGGACTGCATCGTTGAAAGATCGATTTTGATAATATTTTCGGAAAAAATCGAACTTATACGTGGTCGCGTCTACGGAACTCTTCATTTTCGCGGTTTTTATTTTTTGATTCGATTCTGAAGAGTGCGCATACGAAATTATTGGGTGGGCACATCTCTTCTACATCTAGACTAACGGACTGCATCGTTGAAAGATCGATTTTGATAACATTTTCGGAAAAAATCGAACTTATACGTGGTCGCGTCTTCGGAACTCTTCATTTTCGCGGTTTTTATTTTTTTATTTCGATTCTGAAGGGTGGGCATACGAAATTATTGGATGGGCAAACGTCTTCCACATCTACACTAACGAAATGCGTCGTTGAACAAACGATTCGAACGTTTAGTTAATAAATAATCGAACTTATACGTGGTCGCGTCTTCGGAACTCTTCATTTTCGTGGTTTTTATTTTTTATTTCGATTCTGAAGGGTGGGCATACGAAATTATTGGGTGGGCAAACGTCTTCTACATCTAGACTAAAGGACTGCATCGTTGAAATATCGATTTTGATAATATTTTCGGAAAAAATCGAACTTGTACGTGATCGCGTCTTCGGAACTCTTCATTTTCGAGGTTTTTATTTTTTAATTCGATTCTGAAGAGTGCGCATACGAAATTGTTGGGTGGGCAAATCTCTTCTACATCTAGACTAACGGACTGCATCGTTGAAAGATTGATTTTGATAACATTTTCGGAAAAAATCGAACTTATACGTGGTCGCGTCTTCGGAACTCTTCATTTTCGCGGTTTTTATTATTTTATTTCGATTCTGAAGGGTGGGCATACGAAATTATTGGATGGGCAAACGTCTTCCACATCTACACTAACGAAATGCGTCGTTGGACAAACGATTCGAACGTTTAGTTAATAAATAATCGAACTTATACGTGGTCGCGTCTTCGGAACTCTTCATTTTCATGGCTTTTTATTTTTTATTTCGATTCTGAAGGGTGGCCATACGAAATTATTGGATGGGCAAACGTCTTCCACATCTACACTAACGAAATGCGTCGTTGGACAAACGATTCGAACGTTTATTTAATAAATAATCGAACTTATACGTGGTCGCGTCTTCGGAACTCTTCATTTTCGTGGGTTTTATTTTTTATTTCGAATCTGAAGGGTGGGCATACGAAATTATTGGGTGGGCAAACGTCTTCTACATCTAGACTAAAGGACTGCATCGTTGAAAGATCGATTTTGATAACATTTTCGGAAAAAATCGAACTCATACGTGGTCGCGTCTTCGGAACTCTTCATTTTCATGGCTTTTTATTTTTTTAATCGATTCTGAAGGGTGGGCATACGAAATTATTGGGTGGGCAAACGTCTTCTACATCTAGACTAAAGGACTGCATCGTTGAAAGATCGATTTTGATAATATTTTCGGAAAAAATCGAACTTATACGTGGTCGCGTCTACGGAACTCTTCATTTTCGCGGTTTTTATTTTTTAATTCGATTCTGAAGAGTGCGCATACGAAATTATTGGGTGGGCACATCTCTTCTACATCTAGACTAACGGACTGCATCGTTGAAAGATCGATTTTGATAACATTTTCGGAAAAAATCGAACTTATACGTGGTCGCGTCTTCGGAACTCTTCATTTTCGCGGTTTTTATTTTTTTATTTCGATTCTGAAGGGTGGGCATACGAAATTATTGGATGGGCAAACGTCTTCCACATCTACACTAACGAAATGCGTCGTTGAACAAACGATTCGAACGTTTAGTTAATAAATAATCGAACTTATACGTGGTCGCGTCTTCGGAACTCTTCATTTTCGTGGTTTTTATTTTTTATTTCGATTCTGAAGGGTGGGCATACGAAATTATTGGGTGGGCAAACGTCTTCTACATCTACACTAACGAAATGCGTCGTTGGACAAACGATTCGAACGTTTAGTTAATAAATAATCGAACTTATACGTGGTCGCGTCTTCGGAACTCTTCATTTTCGCCGTTTTTATTTTTTTAATCGATTCTGAAGGGTGGGCATACGAAATTATTGGGTGGGCAAACGTCTTCTACATCTAGACTAAAGGACTGCATCGTTGAAAGATCGATTTTGATAATATTTTCGGAAAAAATCGAACTTGTACGTGATCGCGTCTTCGGAACTCTTCATTTTCGAGGTTTTTATTTTTTTATTTTTGATTCTGAAGGGTGTGCATACGAAATTATTGGATGGGCAAACGTCTTCCACATCTACACTAACGAAATGCGTCGTTGGACAAACGATTCGAACGTTTAGTTAATAAATAATCGAACTTATACGTGGTCGCGTCTTCGGAACTCTTCATTTTCATGGCTTTTTATTTTTTATTTCGATTCTGAAGGGTGGCCATACGAAATTATTGGATGGGCAAAAGTCTTCCACATCTACACTAACGAAATGCGTCGTTGGACAAACGATTCGAACGTTTATTTAATAAATAATCGAACTTATACGTGGTCGCGTCTTCGGAACTCTTCATTTTCGTGGGTTTTATTTTTTATTTCGAATCTGAAGGGTGGGCATACGAAATTATTGGGTGGGCAAACGTCTTCTACATCTAGACTAAAGGACTGCATCGTTGAAAGATCGATTTTGATAACATTTTCGGAAAAAATCGAACTTATACGTGGTCGCGTCTTCGGAACTCTTCATTTTCATGGCTTTTTATTTTTTATTTCGATTCTGAAGGGTGGCCATACGAAATTATTGGATGGGCAAACGTCTTCCACATCTACACTAACGAAATGCGTCGTTGGACAAACGATTCGAACGTTTAGATAATGAATAATCGAACTTATACGTGGTCGCGTCTTCGGAACTCTTCATTTTCGCCGTTTTTATTTTTTTAATCGATTCTGAAGGGTGGGCATACGAAATTATTGGGTGGGCAAACGTCTTCTACATCTAGACTAAAGGACTGCATCGTTGAAAGATCGATTTTGATAATATTTTCGGAAAAAATCGAACTTATACGTGGTCGCGTCTACGGAACTCTTCATTTTCGCGGTTTTTATTTTTTAATTCGATTCTGAAGAGTGCGCATACGAAATTATTGGGTGGGCACATCTCTTCTACATCTAGACTAACGGACTGCATCGTTGAAAGATCGATTTTGATAACATTTTCGGAAAAAATCGAACTTATACGTGGTCGCGTCTTCGGAACTCTTCATTTTCGCGGTTTTTATTTTTTTATTTCGATTCTGAAGGGTGGGCATACGAAATTATTGGATGGGCAAACGTCTTCCACATCTACACTAACGAAATGCGTCGTTGAACAAACGATTCGAACGTTTAGTTAATAAATAATCGAACTTATACGTGGTCGCGTCTTCGGAACTCTTCATTTTCGTGGTTTTTATTTTTTATTTCGATTCTGAAGGGTGGGCATACGAAATTATTGGGTGGGCAAACGTCTTCTACATCTACACTAACGAAATGCGTCGTTGGACAAACGATTCGAACGTTTAGTTAATAAATAATCGAACTTATACGTGGTCGCGTCTTCGGAACTCTTCATTTTCGCCGTTTTTATTTTTTTAATCGATTCTGAAGGGTGGGCATACGAAATTATTGGGTGGGCAAACGTCTTCTACATCTAGACTAAAGGACTGCATCGTTGAAAGATCGATTTTGATAATATTTTCGGAAAAAATCGAACTTGTACGTGATCGCGTCTTCGGAACTCTTCATTTTCGAGGTTTTTATTTTTTTATTTTTGATTCTGAAGGGTGTGCATACGAAATTATTGGGTGGGCACATCTCTTCTACATCTAGACTAACGGACTGCATCGTTGAAAGATCGATTTTGATAACATTTTCGGAAAAAATCGAACTTATACGTGGTCGCGTCTTCGGAACTCTTCATTTTCGCGGTTTTTATTTTTTTATTTCGATTCTGAAGGGTGGGCATACGAAATTATTGGATGGGCAAACGTCTTCCACATCTACACTAACGAAATGCGTCGTTGAACAAACGATTCGAACGTTTAGTTAATAAATAATCGAACTTATACGTGGTCGCGTCTTCGGAACTCTTCATTTTCGTGGTTTTTATTTTTTATTTCGATTCTGAAGGGTGGGCATACGAAATTATTGGGTGGGCAAACGTCTTCTACATCTACACTAACGAAATGCGTCGTTGGACAAACGATTCGAACGTTTAGTTAATAAATAATCGAACTTATACGTGGTCGCGTCTTCGGAACTCTTCATTTTCGCCGTTTTTATTTTTTTAATCGATTCTGAAGGGTGGGCATACGAAATTATTGGGTGGGCAAACGTCTTCTACATCTAGACTAAAGGACTGCATCGTTGAAAGATCGATTTTGATAATATTTTCGGAAAAAATCGAACTTGTACGTGATCGCGTCTTCGGAACTCTTCATTTTCGAGGTTTTTATTTTTTTATTTTTGATTCTGAAGGGTGTGCATACGAAATTATTGGATGGGCAAACGTCTTCCACATCTACACTAACGAAATGCGTCGTTGGACAAACGATTCGAACGTTTAGTTAATAAATAATCGAACTTATACTTGTTCGCGTCTTCGGAACTCTTCATTTTCGTGGTTTTTATTTTTTATTTCGATTCTGAAGGGTGGGCATACGAAATTATTGGGTGGGCAAACGTCTTCTACATCTAGACTAAAGGACTGCATCGTTGAAAGATCGATTTTGATAACATTTTCGGAAAAAATCGAACTTATACGTGGTCGTGTCTTCGGAACTCTTCATTTTCATGGCTTTTTATTTTTTATTTGGATTCTGAAGGGTGGCCATACGAAATTATTGGATGGGCAAACGTCTTCCACATCTACACTAAAGGACTGCATCGTTGAAAGATCGATTTTGATAATATTTTCGGAAAAAATTGAACTTATACGTGGTCGCGTCTACGGAACTCTTCATTTTCGCGGTTTTTATTTTTTAATTCGATTCTGAAGAGTGCGCATACGAAATTATTGGGTGGCACATCTCTTCTACATCTAGACTAACGGACTGCATCGTTGAAAGATCGATTTTGATAACATTTTCGGAAAAAATCGAACTTATACGTGGTCGCGTCTTCGGAACTCTTCATTTTCATGGCTTTTTATTTTTTATTTCGATTCTGAAGGGTGGCCATACGAAATTATTGGATGGGCAAACGTCTTCCACATCTACACTAACGAAATGCGTCGTTGGACAAACGATTCGAACGTTTAGATAATGAATAATCGAACTTATACGTGGTCGCGTCTTCGGAACTCTTCATTTTCGCCGTTTTTATTTTTTTAATCGATTCTGAAGGGTGGGCATACGAAATTATTGGGTGGGCAAACGTCTTCTACATCTAGACTAAAGGACTGCATCGTTGAAAGATCGATTTTGATAATATTTTCGGAAAAAATCGAACTTATACGTGGTCGCGTCTACGGAACTCTTCATTTTCGCGGTTTTTATTTTTTAATTCGATTCTGAAGAGTGCGCATACGAAATTATTGGGTGGGCACATCTCTTCTACATCTAGACTAACGGACTGCATCGTTGAAAGATCGATTTTGATAACATTTTCGGAAAAAATCGAACTTATACGTGGTCGCGTCTTCGGAACTCTTCATTTTCGCGGTTTTTATTTTTTTATTTCGATTCTGAAGGGTGGGCATACGAAATTATTGGATGGGCAAACGTCTTCCACATCTACACTAACGAAATGCGTCGTTGAACAAACGATTCGAACGTTTAGTTAATAAATAATCGAACTTATACGTGGTCGCGTCTTCAGAACTCTTCATTTTCGTGGTTTTTATTTTTTATTTCGATTCTGAAGGGTGGGCATACGAAATTATTGGGTGGGCAAACGTCTTCTACATCTAGACTAAAGGACTGCATCGTTGAAAGGTCGATTTTGATAATATTTTCGGAAAAAATTGAACTTATACGTGGTCGCGTCTACGGAACTCTTCATTTTCGCGGTTTTTATTTTTTAATTCGATTCTGAAGAGTGCGCATACGAAATTATTGGGTGGGCACATCTCTTCTACATCTAGACTAACGGACTGCATCGTTGAAAGATCGATTTTGATAACATTTTCGGAAAAAATCGAACTTATACGTGGTCGCGTCTTCGGAACTCTTCATTTTCATGGCTTTTTATTTTTTATTTCGATTCTGAAGGGTGGCCATACGAAATTATTGGATGGGCAAACGTCTTCCACATCTACACTAACGAAATGCGTCGTTGGACAAACGATTCGAACGTTTAGATAATGAATAATCGAACTTATACGTGGTCGCGTCTTCGGAACTCTTCATTTTCGCCGTTTTTATTTTTTTAATCGATTCTGAAGGGTGGGCATACGAAATTATTGGATGGGCAAACGTCTTCCACATCTACACTAACGAAATGCGTCGTTGGACAAACGATTCGAACGTTTAGTTAATAAATAATCGAACTTATACGTGGTCGCGTCTTCGGAACTCTTCATTTTCATGGCTTTTTATTTTTTATTTCGATTCTGAAGGGTGGCCATACGAAATTATTGGATGGGCAAACGTCTTCCACATCTACACTAACGAAATGCGTCGTTGAACAAACGATTCGAACGTTTAGTTAATAAATAATCGAACTTATACGTGGTCGCGTCTTCGGAACTCTTCATTTTCGTGGTTTTTATTTTTTATTTCGATTCTGAAGGGTGGGCATACGAAATTATTGGGTGGGCAAACGTCTTCTACATCTAGACTAAAGGACTGCATCGTTGAAAGATCGATTTTGATAATATTTTCGGAAAAAATCGAACTTGTACGTGATCGCGTCTTCGGAACTCTTCATTTTCGAGGTTTTTATTTTTTAATTCGATTCTGAAGAGTGCGCATACGAAATTGTTGGGTGGGCAAATCTCTTCTACATCTAGACTAACGGACTGCATCGTTGAAAGATTGATTTTGATAACATTTTCGGAAAAAATCGAACTTATACGTGGTCGCGTCTTCGGAACTCTTCATTTTCGCGGTTTTTATTATTTTATTTCGATTCTGAAGGGTGGGCATACGAAATTATTGGATGGGCAAACGTCTTCCACATCTACACTAACGAAATGCGTCGTTGGACAAACGATTCGAACGTTTAGTTAATAAATAATCGAACTTATACGTGGTCGCGTCTTCGGAACTCTTCATTTTCGTGGTTTTTATTTTTTATTTCGATTCTGAAGGGTGGGCATACGAAATTATTGGGTGGGCAAACGTCTTCTACATCTAGACTAAAGGACTGCATCGTTGAAAGATCGATTTTGATAATATTTTCGGAAAAAATTGAACTTATACGTGGTCGCGTCTACGGAACTCTTCATTTTCGCGGTTTTTATTTTTTAATTCGATTCTGAAGAGTGCGTATACGAAATTATTGGGTGGGCACATCTCTTCTACATCTAGACTAACGGACTGCATCGTTGAAAGATCGATTTTGATAACATTTTCGGAAAAAATCGAACTTATACGTGGTCGCGTCTTCGGAACTCTTCATTTTCATGGCTTTTTATTTTTTATTTCGATTCTGAAGGGTGGCCATACGAAATTATTGGATGGGCAAACGTCTTCCACATCTACACTAACGAAATGCGTCGTTGGACAAACGATTCGAACGTTTAGATAATGAATAATCGAACTTATACGTGGTCGCGTCTTCGGAACTCTTCATTTTCGCCGTTTTTATTTTTTTAATCGATTCTGAAGGGTGGGCATACGAAATTATTGGATGGGCAAACGTCTTCCACATCTACACTAACGAAATGCGTCGTTGGACAAACGATTCGAACGTTTAGTTAATAAATAATCGAACTTATACGTGGTCGCGTCTTCGAAACTCTTCATTTTCATGGCTTTTTATTTTTTATTTCGATTCTGAAGGGTGGCCATACGAAATTATTGGATGGGCAAACGTCTTCCACATCTACACTAAAGGACTGCATCGTTGAAAGATCGATTTTGATAATATTTTCGGAAAAAATTGAACTTATACGTGGTCGCGTCTACGGAACTCTTCATTTTCGCGGTTTTTATTTTTTAATTCGATTCTGAAGAGTGCGCATACGAAATTATTGGGTGGGCACATCTCTTCTACATCTAGAGTAACGGACTGCATCGTTGAAAGATCGATTTTGATAACATTTTCGGAAAAAATCGAACTTATACGTGGTCGCGTCTTCGGAACTCTTCATTTTCATGGCTTTTTATTTTTTATTTCGATTCTGAAGGGTGGCCATACGAAATTATTGGATGGGCAAACGTCTTCCACATCTACACTAACGAAATGCGTCGTTGGACAAACGATTCGAACGTTTAGATAATGAATAATCGAACTTATACGTGGTCGCGTCTTCGGAACTCTTCATTTTCGCCGTTTTTATTTTTATAATCGATTCTGAAGGGTGGGCATACGAAATTATTGGATGGGCAAACGTCTTCCACATCTACACTAACGAAATGCGTCGTTGGACAAACGATTCGAACGTTTAGTTAATAAATAATCGAACTTATACGTGGTCGCGTCTTCGGAACTCTTCATTTTCATGGCTTTTTATTTTTTATTTCGATTCTGAAGGGTGGCCATACGAAATTATTGGATGGGCAAACGTCTTCCACATCTACACTAACGAAATGCGTCGTTGAACAAACGATTCGAACGTTTAGTTAATAAATAATCGAACTTATACGTGGTCGCGTCTTCGGAACTCTACATTTTCATGGCTTTTTATTTTTTATTTCGATTCTGAAGGGTGGCCATACGAAATTATTGGATGGGCAAACGTCTTCCACATCTACACTAAAGGACTGCATCGTTGAAAGATCGATTTTGATAATATTTTCGGAAAAAATTGAACTTATACGTGGTCGCGTCTACGGAACTCTTCATTTTCGCGGTTTTTATTTTTTAATTCGATTCTGAAGAGTGCGCATACGAAATTATTGGGTGGGCACATCTCTTCTACATCTAGAGTAACGGACTGCATCGTTGAAAGATCGATTTTGATAACATTTTCGGAAAAAATCGAACTTATACGTGGTCGCGTCTTCGGAACTCTTCATTTTCATGGCTTTTTATTTTTTATTTCGATTCTGAAGGGTGGCCATACGAAATTATTGGATGGGCAAACGTCTTCCACATCTACACTAACGAAATGCGTCGTTGGACAAACGATTCGAACGTTTAGATAATGAATAATCGAACTTATACGTGGTCGCGTCTTCGGAACTCTTCATTTTCTCCGTTTTTATTTTTATAATCGATTCTGAAGGGTGGGCATACGAAATTATTGGATGGGCAAACGTCTTCCACATCTACACTAACGAAATGCGTCGTTGGACAAACGATTCGAACGTTTAGTTAATAAATAATCGAACTTATACGTGGTCGCGTCTTCGGAACTCTTCATTTTCATGGCTTTTTATTTTTTATTTCGATTCTGAAGGGTGGCCATACGAAATTATTGGATGGGCAAACGTCTTCCACATCTACACTAAAGGACTGCATCGTTGAAATATCGATTTTGATAATATTTTCGGAAAAAATCGAACTTGTACGTGATCGCGTCTTCGGAACTCTTCATTTTCGAGGTTTTTATTTTTTAATTCGATTCTGAAGAGTGCGCATACGAAATTGTTGGGTGGGCAAATCTCTTCTACATCTAGACTAACGGACTGCATCGTTGAAAGATTGATTTTGATAACATTTTCGGAAAAAATCGAACTTATACGTGGTCGCGTCTTCGGAACTCTTCATTTTCGCGGTTTTTATTATTTTATTTCGATTCTGAAGGGTGGGCATACGAAATTATTGGATGGGCAAACGTCTTCCACATCTACACTAACGAAATGCGTCGTTGGACAAACGATTCGAACGTTTAGTTAATAAATAATCTAACTTATACGTGGTCGCGTCTTCGGAACTCTTCATTTTCGTGGTTTTTATTTTTTATTTCGATTCTGAAGGGTGGGCATACGAAATTATTGGGTGGGCAAACGTCTTCTACATCTAGACTAAAGGACTGCATCGTTGAAAGATCGATTTTGATAATATTTTCGGAAAAAATTGAACTTATACGTGGTCGCGTCTACGGAACTCTTCATTTTCGCGGTTTTTATTTTTTAATTCGATTCTGAAGAGTGCGTATACGAAATTATTGGGTGGGCACATCTCTTCTACATCTAGACTAACGGACTGCATCGTTGAAAGATCGATTTTGATAACATTTTCGGAAAAAATCGAACTTATACGTGGTCGCGTCTTCGGAACTCTTCATTTTCATGGCTTTTTATTTTTTATTTCGATTCTGAAGGGTGGCCATACGAAATTATTGGATGGGCAAACGTCTTCCACATCTACACTAACGAAATGCGTCGTTGGACAAACGATTCGAACGTTTAGATAATGAATAATCGAACTTATACGTGGTCGCGTCTTCGGAACTCTTCATTTTCGCCGTTTTTATTTTTTTAATCGATTCTGAAGGGTGGGCATACGAAATTATTGGATGGGCAAACGTCTTCCACATCTACACTAACGAAATGCGTCGTTGGACAAACGATTCGAACGTTTAGTTAATAAATAATCGAACTTATACGTGGTCGCGTCTTCGGAACTCTTCATTTTCATGGCTTTTTATTTTTTATTTCGATTCTGAAGGGTGGCCATACGAAATTATTGGATGGGCAAACGTCTTCCACATCTACACTAAAGGACTGCATCGTTGAAAGATTGATTTTGATAACATTTTCGGAAAAAATCGAACTTATACGTGGTCGCGTCTTCGGAACTCTTCATTTTCGCGGTTTTTATTATTTTATTTCGATTCTGAAGGGTGGGCATACGAAATTATTGGATGGGCAAACGTCTTCCACATCTACACTAACGAAATGCGTCGTTGGACAAACGATTCGAACGTTTAGTTAATAAATAATCGAACTTATACGTGGTCGCGTCTACGGAACTCTTCATTTTCGCGGTTTTTATTTTTTAATTCGATTCTGAAGAGTGCGCATACGAAATTATTGGGTGGGCACATCTCTTCTACATCTAGACTAACGGACTGCATCGTTGAAAGATCGATTTTGATAACATTTTCGGAAAAAATCGAACTTATACGTGGTCGCGTCTTCGGAACTCTTCATTTTCATGGCTTTTTATTTTTTATTTGGATTCTGAAGGGTGGCCATACGAAATTATTGGATGGGCAAACGTCTTCCACATCTACACTAAAGGACTGCATCGTTGAAAGATCGATTTTGATAATATTTTCGGAAAAAATTGAACTTATACGTGGTCGCGTCTACGGAACTCTTCATTTTCGCGGTTTTTATTTTTTAATTCGATTCTGAAGAGTGGCCATACGAAATTATTGGATGGGCAAACGTCTTCCACATCTACACTAAAGGACTGCATCGTTGAAAGATCGATTTTGATAATATTTTCGGAAAAAATTGAACTTATACGTGGTCGCGTCTACGGAACTCTTCATTTTCGCGGTTTTTATTTTTTAATTCGATTCTGAAGAGTGCGCATACGAAATTATTGGGTGGCACATCTCTTCTACATCTAGACTAACGGACTGCATCGTTGAAAGATCGATTTTGATAACATTTTCGGAAAAAATCGAACTTATACGTGGTCGCGTCTTCGGAACTCTTCATTTTCATGGCTTTTTATTTTTTATTTCGATTCTGAAGGGTGGCCATACGAAATTATTGGATGGGCAAACGTCTTCCACATCTACACTAACGAAATGCGTCGTTGGACAAACGATTCGAACGTTTAGATAATGAATAATCGAACTTATACGTGGTCGCGTCTTCGGAACTCTTCATTTTCGCCGTTTTTATTTTTATAATCGATTCTGAAGGGTGGGCATACGAAATTATTGGATGGGCAAACGTCTTCCACATCTACACTAACGAAATGCGTCGTTGGACAAACGATTCGAACGTTTAGTTAATAAATAATCGAACTTATACGTGGTCGCGTCTTCGGAACTCTTCATTTTCATGGCTTTTTATTTTTTATTTCGATTCTTAAGGGTGGCCATACGAAATTATTGGATGGGCAAACGTCTTCCACATCTACACTAACGAAATGCGTCGTTGGACAAACGATTCGAACGTTTATTTAATAAATAATCGAACTTATACGTGGTCGCGTCTTCGGAACTCTTCATTTTCGTGGGTTTTATTTTTTATTTCGATTCTGAAGGGTGGGCATACGAAATTATTGGGTGGGCAAACGTCTTCTACATCTAGACTAAAGGACTGCATCGTTGAAAGATCGATTTTGATAATATTTTCGGAAAAAATCGAACTTGTACGTGATCGCGTCTTCGGAACTCTTCATTTTCGCGGTTTTTATTTTTTTATTTCGATTCTGAAGGGTGGGCATACGAAATTATTGGATGGGCAAACGTCTTCCACATCTACACTAACGAAATGCGTCGTTGAACAAACGATTCGAACGTTTAGTTAATAAATAATCGAACTTATACGTGGTCGCGTCTTCGGAACTCTTCATTTTCGTGGTTTTTATTTTTTATTTCGATTCTGAAGGGTGGGCATACGAAATTATTGGGTGGGCAAACGTCTTCTACATCTAGACTAAAGGACTGCATCGTTGAAAGATCGATTTTGATAATATTTTCGGAAAAAATCGAACTTGTACGTGATCGCGTCTTCGGAACTCTTCATTTTCGAGGTTTTTATTTTTTTATTTTTGATTCTGAAGGGTGTGCATACGAAATTATTGGATGGGCAAACGTCTTCCACATCTACACTAACGAAATGCGTCGATGGACAAACGATTCGAACGTTTAGATAATGAATAATCGAACTTATACGTGGTCGCGTCTTCGGAACTCTTCATTTTCGCCGTTTTTATTTTTTTAATCGATTCTGAAGGGTGGGCATACGAAATTATTGGATGGGCAAACGTCTTCCACATCTACACTAACGAAATGCGTCGTTGGACCAACGATTCGAACGTTTAGTTAATAAATAATCGAACTTATACGTGGTCGCGTCTTCGGAACTCTTCATTTTCATGGCTTTTTATTTTTTATTTCGATTCTGAAGGGTGGCCATACGAAATTATTGGATGGGCAAACGTCTTCCACATCTACACTAAAGGACTGCATCGTTGAAAGATCGATTTTGATAATATTTTCGGAAAAAATTGAACTTATACGTGGTCGCGTCTACGGAACTCTTCATTTTCGCGGTTTTTATTTTTTAATTCGATTCTGAAGAGTGCGCATACGAAATTATTGGGTGGGCACATCTCTTCTACATCTAGACTAACGGACTGCATCGTTGAAAGATCGATTTTGATAACATTTTCGGAAAAAATCGAACTTATACGTGGTCGCGTCTTCGGAACTCTTCATTTTCATGGCTTTTTATTTTTTATTTCGATTCTGAAGGGTGGCCATACGAAATTATTGGATGGGCAAACGTCTTCCACATCTACACTAACGAAATGCGTCGTTGGACAAACGATTCGAACGTTTAGATAATGAATAATCGAACTTATACGTGGTCGCGTCTTCGGAACTCTTCATTTTCGCCGTTTTTATTTTTATAATCGATTCTGAAGGGTGGGCATACGAAATTATTGGATGGGCAAACGTCTTCCACATCTACACTAACGAAATGCGTCGTTGGACAAACGATTCGAACGTTTAGATAATGAATAATCGAACTTATACGTGGTCGCGTCTTCGGAACTCTTCATTTTCGCCGTTTTTATTTTTATAATCGATTCTGAAGGGTGGGCATACGAAATTATTGGATGGGCAAACGTCTTCCACATCTACACTAACGAAATGCGTCGTTGGACAAACGATTCGAACGGTTAGTTAATAAATAATCGAACTTATACGTGGTCGCGTCTTCGGAACTCTTCATTTTCATGGCTTTTTATTTTTTATTTCGATTCTTAAGGGTGGCCATACGAAATTATTGGATGGGCAAACGTCTTCCACATCTACACTAACGAAATGCGTCGTTGGACAAACGATTCGAACGTTTATTTAATAAATAATCGAACTTATACGTGGTCGCGTCTTCGGAACTCTTCATTTTCGTGGGTTTTATTTTTTATTTCGATTCTGAAGGGTGGGCATACGAAATTATTGGGTGGGCAAACGTCTTCTACATCTAGACTAAAGGACTGCATCGTTGAAAGATCGATTTTGATAATATTTTCGGAAAAAATCGAACTTGTACGTGATCGCGTCTTCGGAACTCTTCATTTTCGCGGTTTTTATTTTTTTATTTCGATTCTGAAGGGTGGGCATACGAAATTATTGGATGGGCAAACGTCTTCCACATCTACACTAACGAAATGCGTCGTTGAACAAACGATTCGAACGTTTAGTTAATAAATAATCGAACTTATACGTGGTCGCGTCTTCGGAACTCTTCATTTTCGTGGTTTTTATTTTTTATTTCGATTCTGAAGGGTGGGCATACGAAATTATTGGGTGGGCAAACGTCTTCTACATCTAGACTAAAGGACTGCATCGTTGAAAGATCGATTTTGATAATATTTTCGGAAAAAATTGAACTTATACGTGGTCGCGTCTACGGAACTCTTCATTTTCGCGGTTTTTATTTTTTAATTCGATTCTGAAGAGTGCGCATACGAAATTATTGGGTGGGCACATCTCTTCTACATCTAGACTAACGGACTGCATCGTTGAAAGATCGATTTTGATAACATTTTCGGAAAAAATCGAACTTATACGTGGTCGCGTCTTCGGAACTCTTCATTTTCATGGCTTTTTATTTTTTATTTCGATTCTGAAGGGTGGCCATACGAAATTATTGGATGGGCAAACGTCTTCCACATCTACACTAACGAAATGCGTCGTTGGACAAACGATTCGAACGTTTAGATAATGAATAATCGAACTTATACGTGGTCGCGTCTTCGGAACTCTTCATTTTCGCCGTTTTTATTTTTTTAATCGATTCTGAAGGGTGGGCATACGAAATTATTGGATGGGCAAACGTCTTCTACATCTAGACTAAAGGACTGCATCGTTGAAAGATCGATTTTGATAATATTTTCGGAAAAAATCGAACTTATACGTGGTCGCGTCTACGGAACTCTTCATTTTCGCGGTTTTTATTTTTTAATTCGATTCTGAAGAGTGCGCATGCGAAATTATTGGGTGGGCACATCTCTTCTACATCTAGACTAACGGACTGCATCTTTGAAAGATCGATTTTGATAACATTTTCGGAAAAAATCGAACTTATACGTGGTCGCGTCTTCGGAACTCTTCATTTTCGCGGTTTTTATTTTTTTATTTCGATTCTGAAGGGTGGGCATACGAAATTATTGGATGGGCAAACGTCTTCCACATCTACACTAACGAAATGCGTCGTTGAACAAACGATTCGAACGTTTAGTTAATAAATAATCGAACTTATACGTGGTCGCGTCTTCGGAACTCTTCATTTTCGTGGTTTTTATTTTTTATTTCGATTCTGAAGGGTGGGCATACGAAATTATTGGGTGGGCAAACGTCTTCTACATCTAGACTAAAGGACTGCATCGTTGAAATATCGATTTTGATAATATTTTCGGAAAAAATCGAACTTGTACGTGATCGCGTCTTCGGAACTCTTCATTTTCGAGGTTTTTATTTTTTAATTCGATTCTGAAGAGTGCGCATACGAAATTGTTGGGTGGGCAAATCTCTTCTACATCTAGACTAACGGACTGCATCGTTGAAAGATTGATTTTGATAACATTTTCGGAAAAAATCGAACTTATACGTGGTCGCGTCTTCGGAACTCTTCATTTTCGTGGTTTTTATTTTTTATTTCGATTCTGAAGGGTGGGCATACGAAATTATTGGGTGGGCAAACGTCTTCTACATCTAGACTAAAGGACTGCATCGTTGAAAGATCAATTTTGATAATATTTTCGGAAAAAATCGTACTTATACGTGGTCGCGTCTTCGGAACTCTTCATTTTCGCGGTTTTTATTTTTTTATTCGATTCTGAAGGGTGGGCAAACGAAAATTTTTTATGGGCAAACGTGGGCAAACGATGGACAAACGAATGCCGTTGAGTTTTTCCCAAAATTCGAATTTGGGGGTGCCAACTTCACAGACCTGAAAAAGAATGCTCTACAAAATCCAAAATAATCGAAGTTGATTTCAAATAAGTATATTAAAATTGTAAGCGACGGAAAAAGAGAGCCACCGGCGCCGGGAATCGAACCCGAACCGCCCGCGTGCTGATCAGCAGTGATAGCCACACCGCTACGCCGACTCTACGCGGTCCCTTCTATTCCGTCGCCACATTACTTTCGTTGGGACGCCACCTATGGTCATAACTTTGCACTCATAGGCCGTTCCCTAATTTGCCCTAAACTCTTACAAATTTGACAAAAATCGTGTCAAAATCCAAAAAATCGATGTTAATTTCAACTGAAATTACTCAAATTGAGCTTCTCTATAAAAAAAAACCTATCATAGTCGAGAAAAATCGAAGATTGTTTCAAAAAAATTTATTAAAATTTGACACTTCCAACTAAAATTTCACAATCCAAAAAAATGAAATTATTTTCATCAAAATTTACTCAAATATAGATCCTACTTAAAAAATACTCAACAAAATCCACAATAATCCAAGTCGATTTCAAATATATTTATTAAAATTTGACAAAAATCGTGACAAAATCCAAAAAATCGAAGTTAATTTCAACTGAAATTATTCAAGTTAAGCTTCTCTATAAAGAAAACTTAACATTGTCGAGAAAAATCGAAGTTGGTTAAAATAAATTAATTAAAATTTGACACTTCCAACTAAAATTTTTTTTCACAATCCATAAAATTGTCGTTATTTTCGTCTAAATTTATTCAAATATACATCCTACAATTTTGGTGTTAGAAATAATTATTTTTTGTTAGAAAAAATTTTTGTTAGAAAAAATTTTTTTTTGATAGAAAAAAAATTTTGTAGAAATAATTATTTTTTGTTAGAAAAAAATTTTTTTTTGATAGGAAAACATTTTTTTTGTTAGACATGATTATTTTTTGTTAGAAAAATATTTTGTTTTTGTTAGAAAAATTTTTTTTTGTTAGAAATAATTATTTTTTGTTAGAAATGATTATTTTTTTGGTGCATAATTTGATGCTATTTTATTCAAATTTAAGTCAACGTTAAGTTTTTTTTAACCTCCGTCCAAATCACAAACCATTACATAATTTTGAAGAACAATCTCATCAAATTTAAGTATCATCGAAAATATTATCCCCCCACCAACCTTAATTTTTTTGGTGCATAATTTGATGCTATTTCATTGAAATTTAAGTCAACGTTAAGTTTTTTTTGTAACCTGCGACCGAATCACAAACCATTACATAATTTTGAAGAACAATCATGGGAAATATTATCCTCCCACCAACCTTAATTTTTTTGGTGCATAATTTGATGCTATTTTATTCAAATTTAAGTCAACGTTAGTTTTTTTTTAACCTCCGTCCAAATCACAAACCATTACATAATTTTGAAGAACAATCTCATTAAATTAAAGTAGCATCGGAGATATATTATCCTCCCACCAACCTTAATTTTTTTGGTGCATAATTTGATGCTATTTTATTCAAATTTAAGTCAACGTTAAGTTTTTTTTGTAACCTCTGACCGAATCACAAACCATTACATAATTTTGAAGAACAATCATCGAAAATATTATCCTCCCACCAACCTTAATTTTTTTGGTGCATAATTTGATGCTATTTTATTCAAATTTAAGTCAACGTTAAGTTGTTTTTAACCTCCGTCCAAATCACAAACCATTACATAATTTTGAAGAACAATCTCATCAAATTTAAGTATCATCGAAAATATTATCCTCCCACCAACCTCAATTTTTTTGGTGCATAATTTGATGCTATTTTATTCAAATTTAAGTCAACGTTAAGTTTTTTTTAACCTCCGTCCAAATCACAAACCATTACATAATTTTGAAGAACAATCTCATCAAATTTAAGTAGCATCGGAAATATTATCGTCCCACCAACCTTAATTTTTTTGGTGCATAATTTGATGCTATTTTATTCAAATTTAAGTCAACATTAAGTTTTTTTTGTAACCTCCGACCGAATCACAAACCATTACATAATTTTGAAGAACAATCATCGAAAATATTATCCTCCCACCAACCTTAATTTTTTTGGTGCATAATTTGATGCTATTTTATTCAAATTTAAGTCAACGTTAAGTTTTTTTTGTAACCTCCGACCGAATCACAAACCATTACATAATTTTGAAGAACAATCATCGAAAATATTATCCTCCCACCAACCTTAATTTTTTTGGTGCATAATTTGATGCTATTTTATTCAAATTTAAGTCAACGTTAAGTTTTTTTTATCCTCCGTCCAAATCACAAACCATTACATAATTTTGAAGAACAATCTCATCAAATTTAAGTATCATCGAAAATATTATCCTCCCACCAACCTTAATTTTTTTGGTGCATAATTTGATGCTATTTTATTCAAATTTAAGTCAACGTTAAGTTTTTTTTAACCTCCGTCCAAATCACAAACCATTACATAATTTTGAAGAACAATCTCATCAAATTTAAGTAGCATCGGAAATATTATCGTCCCACCAACCTTAATTTTTTTGGTGCATATTTTGATGCTATTTTATTCAAATTTAAGTCAACGTTAAGTTTTATTTGTAACCTCCGACCGAATCACAAACCATTACATAATTTTGAAGAACAATCAGCGAAAATATTAGCCTCCCACCAACCTTAATTTGTTTGGTGCATAATTTGATGCTATTTTATTCAAATTTAAGTCAACGTTAGGTTTTTTTTAACCTCCGTCCAAATCACAAACCATTACATAATTTTGAAGAACAATCTCATCAAATTTAAGTAGCATCGGCAATATTATCCTCCCACCAACCTTAATTTTTTTGGTGCATAATTTGATGCAATTTTATTCAAATTTAAGTCAACGTTAAGTTTTTTTTAACCTCCGTCCAAATCACAAACCATTACATAATTTTGAAGAACAATCATCGAAAATATTATCCTCCCACCAACCTTAATTTTTTTGGTGCATAATTTGATGCTATTTTATTCAAATTTAAGTCAACGTTAAGTTTTTTTTGTAACCTCCGACCGAATCACAAACCATTACATAATTTTGAAGAACAATCATGGGAAATATTATCCTCCCACCAACCTTAATTTTTTTGGTGCATAATTTGATGCTATTTTATTCAAATTTAAGTCAACGTTAAGTTTTTTTTATCCTCCGTCCAAATCACAAACCATTACATAATTTTGAAGAACAATCTCATCAAATTTAAGTATCATCGAAAATATTATCCTCCCACCAACCTTAATTTTTTTGGTGCATAATTTGATGCTATTTTATTCAAATTTAAGTCAACGTTAAGTTTTTTTTATCCTCCGTCCAAATCACAAACCATTACATAATTTTGAAGAACAATCTCATCAAATTTAAGTAGCATCGGAAATATTATCGTCCCACCAACCTTAATTTTATTGGTGCATAATTTGATGCTATTTTATTCAAATTTAAGTCAACGTTAAGTTTTTTTTGTAACCTCCGACCGAATCACAAACCATTACATAATTTTGAAGAACAATCATCGAAAATATTATCCTCCCACCAACCTTAATTTTTTTGGTGCATAATTTGATGCTATTTTATTCAAATTTAAGTCAACGTTAAGTTTTTTTTATCCTCCGTCCAAATCACAAACCATTACATAATTTTGAAGAACAATCTCATCAAATTTAAGTATCATCGAAAATATTATCCTCCCACCAACCTTAATTTTTTTGGTGCATAATTTGATGCTATTTTATTCAAATTTAAGTCAACGTTAAGTTTTTTTTAACCTCCGTCCAAATCACAAACCATTACATAATTTTGAAGAACAATCTCATCAAATTTAAGTAGCATCGGAAATATTATCGTCCCACCAACCTTAATTTTTTTGGTGCATATTTTGATGCTATTTTATTCAAATTTAAGTCAACGTTAAGTTTTATTTGTAACCTCCGACCGAATCACAAACCATTACATAATTTTGAAGAACAATCAGCGAAAATATTATCCTCCCACCAACCTTAATTTGTTTGGTGCATAATTTGATGCTATTTTATTCAAATTTAAGTCAACGTTAGGTTTTTTTTAACCTCCGTCCAAATCACAAACCATTACATAATTTTGAAGAACAATCTCATCAAATTTAAGTAGCATCGGCAATATTATCCTCCCACCAACCTTAATTTTTTTGGTGCATAATTTGATGCAATTTTATTCAAATTTAAGTCAACGTTA
Organism: Andrena praecox; assembly: GCA_963932275.1. Classification (NCBI taxonomy): domain Eukaryota; kingdom Metazoa; phylum Arthropoda; class Insecta; order Hymenoptera; family Andrenidae; genus Andrena; species Andrena praecox. The sequence goes on from OZ010732.1 coordinate 26,188,969, forward strand.
AGTTTTTTTTAACCTCCGTCCAAATCACAAACCATTACATAATTTTGAAGAACAATCATCGAAAATATTATCCTCCCACCAACCTTAATTTTTTTGGTGCATAATTTGATGCTATTTTATTCAAATTTAAGTCAACGTTAAGTTTTTTTTGTAACCTCCGACCGAATCACAAACCATTACATAATTTTGAAGAACAATCATGGGAAATATTATCCTCCCACCAACCTTAATTTTTTTGGTGCATAATTTGATGCTATTTTATTCAAATTTAAGTCAACGTTAAGTTTTTTTTATCCTCCGTCCAAATCACAAACCATTACATAATTTTGAAGAACAATCTCATCAAATTTAAGTATCATCGAAAATATTATCCTCCCACCAACCTTAATTTTTTTGGTGCATAATTTGATGCTATTTTATTCAAATTTAAGTCAACGTTAAGTTTTTTTTATCCTCCGTCCAAATCACAAACCATTACATAATTTTGAAGAACAATCTCATCAAATTTAAGTAGCATCGGAAATATTATCGTCCCACCAACCTTAATTTTTTTGGTGCATAATTTGATGCTATTTTATTCAAATTTAAGTCAACGTTAAGTTTTTTTTGTAACCTCCGACCGAATCACAAACCATTACATAATTTTGAAGAACAATCATCGAAAATATTATCCTCCCACCAACCTTAATTTTTTTGGTGCATAATTTGATGCTATTTTATTCAAATTTAAGTCAACGTTAAGTTTTTTTTATCCTCCGTCCAAATCACAAACCATTACATAATTTTGAAGAACAATCTCATCAAATTTAAGTAGCATCGGAAATATTATCCTCCCACCAACCTTAATTTTTTTGGTGCATAATTTGATGCTATTTTATTCAAATTTAAGTCAACGTTAAGTTTTTTTTGTAACCTCCGACCGAATCACAAACCATTACATAATTTTGAAGAACAATCATCGAAAATATTATCCTCCCACCAACCTTAATTTTTTTGGTGCATAATTTGATGCTATTTTATTCAAATTTAAGTCAACGTTAAGTTTTTTTTAACCTCCGTCCAAATCACAAACCATTACATAATTTTGAAGAACAATCATCGAAAATATTATCCTCCCACCAACCTTAATTTGTTTGGTGCATAATTTGATGCTATTTTATTCAAATTTAAGTCAACGTTAAGTTTTTTTTGTAACCTCCGACCGAATCACAAACCATTACATAATTTTGAAGAACAATCTCATCAAATTTAAGTATCGTCGAAAATATTATCCTCCCACCAACCTTAATTTTTTTGGTGCATAATTTGATGCTATTTTATTCAAATTTAAGTCAACGTTAAGTTTTTTTTAACCTCCGTCCAAATCACAAACCATTACATAATTTTGAAGAACAATCTCATCAAATTTAAGTAGCATCGGAAATATTATCGTCCCACCAACCTTAATTTTTTTGGTGCATAATTTGATGCTATTTTATTCAAATTTAAGTCAACGTTAAGTTTTTTTTGTAACCTCCGACCGAATCACAAACCATTACATAATTTTGAAGAACAATCATCGAAAATATTATCGTCCCACCAACCTTAATTTTTTTGGTGCATAATTTGATGCTATTTTATTCAAATTTAAGTCAACGTTAAGTTTTTTTTGTAACCTCCGACCGAATCACAAACCATTACATAATTTTGAAGAACAATCATCGAAAATATTATCCTCCCACCAACCTTAATTTTTTTGGTGCATAATTTGATGCTATTTTATTCAAATTTAAGTCAACGTTAAGTTTTTTTTAACCTCCGTCCAAATCACAAACCATTACATAATTTTGTAGAACAATCTCATCAAATTTAAGTATTATCGAAAATATTATCCCCCCACCAACCTTAATTTTTTTGGTGCATAATTTAATGCTATTTTATTCAAATTTAAGTCAACGTTAAGTTTTTTTTAACCTCCGACCGAATCACAAACCATTACATAATTTCGAAGAACAATCATGGGAAATATTATCCTCCCACCAACCTTAATTTTTTTGGTGCATAATTTGATGCTATTTTATTCAAATTTAAGTGAACGTTAAGTTTTTTTTAACCTCCGTCCAAATCACAAACCATTACATAATTTTGAAGAACAATCATCGAAAATATTATCCTCCCACCAACCTTAATTTTTTTGGTGCATAATTTGATGCTATTTTATTCAAATTTAAGTCAACGTTAAGTTTTTTTTAACCTCCGTCCAAATCACAAACCATTACATAATTTTGAAGAACAATCTCATCAAATTTAAGTAGCATCGGAAATATTATCGTCCCACCAACCTTAATTTTTTTGGTGCATAATTTGATGCTATTTTATTCAAATTTAAGTCAACGTTAAGTTTTTTTTGTAACCTCCGACCGAATCACAAACCATTACATAATTTTGAAGAACAATCATCGAAAATATTATCCTCCCACCAACCTTAATTTTTTTGGTGCATAATTTGATGCTATTTTATTCAAATTTAAGTCAACGTTAAGTTTTTTTTAACCTCCGTCCAAATCACAAACCATTACATAATTTTGAAGAACAATCTCATCAAATTTAAGTAGCATCGGAAATATTATCGTCCCACCAACCTTAATTTTTTTGGTGCATAATTTGATGCTATTTTATTCAAATTTAAGTCAACGTTAAGTTTTTTTTGTAACCTCCGACCGAATCACAAACCATTACATAATTTTGAAGAACAATCATCGAAAATATTATCCTCCCACCAACCTTAATTTTTTTGGTGCATAATTTGATGCTATTTTATTCAAATTTAAGTCAACGTTAAGTTTTTTTTATCCTCCGTCCAAATCACAAACCATTACATAATTTTGAAGAACAATCTCATCAAATTTAAGTAGCATCGGAAATATTATCGTCCCACCAACCTTAATTTTTTTGGTGCATAATTTGATGCTATTTTATTCAAATTTAAGTCAACGTTAAGTTTTTTTTGTAACCTCCGACCGAATCACAAACCATTACATAATTTTGAAGAACAATCATCGAAAATATTATCCTCCCACCAACCTTAATTTTTTTGGTGCATAATTTGATGCTATTTTATTCAAATTTAAGTCAACGTTAAGTTTTTTTTAACCTCCGTCCAAATCACAAACCATTACATAATTTTGAAGAACAATCTCATCAAATTTAAGTAGCATCGGAAATATTATCGTCCCACCAACCTTAATTTTTTTGGTGCATAATTTGATGCTATTTTATTCAAATTTAAGTCAACGTTAAGTTTTTTTTGTAACCTCCGACCGAATCACAAACCATTACATAATTTTGAAGAACAATCATCGAAAATATTATCCTCCCACCAACCTTAATTTTTTTGGTGCATAATTTGATGCTATTTTATTCAAATTTAAGTCAACGTTAAGTTTTTTTTATCCTCCGTCCAAATCACAAACCATTACATAATTTTGAAGAACAATCTCATCAAATTTAAGTAGCATCGGAAATATTATCCTCCCACCAACCTTAATTTTTTTGGTGCATAATTTGATGCTATTTTATTCAAATTTAAGTCAACGTTAAGTTTTTTTTGTAACCTCCGACCGAATCACAAACCATTACATAATTTTGAAGAACAATCATCGAAAATATTATCCTCCCACCAACCTTAATTTTTTTGGTGCATAATTTGATGCTATTTTATTCAAATTTAAGTCAACGTTAAGTTTTTTTTGTAACCTCCGACCGAATCACAAACCATTACATAATTTTGAAGAACAATCATCGAAAATATTATCCTCCCACCAACCTTAATTTTTTTGGTGCATAATTTGATGCTATTTTATTCAAATTTAAGTCAACGTTAAGTTTTTTTTAACCTCCGTCCAAATCACAAACCATTACATAATTTTGTAGAACAATCTCATCAAATTTAAGTATTATCGAAAATATTATCCCCCCACCAACCTTAATTTTTTTGGTGCATAATTTAATGCTATTTTATTCAAATTTAAGTCAACGTTAAGTTTTTTTTAACCTCCGACCGAATCACAAACCATTACATAATTTCGAAGAACAATCATGGGAAATATTATCCTCCCACCAACCTTAATTTTTTTGGTGCATAATTTGATGCTATTTTATTCAAATTTAAGTGAACGTTAAGTTTTTTTTAACCTCCGTCCAAATCACAAACCATTACATAATTTTGAAGAACAATCATCGAAAATATTATCCTCCCACCAACCTTAATTTTTTTGGTGCATAATTTGATGCTATTTTATTCAAATTTAAGTCAACGTTAAGTTTTTTTTAACCTCCGTCCAAATCACAAACCATTACATAATTTTGAAGAACAATCTCATCAAATTTAAGTAGCATCGGAAATATTATCGTCCCACCAACCTTAATTTTTTTGGTGCATAATTTGATGCTATTTTATTCAAATTTAAGTCAACGTTAAGTTTTTTTTGTAACCTCCGACCGAATCACAAACCATTACATAATTTTGAAGAACAATCATCGAAAATATTATCCTCCCACCAACCTTAATTTTTTTGGTGCATAATTTGATGCTATTTTATTCAAATTTAAGTCAACGTTAAGTTTTTTTTAACCTCCGTCCAAATCACAAACCATTACATAATTTTGAAGAACAATCTCATCAAATTTAAGTAGCATCGGAAATATTATCGTCCCACCAACCTTAATTTTTTTGGTGCATAATTTGATGCTATTTTATTCAAATTTAAGTCAACGTTAAGTTTTTTTTGTAACCTCCGACCGAATCACAAACCATTACATAATTTTGAAGAACAATCATCGAAAATATTATCCTCCCACCAACCTTAATTTTTTTGGTGCATAATTTGATGCTATTTTATTCAAATTTAAGTCAACGTTAAGTTTTTTTTATCCTCCGTCCAAATCACAAACCATTACATAATTTTGAAGAACAATCTCATCAAATTTAAGTAGCATCGGAAATATTATCGTCCCACCAACCTTAATTTTTTTGGTGCATAATTTGATGCTATTTTATTCAAATTTAAGTCAACGTTAAGTTTTTTTTGTAACCTCCGACCGAATCACAAACCATTACATAATTTTGAAGAACAATCATCGAAAATATTATCCTCCCACCAACCTTAATTTTTTTGGTGCATAATTTGATGCTATTTTATTCAAATTTAAGTCAACGTTAAGTTTTTTTTAACCTCCGTCCAAATCACAAACCATTACATAATTTTGAAGAACAATCTCATCAAATTTAAGTAGCATCGGAAATATTATCGTCCCACCAACCTTAATTTTTTTGGTGCATAATTTGATGCTATTTTATTCAAATTTAAGTCAACGTTAAGTTTTTTTTGTAACCTCCGACCGAATCACAAACCATTACATAATTTTGAAGAACAATCAGCGAAAATATTATCCTCCCACCAACCTTAATTTGTTTGGTGCATAATTTGATGCTATTTTATTCAAATTTAAGTCAACGTTAGGTTTTTTTTAACCTCCGTCCAAATCACAAACCATTACATAATTTTGAAGAACAATCTCATCAAATTTAAGTATCATCGAAAATATTATCCTCCCACCAACCTTAATTTTTTTGGTGCATAATTTGATGCTATTTTATTCAAATTTAAGTCAACGTTAAGTTTTTTTATCCTCCGTCCAAATCACAAACCATTACATAATTTTGAAGAACAATCTCATCAAATTTAAGTAGCATCGGAAATATTATCGTCCCACCAACCTTAATTTTTTTGGTGCATAATTTGATGCTATTTTATTCAAATTTAAGTCAACGTTAAGTTTTTTTTGTAACCTCCGACCGAATCACAAACCATTACATAATTTTGAAGAACAATCATCGAAAATATTATCCTCCCACCAACCTTAATTTTTTTGGTGCATAATTTGATGCTATTTTATTCAAATTTAAGTCAACGTTAAGTTTTTTTTATCCTCCGTCCAAATCACAAACCATTACATAATTTTGAAGAACAATCTCATCAAATTTAAGTAGCATCGGAAATATTATCCTCCCACCAACCTTAATTTTTTTGGTGCATAATTTGATGCTATTTTATTCAAATTTAAGTCAACGTTAAGTTTTTTTTGTAACCTCCGACCGAATCACAAACCATTACATAATTTTGAAGAACAATCATCGAAAATATTATCCTCCCACCAACCTTAATTTTTTTGGTGCATAATTTGATGCTATTTTATTCAAATTTAAGTCAACGTTAAGTTTTTTTTAACCTCCGTCCAAATCACAAACCATTACATAATTTTGAAGAACAATCTCATCAAATTTAAGTAGCATCGGAAATATTATCGTCCCACCAACCTTAATTTTTTTGGTGCATAATTTGATGCTATTTTATTCAAATTTAAGTCAACGTTAAGTTTTTTTTGTAACCTCCGACCGAATCACAAACCATTACATAATTTTGAAGAACAATCATCGAAAATATTATCCTCCCACCAACCTTAATTTTTTTGGTGCATAATTTGATGCTATTTTATTCAAATTTAAGTCAACGTTAAGTTTTTTTTAACCTCCGTCCAAATCACAAACCATTACATAATTTTGAAGAACAATCATCGAAAATATTATCCTCCCACCAACCTTAATTTGTTTGGTGCATAATTTGATGCTATTTTATTCAAATTTAAGTCAACGTTAAGTTTTTTTTGTAACCTCCGACCGAATCACAAACCATTACATAATTTTGAAGAACAATCTCATCAAATTTAAGTATCGTCGAAAATATTATCCTCCCACCAACCTTAATTTTTTTGGTGCATAATTTGATGCTATTTTATTCAAATTTAAGTCAACGTTAAGTTTTTTTTAACCTCCGTCCAAATCACAAACCATTACATAATTTTGAAGAACAATCTCATCAAATTTAAGTAGCATCGGAAATATTATCGTCCCACCAACCTTAATTTTTTTGGTGCATAATTTGATGCTATTTTATTCAAATTTAAGTCAACGTTAAGTTTTTTTTGTAACCTCCGACCGAATCACAAACCATTACATAATTTTGAAGAACAATCATCGAAAATATTATCGTCCCACCAACCTTAATTTTTTTGGTGCATAATTTGATGCTATTTTATTCAAATTTAAGTCAACGTTAAGTTTTTTTTGTAACCTCCGACCGAATCACAAACCATTACATAATTTTGAAGAACAATCATCGAAAATATTATCCTCCCACCAACCTTAATTTTTTTGGTGCATAATTTGATGCTATTTTATTCAAATTTAAGTCAACGTTAAGTTTTTTTTAACCTCCGTCCAAATCACAAACCATTACATAATTTTGTAGAACAATCTCATCAAATTTAAGTATTATCGAAAATATTATCCCCCCACCAACCTTAATTTTTTTGGTGCATAATTTAATGCTATTTTATTCAAATTTAAGTCAACGTTAAGTTTTTTTTGTAACCTCCGACCGAATCACAAACCATTACATAATTTTGAAGAACAATCATCGAAAATATTATCCTCCCACCAACCTTAATTTTTTTGGTGCATAATTTGATGCTATTTTATTCAAATTTAAGTCAACGTTAAGTTTTTTTTGTAACCTCCGACCGAATCACAAACCATTACATAATTTTGAAGAACAATCATCGAAAATATTATCCTCCCACCAACCTTAATTTTTTTGGTGCATAATTTGATGCTATTTTATTCAAATTTAAGTCAACGTTAAGTTTTTTTTAACCTCCGTCCAAATCACAAACCATTACATAATTTTGTAGAACAATCTCATCAAATTTAAGTATTATCGAAAATATTATCCCCCCACCAACCTTAATTTTTTTGGTGCATAATTTAATGCTATTTTATTCAAATTTAAGTCAACGTTAAGTTTTTTTAACCTCCGACCGAATCACAAACCATTACATAATTTTGAAGAACAATCATCGAAAATATTATCGTCCCACCAACCTTAATTTTTTTGGTGCATAATTTGATGCTATTTTATTCAAATTTAAGTCAACGTTAAGTTTTTTTTGTAACCTCCGACCGAATCACAAACCATTACATAATTTTGAAGAACAATCATCGAAAATATTATCCTCCCACCAACCTTAATTTTTTTGGTGCATAATTTGATGCTATTTTATTCAAATTTAAGTCAACGTTAAGTTTTTTTTGTAACCTCCGACCGAATCACAAACCATTACATAATTTTGAAGAACAATCATCGAAAATATTATCCTCCCACCAACCTTAATTTTTTTGGTGCATAATTTGATGCTATTTTATTCAAATTTAAGTCAACGTTAAGTTTTTTTTAACCTCCGTCCAAATCACAAACCATTACATAATTTTGTAGAACAATCTCATCAAATTTAAGTATTATCGAAAATATTATCCCCCCACCAACCTTAATTTTTTTGGTGCATAATTTAATGCTATTTTATTCAAATTTAAGTCAACGTTAAGTTTTTTTTAACCTCCGACCGAATCACAAACCATTACATAATTTTGAAGAACAATCATCGAAAATATTATCGTCCCACCAACCTTAATTTTTTTGGTGCATAATTTGATGCTATTTTATTCAAATTTAAGTCAACGTTAAGTTTTTTTTGTAACCTCCGACCGAATCACAAACCATTACATAATTTTGAAGAACAATCATCGAAAATATTATCCTCCCACCAACCTTAATTTTTTTGGTGCATAATTTGATGCTATTTTATTCAAATTTAAGTCAACGTTAAGTTTTTTTTAACCTCCGTCCAAATCACAAACCATTACATAATTTTGTAGAACAATCTCATCAAATTTAAGTATTATCGAAAATATTATCCCCCCACCAACCTTAATTTTTTTGGTGCATAATTTAATGCTATTTTATTCAAATTTAAGTCAACGTTAAGTTTTTTTTAACCTCCGACCGAATCACAAACCATTACATAATTTCGAAGAACAATCATGGGAAATATTATCCTCCCACCAACCTTAATTTTTTTGGTGCATAATTTGATGCTATTTTATTCAAATTTAAGTGAACGTTAAGTTTTTTTTAACCTCCGTCCAAATCACAAACCATTACATAATTTTGAAGAACAATCATCGAAAATATTATCCTCCCACCAACCTTAATTTTTTTGGTGCATAATTTGATGCTATTTTATTCAAATTTAAGTCAACGTTAAGTTTTTTTTAACCTCCGTCCAAATCACAAACCATTACATAATTTTGAAGAACAATCTCATCAAATTTAAGTAGCATCGGAAATATTATCGTCCCACCAACCTTAATTTTTTTGGTGCATAATTTGATGCTATTTTATTCAAATTTAAGTCAACGTTAAGTTTTTTTTGTAACCTCCGACCGAATCACAAACCATTACATAATTTTGAAGAACAATCATCGAAAATATTATCCTCCCACCAACCTTAATTTTTTTGGTGCATAATTTGATGCTATTTTATTCAAATTTAAGTCAACGTTAAGTTTTTTTTAACCTCCGTCCAAATCACAAACCATTACATAATTTTGAAGAACAATCTCATCAAATTTAAGTAGCATCGGAAATATTATCGTCCCACCAACCTTAATTTTTTTGGTGCATAATTTGATGCTATTTTATTCAAATTTAAGTCAACGTTAAGTTTTTTTTGTAACCTCCGACCGAATCACAAACCATTACATAATTTTGAAGAACAATCATCGAAAATATTATCCTCCCACCAACCTTAATTTTTTTGGTGCTTAATTTGATGCTATTTTATTCAAATTTAAGTCAACGTTAAGTTTTTTTTATCCTCCGTCCAAATCACAAACCATTACATAATTTTGAAGAACAATCTCATCAAATTTAAGTAGCATCGGAAATATTATCGTCCCACCAACCTTAATTTTTTTGGTGCATAATTTGATGCTATTTTATTCAAATTTAAGTCAACGTTAAGTTTTTTTTGTAACCTCCGACCGAATCACAAACCATTACATAATTTTGAAGAACAATCATCGAAAATATTATCCTCCCACCAACCTTAATTTTTTTGGTGCATAATTTGATGCTATTTTATTCAAATTTAAGTCAACGTTAAGTTTTTTTTAACCTCCGTCCAAATCACAAACCATTACATAATTTTGAAGAACAATCTCATCAAATTTAAGTAGCATCGGAAATATTATCGTCCCACCAACCTTAATTTTTTTGGTGCATAATTTGATGCTATTTTATTCAAATTTAAGTCAACGTTAAGTTTTTTTTAACCTCCGTCCAAATCACAAACCATTACATAATTTTGAAGAACAATCTCATCAAATTTAAGTAGCATCGGAAATATTATCGTCCCACCAACCTTAATTTTTTTGGTGCATAATTTGATGCTATTTTATTCAAATTTAAGTCAACGTTAAGTTTTTTTTGTAACCTCCGACCGAATCACAAACCATTACATAATTTTGAAGAACAATCATCGAAAATATTATCCTCCCACCAACCTTAATTTTTTTGGTGCATAATTTGATGCTATTTTATTCAAATTTAAGTCAACGATAAGTTTTTTTTGTAACCTCCGACCGAATCACAAACCATTACATAATTTCGAAGAACAATCATGGGAAATATTATCCTCCCACCAACCTTAATTTTTTTGGTGCATAATTTGATGCTATTTTATTCAAATTTAAGTGAACGTTAAGTTTTTTTTAACCTCCGTCCAAATCACAAACCATTACATAATTTTGAAGAACAATCATCGAAAATATTATCCTCCCACCAACCTTAATTTTTTTGGTGCATAATTTGATGCTATTTTATTCAAATTTAAGTCAACGTTAAGTTTTTTTTAACCTCCGTCCAAATCACAAACCATTACATAATTTTGAAGAACAATCTCATCAAATTTAAGTAGCATCGGAAATATTATCGTCCCACCAACCTTAATTTTTTTGGTGCATAATTTGATGCTATTTTATTCAAATTTAAGTCAACGTTAAGTTTTTTTTGTAACCTCCGACCGAATCACAAACCATTACATAATTTTGAAGAACAATCATCGAAAATATTATCCTCCCACCAACCTTAATTTTTTTGGTGCATAATTTGATGCTATTTTATTCAAATTTAAGTCAACGTTAAGTTTTTTTTAACCTCCGTCCAAATCACAAACCATTACATAATTTTGAAGAACAATCTCATTAAATTTAAGTAGCATCGGAAATATTATCGTCCCACCAACCTTAATTTTTTTGGTGCATAATTTGATGCTATTTTATTCAAATTTAAGTCAACGTTAAGTTTTTTTTGTAACCTCCGACCGAATCACAAACCATTACATAATTTTGAAGAACAATCATCGAAAATATTATCCTCCCACCAACCTTAATTTTTTTGGTGCATAATTTGATGCTATTTTATTCAAATTTAAGTCAACGTTAAGTTTTTTTTATCCTCCGTCCAAATCACAAACCATTACATAATTTTGAAGAACAATCTCATCAAATTTAAGTAGCATCGGAAATATTATCCTCCCACCAACCTTAATTTTTTTGGTGCATAATTTGATGCTATTTTATTCAAATTTAAGTCAACGTTAAGTTTTTTTTAACCTCCGTCCAAATCACAAACCATTACATAATTTTGAAGAACAATCTCATCAAATTTAAGTAGCATCGGAAATATTATCGTCCCACCAACCTTAATTTTTTTGGTGCATAATTTGATGCTATTTTATTCAAATTTAAGTCAACGTTAAGTTTTATTTGTAACCTCCGACCGAATCACAAACCATTACATAATTTTGAAGAACAATCATCGAAAATATTATCCTCCCACCAACCTTAATTTGTTTGGTGCATAATTTGATGCTATTTTATTCAAATTTAAGTCAACGATAAGTTTTTTTTGTAACCTCCGACCGAATCACAAACCATTACATAATTTCGAAGAACAATCATGGGAAATATTATCCTCCCACCAACCTTAATTTTTTTGGTGCATAATTTGATGCTATTTCATTCAAATTTAAGTCAACGTTAAGTTTTTTTTAACCTCCGTCCAAATCACAAACCATTACATAATTTTGAAGAACAATCTCATCAAATTTAAGTATCATCGAAAATATTATCCTCCCACCAACCTTAATTTTTTTGGTGCATAATTTGATGCTATTTTATTCAAATTTAAGTCAACGTTAAGTTTTTTTTGTAACCTCCGACCGAATCACAAACCATTACATAATTTTGAAGAACAATCATCGAAAATATTATCCTCCCACCAACCTTAATTTTTTTGGTGCATAATTTGATGCTATTTTATTCAAATTTAAGTCAACGTTAAGTTTTTTTTGTAACCTCCGACCGAATCACAAACCATTACATAATTTTGAAGAACAATCATGGGAAATATTATCCTCCCACCAACCTTAATTTTTTTGGTGCATAATTTGATGCTATTTTATTCAAATTTAAGTCAACGTTAAGTTTTTTTTATCCTCCGTCCAAATCACAAACCATTACATAATTTTGAAGAACAATCTCATCAAATTTAAGTATCATCGAAAATATTATCCTCCCACCAACCTTAATTTTTTTGGTGCATAATTTGATGCTATTTTATTCAAATTTAAGTCAACGTTAAGTTTCTTTTGTAACCTCCGACCGAATCACAAACCATTACATAATTTTGAAGAACAATCATCGAAAATATTATCCTCCCACCAACCTTAATTTTTTTGGTGCATAATTTGATGCTATTTTATTCAAATTTAAGTCAACGTTAAGTTTTTTTTGTAACCTGCGACCGAATCACAAACCATTACATAATTTTGAAGAACAATCATGGGAAATATTATCCTCCCACCAACCTTAATTTTTTTGGTGCATAATTTGATGCTATTTTATTCAAATTTAAGTCAACGTTAAGTTTTTTTTGTAACCTCCGACCGAATCACAAACCATTACATAATTTCGAAGAACAATCATGGGAAATATTATCCTCCCACCAACCTTAATTTTTTTGGTGCATAATTTGATGCTATTTTATTCAAATTTAAGTGAACGTTAAGTTTTTTTTAACCTCCGTCCAAATCACAAACCATTACATAATTTTGAAGAACAATCATCGAAAATATTATCCTCCCACCAACCTTAATTTTTTTGGTGCATAATTTGATGCTATTTTATTCAAATTTAAGTCAACGTTAAGTTTTTTTTAACCTCCGTCCAAATCACAAACCATTACATAATTTTGAAGAACAATCTCATCAAATTTAAGTAGCATCGGAAATATTATCGTCCCACCAACCTTAATTTTTTTGGTGCATAATTTGATGCTATTTTATTCAAATTTAAGTCAACGTTAAGTTTTTTTTGTAACCTCCGACCGAATCACAAACCATTACATAATTTTGAAGAACAATCATCGAAAATATTATCCTCCCACCAACCTTAATTTTTTTGGTGCATAATTTGATGCTATTTTATTCAAATTTAAGTCAACGTTAAGTTTTTTTTAACCTGCGTCCAAATCACAAACCATTACATAATTTTGAAGAACAATCTCATCAAATTTAAGTAGCATCGGAAATATTATCGTCCCACCAACCTTAATTTTTTTGGTGCATAATTTGATGCTATTTTATTCAAATTTAAGTCAACGTTAAGTTTTTTTTGTAACCTCCGACCGAATCACAAACCACTACATAATTTTGAAGAACAATCATCGAAAATATTATCCTCCCACCAACCTTAATTTTTTTGGTGCATAATTTGATGCTATTTTATTCAAATTTAAGTCAACGTTAAGTTTTTTTTATCCTCCGTCCAAATCACAAACCATTACATAATTTTGAAGAACAATCTCATCAAATTTAAGTAGCATCGGAAATATTATCGTCCCACCAACCTTAATTTTTTTGGTGCATAATTTGATGCTATTTTATTCAAATTTAAGTCAACGTTAAGTTTTTTTTGTAACCTCCGACCGAATCACAAACCATTACATAATTTTGAAGAACAATCATCGAAAATATTATCCTCCCACCAACCTTAATTTTTTTGGTGCATAATTTGATGCTATTTTATTCAAATTTAAGTCAACGTTAAGTTTTTTTTAACCTCCGTCCAAATCACAAACCATTACATAATTTTGAAGAACAATCTCATCAAATTTAAGTAGCATCGGAAATATTATCGTCCCACCAACCTTAATTTTTTTGGTGCATAATTTGATGCTATTTTATTCAAATTTAAGTCAACGTTAAGTTTTTTTTGTAACCTCCGACCGAATCACAAACCATTACATAATTTTGAAGAACAATCTCATCAAATTTAAGTATCGTCGAAAATATTATCCTCCCACCAACCTTAATTTTTTTGGTGCATAATTTGATGCTATTTTATTCAAATTTAAGTCAACGTTAAGTTTTTTTTAACCTCCGTCCAAATCACAAACCATTACATAATTTTGTAGAACAATCTCATCAAATTTAAGTATTATCGAAAATATTATCCCCCCACCAACCTTAATTTTTTTGGTGCATAATTTAATGCTATTTTATTCAAATTTAAGTCAACGTTAAGTTTTTTTTGTAACCTCCGACCGAATCACAAACCATTACATAATTTTGAAGAACAATCATCGAAAATATTATCCTCCCACCAACCTTAATTTTTTTGGTGCATAATTTGATGCTATTTTATTCAAATTTAAGTCAACGTTAAGTTTTTTTTGTAACCTCCGACCGAATCACAAACCATTACATAATTTTGAAGAACAATCATCGAAAATATTATCCTCCCACCAACCTTAATTTTTTTGGTGCATAATTTGATGCTATTTTATTCAAATTTAAGTCAACGATAAGTTTTTTTTGTAACCTCCGACCGAATCACAAACCATTACATAATTTCGAAGAACAATCATGGGAAATATTATCCTCCCACCAACCTTAATTTTTTTGGTGCATAATTTGATGCTATTTTATTCAAATTTAAGTGAACGTTAAGTTTTTTTTAACCTCCGTCCAAATCACAAACCATTACATAATTTTGAAGAACAATCATCGAAAATATTATCCTCCCACCAACCTTAATTTTTTTGGTGCATAATTTGATGCTATTTTATTCAAATTTAAGTCAACGTTAAGTTTTTTTTAACCTCCGTCCAAATCACAAACCATTACATAATTTTGAAGAACAATCTCATCAAATTTAAGTAGCATCGAAAATATTATCCTCCCACCAACCTTAATTTTTTTGGTGCATAATTTGATGCTATTTTATTCAAATTTAAGTCAACGTTAAGTTTTTTTTATCCTCCGTCCAAATCACAAACCATTACATAATTTTGAAGAACAATCTCATCAAATTTAAGTAGCATCGGAAATATTATCCTCCCACCAACCTTAATTTTTTTGGTGCATAATTTGATGCTATTTTATTCAAATTTAAGTCAACGTTAAGTTTTTTTTAACCTCCGTCCAAATCACAAACCATTACATAATTTTGAAGAACAATCTCATCAAATTTAAGTAGCATCGGAAATATTATCGTCCCACCAACCTTAATTTTTTTGGTGCATAATTTGATGCTATTTTATTCAAATTTAAGTCAACGTTAAGTTTTATTTGTAACCTCCGACCGAATCACAAACCATTACATAATTTCGAAGAACAATCATGGGAAATATTATCCTCCCACCAACCTTAATTTTTTTGGTGCATAATTTGATGCTATTTTATTCAAATTTAAGTGAACGTTAAGTTTTTTTTAACCTCCGTCCAAATCACAAACCATTACATAATTTTGAAGAACAATCTCATCAAATTTAAGTAGCATCGGAAATATTATCGTCCCACCAACCTTAATTTTTTTGGTGCATAATTTGATGCTATTTTATTCAAATTTAAGTCAACGTTAAGTTTTTTTTGTAACCTCCGACCGAATCACAAACCATTACATAATTTTGAAGAACAATCATCGAAAATATTATCCTCCCACCAACCTTAATTTTTTTGGTGCATAATTTGATGCTATTTTATTCAAATTTAAGTCAACGTTAAGTTTTTTTTATCCTCCGTCCAAATCACAAACCATTACATAATTTTGAAGAACAATCTCATTAAATTTAAGTAGCATCGGAAATATTATCGTCCCACCAACCTTAATTTTTTTGGTGCATAATTTGATGCTATTTTATTCAAATTTAAGTCAACGTTAAGTTTTTTTTGTAACCTCCGACCGAATCACAAACCATTACATAATTTTGAAGAACAATCATCGAAAATATTATCCTCCCACCAACCTTAATTTTTTTGGTGCATAATTTGATGCTATTTTATTCAAATTTAAGTCAACGTTAAGTTTTTTTTATCCTCCGTCCAAATCACAAACCATTACATAATTTTGAAGAACAATCTCATCAAATTTAAGTAGCATCGGAAATATTATCCTCCCACCAACCTTAATTTTTTTGGTGCATAATTTGATGCTATTTTATTCAAATTTAAGTCAACGTTAAGTTTTTTTTGTAACCTCCGACCGAATCACAAACCATTACATAATTTTGAAGAACAATCATCGAAAATATTATCCTCCCACCAACCTTAATTTTTTTGGTGCATAATTTGATGCTATTTTATTCAAATTTAAGTGAACGTTAAGTTTTTTTTAACCTCCGTCCAAATCACAAACCATTACATAATTTTGAAGAACAATCTCATCAAATTTAAGTAGCATCGGAAATATTATCGTCCCACCAACCTTAATTTTTTTGGTGCATAATTTGATGCTATTTTATTCAAATTTAAGTCAACGTTAAGTTTTTTTTGTAACCTCCGACCGAATCACAAACCATTACATAATTTTGAAGAACAATCATCGAAAATATTATCCTCCCACCAACCTTAATTTTTTTGGTGCATAATTTGATGCTATTTTATTCAAATTTAAGTCAACGTTAAGTTTTTTTTATCCTCCGTCCAAATCACAAACCATTACATAATTTTGAAGAACAATCTCATTAAATTTAAGTAGCATCGGAAATATTATCGTCCCACCAACCTTAATTTTTTTGGTGAATAATTTGATGCTATTTTATTCAAATTTAAGTCAACGTTAAGTTTTTTTTGTAACCTCCGACCGAATCACAAACCATTACATAATTTTGAAGAACAATCATCGAAAATATTATCCTCCCACCAACCTTAATTTTTTTGGTGCATAATTTGATGCTATTTTATTCAAATTTAAGTCAACGATAAGTTTTTTTTGTAACCTCCGACCGAATCACAAACCATTACATAATTTCGAAGAACAATCATGGGAAATATTATCCTCCCACCAACCTTAATTTTTTTGGTGCATAATTTGATGCTATTTCATTCAAATTTAAGTCAACGTTAAGTTTTTTTTAACCTCCGTCCAAATCACAAACCATTACATAATTTTGAAGAACAATCTCATCAAATTTAAGTATCATCGAAAATATTATCCTCCCACCAACCTTAATTTTTTTGGTGCATAATTTGATGCTATTTTATTCAAATTTAAGTCAACGTTAAGTTTTTTTTGTAACCTCCGACCGAATCACAAACCATTACATAATTTTGAAGAACAATCATCGAAAATATTATCCTCCCACCAACCTTAATTTTTTTGGTGCATAATTTGATGCTATTTTATTCAAATTTAAGTCAACGTTAAGTTTTTTTTGTAACCTCCGACCGAATCACAAACCATTACATAATTTTGAAGAACAATCATGGGAAATATTATCCTCCCACCAACCTTAATTTTTTTGGTGCATAATTTGATGCTATTTTATTCAAATTTAAGTCAACGTTAAGTTTTTTTTATCCTCCGTCCAAATCACAAACCATTACATAATTTTGAAGAACAATCTCATCAAATTTAAGTATCATCGAAAATATTATCCTCCCACCAACCTTAATTTTTTTGGTGCATAATTTGATGCTATTTTATTCAAATTTAAGTCAACGTTAAGTTTCTTTTGTAACCTCCGACCGAATCACAAACCATTACATAATTTTGAAGAACAATCATCGAAAATATTATCCTCCCACCAACCTTAATTTTTTTGGTGCATAATTTGATGCTATTTTATTCAAATTTAAGTCAACGTTAAGTTTTTTTTGTAACCTGCGACCGAATCACAAACCATTACATAATTTTGAAGAACAATCATGGGAAATATTATCCTCCCACCAACCTTAATTTTTTTGGTGCATAATTTGATGCTATTTTATTCAAATTTAAGTCAACGTTAAGTTTTTTTTGTAACCTCCGACCGAATCACAAACCATTACATAATTTCGAAGAACAATCATGGGAAATATTATCCTCCCACCAACCTTAATTTTTTTGGTGCATAATTTGATGCTATTTTATTCAAATTTAAGTGAACGTTAAGTTTTTTTTAACCTCCGTCCAAATCACAAACCATTACATAATTTTGAAGAACAATCATCGAAAATATTATCCTCCCACCAACCTTAATTTTTTTGGTGCATAATTTGATGCTATTTTATTCAAATTTAAGTCAACGTTAAGTTTTTTTTAACCTCCGTCCAAATCACAAACCATTACATAATTTTGAAGAACAATCTCATCAAATTTAAGTAGCATCGGAAATATTATCGTCCCACCAACCTTAATTTTTTTGGTGCATAATTTGATGCTATTTTATTCAAATTTAAGTCAACGTTAAGTTTTTTTTGTAACCTCCGACCGAATCACAAACCATTACATAATTTTGAAGAACAATCATCGAAAATATTATCCTCCCACCAACCTTAATTTTTTTGGTGCATAATTTGATGCTATTTTATTCAAATTTAAGTCAACGTTAAGTTTTTTTTAACCTCCGTCCAAATCACAAACCATTACATAATTTTGAAGAACAATCTCATCAAATTTAAGTAGCATCGGAAATATTATCGTCCCACCAACCTTAATTTTTTTGGTGCATAATTTGATGCTATTTTATTCAAATTTAAGTCAACGTTAAGTTTTTTTTGTAACCTCCGACCGAATCACAAACCATTACATAATTTTGAAGAACAATCATCGAAAATATTATCCTCCCACCAACCTTAATTTTTTTGGTGCATAATTTGATGCTATTTTATTCAAATTTAAGTCAACGTTAAGTTTTTTTTATCCTCCGTCCAAATCACAAACCATTACATAATTTTGAAGAACAATCTCATCAAATTTAAGTAGCATCGGAAATATTATCGTCCCACCAACCTTAATTTTTTTGGTGCATAATTTGATGCTATTTTATTCAAATTTAAGTCAACGTTAAGTTTTTTTTGTAACCTCCGACCGAATCACAAACCATTACATAATTTTGAAGAACAATCATCGAAAATATTATCCTCCCACCAACCTTAATTTTTTTGGTGCATAATTTGATGCTATTTTATTCAAATTTAAGTCAACGTTAAGTTTTTTTTAACCTCCGTCCAAATCACAAACCATTACATAATTTTGAAGAACAATCTCATCAAATTTAAGTAGCATCGGAAATATTATCGTCCCACCAACCTTAATTTTTTTGGTGCATAATTTGATGCTATTTTATTCAAATTTAAGTCAACGTTAAGTTTTTTTTGTAACCTCCGACCGAATCACAAACCATTACATAATTTTGAAGAACAATCATCGAAAATATTATCCTCCCACCAACCTTAATTTTTTTGGTGCATAATTTGATGCTATTTTATTCAAATTTAAGTCAACGTTAAGTTTTTTTTGTAACCTCCGACCGAATCACAAACCATTACATAATTTTGAAGAACAATCTCATCAAATTTAAGTATCGTCGAAAATATTATCCTCCCACCAACCTTAATTTTTTTGGTGCATAATTTGATGCTATTTTATTCAAATTTAAGTCAACGTTAAGTTTTTTTTAACCTCCGTCCAAATCACAAACCATTACATAATTTTGTAGAACAATCTCATCAAATTTAAGTATTATCGAAAATATTATCCCCCCACCAACCTTAATTTTTTTGGTGCATAATTTAATGCTATTTTATTCAAATTTAAGTCAACGTTAAGTTTTTTTTGTAACCTCCGACCGAATCACAAACCATTACATAATTTTGAAGAACAATCATCGAAAATATTATCCTCCCACCAACCTTAATTTTTTTGGTGCATAATTTGATGCTATTTTATTCAAATTTAAGTCAACGTTAAGTTTTTTTTGTAACCTCCGACCGAATCACAAACCATTACATAATTTTGAAGAACAATCATCGAAAATATTATCCTCCCACCAACCTTAATTTTTTTGGTGCATAATTTGATGCTATTTTATTCAAATTTAAGTCAACGATAAGTTTTTTTTGTAACCTCCGACCGAATCACAAACCATTACATAATTTCGAAGAACAATCATGGGAAATATTATCCTCCCACCAACCTTAATTTTTTTGGTGCATAATTTGATGCTATTTTATTCAAATTTAAGTGAACGTTAAGTTTTTTTTAACCTCCGTCCAAATCACAAACCATTACATAATTTTGAAGAACAATCATCGAAAATATTATCCTCCCACCAACCTTAATTTTTTTGGTGCATAATTTGATGCTATTTTATTCAAATTTAAGTCAACGTTAAGTTTTTTTTAACCTCCGTCCAAATCACAAACCATTACATAATTTTGAAGAACAATCTCATCAAATTTAAGTAGCATCGGAAATATTATCGTCCCACCAACCTTAATTTTTTTGGTGCATAATTTGATGCTATTTTATTCAAATTTAAGTCAACGTTAAGTTTTTTTTGTAACCTCCGACCGAATCACAAACCATTACATAATTTTGAAGAACAATCATCGAAAATATTATCCTCCCACCAACCTTAATTTTTTTGGTGCATAATTTGATGCTATTTTATTCAAATTTAAGTCAACGTTAAGTTTTTTTTAACCTCCGTCCAAATCACAAACCATTACATAATTTTGAAGAACAATCTCATCAAATTTAAGTAGCATCGAAAATATTATCCTCCCACCAACCTTAATTTTTTTGGTGCATAATTTGATGCTATTTTATTCAAATTTAAGTCAACGTTAAGTTTTTTTTATCCTCCGTCCAAATCACAAACCATTACATAATTTTGAAGAACAATCTCATCAAATTTAAGTAGCATCGGAAATATTATCCTCCCACCAACCTTAATTTTTTTGGTGCATAATTTGATGCTATTTTATTCAAATTTAAGTCAACGTTAAGTTTTTTTTAACCTCCGTCCAAATCACAAACCATTACATAATTTTGAAGAACAATCTCATCAAATTTAAGTAGCATCGGAAATATTATCGTCCCACCAACCTTAATTTTTTTGGTGCATAATTTGATGCTATTTTATTCAAATTTAAGTCAACGTTAAGTTTTATTTGTAACCTCCGACCGAATCACAAACCATTACATAATTTCGAAGAACAATCATGGGAAATATTATCCTCCCACCAACCTTAATTTTTTTGGTGCATAATTTGATGCTATTTTATTCAAATTTAAGTGAACGTTAAGTTTTTTTTAACCTCCGTCCAAATCACAAACCATTACATAATTTTGAAGAACAATCTCATCAAATTTAAGTAGCATCGGAAATATTATCGTCCCACCAACCTTAATTTTTTTGGTGCATAATTTGATGCTATTTTATTCAAATTTAAGTCAACGTTAAGTTTTTTTTGTAACCTCCGACCGAATCACAAACCATTACATAATTTTGAAGAACAATCATCGAAAATATTATCCTCCCACCAACCTTAATTTTTTTGGTGCATAATTTGATGCTATTTTATTCAAATTTAAGTCAACGTTAAGTTTTTTTTATCCTCCGTCCAAATCACAAACCATTACATAATTTTGAAGAACAATCTCATTAAATTTAAGTAGCATCGGAAATATTATCGTCCCACCAACCTTAATTTTTTTGGTGCATAATTTGATGCTATTTTATTCAAATTTAAGTCAACGTTAAGTTTTTTTTGTAACCTCCGACCGAATCACAAACCATTACATAATTTTGAAGAACAATCATCGAAAATATTATCCTCCCACCAACCTTAATTTTTTTGGTGCATAATTTGATGCTATTTTATTCAAATTTAAGTCAACGTTAAGTTTTTTTTATCCTCCGTCCAAATCACAAACCATTACATAATTTTGAAGAACAATCTCATCAAATTTAAGTAGCATCGGAAATATTATCCTCCCACCAACCTTAATTTTTTTGGTGCATAATTTGATGCTATTTTATTCAAATTTAAGTCAACGTTAAGTTTTTTTTAACCTCCGTCCAAATCACAAACCATTACATAATTTTGAAGAACAATCTCATCAAATTTAAGTAGCATCGAAAATATTATCCTCCCACCAACCTTAATTTTTTTGGTGCATAATTTGATGCTATTTTATTCAAATTTAAGTCAACGTTAAGTTTTTTTTATCCTCCGTCCAAATCACAAACCATTACATAATTTTGAAGAACAATCTCATCAAATTTAAGTAGCATCGGAAATATTATCGTCCCACCAACCTTAATTTTTTTGGTGCATAATTTGATGCTATTTTATTCAAATTTAAGTCAACGTTAAGTTTTTTTTGTAACCTCCGACCGAATCACAAACCATTACATAATTTTGAAGAACAATCATCGAAAATATTATCCTCCCACCAACCTTAATTTTTTTGGTGCATAATTTGATGCTATTTTATTCAAATTTAAGTCAACGTTAAGTTTTTTTTAACCTCCGTCCAAATCACAAACCATTACATAATTTTGAAGAACAATCTCATCAAATTTAAGTAGCATCGGAAATATTATCGTCCCACCAACCTTAATTTTTTTGGTGCATAATTTGATGCTATTTTATTCAAATTTAAGTCAACGTTAAGTTTTTTTTGTAACCTCCGACCGAATCACAAACCATTACATAATTTTGAAGAACAATCATCGAAAATATTATCCTCCCACCAACCTTAATTTTTTTGGTGCATAATTTGATGCTATTTTATTCAAATTTAAGTCAACGTTAAGTTTTTTTTGTAACCTCCGACCGAATCACAAACCATTACATAATTTTGAAGAACAATCTCATCAAATTTAAGTATCGTCGAAAATATTATCCTCCCACCAACCTTAATTTTTTTGGTGCATAATTTGATGCTATTTTATTCAAATTTAAGTCAACGTTAAGTTTTTTTTAACCTCCGTCCAAATCACAAACCATTACATAATTTTGTAGAACAATCTCATCAAATTTAAGTATTATCGAAAATATTATCCCCCCACCAACCTTAATTTTTTTGGTGCATAATTTAATGCTATTTTATTCAAATTTAAGTCAACGTTAAGTTTTTTTTGTAACCTCCGACCGAATCACAAACCATTACATAATTTTGAAGAACAATCATCGAAAATATTATCCTCCCACCAACCTTAATTTTTTTGGTGCATAATTTGATGCTATTTTATTCAAATTTAAGTCAACGTTAAGTTTTTTTTGTAACCTCCGACCGAATCACAAACCATTACATAATTTTGAAGAACAATCATCGAAAATATTATCCTCCCACCAACCTTAATTTTTTTGGTGCATAATTTGATGCTATTTTATTCAAATTTAAGTCAACGATAAGTTTTTTTTGTAACCTCCGACCGAATCACAAACCATTACATAATTTCGAAGAACAATCATGGGAAATATTATCCTCCCACCAACCTTAATTTTTTTGGTGCATAATTTGATGCTATTTTATTCAAATTTAAGTGAACGTTAAGTTTTTTTTAACCTCCGTCCAAATCACAAACCATTACATAATTTTGAAGAACAATC
The DNA here is from genome assembly GCA_963932275.1 of Andrena praecox. NCBI lineage: Eukaryota > Metazoa > Arthropoda > Insecta > Hymenoptera > Andrenidae > Andrena > Andrena praecox. The sequence goes on from OZ010732.1 coordinate 26,212,858, forward strand.
ATCGAAAATATTATCCTCCCACCAACCTTAATTTTTTTGGTGCATAATTTGATGCTATTTTATTCAAATTTAAGTCAACGTTAAGTTTTTTTTAACCTCCGTCCAAATCACAAACCATTACATAATTTTGAAGAACAATCTCATCAAATTTAAGTAGCATCGGAAATATTATCGTCCCACCAACCTTAATTTTTTTGGTGCATAATTTGATGCTATTTTATTCAAATTTAAGTCAACGTTAAGTTTTTTTTGTAACCTCCGACCGAATCACAAACCATTACATAATTTTGAAGAACAATCATCGAAAATATTATCCTCCCACCAACCTTAATTTTTTTGGTGCATAATTTGATGCTATTTTATTCAAATTTAAGTCAACGTTAAGTTTTTTTTAACCTCCGTCCAAATCACAAACCATTACATAATTTTGAAGAACAATCTCATCAAATTTAAGTAGCATCGAAAATATTATCCTCCCACCAACCTTAATTTTTTTGGTGCATAATTTGATGCTATTTTATTCAAATTTAAGTCAACGTTAAGTTTTTTTTATCCTCCGTCCAAATCACAAACCATTACATAATTTTGAAGAACAATCTCATCAAATTTAAGTAGCATCGGAAATATTATCCTCCCACCAACCTTAATTTTTTTGGTGCATAATTTGATGCTATTTTATTCAAATTTAAGTCAACGTTAAGTTTTTTTTAACCTCCGTCCAAATCACAAACCATTACATAATTTTGAAGAACAATCTCATCAAATTTAAGTAGCATCGGAAATATTATCGTCCCACCAACCTTAATTTTTTTGGTGCATAATTTGATGCTATTTTATTCAAATTTAAGTCAACGTTAAGTTTTATTTGTAACCTCCGACCGAATCACAAACCATTACATAATTTCGAAGAACAATCATGGGAAATATTATCCTCCCACCAACCTTAATTTTTTTGGTGCATAATTTGATGCTATTTTATTCAAATTTAAGTGAACGTTAAGTTTTTTTTAACCTCCGTCCAAATCACAAACCATTACATAATTTTGAAGAACAATCTCATCAAATTTAAGTAGCATCGGAAATATTATCGTCCCACCAACCTTAATTTTTTTGGTGCATAATTTGATGCTATTTTATTCAAATTTAAGTCAACGTTAAGTTTTTTTTGTAACCTCCGACCGAATCACAAACCATTACATAATTTTGAAGAACAATCATCGAAAATATTATCCTCCCACCAACCTTAATTTTTTTGGTGCATAATTTGATGCTATTTTATTCAAATTTAAGTCAACGTTAAGTTTTTTTTATCCTCCGTCCAAATCACAAACCATTACATAATTTTGAAGAACAATCTCATTAAATTTAAGTAGCATCGGAAATATTATCGTCCCACCAACCTTAATTTTTTTGGTGCATAATTTGATGCTATTTTATTCAAATTTAAGTCAACGTTAAGTTTTTTTTGTAACCTCCGACCGAATCACAAACCATTACATAATTTTGAAGAACAATCATCGAAAATATTATCCTCCCACCAACCTTAATTTTTTTGGTGCATAATTTGATGCTATTTTATTCAAATTTAAGTCAACGTTAAGTTTTTTTTATCCTCCGTCCAAATCACAAACCATTACATAATTTTGAAGAACAATCTCATCAAATTTAAGTAGCATCGGAAATATTATCCTCCCACCAACCTTAATTTTTTTGGTGCATAATTTGATGCTATTTTATTCAAATTTAAGTCAACGTTAAGTTTTTTTTAACCTCCGTCCAAATCACAAACCATTACATAATTTTGAAGAACAATCTCATCAAATTTAAGTAGCATCGGAAATATTATCGTCCCACCAACCTTAATTTTTTTGGTGCATAATTTGATGCTATTTTATTCAAATTTAAGTCAACGTTAAGTTTTATTTGTAACCTCCGACCGAATCACAAACCATTACATAATTTTGAAGAACAATCATCGAAAATATTATCCTCCCACCAACCTTAATTTGTTTGGTGCATAATTTGATGCTATTTTATTCAAATTTAAGTCAACGATAAGTTTTTTTTGTAACCTCCGACCGAATCACAAACCATTACATAATTTCGAAGAACAATCATGGGAAATATTATCCTCCCACCAACCTTAATTTTTTTGGTGCATAATTTGATGCTATTTCATTCAAATTTAAGTCAACGTTAAGTTTTTTTTAACCTCCGTCCAAATCACAAACCATTACATAATTTTGAAGAACAATCTCATCAAATTTAAGTATCATCGAAAATATTATCCTCCCACCAACCTTAATTTTTTTGGTGCATAATTTGATGCTATTTTATTCAAATTTAAGTCAACGTTAAGTTTTTTTTGTAACCTCCGACCGAATCACAAACCATTACATAATTTTGAAGAACAATCATCGAAAATATTATCCTCCCACCAACCTTAATTTTTTTGGTGCATAATTTGATGCTATTTTATTCAAATTTAAGTCAACGTTAAGTTTTTTTTGTAACCTCCGACCGAATCACAAACCATTACATAATTTTGAAGAACAATCATGGGAAATATTATCCTCCCACCAACCTTAATTTTTTTGGTGCATAATTTGATGCTATTTTATTCAAATTTAAGTCAACGTTAAGTTTTTTTTATCCTCCGTCCAAATCACAAACCATTACATAATTTTGAAGAACAATCTCATCAAATTTAAGTAGCATCGGCAATATTATCCTCCCACCAACCTTAATTTTTTTGGTGCATAATTTGATGCTATTTTATTCAAATTTAAGTCAACGTTAAGTTTTTTTTGTAACCTCCGACCGAATCACAAACCATTACATAATTTTGAAGAACAATCATCGAAAATATTATCCTCCCACCAACCTTAATTTTTTTGGTGCATAATTTGATGCTATTTTATTCAAATTTAAGTCAACGTTAAGTTTTTTTTGTAACCTCCGACCGAATCACAAACCATTACATAATTTTGAAGAACAATCATGGGAAATATTATCCTCCCACCAACCTTAATTTTTTTGGTGCATAATTTGATGCTATTTTATTCAAATTTAAGTCAACGTTAAGTTTTTTTTATCCTCCGTCCAAATCACAAACCATTACATAATTTTGAAGAACAATCTCATCAAATTTAAGTATCATCGAAAATATTATCCTCCCACCAACCTTAATTTTTTTGGTGCATAATTTGATGCTATTTTATTCAAATTTAAGTCAACGTTAAGTTTTATTTGTAACCTCCGACCGAATCACAAACCATTACATAATTTTGAAGAACAATCAGCGAAAATATTATCCTCCCACCAACCTTAATTTGTTTGGTGCATAATTTGATGCTATTTTATTCAAATTTAAGTCAACGTTAGGTTTTTTTTAACCTCCGTCCAAATCACAAACCATTACATAATTTTGAAGAACAATCTCATCAAATTTAAGTAGCATCGGCAATATTATCCTCCCACCAACCTTAATTTTTTTGGTGCATAATTTGATGCAATTTTATTCAAATTTAAGTCAACGTTAAGTTTTTTTTAACCTCCGTCCAAATCACAAACCATTACATAATTTTGAAGAACAATCATCGAAAATATTATCCTCCCACCAACCTTAATTTTTTTGGTGCATAATTTGATGCTATTTTATTCAAATTTAAGTCAACGTTAAGTTTTTTTTGTAACCTCCGACCGAATCACAAACCATTACATAATTTTGAAGAACAATCATGGGAAATATTATCCTCCCACCAACCTTAATTTTTTTGGTGCATAATTTGATGCTATTTTATTCAAATTTAAGTCAACGTTAAGTTTTTTTTATCCTCCGTCCAAATCACAAACCATTACATAATTTTGAAGAACAATCTCATCAAATTTAAGTATCATCGAAAATATTATCCTCCCACCAACCTTAATTTTTTTGGTGCATAATTTGATGCTATTTTATTCAAATTTAAGTCAACGTTAAGTTTTTTTTATCCTCCGTCCAAATCACAAACCATTACATAATTTTGAAGAACAATCTCATCAAATTTAAGTAGCATCGGAAATATTATCCTCCCACCAACCTTAATTTTTTTGGTGCATAATTTGATGCTATTTTATTCAAATTTAAGTCAACGTTAAGTTTTTTTTAACCTCCGTCCAAATCACAAACCATTACATAATTTTGAAGAACAATCTCATCAAATTTAAGTAGCATCGGAAATATTATCGTCCCACCAACCTTAATTTTTTTGGTGCATAATTTGATGCTATTTTATTCAAATTTAAGTCAACGTTAAGTTTTATTTGTAACCTCCGACCGAATCACAAACCATTACATAATTTTGAAGAACAATCATCGAAAATATTATCCTCCCACCAACCTTAATTTTTTTGGTGCATAATTTGATGCTATTTTATTCAAATTTAAGTCAACGTTAAGTTTTTTTTATCCTCCGTCCAAATCACAAACCATTACATAATTTTGAAGAACAATCTCATTAAATTTAAGTAGCATCGGAAATATTATCGTCCCACCAACCTTAATTTTTTTGGTGCATAATTTGATGCTATTTTATTCAAATTTAAGTCAACGTTAAGTTTTTTTTGTAACCTCCGACCGAATCACAAACCATTACATAATTTTGAAGAACAATCATCGAAAATATTATCCTCCCACCAACCTTAATTTTTTTGGTGCATAATTTGATGCTATTTTATTCAAATTTAAGTCAACGTTAAGTTTTTTTTATCCTCCGTCCAAATCACAAACCATTACATAATTTTGAAGAACAATCTCATCAAATTTAAGTAGCATCGGAAATATTATCCTCCCACCAACCTTAATTTTTTTGGTGCATAATTTGATGCTATTTTATTCAAATTTAAGTCAACGTTAAGTTTTTTTTAACCTCCGTCCAAATCACAAACCATTACATAATTTTGAAGAACAATCTCATCAAATTTAAGTAGCATCGGAAATATTATCGTCCCACCAACCTTAATTTTTTTGGTGCATAATTTGATGCTATTTTATTCAAATTTAAGTCAACGATAAGTTTTTTTTGTAACCTCCGACCGAATCACAAACCATTACATAATTTTGAAGAACAATCATCGAAAATATTATCCTCCCACCAACCTTAATTTGTTTGGTGCATAATTTGATGCTATTTTATTCAAATTTAAGTCAACGTTAAGTTTTTTTTGTAACCTGCGACCGAATCACAAACCATTACATAATTTTGAAGAACAATCATGGGAAATATTATCCTCCCACCAACCTTAATTTTTTTGGTGCATAATTTGATGCTATTTTATTCAAATTTAAGTCAACGTTAAGTTTTTTTTATCCTCCGTCCAAATCACAAACCATTACATAATTTTGAAGAACAATCTCATCAAATTTAAGTATCATCGAAAATATTATCCTCCCACCAACCTTAATTTTTTTGGTGCATAATTTGATGCTATTTTATTCAAATTTAAGTCAACGTTAAGTTTCTTTTGTAACCTCCGACCGAATCACAAACCATTACATAATTTTGAAGAACAATCATCGAAAATATTATCCTCCCACCAACCTTAATTTTTTTGGTGCATAATTTGATGCTATTTTATTCAAATTTAAGTCAACGTTAAGTTTTTTTTGTAACCTGCGACCGAATCACAAACCATTACATAATTTTGAAGAACAATCATGGGAAATATTATCCTCCCACCAACCTTAATTTTTTTGGTGCATAATTTGATGCTATTTTATTCAAATTTAAGTCAACGTTAAGTTTTTTTTGTAACCTGCGACCGAATCACAAACCATTACATAATTTTGAAGAACAATCATGGGAAATATTATCCTCCCACCAACCTTAATTTTTTTGGTGCATAATTTGATGCTATTTTATTCAAATTTAAGTCAACGTTAGGTTTTTTTTAACCTCCGTCCAAATCACAAACCATTACATAATTTTGAAGAACAATCTCATCAAATTTAAGTAGCATCGGCAATATTATCCTCCCACCAACCTTAATTTTTTTGGTGCATAATTTGATGCTATTTTATTCAAATTTAAGTCAACGTTAAGTTTTTTTTGTAACCTCCGACCGAATCACAAACCATTACATAATTTTGAAGAACAATCATCGAAAATATTATCCTCCCACCAACCTTAATTTTTTTGGTGCATAATTTGATGCTATTTTATTCAAATTTAAGTCAACGTTAAGTTTTTTTTGTAACCTCCGACCGAATCACAAACCATTACATAATTTTGAAGAACAATCATGGGAAATATTATCCTCCCACCAACCTTAATTTTTTTGGTGCATAATTTGATGCTATTTTATTCAAATTTAAGTCAACGTTAAGTTTTTTTTATCCTCCGTCCAAATCACAAACCATTACATAATTTTGAAGAACAATCTCATCAAATTTAAGTATCATCGAAAATATTATCCTCCCACCAACCTTAATTTGTTTGGTGCATAATTTGATGCTATTTTATTCAAATTTAAGTCAACGTTAGGTTTTTTTTAACCTCCGTCCAAATCACAAACCATTACATAATTTTGAAGAACAATCTCATCAAATTTAAGTAGCATCGGCAATATTATCCTCCCACCAACCTTAATTTTTTTGGTGCATAATTTGATGCAATTTTATTCAAATTTAAGTCAACGTTAAGTTTTTTTTAACCTCCGTCCAAATCACAAACCATTACATAATTTTGAAGAACAATCATCGAAAATATTATCCTCCCACCAACCTTAATTTTTTTGGTGCATAATTTGATGCTATTTTATTCAAATTTAAGTCAACGTTAAGTTTTTTTTGTAACCTCCGACCGAATCACAAACCATTACATAATTTTGAAGAACAATCATGGGAAATATTATCCTCCCACCAACCTTAATTTTTTTGGTGCATAATTTGATGCTATTTTATTCAAATTTAAGTCAACGTTAAGTTTTTTTTATCCTCCGTCCAAATCACAAACCATTACATAATTTTGAAGAACAATCTCATCAAATTTAAGTAGCATCGGAAATATTATCCTCCCACCAACCTTAATTTTTTTGGTGCATAATTTGATGCTATTTTATTCAAATTTAAGTCAACGTTAAGTTTTTTTTGTAACCTCCGACCGAATCACAAACCATTACATAATTTTGAAGAACAATCATCGAAAATATTATCCTCCCACCAACCTTAATTTTTTTGGTGCATAATTTGATGCTATTTTATTCAAATTTAAGTCAACGTTAAGTTTTTTTTATCCTCCGTCCAAATCACAAACCATTACATAATTTTGAAGAACAATCTCATCAAATTTAAGTAGCATCGGAAATATTATCCTCCCACCAACCTTAATTTTTTTGGTGCATAATTTGATGCTATTTTATTCAAATTTAAGTCAACGTTAAGTTTTTTTTGTAACCTCCGACCGAATCACAAACCATTACATAATTTTGAAGAACAATCATCGAAAATATTATCCTCCCACCAACCTTAATTTTTTTGGTGCATAATTTGATGCTATTTTATTCAAATTTAAGTCAACGTTAAGTTTTTTTTATCCTCCGTCCAAATCACAAACCATTACATAATTTTGAAGAACAATCTCATCAAATTTAAGTAGCATCGGAAATATTATCCTCCCACCAACCTTAATTTTTTTGGTGCATAATTTGATGCTATTTTATTCAAATTTAAGTCAACGTTAAGTTTTTTTTGTAACCTCCGACCGAATCACAAACCATTACATAATTTTGAAGAACAATCATCGAAAATATTATCCTCCCACCAACCTTAATTTTTTTGGTGCATAATTTGATGCTATTTTATTCAAATTTAAGTCAACGTTAAGTTTTTTTTAACCTCCGTCCAAATCACAAACCATTACATAATTTTGAAGAACAATCTCATCAAATTTAAGTAGCATCGGAAATATTATCGTCCCACCAACCTTAATTTTTTTGGTGCATAATTTGATGCTATTTTATTCAAATTTAAGTCAACGTTAAGTTTTTTTTGTAACCTCCGACCGAATCACAAACCATTACATAATTTTGAAGAACAATCATCGAAAATATTATCCTCCCACCAACCTTAATTTTTTTGGTGCATAATTTGATGCTATTTTATTCAAATTTAAGTCAACGTTAAGTTTTTTTTGTAACCTCCGACCGAATCACAAACCATTACATAATTTTGAAGAACAATCTCATCAAATTTAAGTATCGTCGAAAATATTATCCTCCCACCAACCTTAATTTTTTTGGTGCATAATTTGATGCTATTTTATTCAAATTTAAGTCAACGTTAAGTTTTTTTTAACCTCCGTCCAAATCACAAACCATTACATAATTTTGTAGAACAATCTCATCAAATTTAAGTATTATCGAAAATATTATCCCCCCACCAACCTTAATTTTTTTGGTGCATAATTTAATGCTATTTTATTCAAATTTAAGTCAACGTTAAGTTTTTTTTGTAACCTCCGACCGAATCACAAACCATTACATAATTTTGAAGAACAATCATCGAAAATATTATCCTCCCACCAACCTTAATTTTTTTGGTGCATAATTTGATGCTATTTTATTCAAATTTAAGTCAACGTTAAGTTTTTTTTGTAACCTCCGACCGAATCACAAACCATTACATAATTTTGAAGAACAATCATCGAAAATATTATCCTCCCACCAACCTTAATTTTTTTGGTGCATAATTTGATGCTATTTTATTCAAATTTAAGTCAACGTTAAGTTTTTTTTATCCTCCGTCCAAATCACAAACCATTACATAATTTTGAAGAACAATCTCATCAAATTTAAGTAGCATCGGAAATATTATCCTCCCACCAACCTTAATTTTTTTGGTGCATAATTTGATGCTATTTTATTCAAATTTAAGTCAACGTTAAGTTTTTTTTAACCTCCGTCCAAATCACAAACCATTACATAATTTTGAAGAACAATCTCATCAAATTTAAGTAGCATCGGAAATATTATCGTCCCACCAACCTTAATTTTTTTGGTGCATAATTTGATGCTATTTTATTCAAATTTAAGTCAACGTTAAGTTTTATTTGTAACCTCCGACCGAATCACAAACCATTACATAATTTTGAAGAACAATCATCGAAAATATTATCCTCCCACCAACCTTAATTTGTTTGGTGCATAATTTGATGCTATTTTATTCAAATTTAAGTCAACGATAAGTTTTTTTTGTAACCTCCGACCGAATCACAAACCATTACATAATTTCGAAGAACAATCATGGGAAATATTATCCTCCCACCAACCTTAATTTTTTTGGTGCATAATTTGATGCTATTTCATTCAAATTTAAGTCAACGTTAAGTTTTTTTTAACCTCCGTCCAAATCACAAACCATTACATAATTTTGAAGAACAATCATGGGAAATATTATCCTCCCACCAACCTTAATTTGTTTGGTGCATAATTTGATGCTATTTTATTCAAATTTAAGTCAACGTTAAGTTTTTTTTAACCTCCGTCCAAATCACAAACCATTACATAATTTTGAAGAACAATCTCATCAAATTTAAGTATCATCGAAAATATTATCCTCCCACCAACCTTAATTTTTTTGGTGCATAATTTGATGCTATTTTATTCAAATTTAAGTCAACGTTAAGTTTTTTTTGTAACCTGCGACCGAATCACAAACCATTACATAATTTTGAAGAACAATCATGGGAAATATTATCCTCCCACCAACCTTAATTTTTTTGGTGCATAATTTGATGCTATTTTATTCAAATTTAATTCAACGTTAGGTTTTTTTTAACCTCCGTCCAAATCACAAACCATTACATAATTTTGAAGAACAATCTCATCAAATTTAAGTAGCATCGGCAATATTATCCTCCCACCAACCTTAATTTTTTTGGTGCATAATTTGATGCTATTTTATTCAAATTTAAGTCAACGTTAAGTTTTTTTTGTAACCTCCGACCGAATCACAAACCATTACATAATTTTGAAGAACAATCATCGAAAATATTATCCTCCCACCAACCTTAATTTTTTTGGTGCATAATTTGATGCTATTTTATTCAAATTTAAGTCAACGTTAAGTTTTTTTTGTAACCTCCGACCGAATCACAAACCATTACATAATTTTGAAGAACAATCATGGGAAATATTATCCTCCCACCAACCTTAATTTTTTTGGTGCATAATTTGATGCTATTTTATTCAAATTTAAGTCAACGGTAGGTTTTTTTTAACCTCCGTCCAAATCACAAACCATTACATAATTTTGAAGAACAATCTCATCAAATTTAAGTAGCATCGGCAATATTATCCTCCCACCAACCTTAATTTTTTTGGTGCATAATTTGATGCTATTTTATTCAAATTTAAGTCAACGTTAAGTTTTTTTTCTAACCTCCGACCGAATCACAAACCATTACATAATTTTGAAGAACAATCATCGAAAATATTATCCTCCCACCAACCTTAATTTTTTTGGTGCATAATTTGATGCTATTTTATTCAAATTTAAGTCAACGTTAAGTTTTTTTTGTAACCTGCGACCGAATCACAAACCATTACATAATTTTGAAGAACAATCATGGGAAATATTATCCTCCCACCAACCTTAATTTTTTTGGTGCATAATTTGATGCTATTTTATTCAAATTTAAGTCAACGGTAGGTTTTTTTTAACCTCCGTCCAAATCACAAACCATTACATAATTTTGAAGAACAATCTCATCAAATTTAAGTAGCATCGGCAATATTATCCTCCCACCAACCTTAATTTTTTTGGTGCATAATTTGATGCTATTTTATTCAAATTTAAGTCAACGTTAAGTTTTTTTTCTAACCTCCGACCGAATCACAAACCATTACATAATTTTGAAGAACAATCATCGAAAATATTATCCTCCCACCAACCTTAATTTTTTTGGTGCATAATTTGATGCTATTTTATTCAAATTTAAGTCAACGTTAAGTTTTTTTTGTAACCTCCGACCGAATCACAAACCATTACATAATTTTGAAGAACAATCATCGAAAATATTATCCTCCCACCAACCTTAATTTTTTTGGTGCATAATTTGATGCTATTTTATTCAAATTTAAGTCAACGTTAAGTTTTTTTTGTAACCTCCGACCGAATCACAAACCATTACATAATTTTGAAGAACAATCATGGGAAATATTATCCTCCCACCAACCTTAATTTTTTTGGTGCATAATTTGATGCTATTTTATTCAAATTTAAGTCAACGTTAGGTTTTTTTTAACCTCCGTCCAAATCACAAACCATTACATAATTTTGAAGAACAATCTCATCAAATTTAAGTAGCATCGGCAATATTATCCTCCCACCAACCTTAATTTTTTTGGTGCATAATTTGATGCTATTTTATTCAAATTTAAGTCAACGTTAAGTTTTTTTTCTAACCTCCGACCGAATCACAAACCATTACATAATTTTGAAGAACAATCATCGAAAATATTATCCTCCCACCAACCTTAATTTTTTTGGTGCATAATTTGATGCTATTTTATTCAAATTTAAGTCAACGTTAAGTATTTTTTGTAACCTGCGACCGAATCACAAACCATTACATAATTTTGAAGAACAATCATGGGAAATATTATCCTCCCACCAACCTTAATTTTTTTGGTGCATAATTTGATGCTATTTTATTCAAATTTAAGTCAACGTTAGGTTTTTTTTAACCTCCGTCCAAATCACAAACCATTACATAATTTTGAACAACAATCTCATCAAATTTAAGTAGCATCGGCAATATTATCCTCCCACCAACCTTAATTTTTTTGGTGCATAATTTGATGCTATTTTATTCAAATTTAAGTCAACGTTAAGTTTTTTTTCTAACCTCCGACCGAATCACAAACCATTACATAATTTTGAAGAACAATCATCGAAAATATTATCCTCCCACCAACCTTAATTTTTTTGGTGCATAATTTGATGCTATTTTATTCAAATTTAAGTCAACGTTAAGTTTTTTTTGTAACCTGCGACCGAATCACAAACCATTACATAATTTTGAAGAACAATCATGGGAAATATTATCCTCCCACCAACCTTAATTTTTTTGGTGCATAATTTGATGCTATTTTATTCAAATTTAAGTCAACGGTAGGTTTTTTTTAACCTCCGTCCAAATCACAAACCATTACATAATTTTGAAGAACAATCTCATCAAATTTAAGTAGCATCGGCAATATTATCCTCCCACCAACCTTAATTTTTTTGGTGCATAATTTGATGCAATTTTATTCAAATTTAAGTCAACGTTAAGTTTTTTTTAACCTCCGTCCAAATCACAAACCATTACATAATTTTGAAGAACAATCTCATCAAATTTAAGTATCATCGAAAATATTATCCTCCCACCAACCTTAATTTTTTTGGTGCATAATTTGATGCTATTTTATTCAAATTTAAGTCAACGTTAAGTTTTTTTTGTAACCTCCGACCGAATCACAAACCATTACATAATTTTGAAGAACAATCATCGAAAATATTATCCTCCCACCAACCTTAATTTTTTTGGTGCATAATTTGATGCTATTTTATTCAAATTTAAGTCAACGTTAAGTTTTTTTTGTAACCTGCGACCGAATCACAAACCATTACATAATTTTGAAGAACAATCATGGGAAATATTATCCTCCCACCAACCTTAATTTTTTTGGTGCATAATTTGATGCTATTTTATTCAAATTTAAGTCAACGTTAGGTTTTTTTTAACCTCCGTCCAAATCACAAACCATTACATAATTTTGAAGAACAATCTCATCAAATTTAAGTAGCATCGGCAATATTATCCTCCCACCAACCTTAATTTTTTTGGTGCATAATTTGATGCTATTTTATTCAAATTTAAGTCAACGTTAAGTTTTTTTTCTAACCTCCGACCGAATCACAAACCATTACATAATTTTGAAGAACAATCATCGAAAATATTATCCTCCCACCAACCTTAATTTTTTTGGTGCATAATTTGATGCTATTTTATTCAAATTTAAGTCAACGTTAAGTTTTTTTTGTAACCTGCGACCGAATCACAAACCATTACATAATTTTGAAGAACAATCATGGGAAATATTATCCTCCCACCAACCTTAATTTTTTTGGTGCATAATTTGATGCTATTTTATTCAAATTTAAGTCAACGTTAGGTTTTTTTTAACCTCCGTCCAAATCACAAACCATTACATAATTTTGAACAACAATCTCATCAAATTTAAGTAGCATCGGCAATATTATCCTCCCACCAACCTTAATTTTTTTGGTGCATAATTTGATGCTATTTTATTCAAATTTAAGTCAACGTTAAGTTTTTTTTGTAACCTCCGACCGAATCACAAACCATTACATAATTTTGAAGAACAATCATCGAAAATATTATCCTCCCACCAACCTTAATTTTTTTGGTGCATAATTTGATGCTATTTTATTCAAATTTAAGTCAACGTTAAGTTTTTTTTGTAACCTCCGACCGAATCACAAACCATTACATAATTTTGAAGAACAATCATGGGAAATATTATCCTCCCACCAACCTTAATTTTTTTGGTGCATAATTTGATGCTATTTTATTCAAATTTAAGTCAACGTTAAGTTTTTTTTATCCTCCGTCCAAATCACAAACCATTACATAATTTTGAAGAACAATCTCATCAAATTTAAGTATCATCGAAAATATTATCCTCCCACCAACCTTAATTTTTTTGGTGCATAATTTGATGCTATTTTATTCAAATTTAAGTCAACGTTAAGTTTCTTTTGTAACCTCCGACCGAATCACAAACCATTACATAATTTTGAAGAACAATCATCGAAAATATTATCCTCCCACCAACCTTAATTTTTTTGGTGCATAATTTGATGCTATTTTATTCAAATTTAAGTCAACGTTAAGTTTTTTTTGTAACCTGCGACCGAATCACAAACCATTACATAATTTTGAAGAACAATCATGGGAAATATTATCCTCCCACCAACCTTAATTTTTTTGGTGCATAATTTGATGCTATTTTATTCAAATTTAAGTCAACGTTAGGTTTTTTTTAACCTCCGTCCAAATCACAAACCATTACATAATTTTGAAGAACAATCTCATCAAATTTAAGTAGCATCGGCAATATTATCCTCCCACCAACCTTAATTTTTTTGGTGCATAATTTGATGCTATTTTATTCAAATTTAAGTCAACGTTAAGTTTTTTTTGTAACCTCCGACCGAATCACAAACCATTACATAATTTTGAAGAACAATCATCGAAAATATTATCCTCCCACCAACCTTAATTTTTTTGGTGCATAATTTGATGCTATTTTATTCAAATTTAAGTCAACGTTAAGTTTTTTTTGTAACCTCCGACCGAATCACAAACCATTACATAATTTTGAAGAACAATCATGGGAAATATTATCCTCCCACCAACCTTAATTTTTTTGGTGCATAATTTGATGCTATTTTATTCAAATTTAAGTCAACGTTAAGTTTTTTTTATCCTCCGTCCAAATCACAAACCATTACATAATTTTGAAGAACAATCTCATCAAATTTAAGTATCATCGAAAATATTATCCTCCCACCAACCTTAATTTTTTTGGTGCATAATTTGATGCTATTTTATTCAAATTTAAGTCAACGTTAAGTTTTTTTTGTAACCTGCGACCGAATCACAAACCATTACATAATTTTGAAGAACAATCATGGGAAATATTATCCTCCCACCAACCTTAATTTTTTTGGTGCATAATTTGATGCTATTTTATTCAAATTTAAGTCAACGTTAAGTTTTTTTTATCCTCCGTCCAAATCACAAACCATTACATAATTTTGAAGAACAATCTCATCAAATTTAAGTATCATCGAAAATATTATCCTCCCACCAACCTTAATTTTTTTGGTGCATAATTTGATGCTATTTTATTCAAATTTAAGTCAACGTTAAGTTTTTTTTGTAACCTCCGACCGAATCACAAACCATTACATAATTTTGAAGAACAATCATGGGAAATATTATCCTCCCACCAACCTTAATTTTTTTGGTGCATAATTTGATGCTATTTTATTCAAATTTAAGTCAACGGTAGGTTTTTTTTAACCTCCGTCCAAATCACAAACCATTACATAATTTTGAAGAACAATCTCATCAAATTTAAGTAGCATCGGCAATATTATCCTCCCACCAACCTTAATTTTTTTGGTGCATAATTTGATGCTATTTTATTCAAATTTAAGTCAACGTTAAGTTTTTTTTCTAACCTCCGACCGAATCACAAACCATTACATAATTTTGAAGAACAATCATCGAAAATATTATCCTCCCACCAACCTTAATTTTTTTGGTGCATAATTTGATGCTATTTTATTCAAATTTAAGTCAACGTTAAGTTTTTTTTGTAACCTGCGACCGAATCACAAACCATTACATAATTTTGAAGAACAATCATGGGAAATATTATCCTCCCACCAACCTTAATTTTTTTGGTGCATAATTTGATGCTATTTTATTCAAATTTAAGTCAACGGTAGGTTTTTTTTAACCTCCGTCCAAATCACAAACCATTACATAATTTTGAAGAACAATCTCATCAAATTTAAGTAGCATCGGCAATATTATCCTCCCACCAACCTTAATTTTTTTGGTGCATAATTTGATGCTATTTTATTCAAATTTAAGTCAACGTTAAGTTTTTTTTCTAACCTCCGACCGAATCACAAACCATTACATAATTTTGAAGAACAATCATCGAAAATATTATCCTCCCACCAACCTTAATTTTTTTGGTGCATAATTTGATGCTATTTTATTCAAATTTAAGTCAACGTTAAGTTTTTTTTGTAACCTCCGACCGAATCACAAACCATTACATAATTTTGAAGAACAATCATCGAAAATATTATCCTCCCACCAACCTTAATTTTTTTGGTGCATAATTTGATGCTATTTTATTCAAATTTAAGTCAACGTTAAGTTTTTTTTGTAACCTCCGACCGAATCACAAACCATTACATAATTTTGAAGAACAATCATGGGAAATATTATCCTCCCACCAACCTTAATTTTTTTGGTGCATAATTTGATGCTATTTTATTCAAATTTAAGTCAACGTTAGGTTTTTTTTAACCTCCGTCCAAATCACAAACCATTACATAATTTTGAAGAACAATCTCATCAAATTTAAGTAGCATCGGCAATATTATCCTCCCACCAACCTTAATTTTTTTGGTGCATAATTTGATGCTATTTTATTCAAATTTAAGTCAACGTTAAGTTTTTTTTCTAACCTCCGACCGAATCACAAACCATTACATAATTTTGAAGAACAATCATCGAAAATATTATCCTCCCACCAACCTTAATTTTTTTGGTGCATAATTTGATGCTATTTTATTCAAATTTAAGTCAACGTTAAGTATTTTTTGTAACCTGCGACCGAATCACAAACCATTACATAATTTTGAAGAACAATCATGGGAAATATTATCCTCCCACCAACCTTAATTTTTTTGGTGCATAATTTGATGCTATTTTATTCAAATTTAAGTCAACGTTAGGTTTTTTTTAACCTCCGTCCAAATCACAAACCATTACATAATTTTGAACAACAATCTCATCAAATTTAAGTAGCATCGGCAATATTATCCTCCCACCAACCTTAATTTTTTTGGTGCATAATTTGATGCTATTTTATTCAAATTTAAGTCAACGTTAAGTTTTTTTTCTAACCTCCGACCGAATCACAAACCATTACATAATTTTGAAGAACAATCATCGAAAATATTATCCTCCCACCAACCTTAATTTTTTTGGTGCATAATTTGATGCTATTTTATTCAAATTTAAGTCAACGTTAAGTTTTTTTTGTAACCTGCGACCGAATCACAAACCATTACATAATTTTGAAGAACAATCATGGGAAATATTATCCTCCCACCAACCTTAATTTTTTTGGTGCATAATTTGATGCTATTTTATTCAAATTTAAGTCAACGGTAGGTTTTTTTTAACCTCCGTCCAAATCACAAACCATTACATAATTTTGAAGAACAATCTCATCAAATTTAAGTAGCATCGGCAATATTATCCTCCCACCAACCTTAATTTTTTTGGTGCATAATTTGATGCAATTTTATTCAAATTTAAGTCAACGTTAAGTTTTTTTTGTAACCTCCGACCGAATCACAAACCATTACATAATTTTGAAGAACAATCATCGAAAATATTATCCTCCCACCAACCTTAATTTTTTTGGTGCATAATTTGATGCTATTTTATTCAAATTTAAGTCAACGTTAAGTTTTTTTTGTAACCTGCGACCGAATCACAAACCATTACATAATTTTGAAGAACAATCATGGGAAATATTATCCTCCCACCAACCTTAATTTTTTTGGTGCATAATTTGATGCTATTTTATTCAAATTTAAGTCAACGTTAGGTTTTTTTTAACCTCCGTCCAAATCACAAACCATTACATAATTTTGAAGAACAATCTCATCAAATTTAAGTAGCATCGGCAATATTATCCTCCCACCAACCTTAATTTTTTTGGTGCATAATTTGATGCTATTTTATTCAAATTTAAGTCAACGTTAAGTTTTTTTTCTAACCTCCGACCGAATCACAAACCATTACATAATTTTGAAGAACAATCATCGAAAATATTATCCTCCCACCAACCTTAATTTTTTTGGTGCATAATTTGATGCTATTTTATTCAAATTTAAGTCAACGTTAAGTTTTTTTTGTAACCTGCGACCGAATCACAAACCATTACATAATTTTGAAGAACAATCATGGGAAATATTATCCTCCCACCAACCTTAATTTTTTTGGTGCATAATTTGATGCTATTTTATTCAAATTTAAGTCAACGTTAGGTTTTTTTTAACCTCCGTCCAAATCACAAACCATTACATAATTTTGAAGAACAATCTCATCAAATTTAAGTAGCATCGGAAATATTATCGTCCCACCAACCTTAATTTTTTTGGTGCATAATTTGATGCTATTTTATTCAAATTTAAGTCAACGTTAAGTTTTTTTTAACCTCCGTCCAAATCACAAACCATTACATAATTTTGAAGAACAATCTCATCAAATTTAAGTAGCATCGGAAATATTATCGTCCCACCAACCTTAATTTTTTTGGTGCATAATTTGATGCTATTTTATTCAAATTTAAGTCAACGTTAAGTTTTTTTTGTAACCTCCGACCGAATCACAAACCATTACATAATTTTGAAGAACAATCATCGAAAATATTATCCTCCCACCAACCTTAATTTTTTTGGTGCATAATTTGATGCTATTTTATTCAAATTTAAGTCAACGTTAAGTTTCTTTTGTAACCTCCGACCGAATCACAAACCATTACATAATTTTGAAGAACAATCATCGAAAATATTATCCTCCCACCAACCTTAATTTTTTTGGTGCATAATTTGATGCTATTTTATTCAAATTTAAGTCAACGTTAAGTTTTTTTTGTAACCTCCGACCGAATCACAAACCATTACATAATTTTGAAGAACAATCATCGAAAATATTATCCTCCCACCAACCTTAATTTTTTTGGTGCATAATTTGATGCTATTTTATTCAAATTTAAGTCAACGTTAAGTTTTTTTTGTAACCTCCGACCGAATCACAAACCATTACATAATTTTGAAGAACAATCATCGAAAATATTATCCTCCCACCAACCTTAATTTTTTTGGTGCATAATTTGATGCTATTTTATTCAAATTTAAGTCAACGTTAAGTTTTTTTTGTAACCTCCGACCGAATCACAAACCATTACATAATTTTGAAGAACAATCATGGGAAATATTATCCTCCCACCAACCTTAATTTTTTTGGTGCAAAATTTGATGCTATTTTATTCAAATTTAAGTCAACGTTAAGTTTTTTTTATCCTCCGTCCAAATCACAAACCATTACATAATTTTGAAGAACAATCTCATCAAATTTAAGTATCATCGAAAATATTATCCTCCCACCAACCTTAATTTTTTTGGTGCATAATTTGATGCTATTTTATTCAAATTTAAGTCAACGTTAAGTTTTTTTTGTAACCTGCGACCGAATCACAAACCATTACATAATTTTGAAGAACAATCATGGGAAATATTATCCTCCCACCAACCTTAATTTTTTTGGTGCATAATTTGATGCTATTTTATTCAAATTTAAGTCAACGTTAAGTTTTTTTTATCCTCCGTCCAAATCACAAACCATTACATAATTTTGAAGAACAATCTCATCAAATTTAAGTATCATCGAAAATATTATCCTCCCACCAACCTTAATTTTTTTGGTGCATAATTTGATGCTATTTTATTCAAATTTAAGTCAACGTTAAGTTTTTTTTGTAACCTCCGACCGAATCACAAACCATTACATAATTTTGAAGAACAATCATGGGAAATATTATCCTCCCACCAACCTTAATTTTTTTGGTGCATAATTTGATGCTATTTTATTCAAATTTAAGTCAACGTTAAGTTTTTTTTATCCTCCGTCCAAATCACAAACCATTACATAATTTTGAAGAACAATCTCATCAAATTTAAGTATCATCGAAAATATTATCCTCCCACCAACCTTAATTTTTTTGGTGCATAATTTGATGCTATTTTATTCAAATTTAAGTCAACGTTAAGTTTTTTTTGTAACCTCCGACCGAATCACAAACCATTACATAATTTTGAAGAACAATCATCGAAAATATTATCCTCCCACCAACCTTAATTTTTTTGGTGCATAATTTGATGCTATTTTATTCAAATTTAAGTCAACGTTAAGTTTTTTTTCTAACCTCCGACCGAATCACAAACCATTACATAATTTTGAAGAACAATCATCGAAAATATTATCCTCCCACCAACCTTAATTTTTTTGGTGCATAATTTGATGCTATTTTATTCAAATTTAAGTCAACGTTAGGTTTTTTTTAACCTCCGTCCAAATCACAAACCATTACATAATTTTGAAGAACAATCTCATCAAATTTAAGTAGCATCGGCAATATTATCCTCCCACCAACCTTAATTTTTTTGGTGCATAATTTGATGCTATTTTATTCAAATTTAAGTCAACGTTAAGTTTTTTTTCTAACCTCCGACCGAATCACAAACCATTACATAATTTTGAAGAACAATCATCGAAAATATTATCCTCCCACCAACCTTAATTTTTTTGGTGCATAATTTGATGCTATTTTATTCAAATTTAAGTCAACGTTAAGTATTTTTTGTAACCTGCGACCGAATCACAAACCATTACATAATTTTGAAGAACAATCATGGGAAATATTATCCTCCCACCAACCTTAATTTTTTTGGTGCATAATTTGATGCTATTTTATTCAAATTTAAGTCAACGTTAGGTTTTTTTTAACCTCCGTCCAAATCACAAACCATTACATAATTTTGAACAACAATCTCATCAAATTTAAGTAGCATCGGCAATATTATCCTCCCACCAACCTTAATTTTTTTGGTGCATAATTTGATGCTATTTTATTCAAATTTAAGTCAACGTTAAGTTTTTTTTCTAACCTCCGACCGAATCACAAACCATTACATAATTTTGAAGAACAATCATCGAAAATATTATCCTCCCACCAACCTTAATTTTTTTGGTGCATAATTTGATGCTATTTTATTCAAATTTAAGTCAACGTTAAGTTTTTTTTGTAACCTGCGACCGAATCACAAACCATTACATAATTTTGAAGAACAATCATGGGAAATATTATCCTCCCACCAACCTTAATTTTTTTGGTGCATAATTTGATGCTATTTTATTCAAATTTAAGTCAACGGTAGGTTTTTTTTAACCTCCGTCCAAATCACAAACCATTACATAATTTTGAAGAACAATCTCATCAAATTTAAGTAGCATCGGCAATATTATCCTCCCACCAACCTTAATTTTTTTGGTGCATAATTTGATGCAATTTTATTCAAATTTAAGTCAACGTTAAGTTTTTTTTAACCTCCGTCCAAATCACAAACCATTACATAATTTTGAAGAACAATCTCATCAAATTTAAGTATCATCGAAAATATTATCCTCCCACCAACCTTAATTTTTTTGGTGCATAATTTGATGCTATTTTATTCAAATTTAAGTCAACGTTAAGTTTTTTTTGTAACCTCCGACCGAATCACAAACCATTACATAATTTTGAAGAACAATCATCGAAAATATTATCCTCCCACCAACCTTAATTTTTTTGGTGCATAATTTGATGCTATTTTATTCAAATTTAAGTCAACGTTAAGTTTTTTTTGTAACCTGCGACCGAATCACAAACCATTACATAATTTTGAAGAACAATCATGGGAAATATTATCCTCCCACCAACCTTAATTTTTTTGGTGCATAATTTGATGCTATTTTATTCAAATTTAAGTCAACGTTAGGTTTTTTTTAACCTCCGTCCAAATCACAAACCATTACATAATTTTGAAGAACAATCTCATCAAATTTAAGTAGCATCGGCAATATTATCCTCCCACCAACCTTAATTTTTTTGGTGCATAATTTGATGCTATTTTATTCAAATTTAAGTCAACGTTAAGTTTTTTTTCTAACCTCCGACCGAATCACAAACCATTACATAATTTTGAAGAACAATCATCGAAAATATTATCCTCCCACCAACCTTAATTTTTTTGGTGCATAATTTGATGCTATTTTATTCAAATTTAAGTCAACGTTAAGTTTTTTTTGTAACCTGCGACCGAATCACAAACCATTACATAATTTTGAAGAACAATCATGGGAAATATTATCCTCCCACCAACCTTAATTTTTTTGGTGCATAATTTGATGCTATTTTATTCAAATTTAAGTCAACGTTAGGTTTTTTTTAACCTCCGTCCAAATCACAAACCATTACATAATTTTGAACAACAATCTCATCAAATTTAAGTAGCATCGGCAATATTATCCTCCCACCAACCTTAATTTTTTTGGTGCATAATTTGATGCTATTTTATTCAAATTTAAGTCAACGTTAAGTTTTTTTTGTAACCTCCGACCGAATCACAAACCATTACATAATTTTGAAGAACAATCATCGAAAATATTATCCTCCCACCAACCTTAATTTTTTTGGTGCATAATTTGATGCTATTTTATTCAAATTTAAGTCAACGTTAAGTTTTTTTTGTAACCTCCGACCGAATCACAAACCATTACATAATTTTGAAGAACAATCATGGGAAATATTATCCTCCCACCAACCTTAATTTTTTTGGTGCATAATTTGATGCTATTTTATTCAAATTTAAGTCAACGTTAAGTTTTTTTTATCCTCCGTCCAAATCACAAACCATTACATAATTTTGAAGAACAATCTCATCAAATTTAAGTATCATCGAAAATATTATCCTCCCACCAACCTTAATTTTTTTGGTGCATAATTTGATGCTATTTTATTCAAATTTAAGTCAACGTTAAGTTTCTTTTGTAACCTCCGACCGAATCACAAACCATTACATAATTTTGAAGAACAATCATCGAAAATATTATCCTCCCACCAACCTTAATTTTTTTGGTGCATAATTTGATGCTATTTTATTCAAATTTAAGTCAACGTTAAGTTTTTTTTGTAACCTGCGACCGAATCACAAACCATTACATAATTTTGAAGAACAATCATGGGAAATATTATCCTCCCACCAACCTTAATTTTTTTGGTGCATAATTTGATGCTATTTTATTCAAATTTAAGTCAACGTTAGGTTTTTTTTAACCTCCGTCCAAATCACAAACCATTACATAATTTTGAAGAACAATCTCATCAAATTTAAGTAGCATCGGCAA
This sequence comes from Andrena praecox, assembly GCA_963932275.1. NCBI lineage: Eukaryota > Metazoa > Arthropoda > Insecta > Hymenoptera > Andrenidae > Andrena > Andrena praecox. Next base: position 26,235,738 of record OZ010732.1, read on the forward strand.
TATTATCCTCCCTCCAACCTTAATTTTTTTGGTGCATAATTTGATGCTATTTTATTCAAATTTAAGTCAACGTTAAGTTTTTTTTGTAACCTCCGACCGAATCACAAACCATTACATAATTTTGAAGAACAATCATCGAAAATATTATCCTCCCACCAACCTTAATTTTTTTGGTGCATAATTTGATGCTATTTTATTCAAATTTAAGTCAACGTTAAGTTTTTTTTGTAACCTCCGACCGAATCACAAACCATTACATAATTTTGAAGAACAATCATGGGAAATATTATCCTCCCACCAACCTTAATTTTTTTGGTGCATAATTTGATGCTATTTTATTCAAATTTAAGTCAACGTTAAGTTTTTTTTATCCTCCGTCCAAATCACAAACCATTACATAATTTTGAAGAACAATCTCATCAAATTTAAGTATCATCGAAAATATTATCCTCCCACCAACCTTAATTTTTTTGGTGCATAATTTGATGCTATTTTATTCAAATTTAAGTCAACGTTAAGTTTTTTTTGTAACCTGCGACCGAATCACAAACCATTACATAATTTTGAAGAACAATCATGGGAAATATTATCCTCCCACCAACCTTAATTTTTTTGGTGCATAATTTGATGCTATTTTATTCAAATTTAAGTCAACGTTAAGTTTTTTTTATCCTCCGTCCAAATCACAAACCATTACATAATTTTGAAGAACAATCTCATCAAATTTAAGTATCATCGAAAATATTATCCTCCCACCAACCTTAATTTTTTTGGTGCATAATTTGATGCTATTTTATTCAAATTTAAGTCAACGTTAAGTTTTTTTTGTAACCTCCGACCGAATCACAAACCATTACATAATTTTGAAGAACAATCATGGGAAATATTATCCTCCCACCAACCTTAATTTTTTTGGTGCATAATTTGATGCTATTTTATTCAAATTTAAGTCAACGGTAGGTTTTTTTTAACCTCCGTCCAAATCACAAACCATTACATAATTTTGAAGAACAATCTCATCAAATTTAAGTAGCATCGGCAATATTATCCTCCCACCAACCTTAATTTTTTTGGTGCATAATTTGATGCTATTTTATTCAAATTTAAGTCAACGTTAAGTTTTTTTTCTAACCTCCGACCGAATCACAAACCATTACATAATTTTGAAGAACAATCATCGAAAATATTATCCTCCCACCAACCTTAATTTTTTTGGTGCATAATTTGATGCTATTTTATTCAAATTTAAGTCAACGTTAAGTTTTTTTTGTAACCTGCGACCGAATCACAAACCATTACATAATTTTGAAGAACAATCATGGGAAATATTATCCTCCCACCAACCTTAATTTTTTTGGTGCATAATTTGATGCTATTTTATTCAAATTTAAGTCAACGGTAGGTTTTTTTTAACCTCCGTCCAAATCACAAACCATTACATAATTTTGAAGAACAATCTCATCAAATTTAAGTAGCATCGGCAATATTATCCTCCCACCAACCTTAATTTTTTTGGTGCATAATTTGATGCTATTTTATTCAAATTTAAGTCAACGTTAAGTTTTTTTTCTAACCTCCGACCGAATCACAAACCATTACATAATTTTGAAGAACAATCATCGAAAATATTATCCTCCCACCAACCTTAATTTTTTTGGTGCATAATTTGATGCTATTTTATTCAAATTTAAGTCAACGTTAAGTTTTTTTTGTAACCTCCGACCGAATCACAAACCATTACATAATTTTGAAGAACAATCATCGAAAATATTATCCTCCCACCAACCTTAATTTTTTTGGTGCATAATTTGATGCTATTTTATTCAAATTTAAGTCAACGTTAAGTTTTTTTTGTAACCTCCGACCGAATCACAAACCATTACATAATTTTGAAGAACAATCATGGGAAATATTATCCTCCCACCAACCTTAATTTTTTTGGTGCATAATTTGATGCTATTTTATTCAAATTTAAGTCAACGTTAGGTTTTTTTTAACCTCCGTCCAAATCACAAACCATTACATAATTTTGAAGAACAATCTCATCAAATTTAAGTAGCATCGGCAATATTATCCTCCCACCAACCTTAATTTTTTTGGTGCATAATTTGATGCTATTTTATTCAAATTTAAGTCAACGTTAAGTTTTTTTTCTAACCTCCGACCGAATCACAAACCATTACATAATTTTGAAGAACAATCATCGAAAATATTATCCTCCCACCAACCTTAATTTTTTTGGTGCATAATTTGATGCTATTTTATTCAAATTTAAGTCAACGTTAAGTATTTTTTGTAACCTGCGACCGAATCACAAACCATTACATAATTTTGAAGAACAATCATGGGAAATATTATCCTCCCACCAACCTTAATTTTTTTGGTGCATAATTTGATGCTATTTTATTCAAATTTAAGTCAACGTTAGGTTTTTTTTAACCTCCGTCCAAATCACAAACCATTACATAATTTTGAACAACAATCTCATCAAATTTAAGTAGCATCGGCAATATTATCCTCCCACCAACCTTAATTTTTTTGGTGCATAATTTGATGCTATTTTATTCAAATTTAAGTCAACGTTAAGTTTTTTTTCTAACCTCCGACCGAATCACAAACCATTACATAATTTTGAAGAACAATCATCGAAAATATTATCCTCCCACCAACCTTAATTTTTTTGGTGCATAATTTGATGCTATTTTATTCAAATTTAAGTCAACGTTAAGTTTTTTTTGTAACCTGCGACCGAATCACAAACCATTACATAATTTTGAAGAACAATCATGGGAAATATTATCCTCCCACCAACCTTAATTTTTTTGGTGCATAATTTGATGCTATTTTATTCAAATTTAAGTCAACGGTAGGTTTTTTTTAACCTCCGTCCAAATCACAAACCATTACATAATTTTGAAGAACAATCTCATCAAATTTAAGTAGCATCGGCAATATTATCCTCCCACCAACCTTAATTTTTTTGGTGCATAATTTGATGCAATTTTATTCAAATTTAAGTCAACGTTAAGTTTTTTTTGTAACCTCCGACCGAATCACAAACCATTACATAATTTTGAAGAACAATCATCGAAAATATTATCCTCCCACCAACCTTAATTTTTTTGGTGCATAATTTGATGCTATTTTATTCAAATTTAAGTCAACGTTAAGTTTTTTTTGTAACCTGCGACCGAATCACAAACCATTACATAATTTTGAAGAACAATCATGGGAAATATTATCCTCCCACCAACCTTAATTTTTTTGGTGCATAATTTGATGCTATTTTATTCAAATTTAAGTCAACGTTAGGTTTTTTTTAACCTCCGTCCAAATCACAAACCATTACATAATTTTGAAGAACAATCTCATCAAATTTAAGTAGCATCGGCAATATTATCCTCCCACCAACCTTAATTTTTTTGGTGCATAATTTGATGCTATTTTATTCAAATTTAAGTCAACGTTAAGTTTTTTTTCTAACCTCCGACCGAATCACAAACCATTACATAATTTTGAAGAACAATCATCGAAAATATTATCCTCCCACCAACCTTAATTTTTTTGGTGCATAATTTGATGCTATTTTATTCAAATTTAAGTCAACGTTAAGTTTTTTTTGTAACCTGCGACCGAATCACAAACCATTACATAATTTTGAAGAACAATCATGGGAAATATTATCCTCCCACCAACCTTAATTTTTTTGGTGCATAATTTGATGCTATTTTATTCAAATTTAAGTCAACGTTAGGTTTTTTTTAACCTCCGTCCAAATCACAAACCATTACATAATTTTGAAGAACAATCTCATCAAATTTAAGTAGCATCGGAAATATTATCGTCCCACCAACCTTAATTTTTTTGGTGCATAATTTGATGCTATTTTATTCAAATTTAAGTCAACGTTAAGTTTTTTTTAACCTCCGTCCAAATCACAAACCATTACATAATTTTGAAGAACAATCTCATCAAATTTAAGTAGCATCGGAAATATTATCGTCCCACCAACCTTAATTTTTTTGGTGCATAATTTGATGCTATTTTATTCAAATTTAAGTCAACGTTAAGTTTTTTTTGTAACCTCCGACCGAATCACAAACCATTACATAATTTTGAAGAACAATCATCGAAAATATTATCCTCCCACCAACCTTAATTTTTTTGGTGCATAATTTGATGCTATTTTATTCAAATTTAAGTCAACGTTAAGTTTCTTTTGTAACCTCCGACCGAATCACAAACCATTACATAATTTTGAAGAACAATCATCGAAAATATTATCCTCCCACCAACCTTAATTTTTTTGGTGCATAATTTGATGCTATTTTATTCAAATTTAAGTCAACGTTAAGTTTTTTTTGTAACCTCCGACCGAATCACAAACCATTACATAATTTTGAAGAACAATCATCGAAAATATTATCCTCCCACCAACCTTAATTTTTTTGGTGCATAATTTGATGCTATTTTATTCAAATTTAAGTCAACGTTAAGTTTTTTTTGTAACCTCCGACCGAATCACAAACCATTACATAATTTTGAAGAACAATCATCGAAAATATTATCCTCCCACCAACCTTAATTTTTTTGGTGCATAATTTGATGCTATTTTATTCAAATTTAAGTCAACGTTAAGTTTTTTTTGTAACCTCCGACCGAATCACAAACCATTACATAATTTTGAAGAACAATCATGGGAAATATTATCCTCCCACCAACCTTAATTTTTTTGGTGCAAAATTTGATGCTATTTTATTCAAATTTAAGTCAACGTTAAGTTTTTTTTATCCTCCGTCCAAATCACAAACCATTACATAATTTTGAAGAACAATCTCATCAAATTTAAGTATCATCGAAAATATTATCCTCCCACCAACCTTAATTTTTTTGGTGCATAATTTGATGCTATTTTATTCAAATTTAAGTCAACGTTAAGTTTTTTTTGTAACCTGCGACCGAATCACAAACCATTACATAATTTTGAAGAACAATCATGGGAAATATTATCCTCCCACCAACCTTAATTTTTTTGGTGCATAATTTGATGCTATTTTATTCAAATTTAAGTCAACGTTAAGTTTTTTTTATCCTCCGTCCAAATCACAAACCATTACATAATTTTGAAGAACAATCTCATCAAATTTAAGTATCATCGAAAATATTATCCTCCCACCAACCTTAATTTTTTTGGTGCATAATTTGATGCTATTTTATTCAAATTTAAGTCAACGTTAAGTTTTTTTTGTAACCTCCGACCGAATCACAAACCATTACATAATTTTGAAGAACAATCATGGGAAATATTATCCTCCCACCAACCTTAATTTTTTTGGTGCATAATTTGATGCTATTTTATTCAAATTTAAGTCAACGTTAAGTTTTTTTTATCCTCCGTCCAAATCACAAACCATTACATAATTTTGAAGAACAATCTCATCAAATTTAAGTATCATCGAAAATATTATCCTCCCACCAACCTTAATTTTTTTGGTGCATAATTTGATGCTATTTTATTCAAATTTAAGTCAACGTTAAGTTTTTTTTGTAACCTCCGACCGAATCACAAACCATTACATAATTTTGAAGAACAATCATCGAAAATATTATCCTCCCACCAACCTTAATTTTTTTGGTGCATAATTTGATGCTATTTTATTCAAATTTAAGTCAACGTTAAGTTTTTTTTCTAACCTCCGACCGAATCACAAACCATTACATAATTTTGAAGAACAATCATCGAAAATATTATCCTCCCACCAACCTTAATTTTTTTGGTGCATAATTTGATGCTATTTTATTCAAATTTAAGTCAACGTTAAGTTTTTTTTGTAACCTGCGACCGAATCACAAACCATTACATAATTTTGAAGAACAATCATGGGAAATATTATCCTCCCACCAACCTTAATTTTTTTGGTGCATAATTTGATGCTATTTTATTCAAATTTAAGTCAACGGTAGGTTTTTTTTAACCTCCGTCCAAATCACAAACCATTACATAATTTTGAAGAACAATCTCATCAAATTTAAGTAGCATCGGCAATATTATCCTCCCACCAACCTTAATTTTTTTGGTGCATAATTTGATGCTATTTTATTCAAATTTAAGTCAACGTTAAGTTTTTTTTAACCTCCGTCCAAATCACAAACCATTACATAATTTTGAAGAACAATCTCATCAAATTTAAGTATCATCGAAAATATTATCCTCCCACCAACCTTAATTTTTTTGGTGCATAATTTGATGCTATTTTATTCAAATTTAAGTCAACGTTAAGTTTTTTTTGTAACCTGCGACCGAATCACAAACCATTACATAATTTTGAAGAACAATCATGGGAAATATTATCCTCCCACCAACCTTAATTTTTTTGGTGCATAATTTGATGCTATTTTATTCAAATTTAAGTCAACGTTAGGTTTTTTTTAACCTCCGTCCAAATCACAAACCATTACATAATTTTGAAGAACAATCTCATCAAATTTAAGTAGCATCGGCAATATTATCCTCCCACCAACCTTAATTTTTTTGGTGCATAATTTGATGCTATTTTATTCAAATTTAAGTCAACGTTAAGTTTTTTTTCTAACCTCCGACCGAATCACAAACCATTACATAATTTTGAAGAACAATCATCGAAAATATTATCCTCCCACCAACCTTAATTTTTTTGGTGCATAATTTGATGCTATTTTATTCAAATTTAAGTCAACGTTAAGTTTTTTTTGTAACCTGCGACCGAATCACAAACCATTACATAATTTTGAAGAACAATCATGGGAAATATTATCCTCCCACCAACCTTAATTTTTTTGGTGCATAATTTGATGCTATTTTATTCAAATTTAAGTCAACGTTAGGTTTTTTTTAACCTCCGTCCAAATCACAAACCATTACATAATTTTGAAGAACAATCTCATCAAATTTAAGTAGCATCGGAAATATTATCGTCCCACCAACCTTAATTTTTTTGGTGCATAATTTGATGCTATTTTATTCAAATTTAAGTCAACGTTAAGTTTTTTTTGTAACCTCCGACCGAATCACAAACCATTACATAATTTTGAAGAACAATCATCGAAAATATTATCCTCCCACCAACCTTAATTTTTTTGGTGCATAATTTGATGCTATTTTATTCAAATTTAAGTCAACGTTAAGTTTTTTTTGTAACCTCCGACCGAATCACAAACCATTACATAATTTTGAAGAACAATCTCATCAAATTTAAGTATCGTCGAAAATATTATCCTCCCACCAACCTTAATTTTTTTGGTGCATAATTTGATGCTATTTTATTCAAATTTAAGTCAACGTTAAGTTTTTTTTAACCTCCGTCCAAATCACAAACCATTACATAATTTTGTAGAACAATCTCATCAAATTTAAGTATTATCGAAAATATTATCCCCCCACCAACCTTAATTTTTTTGGTGCATAATTTAATGCTATTTTATTCAAATTTAAGTCAACGTTAAGTTTTTTTTGTAACCTCCGACCGAATCACAAACCATTACATAATTTTGAAGAACAATCATCGAAAATATTATCCTCCCACCAACCTTAATTTTTTTGGTGCATAATTTGATGCTATTTTATTCAAATTTAAGTCAACGTTAAGTTTTTTTTGTAACCTCCGACCGAATCACAAACCATTACATAATTTTGAAGAACAATCATCGAAAATATTATCCTCCCACCAACCTTAATTTTTTTGGTGCATAATTTGATGCTATTTTATTCAAATTTAAGTCAACGATAAGTTTTTTTTGTAACCTCCGACCGAATCACAAACCATTACATAATTTCGAAGAACAATCATGGGAAATATTATCCTCCCACCAACCTTAATTTTTTTGGTGCATAATTTGATGCTATTTTATTCAAATTTAAGTGAACGTTAAGTTTTTTTTAACCTCCGTCCAAATCACAAACCATTACATAATTTTGAAGAACAATCATCGAAAATATTATCCTCCCACCAACCTTAATTTTTTTGGTGCATAATTTGATGCTATTTTATTCAAATTTAAGTCAACGTTAAGTTTTTTTTAACCTCCGTCCAAATCACAAACCATTACATAATTTTGAAGAACAATCTCATCAAATTTAAGTAGCATCGGAAATATTATCGTCCCACCAACCTTAATTTTTTTGGTGCATAATTTGATGCTATTTTATTCAAATTTAAGTCAACGTTAAGTTTTTTTTGTAACCTCCGACCGAATCACAAACCATTACATAATTTTGAAGAACAATCATCGAAAATATTATCCTCCCACCAACCTTAATTTTTTTGGTGCATAATTTGATGCTATTTTATTCAAATTTAAGTCAACGTTAAGTTTTTTTTAACCTCCGTCCAAATCACAAACCATTACATAATTTTGAAGAACAATCTCATCAAATTTAAGTAGCATCGAAAATATTATCCTCCCACCAACCTTAATTTTTTTGGTGCATAATTTGATGCTATTTTATTCAAATTTAAGTCAACGTTAAGTTTTTTTTATCCTCCGTCCAAATCACAAACCATTACATAATTTTGAAGAACAATCTCATCAAATTTAAGTAGCATCGGAAATATTATCCTCCCACCAACCTTAATTTTTTTGGTGCATAATTTGATGCTATTTTATTCAAATTTAAGTCAACGTTAAGTTTTTTTTATCCTCCGTCCAAATCACAAACCATTACATAATTTTGAAGAACAATCTCATCAAATTTAAGTATCATCGAAAATATTATCCTCCCACCAACCTTAATTTTTTTGGTGCATAATTTGATGCTATTTTATTCAAATTTAAGTCAACGTTAAGTTTTTTTTGTAACCTCCGACCGAATCACAAACCATTACATAATTTTGAAGAACAATCATGGGAAATATTATCCTCCCACCAACCTTAATTTTTTTGGTGCATAATTTGATGCTATTTTATTCAAATTTAAGTCAACGTTAAGTTTTTTTTATCCTCCGTCCAAATCACAAACCATTACATAATTTTGAAGAACAATCTCATCAAATTTAAGTATCATCGAAAATATTATCCTCCCACCAACCTTAATTTTTTTGGTGCATAATTTGATGCTATTTTATTCAAATTTAAGTCCACGTTAAGTTTTTTTTGTAACCTGCGACCGAATCACAAACCATTACATAATTTTGAAGAACAATCATGGGAAATATTATCCTCCCACCAACCTTAATTTTTTTGGTGCATAATTTGATGCTATTTTATTCAAATTTAAGTCAACGGTAGGTTTTTTTTAACCTCCGTCCAAATCACAAACCATTACATAATTTTGAAGAACAATCTCATCAAATTTAAGTAGCATCGGCAATATTATCCTCCCACCAACCTTAATTTTTTTGGTGCATAATTTGATGCTATTTTATTCAAATTTAAGTCAACGTTAAGTTTTTTTTGTAACCTCCGACTGAATCACAAACCATTACATAATTTTGAAGAACAATCATGGGAAATATTATCCTCCCACCAACCTTAATTTTTTTGGTGCATAATTTGATGCTATTTTATTCAAATTTAAGTCAACGTTAAGTTTTTTTTATCCTCCGTCCAAATCACAAACCATTACATAATTTTGAAGAACAATCTCATCAAATTTAAGTATCATCGAAAATATTATCCTCCCACCAACCTTAATTTTTTTGGTGCATAATTTGATGCTATTTTATTCAAATTTAAGTCAACGTTAAGTTTTTTTTGTAACCTCCGACCGAATCACAAACCATTACATAATTTTGAAGAACAATCATCGAAAATATTATCCTCCCACCAACCTTAATTTTTTTGGTGCATAATTTGATGCTATTTTATTCAAATTTAAGTCAACGTTAAGTTTTTTTTCTAACCTCCGACCGAATCACAAACCATTACATAATTTTGAAGAACAATCATCGAAAATATTATCCTCCCACCAACCTTAATTTTTTTGGTGCATAATTTGATGCTATTTTATTCAAATTTAAGTCAACGTTAAGTTTTTTTTGTAACCTGCGACCGAATCACAAACCATTACATAATTTTGAAGAACAATCATGGGAAATATTATCCTCCCACCAACCTTAATTTTTTTGGTGCATAATTTGATGCTATTTTATTCAAATTTAAGTCAACGGTAGGTTTTTTTTAACCTCCGTCCAAATCACAAACCATTACATAATTTTGAAGAACAATCTCATCAAATTTAAGTAGCATCGGCAATATTATCCTCCCACCAACCTTAATTTTTTTGGTGCATAATTTGATGCTATTTTATTCAAATTTAAGTCAACGTTAAGTTTTTTTTAACCTCCGTCCAAATCACAAACCATTACATAATTTTGAAGAACAATCTCATCAAATTTAAGTATCATCGAAAATATTATCCTCCCACCAACCTTAATTTTTTTGGTGCATAATTTGATGCTATTTTATTCAAATTTAAGTCAACGTTAAGTTTTTTTTGTAACCTGCGACCGAATCACAAACCATTACATAATTTTGAAGAACAATCATGGGAAATATTATCCTCCCACCAACCTTAATTTTTTTGGTGCATAATTTGATGCTATTTTATTCAAATTTAAGTCAACGTTAGGTTTTTTTTAACCTCCGTCCAAATCACAAACCATTACATAATTTTGAAGAACAATCTCATCAAATTTAAGTAGCATCGGCAATATTATCCTCCCACCAACCTTAATTTTTTTGGTGCATAATTTGATGCTATTTTATTCAAATTTAAGTCAACGTTAAGTTTTTTTTCTAACCTCCGACCGAATCACAAACCATTACATAATTTTGAAGAACAATCATCGAAAATATTATCCTCCCACCAACCTTAATTTTTTTGGTGCATAATTTGATGCTATTTTATTCAAATTTAAGTCAACGTTAAGTTTTTTTTGTAACCTCCGACCGAATCACAAACCATTACATAATTTTGAAGAACAATCATCGAAAATATTATCCTCCCACCAACCTTAATTTTTTTGGTGCATAATTTGATGCTATTTTATTCAAATTTAAGTCAACGTTAAGTTTTTTTTGTAACCTCCGACCGAATCACAAACCATTACATAATTTTGAAGAACAATCTCATCAAATTTAAGTATCATCGAAAATATTATCCTCCCACCAACCTTAATTTTTTTGGTGCATAATTTGATGCTATTTTATTCAAATTTAAGTCAACGTTAAGTTTTTTTTGTAACCTCCGACCGAATCACAAACCATTACATAATTTTGAAGAACAATCATCGAAAATATTATCCTCCCACCAACCTTAATTTTTTTGGTGCATAATTTGATGCTATTTTATTCAAATTTAAGTCAACGTTAAGTTTTTTTTGTAACCTCCGACCGAATCACAAACCATTACATAATTTTGAAGAACAATCTCATCAAATTTAAGTATCATCGAAAATATTATCCTCCCACCAACCTTAGTTTTTTTGGGGCATAATTTGATGCTATTTCATTCAAATTTAAGTCAACGTTAAGTTTTTTTTAACCTCCGTCCAAATCACAAACCATTACATAATTTTGAAGAACAATCATGGGAAATATTATCCTCCCACCAACCTTAATTTTTTTGGTGCATAATTTGATGCTATTTTATTCAAATTTAAGTCAACGTTAAGTTTTTTTTAACCTCCGTCCAAATCACAAACCATTACATAATTTTGAACAACAATCTCATCAAATTTAAGTAGCATCGGCAATATTATCCTCCCACCAACCTTAATTTTTTTGGTGCATAATTTGATGCTATTTTATTCAAATTTAAGTCAACGTTAAGTTTTTTTTCTAACCTCCGACCGAATCACAAACCATTACATAATTTTGAAGAACAATCATCGAAAATATTATCCTCCCACCAACCTTAATTTTTTTGGTGCATAATTTGATGCTATTTTATTCAAATTTAAGTTAACGTTAAGTTTTTTTTGTAACCTCCGACCGAATCACAAACCATTACATAATTTTGAAGAACAATCATCGAAAATATTATCCTCCCACCAACCTTAATTTTTTTGGTGCATAATTTGATGCTATTTTATTCAAATTTAAGTCAACGTTAAGTTTTTTTTGTAACCTCCGACCGAATCACAAACCATTACATAATTTTGAAGAACAATCATGGGAAATATTATCCTCCCACCAACCTTAATTTTTTTGGTGCATAATTTGATGCTATTTTATTCAAATTTAAGTCAACGTTAAGTTTTTTTTATCCTCCGTCCAAATCACAAACCATTACATAATTTTGAAGAACAATCTCATCAAATTTAAGTATCATCGAAAATATTATCCTCCCACCAACCTTAATTTTTTTGGTGCATAATTTGATGCTATTTTATTCAAATTTAAGTCAACGTTAAGTTTTTTTTGTAACCTCCGACCGAATCACAAACCATTACATAATTTTGAAGAACAATCATCGAAAATATTATCCTCCCACCAACCTTAATTTTTTTGGTGCATAATTTGATGCTATTTTATTCAAATTTAAGTCAACGTTAAGTTTTTTTTATCCTCCGTCCAAATCACAAACCATTACATAATTTTGAAGAACAATCTCATCAAATTTAAGTATCATCGAAAATATTATCCTCCCACCAACCTTAATTTTTTTGGTGCATAATTTGATGCTATTTTATTCAAATTTAAGTCAACGTTAAGTTTTTTTTGTAACCTCCGACCGAATCACAAACCATTACATAATTTTGAAGAACAATCATCGAAAATATTATCCTCCCACCAACCTTAATTTTTTTGGTGCATAATTTGATGCTATTTTATTCAAATTTAAGTCAACGTTAAGTTTTTTTTGTAACCTCCGACCGAATCACAAACCATTACATAATTTTGAAGAACAATCTCATCAAATTTAAGTATCATCGAAAATATTATCCTCCCACCAACCTTAGTTTTTTTGGGGCATAATTTGATGCTATTTCATTCAAATTTAAGTCAACGTTAAGTTTTTTTTAACCTCCGTCCAAATCACAAACCATTACATAATTTTGAAGAACAATCATGGGAAATATTATCCTCCCACCAACCTTAATTTTTTTGGTGCATAATTTGATGCTATTTTATTCAAATTTAAGTCAACGTTAAGTTTTTTTTGTAACCTCCGACCGAATCACAAACCATTACATAATTTTGAAGAACAATCATCGAAAATATTATCCTCCCACCAACCTTAATTTTTTTGGTGCATAATTTGATGCTATTTTATTCAAATTTAAGTCAACGTTAAGTTTTTTTTAACCTCCGTCCAAATCACAAACCATTACATAATTTTGAAGAACAATCTCATCAAATTTAAGTAGCATCGGAAATATTATCGTCCCACCAACCTTAATTTTTTTGGTGCATAATTTGATGCTATTTTATTCAAATTTAAGTCAACGTTAAGTTTTATTTGTAACCTCCGACCGAATCACAAACCATTACATAATTTTGAAGAACAATCAGCGAAAATATTATCCTCCCACCAACCTTAATTTGTTTGGTGCATAATTTGATGCTATTTTATTCAAATTTAAGTCAACGTTAGGTTTTTTTTAACCTCCGTCCAAATCACAAACCATTACATAATTTTGAAGAACAATCTCATCAAATTTAAGTAGCATCGGCAATATTATCCTCCCACCAACCTTAATTTTTTTGGTGCATAATTTGATGCTATTTTATTCAAATTTAAGTCAGCGTTAAGTTTTTTTTAACCTCCGTCCAAATCACAAACCATTACATAATTTTGAAGAACAATCATCGAAAATATTATCCTCCCACCAACCTTAAATTTTTTGTTGCATAATTTGATGCTATTTCATTCAAATTTAAGTCAACGTTAAGTTTTTTTTAACCTCCGTCCAAATCACAAACCATTACATAATTTTGAAGAACAATCATCGAAAATATTATCCTCCCACCAACCTTAATTTTTTTGGTGCATAATTTGATGCTATTTTATTCAAATTTAAGTCAACGTTAAGTTTATTTTAACCTCCGTCCAAATCACAAACCATTACATAATTTTGAAGAACAATCTCATCAAATTTAAGTATCATCGAAAATATTATCCCCCCACCAACCTTAATTTTTCTGGTGCATAATTTGATGCTATTTTATTCAAATTTAAGTCAACGTTAAGTTTTTTTTGTAACCTCCGACCGAATCACAAACCATTACATAATTTTGAAGAACAATCATCGAAAATATTATCCCCCCACCAACCTTAATTTTTCTGGTGCATAATTTGGTGCTATTTTATTCAAACTTAAGTCAAAGTACTGTAATGGTTTCTGATTCGGTCGGTGTTTACAAAAAAAACTTAACGTTGACTTAAATTTGAATAAAATAGCATCAAATTATGCACCAAAAAAATTAAGGTTGGTGGGAGGATAATATTTTCGATGATTGTTCTTCAAAATTATGTAATGGTTTGTGATTCGGTCGGAGGTTACAAAAAAAACTTAACGTTGACTTAAATTTGAATAAAATAGCATCAAATTATGCACCAGAAAAATTAAGGTTGGTGGGGGGATAATATTTCCGATGCTACTTAAATTTGATGAGATTGTTCTTCAAAATTATGTAATGGTTTGTGATTTGGACGGAGGTTAAAAAAAACTTAACGATGACTTAAATTTGAATAAAATAGCATCAAATTATGCACCAAAAAAATTAAGGTTGGTGGGAGGATAATATTTTCGATGATTGTTCTTCAAAATTATGTAATGGTTTGTGATTCGGTCGGAGGTTACAAAAAAAACTTAACGTTGACTTAAATTTGAATAAAATAGCATCAAATTATGCACCAAAAAAATTAAGGTTGGTGGGAGGATAATATGACTGTTCTTCAAAATTATGTAACGGTTTGTGATTTGGTCGGAGGATTCCAAAAAAACTTAACGTTGACTTAAATTTGAAAATATAATACATTTTCTAACAAAAAAAATTTTCTAACAAAAAATAATTTTTTCTAACAAAAAATAATTTTTTCTAACAAAAAATAATTTTTTCTAACAAAAAATAATTTTTTCTAACAAAAAATAATTTTTTCTAACAAAAAATAATTTTTTCTAACAAAAAATAATTTTTTCTAACAAAAAATAATTTTTTCGAACAACAAATAATTTTTTCTAACAAGAAATATTTTTTTCTGACAAAAAAAAATTTTTCTAACAAAAAATACTTTTTTTTAACAATAAATAATATTTTCTAACAAAAAATAATTTTTTGTAACAAAAACAAAATATTTTTCTAACAAAAACAAAATATTGTTCTACCAAAAAAAATTTCTAACAAAAAATAATTATTTCTAACACCAAAATTGTAGGATGTATATTTGAGTAAATTTAGATGAAAATAACTTCAAATTTTTGGATTGTGAAAAAAAATTCTGTTGGAAATGTCAAATTTTAATAAATTTATTTGAAACCAACTTCGATTTTTCTCGACTATGTTAAGTTTTTTTATAGAGAAGCTTAACTTGAATAATTTCAGTTGAAATTAACATCGATTTTTTGGATTTTGTCACGATTTTTGTCAAATTTTAATAAATATATTTGAAAGCGACTTGGATTATTGTGGATTTTGTTGAGTATTTTGTAAGTAGGATCTATATTTGAGTAAATTTTAATGAAAATAATTTCATTTTTTTGGATTGTGAAATTTTAGTTGGAAGTGTCAAATTTTAATAAATTTTTTTGAAACAATCTTCGATTTTTCTCGACTATGATAGGTTTTTTTTTATAGAGAAGCTCAATTTGAGTAATTTCAGTTGAAATTAACATCGATTTTTTGGATTTTGACACGATTTTTGTCAAATTTGTAAGAGTTTAGGGCAAATTAGGGAACGGCCTATGAGTGCAAAGTTACCATAGGTGGCGTCCCAACGAAAGTAATGTGGCGACGGAATAGAAGGGACCGCGTAGAGTCGGCGTAGCGGTGTGGCTATCACTGCTGATCAGCACGCGGGCGGCTCGGGTTCGATTCCCGGCGCCGGTGGCTCTCTTTTTCCGTCGCTTACAATTTTAATATACTTATTTGAAATCAACTTCGATTATTTTGGATTTTGTAGAGCATTCTTTTTCAGGTCTGGGAAGTTGGCACCCCCAAATTCGAATTTTTGGAAAAACTCAACAGCATTCGTTTGTCCATCGTTTGCCCACGATTGCCCATAAAAAATTTTCGTCTGCCCACCCTTCAAAAAAAAGTTATGAAAAAATTAAAAATTTCGTCATCAGCACCCTCCATGAACAGTTTTGAATTTTTTAAATGTAGGAAACGATTCTCCACGATCTGGCTTCGTTTGCCCACCCAATAATTTCGTATGCCCACCCTCCAGAATGGAATAAAAAAAAACCGCGAAAATGAAGAGTTCCGAAGACGCGACCACGTATAAGTTCGATTATTTATAAACTAAACGTTCGAATCGTTTGGCCAACGACGCATTTCGTTAGTGTGGATGTGGAAGACGTTTGCCCATCCAATAATTTCGTATGCCCACCCTTCAGAATCGAAAAAAAAAGAAAAAACCGCGAAAATGAAGAGTTCCGAAGACGCGACCACGTATAAGTTCGATTATTTATTAACTAAACGTTCGAATCGTTGGTCCAACGACGCATTTTGTTAGTGTAGATGTGGAAGGCGTTTGCCCACCCAATAATTTCGTATGCCCACCCTTCAGAATCGAAATAAAAAATAAAAACCACGAAAATGAAGAGTTCCGAAGACGCGACCACGTATAAGTTCGATTATTTATTAACTAAACGTTCGAATCGTTTGTCCAACGACGCATTTCGTTAGTGTGGATGTGGAAGACGTTTGCCCATCCAATAATTTCGTATGCCCACTCTTCAGAATCGAAATAAAAAATAAAAACCGCGAAAATGAAGAGTTCCGAAGACGCGACCACGTATAAGTTCGATTATTTATTAACTAAACGTTCGAATCGTTGGTCCAACGACGCATTTTGTTAGTGTAGATGTGGAAGGCGTTTGCCCACCCAATAATTTCGTATGCCCACCCTTCAGAATCGAAATAAAAAATAAAAACCACGAAAATGAAGAGTTCCGAAGACACGACCACGTATAAGTTCGATTATTTATAAACTAAACGATCGAATCCTTTGTCCAACGACGCATTTCGTTAGTGTAGATGTGGAAGACGTTTGCCCACCCAATAATTTCGTATGCCCACCCTCCAGAATCGAATTAAAAATTAAAAACCGCGAAAATGAAGAGTTCCGAAGACGCGACCACGTATAAGATCGATTTTTTCCGAAAATATTATCAAAATCGATCTTTCAACGTGCAGTCCTTTAGTCTAGATGTAGAAGACGTTTGCCCACACAATAATTTCGTATGCCCACCCGTCAGAATCGAATAAAAAAATAAAAACCGCGAAAATGAAGATATCCGAAGACGCGACCACGTACAAGTTCGATTATTTATAAACTTAACGTTCGAATCGTTGGGCCAACGACGCATTTCGTTAGTGTAGATGTGGAAGGCGTTTGCCCATCCAATAGTTTCGTATGCCCACCCTTCAGGATCGAAATAAAAAATAAATGCCACGAAAATGAAGAGTTCCGAAGACGCGACCACGTATAAGTTCGATATTTTCCGAAAATATTATCAAAATCGATCTTTCAACGATGCAGTCCTTTAGTCTAGATGTAGAAGACGTTTGCCCACCCAATAATTTCGTATGCCCACCATTCAGAATCGAATTAAAAATTAAAAACCGCGAAAATGAAGAGTTCCGGACACGCGACCACGTATAAGTTCGATTATTTATTAACTAAACGTTCGAATCGTTTGTCCAACGATGCAGTCCTTTAGTCTAGATGTAGAAGACGTTTGCCCACCCAATAATTTCGTATGCCCATCCTTCAGAATCGAATTAAAAATTAAAAACCGCGAAAATGAAGAGTTCCGGACACGCGACCACGTATAAGTTCGATTATTTATAAACTAAACGTTCGAATCATTTGTCCAACGACGCATTTCGTTAGTTTAGATGTGGAAGACGTTTGCCCACCCAATAATTTCGTATGCCCACCCTTCAGAATCGAAATAAAATATAAAAACCGCGAAAATGAAGAGTTCCGAAGACGCGACCACGTATAAGTTCGATTATTTATAAACTAAACGTTCGAATCATTTGTCCAACGACGCATTTCGTTAGTTTAGATGTGGAAGACGTTTGCCCACCCAATAATTTCGTATGCCCACCCTTCAGAATCGAAATAAAATATAAAAACCGCGAAAATGAAGAGTTCCGAAGACGCGACCACGTATAAGTTCGATATTTTCCGAAAATATTATCAAAATCGATCTTTCAACGTGCAGTCCTTTAGTCTAGATGTAGAAGACGTTTGCCCATCCAATCATTTCGTATGTCCACCCTTCAGAATCGAAATAAAAAATAAAAACCGCGAAAATGAAGAGTTCCGAAGACGCGACCACGTATAAGTTCGATTATTTATTAACTAAACGTTCGAATCGTTTGTCCAACGATGCAGTCCTTTAGTCTAGATGTAGAAGACGTTTGCCCACCCAATAATTTCGTATGCCCACCCGTCAGAATCGAATTAAAAATTAAAAACCGCGAAAATGAAGAGTTCCGGACACGCGACCACGTATAAGTTCGATTATTTATTAACTAAACGTTCGAATCGTTTGTCCAACGATGCAGTCCTTTAGTCTAGATGTAGAAGACGTTTGCCCACCCAATAATTTCGTATGCCCATCCTTCAGAATCGAATTAAAAATTAAAAACCGCGAAAATGAAGAGTTCCGGACACGCGACCACGTATAAGTTCGATTATTTATAAACTAAACGTTCGAATCATTTGTCCAACGACGCATTTCGTTAGTTTAGATGTGGAAGACGTTTGCCCACCCAATAATTTCGTATGCCCACCCTTCAGAATCGAAATAAAATATAAAAACCGCGAAAATGAAGAGTTCCGAAGACGCGACCACGTATAAGTTCGATATTTTCCGAAAATATTATCAAAATCGATCTTTCAACGATGCAGTCCTTTAGTCTAGATGTAGAAGACGTTTGCCCACCCAATAATTTCGTATGCCCACCATTCAGAATCGAAATAAAAAAAAAACCACGAAAATGAAGAGTTCCGAAGACGCGACCACGTATAAGTTTGATTATTTATTAACTAAACGTTCGAATCGTTTGGCCAACGACGCATTTCGTTAGTGTGGATGTGGAAGACGTTTGCCCATCCAATAATTTCGTATGCCCACCCTTCAGAATCGAAAAAAAAAGAAAAAACCGCGAAAATGAAGAGTTCCGAAGACGCGACCACGTATAAGTTCGATTATTTATTAACTAAACGTTCGAATCGTTTGTCCAACGACGCATTTCGTTAGTGTAGATGTGGAAGACGTTTGCCCACCCAATAATTTCGTATGCCTACCCTCCAGAATCGAAATAAAAAATAAAAACCGCGAAAATGAAGAGTTCCGAAGACGCGACCACGTATAAGTTCGATTATTTATTAACTAAACGTTCGAATCGTTGGTCCAACGACGCATTTCGTTAGTTTAGATGTGGAAGACGTTTGCCCACCCAATAATTTCGTATGCCCACCCTTCAGAATCGAAATAAAATATAAAAACCGCGAAAATGAAGAGTTCCGAAGACGCGACCACGTATAAGTTCGATATTTTCCGAAAATATTATCAAAATCGATCTTTCAACGATGCAGTCCTTTAGTCTAGATGTAGAAGACGTTTGCCCACCCAATAATTTCGTATGCCCACCATTCAGAATCGAAATAAAAAAAAAAACACGAAAATGAAGAGTTCCGAAGACGCGACCACGTATAAGTTTGATTATTTATTAACTAAACGTTCGAATCGTTTGGCCAACGACGCATTTCGTTAGTGTGGATGTGGAAGACGTTTGCCCATCCAATAATTTCGTATGCCCACCCTTCAGAATCGAAAAAAAAAGAAAAAACCGCGAAAATGAAGAGTTCCGAAGACGCGACCACGTATAAGTTCGATTATTTATTAACTAAACGTTCGAATCGTTTGTCCAACGACGCATTTCGTTAGTGTAGATGTGGAAGACGTTTGCCCACCCAATAATTTCGTATGCCTACCCTCCAGAATCGAATTAAAAATTAAAAACCGCGAAAATGAAGAGTTCCGAAGACGCGACCACGTATAAGTTCGATTATTTATTAACTAAACGTTCGAATCGTTTGTCCAACGACGCATTTTGTTAGTGTGGATGTGGAAGACGTTTGCCCATCCAATAATTTCGTATGCCCACCCTTCAGAATCGAATAAAAAAATAAAAACCGCGAAAATGAAGAGTTCCGAAGACGCGACCACGTATAAGTTCGATTATTTATTAACTAAACGTTCGAATCGTTTGTCCAACGACGCATTTCGTTAGTGTGGATGTGGAAGACGTTTGCCCAACCAATAATTTCGTATGCCCACCCTTCAGAATCGAAAAAAAAAATAAAAACCGCGAAAATGAAGAGTTCCGGACACGCGACCACGTATAAGTTCGATTATTTATTAACTAAACGTTCGAATCGTTTGTCCAACGATGCAGTCCTTTAGTCTAGATGTAGAAGACGTTTGCCCACCCAATAATTTCGTATGCCCATCCTTCAGAATCGAATTAAAAATTAAAAACCGCGAAAATGAAGAGTTCCGGACACGCGACCACGTATAAGTTCGATTATTTATAAACTAAACGTTCGAATCATTTGTCCAACGACGCATTTCGTTAGTTTAGATGTGGAAGACGTTTGCCCACCCAATAATTTCGTATGCCCACCCTTCAGAATCGAAATAAAATATAAAAACCGCGAAAATGAAGAGTTCCGAAGACGCGACCACGTATAAGTTCGATATTTTCCGAAAATATTATCAAAATCGATCTTTCAACGATGCAGTCCTTTAGTCTAGATGTAGAAGACGTTTGCCCACCCAATAATTTCGTATGCCCACCATTCAGAATCGAAATAAAAAAAAAACCACGAAAATGAAGAGTTCCGAAGACGCGACCACGTATAAGTTTGATTATTTATTAACTAAACGTTCGAATCGTTTGGCCAACGACGCATTTCGTTAGTGTGGATGTGGAAGACGTTTGCCCATCCAATAATTTCGTATGCCCACCCTTCAGAATCGAATAAAAAAATAAAAACCGCGAAAATGAAGAGTTCCGAAGACGCGACCACGTATAAGTTCGATTATTTATTAACTAAACGTTCGAATCGTTTGTCCAACGACGCATTTCGTTAGTGTGGATGTGGAAGACGTTTGCCCAACCAATAATTTCGTATGCCCACCCTTCAGAATCGAAAAAAAAAATAAAAACCGCGAAAATGAAGAGTTCCGAAGACGCGACCACGTATAAGTTCGATTATTTATTAACTAAACGTTCGAATCGTTTGTCCAACGACGCATTTCGTTAGTGTAGATGTGGAAGACGTTTGCCCATCCAATAATTTCGTATGCCCACTCTTCAGAATCGAAATAAAAAATAAAAACCGCGAAAATGAAGAGTTCCGAAGACGCGACCACGTATAAGTTCGATTATTTATTAACTAAACGTTCGAATCGTTGGTCCAACGACGCATTTCGTTAGTTTAGATGTGGAAGACGTTTGCCCACCCAATAATTTCGTATGCCCACCCTTCAGAATCGAAATAAAATATAAAAACCGCGAAAATGAAGAGTTCCGAAGACGCGACCACGTATAAGTTCGATATTTTCCGAAAATATTATCAAAATCGATCTTTCAACGATGCAGTCCTTTAGTCTAGATGTAGAAGACGTTTGCCCACCCAATAATTTCGTATGCCCACCATTCAGAATCGAAATAAAAAAAAAAACACGAAAATGAAGAGTTCCGAAGACGCGACCACGTATAAGTTTGATTATTTATTAACTAAACGTTCGAATCGTTTGGCCAACGACGCATTTCGTTAGTGTGGATGTGGAAGACGTTTGCCCATCCAATAATTTCGTATGCCCACCCTTCAGAATCGAAAAAAAAAGAAAAAACCGCGAAAATGAAGAGTTCCGAAGACGCGACCACGTATAAGTTCGATTATTTATTAACTAAACGTTCGAATCGTTTGTCCAACGACGCATTTCGTTAGTGTAGATGTGGAAGACGTTTGCCCACCCAATAATTTCGTATGCCTACCCTCCAGAATCGAATTAAAAATTAAAAACCGCGAAAATGAAGAGTTCCGAAGACGCGACCACGTATAAGTTCGATTATTTATTAACTAAACGTTCGAATCGTTTGTCCAACGACGCATTTTGTTAGTGTGGATGTGGAAGACGTTTGCCCATCCAATAATTTCGTATGCCCACCCTTCAGAATCGAATAAAAAAATAAAAACCGCGAAAATGAAGAGTTCCGAAGACGCGACCACGTATAAGTTCGATTATTTATTAACTAAACGTTCGAATCGTTTGTCCAACGACGCATTTCGTCAGTGTAGATGTGGAAGACGTTTGCCCATCCAATAATTTCGTTTGCCCACCCTTCAGAATCGAATAAAAAAATAAAAACCGCGAAAATGAATAGTTCCGAAGACGCGACCACGTATAAGTTCGATTTTTTCCGAAAATATTATCAAAATCGATCTTTCAACGATGCAGTCCGTGAGTGTAGATGTGGAAGACGTTTGCCCAGCCAATAATTTCGTATGCCCACCCTTCAGAACCGAAATAAAAAATAAAAACCGCGAAAATGAAGAGTTCCGAAGACGCGACCACGTATAAGTTCGATTATTTATTAACTAAACGTTCGAATCGTTTGTCCAACGACGCATTTCGTTAGTGTGGATGTGGAAGACGTTTGCCCAACCAATAATTTCGTATGCCCACCCTTCAGAATCGAAAAAAAAAATAAAAACCGCGAAAATGAAGAGTTCCGAAGACGCGACCACGTATAAGTTCGATTATTTATTAACTAAACGTTCGAATCGTTTGTCCAACGACGCATTTCGTTAGTGTAGATGTGGAAGACGTTTGCCCATCCAATCATTTCGTATGCCCACCCTTCAGAATCGAAATAAAAAATAAAAACCGCGAAAATGAAGAGTTCCGAAGACGCGACCACGTATAAGTTCGATTTTTTTCGAAAATATTATGAAAATCGATCTTTCAACGATGCAGTCCTTTAGTCTAGATGTAGAAGACGTTTGCCCACCCAATAATTTCGTATGCCCACCCTCCAGAATCGCATTAAAAATTAAAAACCGCGAAAGTGAAGAGTTCCGAAGACGCGACCACGTATAAGTTCGATTATTTATTAACTAAACGTTCGAATCGTTTGTCCAACGACGCATTTCGTTAGTGTGGATGTGGTAGACGTTTGCCCATCCAATAATTTCGTATGCCCACCCTTCAGAATCGAAAAAAAAAATAAAAACCGCGAAAATGAAGAGTTCCGAAGACGCGACCACGTATAAGTTCGATTATTTATTAACTAAACGTTCGAATCGTTTGTCCAACGACGCATTTCGTCAGTGTAGATGTGGAAGACGTTTGCCCATCCAATAATTTCGTTTGCCCACCTTTCAGAATCGAATAAAAAAATAAAAACCGCGAAAATGAATAGTTCCGAAGACGCGACCACGTATAAGTTCGATTTTTTCCGAAAATATTATCAAAATCGATCTTTCAACGATGCTGTCCGTTAGTGTAGATGTGGAAGACGTTTGCCCAGCCAATAATTTCGTATGCCCACCCTTCAGAACCGAAATAAAAAAATAAAAACCGCGAAAATGAAGAGTTCCGAAGACGCGACCACGTATAAGTTCGATTATTTATTAACTAAACGTTCGAATCGTTTGTCCAACGACGCATTTCGTTAGTGTGGATGTGGAAGACGTTTGCCCATCCAATAATTTCGTATGCCCACCCTTCAGAATCGAAAAAAAAAGAAAAAACCGCGAAAATGAAGAGTTCCGAAGACGCGACCACGTATAAGTTCGATTATTTATTAACTAAACGTTCGAATCGTTTGTCCAACGACGCATTTCGTCAGTGTAGATGTGGAAGACGTTTGCCCATCCAATAATTTCGTTTGCCCACCTTTCAGAATCGAATAAAAAAATAAAAACCGCGAAAATGAAGAGTTCCGAAGACGCGACCACGTATAAGTTCGATTATTTATTAACTAAACGTTCGAATCGTTTGTCCAACGACGCATTTCGTTAGTGTAGATGTGGAAGACGTTTGCCCATCCAATCATTTCGTATGCCCACCCTTCAGAATCGAAATAAAAAATAAAAACCGCGAAAATGAAGAGTTCCGAAGACGCGACCACGTATAAGTTCGATTTTTTTCGAAAATATTATGAAAATCGATCTTTCAACGATGCAGTCCTTTAGTCTAGATGTAGAAGACGTTTGCCCACCCAATAATTTCGTATGCCCACCCTCCAGAATCGCATTAAAAATTAAAAACCGCGAAAGTGAAGAGTTCCGAAGACGCGACCACGTATAAGTTCGATTATTTATTAACTAAACGTTCGAATCGTTTGTCCAACGACGCATTTCGTTAGTGTGGATGTGGTAGACGTTTGCCCATCCAATAATTTCGTATGCCCACCCTTCAGAATCGAAAAAAAAAATAAAAACCGCGAAAATGAAGAGTTCCGAAGACGCGACCACGTATAAGTTCGATTATTTATTAACTAAACGTTCGAATCGTTTGTCCAACGACGCATTTCGTCAGTGTAGATGTGGAAGACGTTTGCCCATCCAATAATTTCGTTTGCCCACCTTTCAGAATCGAATAAAAAAATAAAAACCGCGAAAATGAATAGTTCCGAAGACGCGACCACGTATAAGTTCGATTTTTTCCGAAAATATTATCAAAATCGATCTTTCAACGATGCTGTCCGTTAGTGTAGATGTGGAAGACGTTTGCCCAGCCAATAATTTCGTATGCCCACCCTTCAGAACCGAAATAAAAAAATAAAAACCGCGAAAATGAAGAGTTCCGAAGACGCGACCACGTATAAGTTCGATTATTTATTAACTAAACGTTCGAATCGTTTGTCCAACGACGCATTTCGTTAGTGTGGATGTGGAAGACGTTTGCCCATCCAATAATTTCGTATGCCCACCCTTCAGAATCGAAAAAAAAAGAAAAAACCGCGAAAATGAAGAGTTCCGAAGACGCGACCACGTATAAGTTCGATTATTTATTAACTAAACGTTCGAATCGTTTGTCCAACGACGCATTTCGTTAGTGTAGATGTGGAAGACGTTTGCCCACCCAATAATTTCGTATGCCTACCCTCCAGAATCGAATTAAAAATTAAAAACCGCGAAAATGAAGAGTTCCGAAGACGCGACCACGTATAAGTTCGATTATTTATTAACTAAACGTTCGAATCGTTTGTCCAACGACGCATTTCGTTAGTGTGGATGTGGAAGACGTTTGCCCATCCAATAATTTCGTATGCCCACCCTTCAGAATCGAATAAAAAAATAAAAACCGCGAAAATGAAGAGTTCCGAAGACGCGACCACGTATAAGATCGATTATTTATTAACTAAACGTTCGAATCGTTTGTCCAACGACGCATTTCGTCAGTGTAGATGTGGAAGACGTTTGCCCATGCAATAATTTCGTTTGCCCACCCTTCAGAATCGAATAAAAAAATAAAAACCGCGAAAATGAATAGTTCCGAAGACGCGACCACGTATAAGTTCGATTTTTTCCGAAAATATTATCAAAATCGATCTTTCAACGATGCAGTCCGTGAGTGTAGATGTGGAAGACGTTTGCCCAGCCAATAATTTCGTATGCCCACCCTTCAGAACCGAAATAAAAAATAAAAACCGCGAAAATGAAGAGTTCCGAAGACGCGACCACGTATAAGTTCGATTATTTATTAACTAAACGTTCGAATCGTTTGTCCAACGACGCATTTCGTTAGTGTGGATGTGGAAGACGTTTGCCCAACCAATAATTTCGTATGCCCACCCTTCAGAATCGAAAAAAAAAATAAAAACCGCGAAAATGAAGAGTTCCGAAGACGCGACCACGTATAAGTTCGATTATTTATTAACTAAACGTTCAAATCGTTTGTCCAACGACGCATTTCGTTAGTGTAGATGTGGAAGACGTTTGCCCATCCAATAATTTCGTATGCCCACTCTTCAGAATCGAAATAAAAAATAAAAACCGCGAAAATGAAGAGTTCCGAAGACGCGACCACGTATAAGTTCGATTATTTATTAACTAAACGTTCGAATCGTTGGTCCAACGACGCATTTCGTTAGTTTAGATGTGGAAGACGTTTGCCCACCCAATAATTTCGTATGCCCACCCTTCAGAATCGAAATAAAATATAAAAACCGCGAAAATGAAGAGTTCCGAAGACGCGACCACGTATAAGTTCGATATTTTCCGAAAATATTATCAAAATCGATCTTTCAACGATGCAGTCCTTTAGTCTAGATGTAGAAGACGTTTGCCCACCCAATAATTTCGTATGCCCACCATTCAGAATCGAAATAAAAAAAAAAACACGAAAATGAAGAGTTCCGAAGACGCGACCACGTATAAGTTTGATTATTTATTAACTAAACGTTCGAATCGTTTGGCCAACGACGCATTTCGTTAGTGTGGATGTGGAAGACGTTTGCCCATCCAATAATTTCGTATGCCCACCCTTCAGAATCGAAAAAAAAAGAAAAAACCGCGAAAATGAAGAGTTCCGAAGACGCGACCACGTATAAGTTCGATTATTTATTAACTAAACGTTCGAATCGTTTGTCCAACGACGCATTTCGTTAGTGTAGATGTGGAAGACGTTTGCCCACCCAATAATTTCGTATGCCTACCCTCCAGAATCGAATTAAAAATTAAAAACCGCGAAAATGAAGAGTTCCGAAGACGCGACCACGTATAAGTTCGATTATTTATTAACTAAACGTTCGAATCGTTTGTCCAACGACGCATTTTGTTAGTGTGGATGTGGAAGACGTTTGCCCATCCAATAATTTCGTATGCCCACCCTTCAGAATCGAATAAAAAAATAAAAACCGCGAAAATGAAGAGTTCCGAAGACGCGACCACGTATAAGTTCGATTATTTATTAACTAAACGTTCGAATCGTTTGTCCAACGACGCATTTCGTCAGTGTAGATGTGGAAGACGTTTGCCCATCCAATAATTTCGTTTGCCCACCCTTCAGAATCGAATAAAAAAATAAAAACCGCGAAAATGAATAGTTCCGAAGACGCGACCACGTATAAGTTCGATTTTTTCCGAAAATATTATCAAAATCGATCTTTCAACGATGCAGTCCGTGAGTGTAGATGTGGAAGACGTTTGCCCAGCCAATAATTTCGTATGCCCGACCTTCAGAACCGAAATAAAAAATAAAAACCGCGAAAATGAAGAGTTCCGAAGACGCGACCACGTATAAGTTCGATTATTTATTAACTAAACGTTCGAATCGTTTGTCCAACGACGCATTTCGTTAGTGTGGATGTGGAAGACGTTTGCCCAACCAATAATTTCGTATGCCCACCCTTCAGAATCGAAAAAAAAAATAAAAACCGCGAAAATGAAGAGTTCCGAAGACGCGACCACGTATAAGTTCGATTATTTATTAACTAAACGTTCGAATCGTTTGTCCAACGACGCATTTCGTTAGTGTAGATGTGGAAGACGTTTGCCCATCCAATCATTTCGTATGCCCACCCTTCAGAATCGAAATAAAAAATAAAAACCGCGAAAATGAAGAGTTCCGAAGACGCGACCACGTATAAGTTCGATTTTTTTCGAAAATATTATGAAAATCGATCTTTCAACGATGCAGTCCTTTAGTCTAGATGTAGAAGACGTTTGCCCACCCAATAATTTCGTATGCCCACCCTCCAGAATCGCATTAAAAATTAAAAACCGCGAAAGTGAAGAGTTCCGAAGACGCGACCACGTATAAGTTCGATTATTTATTAACTAAACGTTCGAATCGTTTGTCCAACGACGCATTTCGTTAGTGTGGATGTGGTAGACGTTTGCCCATCCAATAATTTCGTATGCCCACCCTTCAGAATCGAAAAAAAAAATAAAAACCGCGAAAATGAAGAGTTCCGAAGACGCGACCACGTATAAGTTCGATTATTTATTAACTAAACGTTCGAATCGTTTGTCCAACGACGCATTTCGTCAGTGTAGATGTGGAAGACGTTTGCCCATCCAATAATTTCGTTTGCCCACCTTTCAGAATCGAATAAAAAAATAAAAACCGCGAAAATGAATAGTTCCGAAGACGCGACCACGTATAAGTTCGATATTTTCCGAAAATATTATCAAAATCGATCTTTCAACGATGCAGTCCTTTAGTCTAGATGTAGAAGACGTTTGCCCACCCAATAATTTCGTATGCCCACCATTCAGAATCGAAATAAAAAAAAAAACACGAAAATGAAGAGTTCCGAAGACGCGACCACGTATAAGTTTGATTATTTATTAACTAAACGTTCGAATCGTTTGGCCAACGACGCATTTCGTTAGTGTGGATGTGGAAGACGTTTGCCCATCCAATAATTTCGTATGCCCACCCTTCAGAATCGAAAAAAAAAGAAAAAACCGCGAAAATGAAGAGTTCCGAAGACGCGACCACGTATAAGTTCGATTATTTATTAACTAAACGTTCGAATCGTTTGTCCAACGACGCATTTCGTTAGTGTAGATGTGGAAGACGTTTGCCCACCCAATAATTTCGTATGCCTACCCTCCAGAATCGAATTAAAAATTAAAAACCGCGAAAATGAAGAGTTCCGAAGACGCGACCACGTATAAGTTCGATTATTTATTAACTAAACGTTCGAATCGTTTGTCCAACGACGCATTTTGTTAGTGTGGATGTGGAAGACGTTTGCCCATCCAATAATTTCGTATGCCCACCCTTCAGAATCGAATAAAAAAATAAAAACCGCGAAAATGAAGAGTTCCGAAGACGCGACCACGTATAAGTTCGATTATTTATTAACTAAACGTTCGAATCGTTTGTCCAACGACGCATTTCGTCAGTGTAGATGTGGAAGACGTTTGCCCATCCAATAATTTCGTTTGCCCACCCTTCAGAATCGAATAAAAAAATAAAAACCGCGAAAATGAATAGTTCCGAAGACGCGACCACGTATAAGTTCGATTTTTTCCGAAAATATTATCAAAATCGATCTTTCAACGATGCAGTCCGTGAGTGTAGATGTGGAAGACGTTTGCCCAGCCAATAATTTCGTATGCCCACCCTTCAGAACCGAAATAAAAAATAAAAACCGCGAAAATGAAGAGTTCCGAAGACGCGACCACGTATAAGTTCGATTATTTATTAACTAAACGTTCGAATCGTTTGTCCAACGACGCATTTCGTTAGTGTGGATGTGGAAGACGTTTGCCCAACCAATAATTTCGTATGCCCACCCTTCAGAATCGAAAAAAAAAATAAAAACCGCGAAAATGAAGAGTTCCGAAGACGCGACCACGTATAAGTTCGATTATTTATTAACTAAACGTTCGAATCGTTTGTCCAACGACGCATTTCGTTAGTGTAGATGTGGAAGACGTTTGCCCATCCAATCATTTCGTATGCCCACCCTTCAGAATCGAAATAAAAAATAAAAACCGCGAAAATGAAGAGTTCCGAAGACGCGACCACGTATAAGTTCGATTTTTTTCGAAAATATTATGAAAATCGATCTTTCAACGATGCAGTCCTTTAGTCTAGATGTAGAAGACGTTTGCCCACCCAATAATTTCGTATGCCCACCCTCCAGAATCGCATTAAAAATTAAAAACCGCGAAAGTGAAGAGTTCCGAAGACGCGACCACGTATAAGTTCGATTATTTATTAACTAAACGTTCGAATCGTTTGTCCAACGACGCATTTCGTTAGTGTGGATGTGGTAGACGTTTGCCCATCCAATAATTTCGTATGCCCACCCTTCAGAATCGAAAAAAAAAATAAAAACCGCGAAAATGAAGAGTTCCGAAGACGCGACCACGTATAAGTTCGATTATTTATTAACTAAACGTTCGAATCGTTTGTCCAACGACGCATTTCGTCAGTGTAGATGTGGAAGACGTTTGCCCATCCAATAATTTCGTTTGCCCACCTTTCAGAATCGAATAAAAAAATAAAAACCGCGAAAATGAATAGTTCCGAAGACGCGACCACGTATAAGTTCGATTTTTTCCGAAAATATTATCAAAATCGATCTTTCAACGATGCTGTCCGTTAGTGTAGATGTGGAAGACGTTTGCCCAGCCAATAATTTCGTATGCCCACCCTTCAGAACCGAAATAAAAAAATAAAAACCGCGAAAATGAAGAGTTCCGAAGACGCGACCACGTATAAGTTCGATTATTTATTAACTAAACGTTCGAATCGTTTGTCCAACGACGCATTTCGTTAGTGTGGATGTGGAAGACGTTTGCCCATCCAATAATTTCGTATGCCCACCCTTCAGAATCGAAAAAAAAAGAAAAAACCGCGAAAATGAAGAGTTCCGAAGACGCGACCACGTATAAGTTCGATTATTTATTAACTAAACGTTCGAATCGTTTGTCCAACGACGCATTTCGTTAGTGTAGATGTGGAAGACGTTTGCCCACCCAATAATTTCGTATGCCTACCCTCCAGAATCGAATTAAAAATTAAAAACCGCGAAAATGAAGAGTTCCGAAGACGCGACCACGTATAAGTTCGATTATTTATTAACTAAACGTTCGAATCGTTTGTCCAACGACGCATTTCGTTAGTGTGGATGTGGAAGACGTTTGCCCATCCAATAATTTCGTATGCCCACCCTTCAGAATCGAATAAAAAAATAAAAACCGCGAAAATGAAGAGTTCCGAAGACGCGACCACGTATAAGATCGATTATTTATTAACTAAACGTTCGAATCGTTTGTCCAACGACGCATTTCGTCAGTGTAGATGTGGAAGACGTTTGCCCATGCAATAATTTCGTTTGCCCACCCTTCAGAATCGAATAAAAAAATAAAAACCGCGAAAATGAATAGTTCCGAAGACGCGACCACGTATAAGTTCGATTTTTTCCGAAAATATTATCAAAATCGATCTTTCAACGATGCAGTCCGTGAGTGTAGATGTGGAAGACGTTTGCCCAGCCAATAATTTCGTATGCCCACCCTTCAGAACCGAAATAAAAAATAAAAACCGCGAAAATGAAGAGTTCCGAAGACGCGACCACGTATAAGTTCGATTATTTATTAACTAAACGTTCGAATCGTTTGTCCAACGACGCATTTCGTTAGTGTGGATGTGGAAGACGTTTGCCCAACCAATAATTTCGTATGCCCACCCTTCAGAATCGAAAAAAAAAATAAAAACCGCGAAAATGAAGAGTTCCGAAGACGCGACCACGTATAAGTTCGATTATTTATTAACTAAACGTTCAAATCGTTTGTCCAACGACGCATTTCGTTAGTGTAGATGTGGAAGACGTTTGCCCATCCAATAATTTCGTATGCCCACTCTTCAGAATCGAAATAAAAAATAAAAACCGCGAAAATGAAGAGTTCCGAAGACGCGACCACGTATAATTTCGATTATTTATTAACTAAACGTTCGAATCGTTGGTCCAACGACGCATTTCGTTAGTTTAGATGTGGAAGACGTTTGCCCACCCAATAATTTCGTATGCCCACCCTTCAGAATTGAAATAAAATATAAAAACCGCGAAAATGAAGAGTTCCGAAGACGCGACCACGTATAAGTTCGATATTTTCCGAAAATATTATCAAAATCGATCTTTCAACGATGCAGTCCTTTAGTCTAGATGTAGAAGACGTTTGCCCACCCAATAATTTCGTATGCCCACCATTCAGAATCGAAATAAAAAAAAAAACACGAAAATGAAGAGTTCCGAAGACGCGACCACGTATAAGTTTGATTATTTATTAACTAAACGTTCGAATCGTTTGGCCAACGACGCATTTCGTTAGTGTGGATGTGGAAGACGTTTGCCCATCCAATAATTTCGTATGCCCACCCTTCAGAATCGAAAAAAAAAGAAAAAACCGCGAAAATGAAGAGTTCCGAAGACGCGACCACGTATAAGTTCGATTATTTATTAACTAAACGTTCGAATCGTTTGTCCAACGACGCATTTCGTTAGTGTAGATGTGGAAGACGTTTGCCCACCCAATAATTTCGTATGCCTACCCTCCAGAATCGAATTAAAAATTAAAAACCGCGAAAATGAAGAGTTCCGAAGACGCGACCACGTATAAGTTCGATTATTTATTAACTAAACGTTCGAATCGTTTGTCCAACGACGCATTTTGTTAGTGTGGATGTGGAAGACGTTTGCCCATCCAATAATTTCGTATGCCCACCCTTCAGAATCGAATAAAAAAATAAAAACCGCGAAAATGAAGAGTTCCGAAGACGCGACCACGTATAAGTTCGATTATTTATTAACTAAACGTTCGAATCGTTTGTCCAACGACGCATTTCGTCAGTGTAGATGTGGAAGACGTTTGCCCATCCAATAATTTCGTTTGCCCACCCTTCAGAATCGAATAAAAAAATAAAAACCGCGAAAATGAATAGTTCCGAAGACGCGACCACGTATAAGTTCGATTTTTTCCGAAAATATTATCAAAATCGATCTTTCAACGATGCAGTCCGTGAGTGTAGATGTGGAAGACGTTTGCCCAGCCAATAATTTCGTATGCCCACCCTTCAGAACCGAAATAAAAAATAAAAACCGCGAAAATGAAGAGTTCCGAAGACGCGACCACGTATAAGTTCGATTATTTATTAACTAAACGTTCGAATCGTTTGTCCAACGACGCATTTCGTTAGTGTGGATGTGGAAGACGTTTGCCCAACCAATAATTTCGTATGCCCACCCTTCAGAATCGAAAAAAAAAATAAAAACCGCGAAAATGAAGAGTTCCGAAGACGCGACCACGTATAAGTTCGATTATTTATTAACTAAACGTTCGAATCGTTTGTCCAACGACGCATTTCGTTAGTGTAGATGTGGAAGACGTTTGCCCATCCAATCATTTCGTATGCCCACCCTTCAGAATCGAAATAAAAAATAAAAACCGCGAAAATGAAGAGTTCCGAAGACGCGACCACGTATAAGTTCGATTTTTTTCGAAAATATTATGAAAATCGATCTTTCAACGATGCAGTCCTTTAGTCTAGATGTAGAAGACGTTTGCCCACCCAATAATTTCGTATGCCCACCCTCCAGAATCGCATTAAAAATTAAAAACCGCGAAAGTGAAGAGTTCCGAAGACGCGACCACGTATAAGTTCGATTATTTATTAACTAAACGTTCGAATCGTTTGTCCAACGACGCATTTCGTTAGTGTGGATGTGGTAGACGTTTGCCCATCCAATAATTTCGTATGCCCACCCTTCAGAATCGAAAAAAAAAATAAAAACCGCGAAAATGAAGAGTTCCGAAGACGCGACCACGTATAAGTTCGATTATTTATTAACTAAACGTTCGAATCGTTTGTCCAACGACGCATTTCGTCAGTGTAGATGTGGAAGACGTTTGCCCATCCAATAATTTCGTTTGCCCACCTTTCAGAATCGAATAAAAAAATAAAAACCGCGAAAATGAATAGTTCCGAAGACGCGACCACGTATAAGTTCGATTTTTTCCGAAAATATTATCAAAATCGATCTTTCAACGATGCTGTCCGTTAGTGTAGATGTGGAAGACGTTTGCCCAGCCAATAATTTCGTATGCCCACCCTTCAGAACCGAAATAAAAAAATAAAAACCGCGAAAATGAAGAGTTCCGAAGACGCGACCACGTATAAGTTCGATTATTTATTAACTAAACGTTCGAATCGTTTGTCCAACGACGCATTTCGTTAGTGTGGATGTGGAAGACGTTTGCCCATCCAATAATTTCGTATGCCCACCCTTCAGAATCGAAAAAAAAAGAAAAAACCGCGAAAATGAAGAGTTCCGAAGACGCGACCACGTATAAGTTCGATTATTTATTAACTAAACGTTCGAATCGTTTGTCCAACGACGCATTTCGTTAGTGTAGATGTGGAAGACGTTTGCCCACCCAATAATTTCGTATGCCTACCCTCCAGAATCGAATTAAAAATTAAAAACCGCGAAAATGAAGAGTTCCGAAGACGCGACCACGTATAAGTTCGATTATTTATTAACTAAACGTTCGAATCGTTTGTCCAACGACGCATTTCGTTAGTGTGGATGTGGAAGACGTTTGCCCATCCAATAATTTCGTATGCCCACCCTTCAGAATCGAATAAAAAAATAAAAACCGCGAAAATGAAGAGTTCCGAAGACGCGACCACGTATAAGATCGATTATTTATTAACTAAACGTTCGAATCGTTTGTCCAACGACGCATTTCGTCAGTGTAGATGTGGAAGACGTTTGCCCATGCAATAATTTCGTTTGCCCACCCTTCAGAATCGAATAAAAAAATAAAAACCGCGAAAATGAATAGTTCCGAAGACGCGACCACGTATAAGTTCGATTTTTTCCGAAAATATTATCAAAATCGATCTTTCAACGATGCAGTCCGTGAGTGTAGATGTGGAAGACGTTTGCCCAGCCAATAATTTCGTATGCCCACCCTTCAGAACCGAAATAAAAAATAAAAACCGCGAAAATGAAGAGTTCCGAAGACGCGACCACGTATAAGTTCGATTATTTATTAACTAAACGTTCGAATCGTTTGTCCAACGACGCATTTCGTTAGTGTGGATGTGGAAGACGTTTGCCCAACCAATAATTTCGTATGCCCACCCTTCAGAATCGAAAAAAAAAATAAAAACCGCGAAAATGAAGAGTTCCGAAGACGCGACCACGTATAAGTTCGATTATTTATTAACTAAACGTTCAAATCGTTTGTCCAACGACGCATTTCGTTAGTGTAGATGTGGAAGACGTTTGCCCATCCAATAATTTCGTATGCCCACTCTTCAGAATCGAAATAAAAAATAAAAACCGCGAAAATGAAGAGTTCCGAAGACGCGACCACGTATAAGTTCGATTATTTATTAACTAAACGTTCGAATCGTTGGTCCAACGACGCATTTCGTTAGTTTAGATGTGGAAGACGTTTGCCCACCCAATAATTTCGTATGCCCACCCTTCAGAATTGAAATAAAATATAAAAACCGCGAAAATGAAGAGTTCCGAAGACGCGACCACGTATAAGTTCGATATTTTCCGAAAATATTATCAAAATCGATCTTTCAACGATGCAGTCCTTTAGTCTAGATGTAGAAGACGTTTGCCCACCCAATAATTTCGTATGCCCACCATTCAGAATCGAAATAAAAAAAAAAACACGAAAATGAAGAGTTCCGAAGACGCGACCACGTATAAGTTTGATTATTTATTAACTAAACGTTCGAATCGTTTGGCCAACGACGCATTTCGTTAGTGTGGATGTGGAAGACGTTTGCCCATCCAATAATTTCGTATGCCCACCCTTCAGAATCGAAAAAAAAAGAAAAAACCGCGAAAATGAAGAGTTCCGAAGACGCGACCACGTATAAGTTCGATTATTTATTAACTAAACGTTCGAATCGTTTGTCCAACGACGCATTTCGTTAGTGTAGATGTGGAAGACGTTTGCCCACCCAATAATTTCGTATGCCTACCCTCCAGAATCGAATTAAAAATTAAAAACCGCGAAAATGAAGAGTTCCGAAGACGCGACCACGTATAAGTTCGATTATTTATTAACTAAACGTTCGAATCGTTTGTCCAACGACGCATTTTGTTAGTGTGGATGTGGAAGACGTTTGCCCATCCAATAATTTCGTATGCCCACCCTTCAGAATCGAATAAAAAAATAAAAACCGCGAAAATGAAGAGTTCCGAAGACGCGACCACGTATAAGTTCGATTATTTATTAACTAAACGTTCGAATCGTTTGTCCAACGACGCATTTCGTCAGTGTAGATGTGGAAGACGTTTGCCCATCCAATAATTTCGTTTGCCCACCCTTCAGAATCGAATAAAAAAATAAAAACCGCGAAAATGAATAGTTCCGAAGACGCGACCACGTATAAGTTCGATTTTTTCCGAAAATATTATCAAAATCGATCTTTCAACGATGCAGTCCGTGAGTGTAGATGTGGAAGACGTTTGCCCAGCCAATAATTTCGTATGCCCACCCTTCAGAACCGAAATAAAAAATAAAAACCGCGAAAATGAAGAGTTCCGAAGACGCGACCACGTATAAGTTCGATTATTTATTAACTAAACGTTCGAATCGTTTGTCCAACGACGCATTTCGTTAGTGTGGATGTGGAAGACGTTTGCCCAACCAATAATTTCGTATGCCCACCCTTCAGAATCGAAAAAAAAAATAAAAACCGCGAAAATGAAGAGTTCCGAAGACGCGACCACGTATAAGTTCGATTATTTATTAACTAAACGTTCGAATCGTTTGTCCAACGACGCATTTCGTTAGTGTAGATGTGGAAGACGTTTGCCCATCCAATCATTTCGTATGCCCACCCTTCAGAATCGAAATAAAAAATAAAAACCGCGAAAATGAAGAGTTCCGAAGACGCGACCACGTATAAGTTCGATTTTTTTCGAAAATATTATGAAAATCGATCTTTCAACGATGCAGTCCTTTAGTCTAGATGTAGAAGACGTTTGCCCACCCAATAATTTCGTATGCCCACCCTCCAGAATCGCATTAAAAATTAAAAACCGCGAAAGTGAAGAGTTCCGAAGACGCGACCACGTATAAGTTCGATTATTTATTAACTAAACGTTCGAATCGTTTGTCCAACGACGCATTTCGTTAGTGTGGATGTGGTAGACGTTTGCCCATCCAATAATTTCGTATGCCCACCCTTCAGAATCGAAAAAAAAAATAAAAACCGCGAAAATGAAGAGTTCCGAAGACGCGACCACGTATAAGTTCGATTATTTATTAACTAAACGTTCGAATCGTTTGTCCAACGACGCATTTCGTCAGTGTAGATGTGGAAGACGTTTGCCCATCCAATAATTTCGTTTGCCCACCTTTCAGAATCGAATAAAAAAATAAAAACCGCGAAAATGAATAGTTCCGAAGACGCGACCACGTATAAGTTCGATTTTTTCCGAAAATATTATCAAAATCGATCTTTCAACGATGCTGTCCGTTAGTGTAGATGTGGAAGACGTTTGCCCAGCCAATAATTTCGTATGCCCACCCTTCAGAACCGAAATAAAAAAATAAAAACCGCGAAAATGAAGAGTTCCGAAGACGCGACCACGTATAAGTTCGATTATTTATTAACTAAACGTTCGAATCGTTTGTCCAACGACGCATTTCGTTAGTGTAGATGTGGAAGACGTTTGCCCACCCAATAATTTCGTATGCCCACCCTCCAGAATCGAAATAAAAATTAAAAACCGCGAAAATGAAGAGTTCCGAAGACGCGACCACGTATAAGTTCGATTATTTATTAACTAAACGTTCGAATCGTTTGTCCAACGACGCATTTCGTTAGTGTAGATGTGGAAGACGTTTGCCCACCCAATAATTTCGTATGCCCACCCTCCAGAATCGAATTAAAAAATAAAAACCGCGAAAATGAAGAGTTCCGAAGACGCGACCACGTATAAGTTTGATTATTTATTAACTAAACGTTCGAATCGTTTGGCCAACGACGCATTTCGTTAGTGTGGATGTGGAAGACGTTTGCCCATCCAATAATTTCGTATGCCCACCCTTCAGAATCGAAAAAAAAAGAAAAAACCGCGAAAATGAAGAGTTCCGAAGACGCGACCACGTATAAGTTCGATTATTTATTAACTAAACGTTCGAATCGTTTGTCCAACGACGCATTTCGTTAGTGTAGATGTGGAAGACGTTTGCCCACCCAATAATTTCGTTTGCCCACCCTTCAGAATCGAATAAAAAAATAAAAACCGCGAAAATGAATAGTTCCGAAGACGCGACCACGTATAAGTTCGATTTTTTCCGAAAATATTATCAAAATCGATCTTTCAACGATGCAGTCCGTGAGTGTAGATGTGGAAGACGTTTGCCCAGCCAATAATTTCGTATGCCCACCCTTCAGAACCGAAATAAAAAATAAAAACCGCGAAAATGAAGAGTTCCGAAGACGCGACCACGTATAAGTTCGATTATTTATTAACTAAACGTTCGAATCGTTTGTCCAACGACGCATTTCGTTAGTGTGGATGTGGAAGACGTTTGCCCAACCAATAATTTCGTATGCCCACCCTTCAGAATCGAAAAAAAAAATAAAAACCGCGAAAATGAAGAGTTCCGAAGACGCGACCACGTATAAGTTCGATTTTTTCCGAAAATATTATCAAAATCGATCTTTCAACGATGCAGTCCGTGAGTGTAGATGTGGAAGACGTTTGCCCAGCCAATAATTTCGTATGCCCACCCTTCAGAACCGAAATAAAAAATAAAAACCGCGAAAATGAAGAGTTCCGAAGACGCGACCACGTATAAGTTCGATTATTTATTAACTAAACGTTCGAATCGTTTGTCCAACGACGCATTTCGTTAGTGTGGATGTGGAAGACGTTTGCCCAACCAATAATTTCGTATGCCCACCCTTCAGAATCGAAAAAAAAAATAAAAACCGCGAAAATGAAGAGTTCCGAAGACGCGACCACGTATAAGTTCGATTATTTATTAACTAAACGTTCGAATCGTTTGTCCAACGACGCATTTCGTTAGTGTAGATGTGGAAGACGTTTGCCCATCCAATCATTTCGTATGCCCACCCTTCAGAATCGAAATAAAAAATAAAAACCGCGAAAATGAAGAGTTCCGAAGACGCGACCACGTATAAGTTCGATTTTTTTCGAAAATATTATCAAAATCGATCTTTCAACGATGCAGTCCTTTAGTCTAGATGTAGAAGACGTTTGCCCATCCAATAATTTCGTATGCCCACCCTTCAGAATCGAAAAAAAAAAATAAAAACCGCGAAAATGAAGAGTTCCGAAGACGCGACCACGTATAAGTTCGATTATTTATTAACTAAACGTTAGAATAGTTTGTCCAACGACGCATTTCGTTAGTGTGGATGTGGAAGACGTTTGCCCATGCAATAATTTCGTATGCCCACCCTTCAGAATCGAAATAAAAAATAAAAACCGCGAAAATGAAGAGTTCCGAAGACGCGACCACGTATAAGTTCGATTTTTTTCGAAAATATTATGAAAATCGATCTTTCAACGATGCAGTCCTTTAGTCTAGATGTAGAAGACGTTTGCCCACCCAATAATTTCGTATGCCCACCCTCCAGAATCGAATTAAAAATTAAAAACCGCGAAAGTGAAGAGTTCCGAAGACGCGACCACGTATAAGTTCGATTATTTATTAACTAAACGTTCGAATCGTTTGTCCAACGACGCATTTCGTTAGTGTGGATGTGGTAGACGTTTGCCCATCCAATAATTTCGTATGCCCACCCTTCAGAATCGAAAAAAAAAATAAAAACCGCGAAAATGAAGAGTTCCGAAGACGCGACCACGTATAAGTTCGATTATTTATTAACTAAACGTTCGAATCGTTTGTCCAACGACGCATTTCGTCAGTGTAGATGTGGAAGACGTTTGCCCATCCAATAATTTCGTTTGCCCACCTTTCAGAATCGAATAAAAAATTAAAAACCGCGAAAATGAATAGTTCCGAAGACGCGACCACGTATAAGTTCGATTTTTTCCGAAAATATTATCAAAATCGATCTTTCAACGATGCTGTCCGTTAGTGTAGATGTGGAAGACGTTTGCCCAGCCAATAATTTCGTATGCCCACCCTTCAGAACCGAAATAAAAAAATAAAAACCGCGAAAATGAAGAGTTCCGAAGACGCGACCACGTATAAGTTCGATTATTTATTAACTAAACGTTCGAATCGTTTGTCCAACGACGCATTTCGTTAGTGTAGATGTGGAAGACGTTTGCCCACCCAATAATTTCGTATGCCCACCCTCCAGAATCGAAATAAAAATTAAAAACCGCGAAAATGAAGAGTTCCGAAGACGCGACCACGTATAAGTTCGATTATTTATTAACTAAACGTTCGAATCGTTTGTCCAACGACGCATTTCGTTAGTGTAGATGTGGAAGACGTTTGCCCACCCAATAATTTCGTATGCCCACCCTCCAGAATCGAATTAAAAAATAAAAACCGCGAAAATGAAGAGTTCCGGAGACGCGACCACGTATAAGTTCGATTATTTATTAACTAAACGTTCGAATCGTTTGTCCAACGACGCATTTCGTTAGTGTGGATGTGGAAGACGTTTGCCCATCCAATAATTTCGTATGCCCACCCTTCAGAATCGAAAAAAAAAATAAAAACCGCGAAAATGAAGAGTTCCGAAGACGCGACCACGTATAAGTTCGATTATTTATTAACTAAACGTTCGAATCGTTTGTCCAACGACGCATTTCGTCAGTGTAGATGTGGAAGACGTTTGCCCATCCAATAATTTCGTTTGCCCACCCTTCAGAATCGAATAAAAAAATAAAAACCGCGAAAATGAATAGTTCCGAAGACGCGACCACGTATAAGTTCGATTTTTTCCGAAAATATTATCAAAATCGATCTTTCAACGATGCAGTCCGTTAGTGTAGATGTGGAAGACGTTTGCCCAGCCAATAATTTCGTATGCCCACCCTTCAGAACCGCAATAAAAAAATAAAAACCGCGAAAATGAAGAGTTCCGAAGACGCGACCACGTATAAGTTCGATTATTTATTAACTAAACGTTCGAATCGTTTGTCCAACGACGCATTTCGTTAGTGTGGATGTGGAAGACGTTTGCCCATCCAATAATTTCGTATGCCCACCCTTCAGAATCGAAAAAAAAAATAAAAACCGCGAAAATGAAGAGTTCCGAAGACGCGACCACGTATAAGTTCGATTATTTATTAACTAAACGTTCGAATCGTTTGTCCAACGACGCATTTCGTTAGTGTAGATGTGGAAGACGTTTGCCCATCCAATAATTTCGTATGCCCACCCTTCAGAATCGAAATAAAAAATAAAACCCGCGAAAATGAAGAGTTCCGAAGACGCGACCACGTATAAGTTCGATTTTTTTCGAAAATATTATCAAAATCGATCTTTCAACGATGCAGTCCTTTAGTCTAGATGTAGAAGACGTTTGCCCACCCAATAATTTCGTATGCCCACCATTCAGAATCGAAATAAAAAAAAAAACACGAAAATGAAGAGTTCCGAAGACGCGACCACGTATAAGTTTGATTATTTATTAACTAAACGTTCGAATCGTTTGGCCAACGACGCATTTCGTTAGTGTGGATGTGGAAGACGTTTGCCCATCCAATAATTTCGTATGCCCACCCTTCAGAATCGAAAAAAAAAAGAAAAAACCGCGAAAATGAAGAGTTCCGAAGACGCGACCACGTATAAGTTCGATTATTTATTAACTAAACGTTCGAATCGTTTGTCCAACGACGCATTTCGTTAGTGTAGATGTGGAAGACGTTTGCCCACCCAATAATTTCGTATGCCTACCCTCCAGAATCGAATTAAAAATTAAAAACCGCGAAAATGAAGAGTTCCGAAGACGCGACCACGTATAAGTTCGATTATTTATTAACTAAACGTTCGAATCGTTTGTCCAACGACGCATTTCGTTAGTGTGGATGTGGAAGACGTTTGCCCATCCAATAATTTCGTATGCCCACCCTTCAGAATCGAATAAAAAAATAAAAACCGCGAAAATGAAGAGTTCCGAAGACGCGACCACGTATAAGTTCGATTATTTATTAACTAAACGTTCGAATCGTTTGTCCAACGACGCATTTCGTCAGTGTAGATGTGGAAGACGTTTGCCCATCCAATAATTTCGTTTGCCCACCTTTCAGAATCGAATAAAAAAATAAAAACCGCGAAAATGAATAGTTCCGAAGACGCGACCACGTATAAGTTCGATTTTTTCCGAAAATATTATCAAAATCGATCTTTCAACGATGCAGTCCGTTAGTGTAGATGTGGAAGACGTTTGCCCAGCCAATAATTTCGTATGCCCACCCTTCAGAACCGAAATAAAAAAATAAAAACCGCGAAAATGAAGAGTTCCGAAGACGCGACCACGTATAAGTTCGATTATTTATTAACTAAACGTTCGAATCGTTTGTCCAACGACGCATTTCGTTAGTGTAGATGTGGAAGACGTTTGCCCACCCAATAATTTCGTATGCCCACCCTCCAGAATCGAATTAAAAAATAAAAACCGCGAAAATGAAGAGTTCCGGAGACGCGACCACGTATAAGTTCGATTATTTATTAACTAAACGTTCGAATCGTTTGTCCAACGACGCATTTCGTTAGTGTGGATGTGGAAGACGTTTGCCCATCCAATAATTTCGTATGCCCACCCTTCAGAATCGAAAAAAAAAATAAAAACCGCGAAAATGAAGAGTTCCGAAGACGCGACCACGTATAAGTTCGATTATTTATTAACTAAACGTTCGAATCGTTTGTCCAACGACGCATTTCGTCAGTGTAGATGTGGAAGACGTTTGCCCATCCAATAATTTCGTTTGCCCACCCTTCAGAATCGAATAAAAAAATAAAAACCGCGAAAATGAATAGTTCCGAAGACGCGACCACGTATAAGTTCGATTTTTTCCGAAAATATTATCAAAATCGATCTTTCAACGATGCAGTCCGTTAGTGTAGATGTGGAAGACGTTTGCCCAGCCAATAATTTCGTATGCCCACCCTTCAGAACCGCAATAAAAAAATAAAAACCGCGAAAATGAAGAGTTCCGAAGACGCGACCACGTATAAGTTCGATTATTTATTAACTAAACGTTCGAATCGTTTGTCCAACGACGCATTTCGTTAGTGTGGATGTGGAAGACGTTTGCCCATCCAATAATTTCGTATGCCCACCCTTCAGAATCGAAAAAAAAAATAAAAACCGCGAAAATGAAGAGTTCCGAAGACGCGACCACGTATAAGTTCGATTATTTATTAACTAAACGTTCGAATCGTTTGTCCAACGACGCATTTCGTTAGTGTAGATGTGGAAGACGTTTGCCCATCCAATAATTTCGTATGCCCACCCTTCAGAATCGAAATAAAAAATAAAACCCGCGAAAATGAAGAGTTCCGAAGACGCGACCACGTATAAGTTCGATTTTTTTCGAAAATATTATCAAAATCGATCTTTCAACGATGCAGTCCTTTAGTCTAGATGTAGAAGACGTTTGCCCACCCAATAATTTCGTATGCCCACCATTCAGAATCGAAATAAAAAAAAAAACACGAAAATGAAGAGTTCCGAAGACGCGACCACGTATAAGTTTGATTATTTATTAACTAAACGTTCGAATCGTTTGGCCAACGACGCATTTCGTTAGTGTGGATGTGGAAGACGTTTGCCCATCCAATAATTTCGTATGCCCACCCTTCAGAATCGAAAAAAAAAAGAAAAAACCGCGAAAATGAAGAGTTCCGAAGACGCGACCACGTATAAGTTCGATTATTTATTAACTAAACGTTCGAATCGTTTGTCCAACGACGCATTTCGTTAGTGTAGATGTGGAAGACGTTTGCCCACCCAATAATTTCGTATGCCTACCCTCCAGAATCGAATTAAAAATTAAAAACCGCGAAAATGAAGAGTTCCGAAGACGCGACCACGTATAAGTTCGATTATTTATTAACTAAACGTTCGAATCGTTTGTCCAACGACGCATTTCGTTAGTGTGGATGTGGAAGACGTTTGCCCATCCAATAATTTCGTATGCCCACCCTTCAGAATCGAATAAAAAAATAAAAACCGCGAAAATGAAGAGTTCCGAAGACGCGACCACGTATAAGTTCGATTATTTATTAACTAAACGTTCGAATCGTTTGTCCAACGACGCATTTCGTCAGTGTAGATGTGGAAGACGTTTGCCCATCCAATAATTTCGTTTGCCCACCTTTCAGAATCGAATAAAAAAATAAAAACCGCGAAAATGAATAGTTCCGAAGACGCGACCACGTATAAGTTCGATTTTTTCCGAAAATATTATCAAAATCGATCTTTCAACGATGCAGTCCGTTAGTGTAGATGTGGAAGACGTTTGCCCAGCCAATAATTTCGTATGCCCACCCTTCAGAACCGAAATAAAAAAATAAAAACCGCGAAAATGAAGAGTTCCGAAGACGCGACCACGTATAAGTTCGATGATTTATTAACTAAACGTTCGAATCGTTTGTCCAACGACGCATTTCGTTAGTGTAGATGTGGAAGACGTTTGCCCACCCAATAATTTCGTATGCCCATCCTCCAGAATCGAATGAAAAAATAAAAACCGCGAAAATGAAGAGTCCCGGAGACGCGACCACGTATAAGTTCGATATTTTCCGAAAATATTATCAAAATCGATCTTTCAACGTTGCAGTCCTT
Organism: Andrena praecox; assembly: GCA_963932275.1. NCBI lineage: Eukaryota > Metazoa > Arthropoda > Insecta > Hymenoptera > Andrenidae > Andrena > Andrena praecox. The sequence continues at coordinate 26,280,239 of OZ010732.1, forward strand.
TAGTCTAGATGTAGAAGACGTTTGCCCACCCAATAATTTCGTATGCCCACCCTTCAGAATCGAAATAAAAAATAAAAACCGCGAAAATGAAGGGTTCCGAAGACGCGACCACGTATAAGTACGATTTTTTTCGAAAATATTATGAAAATCGATCTTTCAACGATGCAGTCCTTTAGTCTAGATGTAGAAGACGTTTGCCCACCCAATAATTTCGTATGCCCACCCTCCAGAATCGAATTAAAAATTAAAAACCGCGAAAATGAAGAGTTCCGAAGACGCGACCACGTATAAGTTCGATTATTTATTAACTAAACGTTCGAATCGTTTGTCCAACGACGCATTTCGTTAGTGTGGATGTGGAAGACGTTTGCCCATCCAATAATTTCGTATGCCCACCCTTCAGAATCGAAAAAAAAAATAAAAACCGCGAAAATGAAGAGTTCCGAAGACGCGACCACGTATAAGTTCGATTATTTATTAACTAAACGTTCGAATCGTTTGTCCAACGACGCATTTCGTCAGTGTAGATGTGGAAGACGTTTGCCCATCCAATAATTTCGTTTGCCCACCCTTCAGAATCGAATAAAAAAATAAAAACCGCGAAAATGAATAGTTCCGAAGACGCGACCACGTATAAGTTCGATTATTTATTAACTAAACGTTCGAATCGTTTGTCCAACGACGCATTTCGTTAGTGTGGATGTGGAAGACGTTTGCCCATCCAATAATTTCGTATGCCCACCCTTCAGAATCGAAATAAAAAATAAAAACCGCGAAAATGAAGAGTTCCGAAGACGCGACCACGTATAAGTTCGATTTTTTTCGAAAATATTATCAAAATCGATCTTTCAACGATGCAGTCCTTTAGTCTAGATGTAGAAGACGTTTGCCCACCCAATAATTTCGTCTGCCCACCCTCCAGAATCGAATTAAAAATTAAAAACCGCGAAAATGAAGAGTTCCGAAGACGCGACCACGTATAAGTTCGATTATTTATTAACTAAACGTTCGAATCGTTTGTCCAACGACGCATTTCGTTAGTGTGGATGTGGAAGACGTTTGCCCATCCAATAATTTCGTATGCCCACCCTTCAGAATCGAAAAAATAAAATAAAAACCGCGAAAATGAAGAGTTCCGAAGACGCGACCACGTATAAGTTCGATTTTTTCCGAAAATATTATCAAAATCGATCTTTCAACGATGCAGTCCTTTAGTCTAGATGTAGAAGACGTTTGCCCAGCCAATAATTTCGTATGCCCACCCTTCAGAATCGAAATAAAAAATAAAAACCGCGAAAATGAAGAGTTCCGAAGACGCGACCACGTATAAGTTCGATTATTTATTAACTAAACGTTCGAATCGTTTGTCCAACGACGCATTTCGTTAGTGTGGATGTGGAAGACGTTTGCCCATCCAATCATTTCGTATGCCCACCCTTCAGAATCGAAAAAAAAAATAAAAACCGCGAAAATGAAGAGTTCCGAAGACGCGACCACGTATAAGTTCGATTTTTTTCGAAAATATTATCAAAATCGATCTTTCAACGATGCAGTCCTTTAGTCTAGATGTAGAAGACGTTTGCCCACCCAATAATTTCGTATGCCCACCCTCCAGAATCGAATTAAAAATTAAAAACCGCGAAAGTGAAGAGTTCCGAAGACGCGACCACGTATAAGTTCGATTTTTTCCGAAAATATTATCAAAATCGATCTTTCAACGTGCAGTCCTTTAGTCTAGATGTAGAAGACGTTTGCCCACACAATAATTTCGTATGCCCACCCGTCAGAATCGAATAAAAAAATAAAAACCGCGAAAATGAAGATATCCGAAGACGCGACCACGTATAAGTTCGATTATTTATAAACTAAACGTTCGAATCGTTGGGCCAACGACGCATTTCGTTAGTGTAGATGTGGAAGGCGTTTGCCCATCCAATAGTTTCGTATGCCCACCCTTCAGGATCGAAATAAAAAATAAAAACCGCGAAAATGAAGAGTTCCGAAGACGCGACCACGTATAAGTTCGATATTTTCCGAAAATATTATCAAAATCGATCTTTCAACGATGCAGTCCTTTAGTCTAGATGTAGAAGACGTTTGCCCACCCAATAATTTCGTATGCCCACCATTCAGAATCGAAATAAAAAATAAAAACCGCGAAAATGAAGAGTTCCGAAGACGCGACCACGTATAAGTTTGATTATTTATAAACTAAACGTTCGAATCGTTTGTCCAACGACGCATTTCGTTAGTGTAGATGTGGAAGACGTTTGCCCATCCAATAATTTCGTATGCCCACCCTTCAGAATCGAAATAAAAAATAAAAACCGCGAAAATGAAGAGTTCCGAAGACGCGACCACGTATAAGTTCGATTATTTATTAACTAAACGTTCGAATCGTTTGTCCAACGACGCATTTCGTTAGTGTAGATGTGGAAGACGTTTGCCCACCCAATAATTTCGTATGCCCACCCTTCAGAATCGAATTAAAAATTAAAAACCGCGAAAATGAAGAGTTCCGAAGACGCGACCACGTATAAGTTCGATTTTTTCCGAAAATATTATCAAAATCGATCTTTCAACGATGCAGTCCTTTAGTCTAGATGTAGAAGACGTTTGCCCAGCCAATAATTTCGTATGCCCACCCTTCAGAATCGAAATAAAAAATAAAAACCGCGAAAATGAAGAGTTCCGAAGACGCGACCACGTATAAGTTCGATTATTTATTAACTAAACGTTCGAATCGTTTGTCCAACGACGCATTTCGTTAGTGTGGATGTGGAAGACGTTTGCCCATCCAATCATTTCGTATGCCCACCCTTCAGAATCGAAAAAAAAAATAAAAACCGCGAAAATGAAGAGTTCCGAAGACGCGACCACGTATAAGTTCGATTTTTTTCGAAAATATTATCAAAATCGATCTTTCAACGATGCAGTCCTTTAGTCTAGATGTAGAAGACGTTTGCCCACCCAATAATTTCGTATGCCCACCCTCCAGAATCGAATTAAAAATTAAAAACCGCGAAAGTGAAGAGTTCCGAAGACGCGACCACGTATAAGTTCGATTTTTTCCGAAAATATTATCAAAATCGATCTTTCAACGTGCAGTCCTTTAGTCTAGATGTAGAAGACGTTTGCCCACACAATAATTTCGTATGCCCACCCGTCAGAATCGAATAAAAAAATAAAAACCGCGAAAATGAAGATATCCGAAGACGCGACCACGTATAAGTTCGATTATTTATAAACTAAACGTTCGAATCGTTGGGCCAACGACGCATTTCGTTAGTGTAGATGTGGAAGGCGTTTGCCCATCCAATAGTTTCGTATGCCCACCCTTCAGGATCGAAAAAAAAAATAAAAACCGCGAAAATGAAGAGTTCCGAAGACGCGACCACGTATAAGTTCGATTATTTATTAACTAAACGTTCGAATCGTTTGTCCAACGACGCAATTCGTCAGTGTAGATGTGGAAGACGTTTGCCCATCCAATAATTTCGTTTGCCCACCCTTCAGAATCGAATAAAAAAATAAAAACCGCGAAAATGAATAGTTCCGAAGACGCGACCACGTATAAGTTCGATTTTTTCCGAAAATATTATCAAAATCGATCTATCAACGATGCAGTCCGTTAGTGTAGATGTGGAAGACGTTTGCCCAGCCAATAATTTCGTATGCCCACCCTTCAGAACCGAAATAAAAAAATAAAAACCGCGAAAATGAAGAGTTCCGAAGACGCGACCACGTATAAGTTCGATTATTTATTAACTAAACGTTCGAATCGTTTGTCCAACGACGCATTTCGTTAGTGTGGATGTGGAAGACGTTTGCCCACCCAATAATTTCGTATGCCCACCCTCCAGAATCGAATTAAAAATTAAAAACCGCGAAAGTGAAGAGTTCCGAAGACGCGACCACGTATAAGTTCGATTATTTATTAACTAAACGTTCGAATCGTTTGTCCAACGACGCATTTCGTTAGTGTGGATGTGGAAGACGTTTGCCCATCCAATAATTTCGTATGCCCACCCTTCAGAATCGAAAAAAAAAATAAAAACCGCGAAAATGAAGAGTTCCGAGGACGCGACCACGTATAAGTTCGATTATTTATTAACTAAACGTTCGAATCGTTTGTCCAACGACGCATTTCGTCAGTGTAGATGTGGAAGACGTTTGCCCATCCAATAATTTCGTTTGCCCACCTTTCAGAATCGAATAAAAAAATAAAAACCGCGAAAATGAATAGTTCCGAAGACGCGACCACGTATAAGTTCGATTTTTTCCGAAAATATTATCAAAATCGATCTTTCAACGATGCAGTCCGTTAGTGTAGATGTGGAAGACGTTTGCCCAGCCAATAATTTCGTATGCCCACCCTTCAGAATCGAAATAAAAAATAAAAACCGCGAAAATGAAGAGTTCCGAAGACGCGACCACGTATAAGTTCGATTATTTATTAACTAAACGTTCGAATCGTTTGTCCAACGACGCATTTCGATAGTGTGGATGTGGAAGACGTTTGCCCAACCAATAATTTCGTATGCCCACCCTTCAGAATCGACAAAAAAAATAAAAACAGCGAAAATGAAGAGTTCCGAAGACGCGACCACGTATAAGTTCGATTATTTATTAACTAAATGTTCGAATCGTTTGTCCAACGACGCGTTTCGTTAGTGTGGATGTGGAAGACGTTTGCCCATCCAATAATTTCGTATGCCCACCCTTCAGAATCGAAAAAAAAAAGAAAAAACCGCGAAAATGAAGAGTTCCGAAGACGCGACCACGTATAAGTTCGATTATTTATTAACTAAACGTTCGAATCGTTTGTCCAACGACGCATTTCGTTAGTGTAGATGTGGAAGACGTTTGCCCATCCAATCATTTCGTATGCCCAACCTTCAGAATCGAAATAAAAAATAAAAACCGCGAAAATGAAGAGTTCCGAAGACGCGACCACGTATAAGTTCGATTTTTTTCGAAAATATTATCAAAATCGATCTTTCAACGATGCAGTCCTTTAGTCTAGATGTAGAAGACGTTTGCCCACCCAATAATTTCGTCTGCCCACCCTCCAGAATCGAATTAAAAATTAAAAACCGCGAAAATGAAGAGTTCCGAAGACGCGACCACGTATAAGTTCGATTATTTATTAACTAAACGTTCGAATCGTTTGTCCAACGACGCATTTCGTTAGTGTGGATGTGGAAGACGTTTGCCCATCCAATAATTTCGTATGCCCACCCTTCAGAATCGAAAAAAAAAATAAAAACCGCGAAAATGAAGAGTTCCGAAGACGCGACCACGTATAAGTTCGATTTTTTCCGAAAATATTATCAAAATCGATCTTTCAACGATGCAGTCCTTTAGTCTAGATGTAGAAGACGTTTGCCCAGCCAATAATTTCGTATGCCCACCCTTCAGAATCGAAATAAAAAATAAAAACCGCGAAAATGAAGAGTTCCGAAGACGCGGCCACGTATAAGTTCGATTATTTATTAACTAAACGTTCGAATCGTTTGTCCAACGACGCATTTCGTTAGTGTGGATGTGGAAGACGTTTGCCCACCCAATAATTTCGTATGCCCACCCTCCAGAATCGAATTAAAAATTAAAAACCGCGAAAGTGAAGAGTTCCGAAGACGCGACCACGTATAAGTTCGATTATTTATTAACTAAACGTTCGAATCGTTTGTCCAACGACGCATTTCGTTAGTGTGGATGTGGAAGACGTTTGCCCATCCAATAATTTCGTATGCCCACCCTTCAGACTCGAAAAAAAAAAATAAAAACCGCGAAAATGAAGAGTTCCGAAGACGCGACCACGTATAAGTTCGATTATTTATTAACTAAACGTTCGAATCGTTTGTCCAACGACGCATTTCGTTAGTGTGGATGTGGAAGACGTTTGCCCATCCAATAATTTCGTATGCCCACCCTTCAGAATCGAAATAAAAAATAAAAACCGCGAAAATGAAGAGTTCCGAAGACGCGACCACGTATAAGTTCGATTATTTATTAACTAAACGTTCGAATCGTTTGTCCAAGGATGCAGTCCTTTAGTCTAGATGTAGAAGACGTTTGCCCACCCAATAATTTCGTATGCCCACCCTTCAGAATCGAATTAAAAATTAAAAACCGCGAAAATGAAGAGTTCCGGACACGCGACCACGTATAAGTTCGATTATTTATTAACTAAACGTTCGAATCGTTTGTCCAACGATGCAGTCCTTTAGTCTAGATGTAGAAGACGTTTGCCCACCCAATAATTTCGTATGCCCACCCTTCAGAATCGAATTAAAAATTAAAAACCGCGAAAATGAAGAGTTCCGGACACGCGACCACGTATAAGTTCGATTATTTATAAACTAAACGTTCGAATCGTTTGTCCAACGACGCATTTCGTTAGTGTAGATGTGGAAGGCGTTTGCCCATCCAATAATTTCGTATGCCCACCCTTCAGAATCGAAATAAAAAATAAAAACCTCGAAAATGAAGAGTTCCGAAGACGCGACCACGTAAAACTTCGATTATTTATTAACTAAACGTTCGAATCATTTGTCCAACGACGCATTTCGTTAGTTTAGATGTGGAAGACGTTTGCCCACCCAATAATTTCGTATGCCCACCCTTCAGAATCGAAATAAAATATAAAAACCGCGAAAATGAAGAGTTCCGAAGACGCGACCACGTATAAGTTCGATATTTTCCGAAAATATTATCAAACTCGATCTTTCAACGATGCAGTCCTTTAGTCTAGATGTAGAAGACGTTTGCCCACCCAATAATTTCGTATGCCCACCCTTCAGAATCGAAAAAAAAAGTAAAAACCGCGAAAATGAAGAGTTCCGAAGACGCGACCACGTATAAGTTCGATTATTTATTAACTAAACGTTCGAATCGTTTGTCCAACGACGCATTTCGTTAGTGTAGATGTGGAAGACGTTTGCCCATCCAATAATTTCGTATGCCCACCCTTCAGAATCGAAATAAAAAATAAAAACCGCGAAAATGAAGAGTTCCGAAGACGCGACCACGTATAAGTTCGATTATTTATTAACTAAATGTTCGAATCGTTTGTCCAACGACGCATTTCGTTAGTGTGGATGTAGAAGACGTTTGCCCACCCAATAATTTCGTCTGCCCACCCTCCAGAATCGAATTAAAAATTAAAAACCGCGAAAATGAAGAGTTCCGAAGACGCGACCACGTATAAGTTCGATTATTTATTAACTAAACGTTCGAATCGTTTGTCCAACGACGCATTTCGTTAGTGTGGATGTAGAAGACGTTTGCCCAGCCAATAATTTCGTATGCCCACCCTTCAGAATCGAAATAAAAAATAAAAACCGCGAAAATGAAGAGTTCCGAAGACGCGACCACGTATAAGTTCGATTATTTATTAACTAAACGTTCGAATCGTTTGTCCAACGACGCATTTCGTTAGTGTGGATGTGGAAGACGTTTGCCCAACCAATAATTTCGTATGCCCACCCTTCAGAATCGAAAAAAAAAATAAAAACCGCGAAAATGAAGAGTTCCGAAGACGCGACCACGTATAAGTTCGATTATTTATTAACTAAACGTTCGAATCGTTTGTCCAACGACGCATTTCGTTAGTGTAGATGTGGAAGACGTTTGCCCATCCAATCATTTCGTATGCCCACCCTTCAGAATCGAAATAAAAAATAAAAACCGCGAAAATGAAGAGTTCCGAAGACGCGACCACGTATAAGTTCGATTTTTTTCGAAAATATTATCAAAATCGATCTTTCAACGATGCAGTCCTTTAGTCTAGATGTAGAAGACGTTTGCCCATCCAATAATTTCGTATGCCCACCCTTCAGAATCGAAAAAAAAAATAAAAACCGCGAAAATGAAGAGTTCCGAAGACGCGACCACGTATAAGTTCGATTATTTATTAACTAAACGTTCGAATCGTTTGTCCAACGACGCAATTCGTCAGTGTAGATGTGGAAGACGTTTGCCCATCCAATAATTTCGTTTGCCCACCCTTCAGAATCGAATAAAAAAATAAAAACCGCGAAAATGAATAGTTCCGAAGACGCGACCACGTATAAGTTCGATTTTTTCCGAAAATATTATCAAAATCGATCTATCAACGATGCAGTCCGTTAGTGTAGATGTGGAAGACGTTTGCCCAGCCAATAATTTCGTATGCCCACCTTTCAGAACCGAAATAAAAAAATAAAAACCGCGAAAATGAAGAGTTCCGAAGACGCGACCACGTATAAGTTCGATTATTTATTAACTAAACGTTCGAATCGTTTGTCCAACGACGCATTTCGTTAGTGTGGATGTGGAAGACGTTTGCCCACCCAATAATTTCGTATGCCCACCCTCCAGAATCGAATTAAAAATTAAAAACCGCGAAAGTGAAGAGTTCCGAAGACGCGACCACGTATAAGTTCGATTATTTATTAACTAAACGTTCGAATCGTTTGTCCAACGACGCATTTCGTTAGTGTGGATGTGGAAGACGTTTGCCCATCCAATAATTTCGTATGCCCACCCTTCAGAATCGAAAAAAAAAATAAAAACCGCGAAAATGAAGAGTTCCGAGGACGCGACCACGTATAAGTTCGATTATTTATTAACTAAACGTTCGAATCGTTTGTCCAACGACGCATTTCGTCAGTGTAGATGTGGAAGACGTTTGCCCATCCAATAATTTCGTTTGCCCACCTTTCAGAATCGAATAAAAAAATAAAAACCGCGAAAATGAAGAGTTCCGAAGACGCGACCACGTATAAGTTCGATTTTTTTCGAAAATATTATCAAAATCGATCTTTCAACGATGCAGTCCTTTAGTCTAGATGTAGAAGACGTTTGCCCACCCAATAATTTCGTCTGCCCACCCTCCAGAATCGAATTAAAAATTAAAAACCGCGAAAATGAAGAGTTCCGAAGACGCGACCACGTATAAGTTCGATTATTTATTAACTAAACGTTCGAATCGTTTGTCCAACGACGCATTTCGTTAGTGTGGATGTGGAAGACGTTTGCCCATCCAATAATTTCGTATGCCCACCCTTCAGAATCGAAAAAAAAAATAAAAACCGCGAAAATGAAGAGTTCCGAAGACGCGACCACGTATAAGTTCGATTTTTTCCGAAAATATTATCAAAATCGATCTTTCAACGATGCAGTCCTTTAGTCTAGATGTAGAAGACGTTTGCCCAGCCAATAATTTCGTATGCCCACCCTTCAGAATCGAAATAAAAAATAAAAACCGCGAAAATGAAGAGTTCCGAAGACGCGGCCACGTATAAGTTCGATTATTTATTAACTAAACGTTCGAATCGTTTGTCCAACGACGCATTTCGTTAGTGTGGATGTGGAAGACGTTTGCCCACCCAATAATTTCGTATGCCCACCCTCCAGAATCGAATTAAAAATTAAAAACCGCGAAAGTGAAGAGTTCCGAAGACGCGACCACGTATAAGTTCGATTATTTATTAACTAAACGTTCGAATCGTTTGTCCAACGACGCATTTCGTTAGTGTGGATGTGGAAGACGTTTGCCCATCCAATAATTTCGTATGCCCACCCTTCAGACTCGAAAAAAAAAAATAAAAACCGCGAAAATGAAGAGTTCCGAAGACGCGACCACGTATAAGTTCGATTATTTATTAACTAAACGTTCGAATCGTTTGTCCAACGACGCATTTCGTTAGTGTGGATGTGGAAGACGTTTGCCCATCCAATAATTTCGTATGCCCACCCTTCAGAATCGAAATAAAAAATAAAAACCGCGAAAATGAAGAGTTCCGAAGACGCGACCACGTATAAGTTCGATTATTTATTAACTAAACGTTCGAATCGTTTGTCCAAGGATGCAGTCCTTTAGTCTAGATGTAGAAGACGTTTGCCCACCCAATAATTTCGTATGCCCACCCTTCAGAATCGAATTAAAAATTAAAAACCGCGAAAATGAAGAGTTCCGGACACGCGACCACGTATAAGTTCGATTATTTATTAACTAAACGTTCGAATCGTTTGTCCAACGATGCAGTCCTTTAGTCTAGATGTAGAAGACGTTTGCCCACCCAATAATTTCGTATGCCCACCCTTCAGAATCGAATTAAAAATTAAAAACCGCGAAAATGAAGAGTTCCGGACACGCGACCACGTATAAGTTCGATTATTTATAAACTAAACGTTCGAATCGTTTGTCCAACGACGCATTTCGTTAGTGTAGATGTGGAAGGCGTTTGCCCATCCAATAATTTCGTATGCCCACCCTTCAGAATCGAAATAAAAAATAAAAACCTCGAAAATGAAGAGTTCCGAAGACGCGACCACGTAAAACTTCGATTATTTATTAACTAAACGTTCGAATCATTTGTCCAACGACGCATTTCGTTAGTTTAGATGTGGAAGACGTTTGCCCACCCAATAATTTCGTATGCCCACCCTTCAGAATCGAAATAAAATATAAAAACCGCGAAAATGAAGAGTTCCGAAGACGCGACCACGTATAAGTTCGATATTTTCCGAAAATATTATCAAACTCGATCTTTCAACGATGCAGTCCTTTAGTCTAGATGTAGAAGACGTTTGCCCACCCAATAATTTCGTATGCCCACCCTTCAGAATCGAAAAAAAAAGTAAAAACCGCGAAAATGAAGAGTTCCGAAGACGCGACCACGTATAAGTTCGATTATTTATTAACTAAACGTTCGAATCGTTTGTCCAACGACGCATTTCGTTAGTGTAGATGTGGAAGACGTTTGCCCATCCAATAATTTCGTATGCCCACCCTTCAGAATCGAAATAAAAAATAAAAACCGCGAAAATGAAGAGTTCCGAAGACGCGACCACGTATAAGTTCGATTATTTATTAACTAAATGTTCGAATCGTTTGTCCAACGACGCATTTCGTTAGTGTGGATGTAGAAGACGTTTGCCCACCCAATAATTTCGTCTGCCCACCCTCCAGAATCGAATTAAAAATTAAAAACCGCGAAAATGAAGAGTTCCGAAGACGCGACCACGTATAAGTTCGATTATTTATTAACTAAACGTTCGAATCGTTTGTCCAACGACGCATTTCGTTAGTGTGGATGTGGAAGACGTTTGCCCATCCAATAATTTCGTATGCCCACCCTTCGGAATCGAAAAAAAAAATAAAAACCGCGAAAATGAAGAGTTCCGAAGACGCGACCACGTATAAGTTCGATTTTTTCCGAAAATATTATCAAAATCGATCTTTCAACGATGCAGTCCTTTAGTCTAGATGTAGAAGACGTTTGCCCAGCCAATAATTTCGTATGCCCACCCTTCAGAATCGAAATAAAAAATAAAAACCGCGAAAATGAAGAGTTCCGAAGACGCGACCACGTATAAGTTCGATTATTTATTAACTAAACGTTCGAATCGTTTGTCCAACGACGCATTTCGTTAGTGTGGATGTGGAAGACGTTTGCCCAACCAATAATTTCGTATGCCCACCCTTCAGAATCGAAAAAAAAAATAAAAACCGCGAAAATGAAGAGTTCCGAAGACGCGACCACGTATAAGTTCGATTATTTATTAACTAAACGTTCGAATCGTTTGTCCAACGACGCATTTCGTTAGTGTAGATGTGGAAGACGTTTGCCCATCCAATCATTTCGTATGCCCACCCTTCAGAATCGAAATAAAAAATAAAAACCGCGAAAATGAAGAGTTCCGAAGACGCGACCACGTATAAGTTCGATTTTTTTCGAAAATATTATCAAAATCGATCTTTCAACGATGCAGTCCTTTAGTCTAGATGTAGAAGACGTTTGCCCATCCAATAATTTCGTATGCCCACCCTTCAGAATCGAAAAAAAAAATAAAAACCGCGAAAATGAAGAGTTCCGAAGACGCGACCACGTATAAGTTCGATTATTTATTAACTAAACGTTCGAATCGTTTGTCCAACGACGCAATTCGTCAGTGTAGATGTGGAAGACGTTTGCCCATCCAATAATTTCGTTTGCCCACCCTTCAGAATCGAATAAAAAAATAAAAACCGCGAAAATGAATAGTTCCGAAGACGCGACCACGTATAAGTTCGATTTTTTCCGAAAATATTATCAAAATCGATCTATCAACGATGCAGTCCGTTAGTGTAGATGTGGAAGACGTTTGCCCAGCCAATAATTTCGTATGCCCACCTTTCAGAACCGAAATAAAAAAATAAAAACCGCGAAAATGAAGAGTTCCGAAGACGCGACCACGTATAAGTTCGATTATTTATTAACTAAACGTTCGAATCGTTTGTCCAACGACGCATTTCGTTAGTGTGGATGTGGAAGACGTTTGCCCACCCAATAATTTCGTATGCCCACCCTCCAGAATCGAATTAAAAATTAAAAACCGCGAAAATGAAGAGTTCCGAGGACGCGACCACGTATAAGTTCGATTATTTATTAACTAAACGTTCGAATCGTTTGTCCAACGACGCATTTCGTCAGTGTAGATGTGGAAGACGTTTGCCCATCCAATAATTTCGTTTGCCCACCTTTCAGAATCGAATAAAAAAATAAAAACCGCGAAAATGAATAGTTCCGAAGACGCGACCACGTATAAGTTCGATTTTTTCCGAAAATATTATCAAAATCGATCTTTCAACGATGCAGTCCGTTAGTGTAGATGTGGAAGACGTTTGCCCAGCCAATAATTTCGTATGCCCACCCTTCAGAATCGAAATAAAAAATAAAAACCGCGAAAATGAAGAGTTCCGAAGACGCGACCACGTATAAGTTCGATTATTTATTAACTAAACGTTCGAATCGTTTGTCCAACGACGCATTTCGATAGTGTGGATGTGGAAGACGTTTGCCCAACCAATAATTTCGTATGCCCACCCTTCAGAATCGAAAAAAAAAATAAAAACAGCGAAAATGAAGAGTTCCGAAGACGCGACCACGTATAAGTTCGATTTTTTCCGAAAATATTATCAAAATCGATCTTTCAACGATGCAGTCCTTTAGTCTAGATGTAGAAGACGTTTGCCCAGCCAATAATTTCGTATGCCCACCCTTCAGAATCGAAATAAAAAATAAAAACCGCGAAAATGAAGAGTTCCGAAGACGCGACCACGTATAAGTTCGATTATTTATTAACTAAACGTTCGAATCGTTTGTCCAACGACGCATTTCGTTAGTGTGGATGTGGAAGACGTTTGCCCAACCAATAATTTCGTATGCCCACCCTTCAGAATCGAAAAAAAAAATAAAAACCGCGAAAATGAAGAGTTCCGAAGACGCGACCACGTATAAGTTCGATTATTTATTAACTAAACGTTCGAATCGTTTGTCCAACGACGCATTTCGTTAGTGTAGATGTGGAAGACGTTTGCCCATCCAATCATTTCGTATGCCCACCCTTCAGAATCGAAATAAAAAATAAAAACCGCGAAAATGAAGAGTTCCGAAGACGCGACCACGTATAAGTTCGATTTTTTTCGAAAATATTATCAAAATCGATCTTTCAACGATGCAGTCCTTTAGTCTAGATGTAGAAGACGTTTGCCCATCCAATAATTTCGTATGCCCACCCTTCAGAATCGAAAAAAAAAATAAAAACCGCGAAAATGAAGAGTTCCGAAGACGCGACCACGTATAAGTTCGATTATTTATTAACTAAACGTTCGAATCGTTTGTCCAACGACGCATTTCGTCAGTGTAGATGTGGAAGACGTTTGCCCATCCAATAATTTCGTTTGCCCACCTTTCAGAATCGAATAAAAAAATAAAAACCGCGAAAATGAATAGTTCCGAAGACGCGACCACGTATAAGTTCGATTTTTTCCGAAAATATTATCAAAATCGATCTTTCAACGATGCTGTCCGTTAGTGTAGATGTGGAAGACGTTTGCCCAGCCAATAATTTCGTATGCCCACCCTTCAGAACCGAAATAAAAAAATAAAAACCGCGAAAATGAAGAGTTCCGAAGACGCGACCACGTATAAGTTCGATTATTTATTAACTAAACGTTCGAATCGTTTGTCCAACGACGCATTTCGTTAGTGTAGATGTGGAAGACGTTTGCCCACCCAATAATTTCGTATGCCCACCCTCCAGAATCGAAATAAAAATTAAAAACCGCGAAAATCAAGAGTTCCGAAGACGCGACCACGTATAAGTTCGATTATTTATTAACTAAACGTTCGAATCGTTTGTCCAACGACGCATTTCGTTAGTGTAGATGTGGAAGACGTTTGCCCACCCAATAATTTCGTATGCCCACCCTCCAGAATCGAATTAAAAAATAAAAACCGCGAAAATGAAGAGTTCCGAAGACGCGACCACGTATAAGTTTGATTATTTATTAACTAAACGTTCGAATCGTTTGGCCAACGACGCATTTCGTTAGTGTGGATGTGGAAGACGTTTGCCCATCCAATAATTTCGTATGCCCACCCTTCAGAATCGAAAAAAAAAGAAAAAACCGCGAAAATGAAGAGTTCCGAAGACGCGACCACGTATAAGTTCGATTATTTATTAACTAAACGTTCGAATCGTTTGTCCAACGACGCATTTCGTTAGTGTAGATGTGGAAGACGTTTGCCCACCCAATAATTTCGTTTGCCCACCCTTCAGAATCGAATAAAAAAATAAAAACCGCGAAAATGAATAGTTCCGAAGACGCGACCACGTATAAGTTCGATTTTTTCCGAAAATATTATCAAAATCGATCTTTCAACGATGCAGTCCGTGAGTGTAGATGTGGAAGACGTTTGCCCAGCCAATAATTTCGTATGCCCACCCTTCAGAACCGAAATAAAAAATAAAAACCGCGAAAATGAAGAGTTCCGAAGACGCGACCACGTATAAGTTCGATTATTTATTAACTAAACGTTCGAATCGTTTGTCCAACGACGCATTTCGTTAGTGTGGATGTGGAAGACGTTTGCCCAACCAATAATTTCGTATGCCCACCCTTCAGAATCGAAAAAAAAAATAAAAACCGCGAAAATGAAGAGTTCCGAAGACGCGACCACGTATAAGTTCGATTTTTTCCGAAAATATTATCAAAATCGATCTTTCAACGATGCAGTCCGTGAGTGTAGATGTGGAAGACGTTTGCCCAGCCAATAATTTCGTATGCCCACCCTTCAGAACCGAAATAAAAAATAAAAACCGCGAAAATGAAGAGTTCCGAAGACGCGACCACGTATAAGTTCGATTATTTATTAACTAAACGTTCGAATCGTTTGTCCAACGACGCATTTCGTTAGTGTGGATGTGGAAGACGTTTGCCCAACCAATAATTTCGTATGCCCACCCTTCAGAATCGAAAAAAAAAATAAAAACCGCGAAAATGAAGAGTTCCGAAGACGCGACCACGTATAAGTTCGATTATTTATTAACTAAACGTTCGAATCGTTTGTCCAACGACGCATTTCGTTAGTGTAGATGTGGAAGACGTTTGCCCATCCAATCATTTCGTATGCCCACCCTTCAGAATCGAAATAAAAAATAAAAACCGCGAAAATGAAGAGTTCCGAAGACGCGACCACGTATAAGTTCGATTTTTTTCGAAAATATTATCAAAATCGATCTTTCAACGATGCAGTCCTTTAGTCTAGATGTAGAAGACGTTTGCCCATCCAATAATTTCGTATGCCCACCCTTCAGAATCGAAAAAAAAAAATAAAAACCGCGAAAATGAAGAGTTCCGAAGACGCGACCACGTATAAGTTCGATTATTTATTAACTAAACGTTAGAATAGTTTGTCCAACGACGCATTTCGTTAGTGTGGATGTGGAAGACGTTTGCCCATGCAATAATTTCGTATGCCCACCCTTCAGAATCGAAATAAAAAATAAAAACCGCGAAAATGAAGAGTTCCGAAGACGCGACCACGTATAAGTTCGATTTTTTTCGAAAATATTATGAAAATCGATCTTTCAACGATGCAGTCCTTTAGTCTAGATGTAGAAGACGTTTGCCCACCCAATAATTTCGTATGCCCACCCTCCAGAATCGAATTAAAAATTAAAAACCGCGAAAGTGAAGAGTTCCGAAGACGCGACCACGTATAAGTTCGATTATTTATTAACTAAACGTTCGAATCGTTTGTCCAACGACGCATTTCGTTAGTGTGGATGTGGTAGACGTTTGCCCATCCAATAATTTCGTATGCCCACCCTTCAGAATCGAAAAAAAAAATAAAAACCGCGAAAATGAAGAGTTCCGAAGACGCGACCACGTATAAGTTCGATTATTTATTAACTAAACGTTCGAATCGTTTGTCCAACGACGCATTTCGTCAGTGTAGATGTGGAAGACGTTTGCCCATCCAATAATTTCGTTTGCCCACCTTTCAGAATCGAATAAAAAATTAAAAACCGCGAAAATGAATAGTTCCGAAGACGCGACCACGTATAAGTTCGATTTTTTCCGAAAATATTATCAAAATCGATCTTTCAACGATGCTGTCCGTTAGTGTAGATGTGGAAGACGTTTGCCCAGCCAATAATTTCGTATGCCCACCCTTCAGAACCGAAATAAAAAAATAAAAACCGCGAAAATGAAGAGTTCCGAAGACGCGACCACGTATAAGTTCGATTATTTATTAACTAAACGTTCGAATCGTTTGTCCAACGACGCATTTCGTTAGTGTAGATGTGGAAGACGTTTGCCCACCCAATAATTTCGTATGCCCACCCTCCAGAATCGAAATAAAAATTAAAAACCGCGAAAATGAAGAGTTCCGAAGACGCGACCACGTATAAGTTCGATTATTTATTAACTAAACGTTCGAATCGTTTGTCCAACGACGCATTTCGTTAGTGTAGATGTGGAAGACGTTTGCCCACCCAATAATTTCGTATGCCCACCCTCCAGAATCGAATTAAAAAATAAAAACCGCGAAAATGAAGAGTTCCGGAGACGCGACCACGTATAAGTTCGATTATTTATTAACTAAACGTTCGAATCGTTTGTCCAACGACGCATTTCGTTAGTGTGGATGTGGAAGACGTTTGCCCATCCAATAATTTCGTATGCCCACCCTTCAGAATCGAAAAAAAAAATAAAAACCGCGAAAATGAAGAGTTCCGAAGACGCGACCACGTATAAGTTCGATTATTTATTAACTAAACGTTCGAATCGTTTGTCCAACGACGCATTTCGTCAGTGTAGATGTGGAAGACGTTTGCCCATCCAATAATTTCGTTTGCCCACCCTTCAGAATCGAATAAAAAAATAAAAACCGCGAAAATGAATAGTTCCGAAGACGCGACCACGTATAAGTTCGATTTTTTCCGAAAATATTATCAAAATCGATCTTTCAACGATGCAGTCCGTTAGTGTAGATGTGGAAGACGTTTGCCCAGCCAATAATTTCGTATGCCCACCCTTCAGAACCGCAATAAAAAAATAAAAACCGCGAAAATGAAGAGTTCCGAAGACGCGACCACGTATAAGTTCGATTATTTATTAACTAAACGTTCGAATCGTTTGTCCAACGACGCATTTCGTTAGTGTGGATGTGGAAGACGTTTGCCCATCCAATAATTTCGTATGCCCACCCTTCAGAATCGAAAAAAAAAATAAAAACCGCGAAAATGAAGAGTTCCGAAGACGCGACCACGTATAAGTTCGATTATTTATTAACTAAACGTTCGAATCGTTTGTCCAACGACGCATTTCGTTAGTGTAGATGTGGAAGACGTTTGCCCATCCAATAATTTCGTATGCCCACCCTTCAGAATCGAAATAAAAAATAAAACCCGCGAAAATGAAGAGTTCCGAAGACGCGACCACGTATAAGTTCGATTTTTTTCGAAAATATTATCAAAATCGATCTTTCAACGATGCAGTCCTTTAGTCTAGATGTAGAAGACGTTTGCCCACCCAATAATTTCGTATGCCCACCATTCAGAATCGAAATAAAAAAAAAAAACACGAAAATGAAGAGTTCCGAAGACGCGACCACGTATAAGTTTGATTATTTATTAACTAAACGTTCGAATCGTTTGGCCAACGACGCATTTCGTTAGTGTGGATGTGGAAGACGTTTGCCCATCCAATAATTTCGTATGCCCACCCTTCAGAATCGAAAAAAAAAAGAAAAAACCGCGAAAATGAAGAGTTCCGAAGACGCGACCACGTATAAGTTCGATTATTTATTAACTAAACGTTCGAATCGTTTGTCCAACGACGCATTTCGTTAGTGTAGATGTGGAAGACGTTTGCCCACCCAATAATTTCGTATGCCTACCCTCCAGAATCGAATTAAAAATTAAAAACCGCGAAAATGAAGAGTTCCGAAGACGCGACCACGTATAAGTTCGATTATTTATTAACTAAACGTTCGAATCGTTTGTCCAACGACGCATTTCGTTAGTGTGGATGTGGAAGACGTTTGCCCATCCAATAATTTCGTATGCCCACCCTTCAGAATCGAATAAAAAAATAAAAACCGCGAAAATGAAGAGTTCCGAAGACGCGACCACGTATAAGTTCGATTATTTATTAACTAAACGTTCGAATCGTTTGTCCAACGACGCATTTCGTCAGTGTAGATGTGGAAGACGTTTGCCCATCCAATAATTTCGTTTGCCCACCTTTCAGAATCGAATAAAAAAATAAAAACCGCGAAAATGAATAGTTCCGAAGACGCGACCACGTATAAGTTCGATTTTTTCCGAAAATATTATCAAAATCGATCTTTCAACGATGCAGTCCGTTAGTGTAGATGTGGAAGACGTTTGCCCAGCCAATAATTTCGTATGCCCACCCTTCAGAACCGAAATAAAAAAATAAAAACCGCGAAAATGAAGAGTTCCGAAGACGCGACCACGTATAAGTTCGATTATTTATTAACTAAACGTTCGAATCGTTTGTCCAACGACGCATTTCGTTAGTGTAGATGTGGAAGACGTTTGCCCACCCAATAATTTCGTATGCCCATCCTCCAGAATCGAATGAAAAAATAAAAACCGCGAAAATGAAGAGTCCCGGAGACGCGACCACGTATAAGTTCGATATTTTCCGAAAATATTATCAAAATCGATCTTTCAACGTTGCAGTCCTTTAGTCTAGATGTAGAAGACGTTTGCCCACCCAATAATTTCGTATGCCCACCCTTCAGAATCGAAATAAAAAATAAAAACCGCGAAAATGAAGGGTTCCGAAGACGCGACCACGTATAAGTACGATTTTTTTCGAAAATATTATGAAAATCGATCTTTCAACGATGCAGTCCTTTAGTCTAGATGTAGAAGACGTTTGCCCACCCAATAATTTCGTATGCCCACCCTCCAGAATCGAATTAAAAATTAAAAACCGCGAAAATGAAGAGTTCCGAAGACGCGACCACGTATAAGTTCGATTATTTATTAACTAAACGTTCGAATCGTTTGTCCAACGACGCATTTCGTTAGTGTGGATGTGGAAGACGTTTGCCCATCCAATAATTTCGTATGCCCACCCTTCAGAATCGAAAAAAAAAATAAAAACCGCGAAAATGAAGAGTTCCGAAGACGCGACCACGTATAAGTTCGATTATTTATTAACTAAACGTTCGAATCGTTTGTCCAACGACGCATTTCGTCAGTGTAGATGTGGAAGACGTTTGCCCATCCAATAATTTCGTTTGCCCACCCTTCAGAATCGAATAAAAAAATAAAAACCGCGAAAATGAATAGTTCCGAAGACGCGACCACGTATAAGTTCGATTATTTATTAACTAAACGTTCGAATCGTTTGTCCAACGACGCATTTCGTTAGTGTGGATGTGGAAGACGTTTGCCCATCCAATAATTTCGTATGCCCACCCTTCAGAATCGAAATAAAAAATAAAAACCGCGAAAATGAAGAGTTCCGAAGACGCGACCACGTATAAGTTCGATTTTTTTCGAAAATATTATCAAAATCGATCTTTCAACGATGCAGTCCTTTAGTCTAGATGTAGAAGACGTTTGCCCACCCAATAATTTCGTCTGCCCACCCTCCAGAATCGAATTAAAAATTAAAAACCGCGAAAATGAAGAGTTCCGAAGACGCGACCACGTATAAGTTCGATTATTTATTAACTAAACGTTCGAATCGTTTGTCCAACGACGCATTTCGTTAGTGTGGATGTGGAAGACGTTTGCCCATCCAATAATTTCGTATGCCCACCCTTCAGAATCGAAAAAATAAAATAAAAACCGCGAAAATGAAGAGTTCCGAAGACGCGACCACGTATAAGTTCGATTTTTTCCGAAAATATTATCAAAATCGATCTTTCAACGATGCAGTCCTTTAGTCTAGATGTAGAAGACGTTTGCCCAGCCAATAATTTCGTATGCCCACCCTTCAGAATCGAAATAAAAAATAAAAACCGCGAAAATGAAGAGTTCCGAAGACGCGACCACGTATAAGTTCGATTATTTATTAACTAAACGTTCGAATCGTTTGTCCAACGACGCATTTCGTTAGTGTGGATGTGGAAGACGTTTGCCCATCCAATCATTTCGTATGCCCACCCTTCAGAATCGAAAAAAAAAATAAAAACCGCGAAAATGAAGAGTTCCGAAGACGCGACCACGTATAAGTTCGATTTTTTTCGAAAATATTATCAAAATCGATCTTTCAACGATGCAGTCCTTTAGTCTAGATGTAGAAGACGTTTGCCCACCCAATAATTTCGTATGCCCACCCTCCAGAATCGAATTAAAAATTAAAAACCGCGAAAGTGAAGAGTTCCGAAGACGCGACCACGTATAAGTTCGATTTTTTCCGAAAATATTATCAAAATCGATCTTTCAACGTGCAGTCCTTTAGTCTAGATGTAGAAGACGTTTGCCCACACAATAATTTCGTATGCCCACCCGTCAGAATCGAATAAAAAAATAAAAACCGCGAAAATGAAGATATCCGAAGACGCGACCACGTATAAGTTCGATTATTTATAAACTAAACGTTCGAATCGTTGGGCCAACGACGCATTTCGTTAGTGTAGATGTGGAAGGCGTTTGCCCATCCAATAGTTTCGTATGCCCACCCTTCAGGATCGAAATAAAAAATAAAAACCGCGAAAATGAAGAGTTCCGAAGACGCGACCACGTATAAGTTCGATATTTTCCGAAAATATTATCAAAATCGATCTTTCAACGATGCAGTCCTTTAGTCTAGATGTAGAAGACGTTTGCCCACCCAATAATTTCGTATGCCCACCATTCAGAATCGAAATAAAAAATAAAAACCGCGAAAATGAAGAGTTCCGAAGACGCGACCACGTATAAGTTTGATTATTTATAAACTAAACGTTCGAATCGTTTGTCCAACGACGCATTTCGTTAGTGTAGATGTGGAAGACGTTTGCACATCCAATAATTTCGTATGCCCACCCTTCAGAATCGAAATAAAAAATAAAAACCGCGAAAATGAAGAGTTCCGAAGACGCGACCACGTATAAGTTCGATTATTTATTAACTAAACGTTCGAATCGTTTGTCCAACGACGCATTTCGTTAGTGTAGATGTGGAAGACGTTTGCCCACCCAATAATTTCGTATGCGCACCCTTCAGAATCGAATTAAAAATTAAAAACCGCGAAAATGAAGAGTTCCGAAGACGCGACCACGTATAAGTTCGATTTTTTCCGAAAATATTATCAAAATCGATCTTTCAACGATGCAGTCCTTTAGTCTAGATGTAGAAGACGTTTGCCCAGCCAATAATTTCGTATGCCCACCCTTCAGAATCGAAATAAAAAATAAAAACCGCGAAAATGAAGAGTTCCGAAGACGCGACCACGTATAAGTTCGATTATTTATTAACTAAACGTTCGAATCGTTTGTCCAACGACGCATTTCGTTAGTGTGGATGTGGAAGACGTTTGCCCATCCAATCATTTCGTATGCCCACCCTTCAGAATCGAAAAAAAAAATAAAAACCGCGAAAATGAAGAGTTCCGAAGACGCGACCACGTATAAGTTCGATTTTTTTCGAAAATATTATCAAAATCGATCTTTCAACGATGCAGTCCTTTAGTCTAGATGTAGAAGACGTTTGCCCACCCAATAATTTCGTATGCCCACCCTCCAGAATCGAATTAAAAATTAAAAACCGCGAAAGTGAAGAGTTCCGAAGACGCGACCACGTATAAGTTCGATTTTTTCCGAAAATATTATCAAAATCGATCTTTCAACGTGCAGTCCTTTAGTCTAGATGTAGAAGACGTTTGCCCACACAATAATTTCGTATGCCCACCCGTCAGAATCGAATAAAAAAATAAAAACCGCGAAAATGAAGATATCCGAAGACGCGACCACGTATAAGTTCGATTATTTATAAACTAAACGTTCGAATCGTTGGGCCAACGACGCATTTCGTTAGTGTAGATGTGGAAGGCGTTTGCCCATCCAATAGTTTCGTATGCCCACCCTTCAGGATCGAAAAAAAAAATAAAAACCGCGAAAATGAAGAGTTCCGAAGACGCGACCACGTATAAGTTCGATTATTTATTAACTAAACGTTCGAATCGTTTGTCCAACGACGCATTTCGTTAGTGTAGATGTGGAAGACGTTTGCCCACCCAATAATTTCGTATGCGCACCCTTCAGAATCGAATTAAAAATTAAAAACCGCGAAAATGAAGAGTTCCGAAGACGCGACCACGTATAAGTTCGATTTTTTCCGAAAATATTATCAAAATCGATCTTTCAACGATGCAGTCCTTTAGTCTAGATGTAGAAGACGTTTGCCCAGCCAATAATTTCGTATGCCCACCCTTCAGAATCGAAATAAAAAATAAAAACCGCGAAAATGAAGAGTTCCGAAGACGCGACCACGTATAAGTTCGATTATTTATTAACTAAACGTTCGAATCGTTTGTCCAACGACGCATTTCGTTAGTGTGGATGTGGAAGACGTTTGCCCATCCAATCATTTCGTATGCCCACCCTTCAGAATCGAAAAAAAAAATAAAAACCGCGAAAATGAAGAGTTCCGAAGACGCGACCACGTATAAGTTCGATTTTTTTCGAAAATATTATCAAAATCGATCTTTCAACGATGCAGTCCTTTAGTCTAGATGTAGAAGACGTTTGCCCACCCAATAATTTCGTATGCCCACCCTCCAGAATCGAATTAAAAATTAAAAACCGCGAAAGTGAAGAGTTCCGAAGACGCGACCACGTATAAGTTCGATTTTTTCCGAAAATATTATCAAAATCGATCTTTCAACGTGCAGTCCTTTAGTCTAGATGTAGAAGACGTTTGCCCACACAATAATTTCGTATGCCCACCCGTCAGAATCGAATAAAAAAATAAAAACCGCGAAAATGAAGATATCCGAAGACGCGACCACGTATAAGTTCGATTATTTATAAACTAAACGTTCGAATCGTTGGGCCAACGACGCATTTCGTTAGTGTAGATGTGGAAGGCGTTTGCCCATCCAATAGTTTCGTATGCCCACCCTTCAGGATCGAAAAAAAAAATAAAAACCGCGAAAATGAAGAGTTCCGAAGACGCGACCACGTATAAGTTCGATTATTTATTAACTAAACGTTCGAATCGTTTGTCCAACGACGCAATTCGTCAGTGTAGATGTGGAAGACGTTTGCCCATCCAATAATTTCGTTTGCCCACCCTTCAGAATCGAATAAAAAAATAAAAACCGCGAAAATGAATAGTTCCGAAGACGCGACCACGTATAAGTTCGATTTTTTCCGAAAATATTATCAAAATCGATCTATCAACGATGCAGTCCGTTAGTGTAGATGTGGAAGACGTTTGCCCAGCCAATAATTTCGTATGCCCACCCTTCAGAACCGAAATAAAAAAATAAAAACCGCGAAAATGAAGAGTTCCGAAGACGCGACCACGTATAAGTTCGATTATTTATTAACTAAACGTTCGAATCGTTTGTCCAACGACGCATTTCGTTAGTGTGGATGTGGAAGACGTTTGCCCACCCAATAATTTCGTATGCCCACCCTCCAGAATCGAATTAAAAATTAAAAACCGCGAAAGTGAAGAGTTCCGAAGACGCGACCACGTATAAGTTCGATTATTTATTAACTAAACGTTCGAATCGTTTGTCCAACGACGCATTTCGTTAGTGTGGATGTGGAAGACGTTTGCCCATCCAATAATTTCGTATGCCCACCCTTCAGAATCGAAAAAAAAAATAAAAACCGCGAAAATGAAGAGTTCCGAGGACGCGACCACGTATAAGTTCGATTATTTATTAACTAAACGTTCGAATCGTTTGTCCAACGACGCATTTCGTCAGTGTAGATGTGGAAGACGTTTGCCCATCCAATAATTTCGTTTGCCCACCTTTCAGAATCGAATAAAAAAATAAAAACCGCGAAAATGAATAGTTCCGAAGACGCGACCACGTATAAGTTCGATTTTTTCCGAAAATATTATCAAAATCGATCTTTCAACGATGCAGTCCGTTAGTGTAGATGTGGAAGACGTTTGCCCAGCCAATAATTTCGTATGCCCACCCTTCAGAATCGAAATAAAAAATAAAAACCGCGAAAATGAAGAGTTCCGAAGACGCGACCACGTATAAGTTCGATTATTTATTAACTAAACGTTCGAATCGTTTGTCCAACGACGCATTTCGATAGTGTGGATGTGGAAGACGTTTGCCCAACCAATAATTTCGTATGCCCACCCTTCAGAATCGACAAAAAAAATAAAAACAGCGAAAATGAAGAGTTCCGAAGACGCGACCACGTATAAGTTCGATTATTTATTAACTAAATGTTCGAATCGTTTGTCCAACGACGCGTTTCGTTAGTGTGGATGTGGAAGACGTTTGCCCATCCAATAATTTCGTATGCCCACCCTTCAGAATCGAAAAAAAAAAGAAAAAACCGCGAAAATGAAGAGTTCCGAAGACGCGACCACGTATAAGTTCGATTATTTATTAACTAAACGTTCGAATCGTTTGTCCAACGACGCATTTCGTTAGTGTAGATGTGGAAGACGTTTGCCCATCCAATCATTTCGTATGCCCAACCTTCAGAATCGAAATAAAAAATAAAAACCGCGAAAATGAAGAGTTCCGAAGACGCGACCACGTATAAGTTCGATTTTTTTCGAAAATATTATCAAAATCGATCTTTCAACGATGCAGTCCTTTAGTCTAGATGTAGAAGACGTTTGCCCACCCAATAATTTCGTCTGCCCACCCTCCAGAATCGAATTAAAAATTAAAAACCGCGAAAATGAAGAGTTCCGAAGACGCGACCACGTATAAGTTCGATTATTTATTAACTAAACGTTCGAATCGTTTGTCCAACGACGCATTTCGTTAGTGTGGATGTGGAAGACGTTTGCCCATCCAATAATTTCGTATGCCCACCCTTCAGAATCGAAAAAAAAAATAAAAACCGCGAAAATGAAGAGTTCCGAAGACGCGACCACGTATAAGTTCGATTTTTTCCGAAAATATTATCAAAATCGATCTTTCAACGATGCAGTCCTTTAGTCTAGATGTAGAAGACGTTTGCCCAGCCAATAATTTCGTATGCCCACCCTTCAG
This sequence comes from Andrena praecox, assembly GCA_963932275.1. Classification (NCBI taxonomy): domain Eukaryota; kingdom Metazoa; phylum Arthropoda; class Insecta; order Hymenoptera; family Andrenidae; genus Andrena; species Andrena praecox. The sequence goes on from OZ010732.1 coordinate 26,305,737, forward strand.
AATCGAAATAAAAAATAAAAACCGCGAAAATGAAGAGTTCCGAAGACGCGGCCACGTATAAGTTCGATTATTTATTAACTAAACGTTCGAATCGTTTGTCCAACGACGCATTTCGTTAGTGTGGATGTGGAAGACGTTTGCCCACCCAATAATTTCGTATGCCCACCCTCCAGAATCGAATTAAAAATTAAAAACCGCGAAAGTGAAGAGTTCCGAAGACGCGACCACGTATAAGTTCGATTATTTATTAACTAAACGTTCGAATCGTTTGTCCAACGACGCATTTCGTTAGTGTGGATGTGGAAGACGTTTGCCCATCCAATAATTTCGTATGCCCACCCTTCAGACTCGAAAAAAAAAAATAAAAACCGCGAAAATGAAGAGTTCCGAAGACGCGACCACGTATAAGTTCGATTATTTATTAACTAAACGTTCGAATCGTTTGTCCAACGACGCATTTCGTTAGTGTGGATGTGGAAGACGTTTGCCCATCCAATAATTTCGTATGCCCACCCTTCAGAATCGAAATAAAAAATAAAAACCGCGAAAATGAAGAGTTCCGAAGACGCGACCACGTATAAGTTCGATTATTTATTAACTAAACGTTCGAATCGTTTGTCCAAGGATGCAGTCCTTTAGTCTAGATGTAGAAGACGTTTGCCCACCCAATAATTTCGTATGCCCACCCTTCAGAATCGAATTAAAAATTAAAAACCGCGAAAATGAAGAGTTCCGGACACGCGACCACGTATAAGTTCGATTATTTATTAACTAAACGTTCGAATCGTTTGTCCAACGATGCAGTCCTTTAGTCTAGATGTAGAAGACGTTTGCCCACCCAATAATTTCGTATGCCCACCCTTCAGAATCGAATTAAAAATTAAAAACCGCGAAAATGAAGAGTTCCGGACACGCGACCACGTATAAGTTCGATTATTTATAAACTAAACGTTCGAATCGTTTGTCCAACGACGCATTTCGTTAGTGTAGATGTGGAAGGCGTTTGCCCATCCAATAATTTCGTATGCCCACCCTTCAGAATCGAAATAAAAAATAAAAACCTCGAAAATGAAGAGTTCCGAAGACGCGACCACGTAAAACTTCGATTATTTATTAACTAAACGTTCGAATCATTTGTCCAACGACGCATTTCGTTAGTTTAGATGTGGAAGACGTTTGCCCACCCAATAATTTCGTATGCCCACCCTTCAGAATCGAAATAAAATATAAAAACCGCGAAAATGAAGAGTTCCGAAGACGCGACCACGTATAAGTTCGATATTTTCCGAAAATATTATCAAACTCGATCTTTCAACGATGCAGTCCTTTAGTCTAGATGTAGAAGACGTTTGCCCACCCAATAATTTCGTATGCCCACCCTTCAGAATCGAAAAAAAAAGTAAAAACCGCGAAAATGAAGAGTTCCGAAGACGCGACCACGTATAAGTTCGATTATTTATTAACTAAACGTTCGAATCGTTTGTCCAACGACGCATTTCGTTAGTGTAGATGTGGAAGACGTTTGCCCATCCAATAATTTCGTATGCCCACCCTTCAGAATCGAAATAAAAAATAAAAACCGCGAAAATGAAGAGTTCCGAAGACGCGACCACGTATAAGTTCGATTATTTATTAACTAAATGTTCGAATCGTTTGTCCAACGACGCATTTCGTTAGTGTGGATGTAGAAGACGTTTGCCCACCCAATAATTTCGTCTGCCCACCCTCCAGAATCGAATTAAAAATTAAAAACCGCGAAAATGAAGAGTTCCGAAGACGCGACCACGTATAAGTTCGATTATTTATTAACTAAACGTTCGAATCGTTTGTCCAACGACGCATTTCGTTAGTGTGGATGTGGAAGACGTTTGCCCATCCAATAATTTCGTATGCCCACCCTTCGGAATCGAAAAAAAAAATAAAAACCGCGAAAATGAAGAGTTCCGAAGACGCGACCACGTATAAGTTCGATTTTTTCCGAAAATATTATCAAAATCGATCTTTCAACGATGCAGTCCTTTAGTCTAGATGTAGAAGACGTTTGCCCAGCCAATAATTTCGTATGCCCACCCTTCAGAATCGAAATAAAAAATAAAAACCGCGAAAATGAAGAGTTCCGAAGACGCGACCACGTATAAGTTCGATTATTTATTAACTAAACGTTCGAATCGTTTGTCCAACGACGCATTTCGTTAGTGTGGATGTGGAAGACGTTTGCCCAACCAATAATTTCGTATGCCCACCCTTCAGAATCGAAAAAAAAAATAAAAACCGCGAAAATGAAGAGTTCCGAAGACGCGACCACGTATAAGTTCGATTATTTATTAACTAAACGTTCGAATCGTTTGTCCAACGACGCATTTCGTTAGTGTAGATGTGGAAGACGTTTGCCCATCCAATCATTTCGTATGCCCACCCTTCAGAATCGAAATAAAAAATAAAAACCGCGAAAATGAAGAGTTCCGAAGACGCGACCACGTATAAGTTCGATTTTTTTCGAAAATATTATCAAAATCGATCTTTCAACGATGCAGTCCTTTAGTCTAGATGTAGAAGACGTTTGCCCATCCAATAATTTCGTATGCCCACCCTTCAGAATCGAAAAAAAAAATAAAAACCGCGAAAATGAAGAGTTCCGAAGACGCGACCACGTATAAGTTCGATTATTTATTAACTAAACGTTCGAATCGTTTGTCCAACGACGCAATTCGTCAGTGTAGATGTGGAAGACGTTTGCCCATCCAATAATTTCGTTTGCCCACCCTTCAGAATCGAATAAAAAAATAAAAACCGCGAAAATGAATAGTTCCGAAGACGCGACCACGTATAAGTTCGATTTTTTCCGAAAATATTATCAAAATCGATCTATCAACGATGCAGTCCGTTAGTGTAGATGTGGAAGACGTTTGCCCAGCCAATAATTTCGTATGCCCACCTTTCAGAACCGAAATAAAAAAATAAAAACCGCGAAAATGAAGAGTTCCGAAGACGCGACCACGTATAAGTTCGATTATTTATTAACTAAACGTTCGAATCGTTTGTCCAACGACGCATTTCGTTAGTGTGGATGTGGAAGACGTTTGCCCACCCAATAATTTCGTATGCCCACCCTCCAGAATCGAATTAAAAATTAAAAACCGCGAAAGTGAAGAGTTCCGAAGACGCGACCACGTATAAGTTCGATTATTTATTAACTAAACGTTCGAATCGTTTGTCCAACGACGCATTTCGTTAGTGTGGATGTGGAAGACGTTTGCCCATCCAATAATTTCGTATGCCCACCCTTCAGAATCGAAAAAAAAAATAAAAACCGCGAAAATGAAGAGTTCCGAGGACGCGACCACGTATAAGTTCGATTATTTATTAACTAAACGTTCGAATCGTTTGTCCAACGACGCATTTCGTCAGTGTAGATGTGGAAGACGTTTGCCCATCCAATAATTTCGTTTGCCCACCTTTCAGAATCGAATAAAAAAATAAAAACCGCGAAAATGAAGAGTTCCGAAGACGCGACCACGTATAAGTTCGATTTTTTTCGAAAATATTATCAAAATCGATCTTTCAACGATGCAGTCCTTTAGTCTAGATGTAGAAGACGTTTGCCCACCCAATAATTTCGTCTGCCCACCCTCCAGAATCGAATTAAAAATTAAAAACCGCGAAAATGAAGAGTTCCGAAGACGCGACCACGTATAAGTTCGATTATTTATTAACTAAACGTTCGAATCGTTTGTCCAACGACGCATTTCGTTAGTGTGGATGTGGAAGACGTTTGCCCATCCAATAATTTCGTATGCCCACCCTTCAGAATCGAAAAAAAAAATAAAAACCGCGAAAATGAAGAGTTCCGAAGACGCGACCACGTATAAGTTCGATTTTTTCCGAAAATATTATCAAAATCGATCTTTCAACGATGCAGTCCTTTAGTCTAGATGTAGAAGACGTTTGCCCAGCCAATAATTTCGTATGCCCACCCTTCAGAATCGAAATAAAAAATAAAAACCGCGAAAATGAAGAGTTCCGAAGACGCGGCCACGTATAAGTTCGATTATTTATTAACTAAACGTTCGAATCGTTTGTCCAACGACGCATTTCGTTAGTGTGGATGTGGAAGACGTTTGCCCACCCAATAATTTCGTATGCCCACCCTCCAGAATCGAATTAAAAATTAAAAACCGCGAAAGTGAAGAGTTCCGAAGACGCGACCACGTATAAGTTCGATTATTTATTAACTAAACGTTCGAATCGTTTGTCCAACGACGCATTTCGTTAGTGTGGATGTGGAAGACGTTTGCCCATCCAATAATTTCGTATGCCCACCCTTCAGACTCGAAAAAAAAAAATAAAAACCGCGAAAATGAAGAGTTCCGAAGACGCGACCACGTATAAGTTCGATTATTTATTAACTAAACGTTCGAATCGTTTGTCCAACGACGCATTTCGTTAGTGTGGATGTGGAAGACGTTTGCCCATCCAATAATTTCGTATGCCCACCCTTCAGAATCGAAATAAAAAATAAAAACCGCGAAAATGAAGAGTTCCGAAGACGCGACCACGTATAAGTTCGATTATTTATTAACTAAACGTTCGAATCGTTTGTCCAAGGATGCAGTCCTTTAGTCTAGATGTAGAAGACGTTTGCCCACCCAATAATTTCGTATGCCCACCCTTCAGAATCGAATTAAAAATTAAAAACCGCGAAAATGAAGAGTTCCGGACACGCGACCACGTATAAGTTCGATTATTTATTAACTAAACGTTCGAATCGTTTGTCCAACGATGCAGTCCTTTAGTCTAGATGTAGAAGACGTTTGCCCACCCAATAATTTCGTATGCCCACCCTTCAGAATCGAATTAAAAATTAAAAACCGCGAAAATGAAGAGTTCCGGACACGCGACCACGTATAAGTTCGATTATTTATAAACTAAACGTTCGAATCGTTTGTCCAACGACGCATTTCGTTAGTGTAGATGTGGAAGGCGTTTGCCCATCCAATAATTTCGTATGCCCACCCTTCAGAATCGAAATAAAAAATAAAAACCTCGAAAATGAAGAGTTCCGAAGACGCGACCACGTAAAACTTCGATTATTTATTAACTAAACGTTCGAATCATTTGTCCAACGACGCATTTCGTTAGTTTAGATGTGGAAGACGTTTGCCCACCCAATAATTTCGTATGCCCACCCTTCAGAATCGAAATAAAATATAAAAACCGCGAAAATGAAGAGTTCCGAAGACGCGACCACGTATAAGTTCGATATTTTCCGAAAATATTATCAAACTCGATCTTTCAACGATGCAGTCCTTTAGTCTAGATGTAGAAGACGTTTGCCCACCCAATAATTTCGTATGCCCACCCTTCAGAATCGAAAAAAAAAGTAAAAACCGCGAAAATGAAGAGTTCCGAAGACGCGACCACGTATAAGTTCGATTATTTATTAACTAAACGTTCGAATCGTTTGTCCAACGACGCATTTCGTTAGTGTAGATGTGGAAGACGTTTGCTCATCCAATAATTTCGTATGCCCACCCTTCAGAATCGAAATAAAAAATAAAAACCGCGAAAATGAAGAGTTCCGAAGACGCGACCACGTATAAGTTCGATTATTTATTAACTAAATGTTCGAATCGTTTGTCCAACGACGCATTTCGTTAGTGTGGATGTAGAAGACGTTTGCCCACCCAATAATTTCGTCTGCCCACCCTCCAGAATCGAATTAAAAATTAAAAACCGCGAAAATGAAGAGTTCCGAAGACGCGACCACGTATAAGTTCGATTATTTATTAACTAAACGTTCGAATCGTTTGTCCAACGACGCATTTCGTTAGTGTGGATGTGGAAGACGTTTGCCCATCCAATAATTTCGTATGCCCACCCTTCGGAATCGAAAAAAAAAATAAAAACCGCGAAAATGAAGAGTTCCGAAGACGCGACCACGTATAAGTTCGATTTTTTCCGAAAATATTATCAAAATCGATCTTTCAACGATGCAGTCCTTTAGTCTAGATGTAGAAGACGTTTGCCCAGCCAATAATTTCGTATGCCCACCCTTCAGAATCGAAATAAAAAATAAAAACCGCGAAAATGAAGAGTTCCGAAGACGCGACCACGTATAAGTTCGATTATTTATTAACTAAACGTTCGAATCGTTTGTCCAACGACGCATTTCGTTAGTGTGGATGTGGAAGACGTTTGCCCAACCAATAATTTCGTATGCCCACCCTTCAGAATCGAAAAAAAAAATAAAAACCGCGAAAATGAAGAGTTCCGAAGACGCGACCACGTATAAGTTCGATTATTTATTAACTAAACGTTCGAATCGTTTGTCCAACGACGCATTTCGTTAGTGTAGATGTGGAAGACGTTTGCCCATCCAATCATTTCGTATGCCCACCCTTCAGAATCGAAATAAAAAATAAAAACCGCGAAAATGAAGAGTTCCGAAGACGCGACCACGTATAAGTTCGATTTTTTTCGAAAATATTATCAAAATCGATCTTTCAACGATGCAGTCCTTTAGTCTAGATGTAGAAGACGTTTGCCCATCCAATAATTTCGTATGCCCACCCTTCAGAATCGAAAAAAAAAATAAAAACCGCGAAAATGAAGAGTTCCGAAGACGCGACCACGTATAAGTTCGATTATTTATTAACTAAACGTTCGAATCGTTTGTCCAACGACGCAATTCGTCAGTGTAGATGTGGAAGACGTTTGCCCATCCAATAATTTCGTTTGCCCACCCTTCAGAATCGAATAAAAAAATAAAAACCGCGAAAATGAATAGTTCCGAAGACGCGACCACGTATAAGTTCGATTTTTTCCGAAAATATTATCAAAATCGATCTATCAACGATGCAGTCCGTTAGTGTAGATGTGGAAGACGTTTGCCCAGCCAATAATTTCGTATGCCCACCTTTCAGAACCGAAATAAAAAAATAAAAACCGCGAAAATGAAGAGTTCCGAAGACGCGACCACGTATAAGTTCGATTATTTATTAACTAAACGTTCGAATCGTTTGTCCAACGACGCATTTCGTTAGTGTGGATGTGGAAGACGTTTGCCCACCCAATAATTTCGTATGCCCACCCTCCAGAATCGAATTAAAAATTAAAAACCGCGAAAATGAAGAGTTCCGAGGACGCGACCACGTATAAGTTCGATTATTTATTAACTAAACGTTCGAATCGTTTGTCCAACGACGCATTTCGTCAGTGTAGATGTGGAAGACGTTTGCCCATCCAATAATTTCGTTTGCCCACCTTTCAGAATCGAATAAAAAAATAAAAACCGCGAAAATGAATAGTTCCGAAGACGCGACCACGTATAAGTTCGATTTTTTCCGAAAATATTATCAAAATCGATCTTTCAACGATGCAGTCCGTTAGTGTAGATGTGGAAGACGTTTGCCCAGCCAATAATTTCGTATGCCCACCCTTCAGAATCGAAATAAAAAATAAAAACCGCGAAAATGAAGAGTTCCGAAGACGCGACCACGTATAAGTTCGATTATTTATTAACTAAACGTTCGAATCGTTTGTCCAACGACGCATTTCGATAGTGTGGATGTGGAAGACGTTTGCCCAACCAATAATTTCGTATGCCCACCCTTCAGAATCGAAAAAAAAAATAAAAACAGCGAAAATGAAGAGTTCCGAAGACGCGACCACGTATAAGTTCGATTTTTTCCGAAAATATTATCAAAATCGATCTTTCAACGATGCAGTCCTTTAGTCTAGATGTAGAAGACGTTTGCCCAGCCAATAATTTCGTATGCCCACCCTTCAGAATCGAAATAAAAAATAAAAACCGCGAAAATGAAGAGTTCCGAAGACGCGACCACGTATAAGTTCGATTATTTATTAACTAAACGTTCGAATCGTTTGTCCAACGACGCATTTCGTTAGTGTGGATGTGGAAGACGTTTGCCCAACCAATAATTTCGTATGCCCACCCTTCAGAATCGAAAAAAAAAATAAAAACCGCGAAAATGAAGAGTTCCGAAGACGCGACCACGTATAAGTTCGATTATTTATTAACTAAACGTTCGAATCGTTTGTCCAACGACGCATTTCGTTAGTGTAGATGTGGAAGACGTTTGCCCATCCAATCATTTCGTATGCCCACCCTTCAGAATCGAAATAAAAAATAAAAACCGCGAAAATGAAGAGTTCCGAAGACGCGACCACGTATAAGTTCGATTTTTTTCGAAAATATTATCAAAATCGATCTTTCAACGATGCAGTCCTTTAGTCTAGATGTAGAAGACGTTTGCCCATCCAATAATTTCGTATGCCCACCCTTCAGAATCGAAAAAAAAAATAAAAACCGCGAAAATGAAGAGTTCCGAAGACGCGACCACGTATAAGTTCGATTATTTATTAACTAAACGTTCGAATCGTTTGTCCAACGACGCATTTCGTCAGTGTAGATGTGGAAGACGTTTGCCCATCCAATAATTTCGTTTGCCCACCTTTCAGAATCGAATAAAAAAATAAAAACCGCGAAAATGAATAGTTCCGAAGACGCGACCACGTATAAGTTCGATTTTTTCCGAAAATATTATCAAAATCGATCTTTCAACGATGCTGTCCGTTAGTGTAGATGTGGAAGACGTTTGCCCAGCCAATAATTTCGTATGCCCACCCTTCAGAACCGAAATAAAAAAATAAAAACCGCGAAAATGAAGAGTTCCGAAGACGCGACCACGTATAAGTTCGATTATTTATTAACTAAACGTTCGAATCGTTTGTCCAACGACGCATTTCGTTAGTGTAGATGTGGAAGACGTTTGCCCACCCAATAATTTCGTATGCCCACCCTCCAGAATCGAAATAAAAATTAAAAACCGCGAAAATGAAGAGTTCCGAAGACGCGACCACGTATAAGTTCGATTATTTATTAACTAAACGTTCGAATCGTTTGTCCAACGACGCATTTCGTTAGTGTAGATGTGGAAGACGTTTGCCCACCCAATAATTTCGTATGCCCACCCTCCAGAATCGAATTAAAAAATAAAAACCGCGAAAATGAAGAGTTCCGAAGACGCGACCACGTATAAGTTTGATTATTTATTAACTAAACGTTCGAATCGTTTGGCCAACGACGCATTTCGTTAGTGTGGATGTGGAAGACGTTTGCCCATCCAATAATTTCGTATGCCCACCCTTCAGAATCGAAAAAAAAAGAAAAAACCGCGAAAATGAAGAGTTCCGAAGACGCGACCACGTATAAGTTCGATTATTTATTAACTAAACGTTCGAATCGTTTGTCCAACGACGCATTTCGTTAGTGTAGATGTGGAAGACGTTTGCCCACCCAATAATTTCGTTTGCCCACCCTTCAGAATCGAATAAAAAAATAAAAACCGCGAAAATGAATAGTTCCGAAGACGCGACCACGTATAAGTTCGATTTTTTCCGAAAATATTATCAAAATCGATCTTTCAACGATGCAGTCCGTGAGTGTAGATGTGGAAGACGTTTGCCCAGCCAATAATTTCGTATGCCCACCCTTCAGAACCGAAATAAAAAATAAAAACCGCGAAAATGAAGAGTTCCGAAGACGCGACCACGTATAAGTTCGATTATTTATTAACTAAACGTTCGAATCGTTTGTCCAACGACGCATTTCGTTAGTGTGGATGTGGAAGACGTTTGCCCAACCAATAATTTCGTATGCCCACCCTTCAGAATCGAAAAAAAAAATAAAAACCGCGAAAATGAAGAGTTCCGAAGACGCGACCACGTATAAGTTCGATTTTTTCCGAAAATATTATCAAAATCGATCTTTCAACGATGCAGTCCGTGAGTGTAGATGTGGAAGACGTTTGCCCAGCCAATAATTTCGTATGCCCACCCTTCAGAACCGAAATAAAAAATAAAAACCGCGAAAATGAAGAGTTCCGAAGACGCGACCACGTATAAGTTCGATTATTTATTAACTAAACGTTCGAATCGTTTGTCCAACGACGCATTTCGTTAGTGTGGATGTGGAAGACGTTTGCCCAACCAATAATTTCGTATGCCCACCCTTCAGAATCGAAAAAAAAAATAAAAACCGCGAAAATGAAGAGTTCCGAAGACGCGACCACGTATAAGTTCGATTATTTATTAACTAAACGTTCGAATCGTTTGTCCAACGACGCATTTCGTTAGTGTAGATGTGGAAGACGTTTGCCCATCCAATCATTTCGTATGCCCACCCTTCAGAATCGAAATAAAAAATAAAAACCGCGAAAATGAAGAGTTCCGAAGACGCGACCACGTATAAGTTCGATTTTTTTCGAAAATATTATCAAAATCGATCTTTCAACGATGCAGTCCTTTAGTCTAGATGTAGAAGACGTTTGCCCATCCAATAATTTCGTATGCCCACCCTTCAGAATCGAAAAAAAAAAATAAAAACCGCGAAAATGAAGAGTTCCGAAGACGCGACCACGTATAAGTTCGATTATTTATTAACTAAACGTTAGAATAGTTTGTCCAACGACGCATTTCGTTAGTGTGGATGTGGAAGACGTTTGCCCATGCAATAATTTCGTATGCCCACCCTTCAGAATCGAAATAAAAAATAAAAACCGCGAAAATGAAGAGTTCCGAAGACGCGACCACGTATAAGTTCGATTTTTTTCGAAAATATTATGAAAATCGATCTTTCAACGATGCAGTCCTTTAGTCTAGATGTAGAAGACGTTTGCCCACCCAATAATTTCGTATGCCCACCCTCCAGAATCGAATTAAAAATTAAAAACCGCGAAAGTGAAGAGTTCCGAAGACGCGACCACGTATAAGTTCGATTATTTATTAACTAAACGTTCGAATCGTTTGTCCAACGACGCATTTCGTTAGTGTGGATGTGGTAGACGTTTGCCCATCCAATAATTTCGTATGCCCACCCTTCAGAATCGAAAAAAAAAATAAAAACCGCGAAAATGAAGAGTTCCGAAGACGCGACCACGTATAAGTTCGATTATTTATTAACTAAACGTTCGAATCGTTTGTCCAACGACGCATTTCGTCAGTGTAGATGTGGAAGACGTTTGCCCATCCAATAATTTCGTTTGCCCACCTTTCAGAATCGAATAAAAAATTAAAAACCGCGAAAATGAATAGTTCCGAAGACGCGACCACGTATAAGTTCGATTTTTTCCGAAAATATTATCAAAATCGATCTTTCAACGATGCTGTCCGTTAGTGTAGATGTGGAAGACGTTTGCCCAGCCAATAATTTCGTATGCCCACCCTTCAGAACCGAAATAAAAAAATAAAAACCGCGAAAATGAAGAGTTCCGAAGACGCGACCACGTATAAGTTCGATTATTTATTAACTAAACGTTCGAATCGTTTGTCCAACGACGCATTTCGTTAGTGTAGATGTGGAAGACGTTTGCCCACCCAATAATTTCGTATGCCCACCCTCCAGAATCGAAATAAAAATTAAAAACCGCGAAAATGAAGAGTTCCGAAGACGCGACCACGTATAAGTTCGATTATTTATTAACTAAACGTTCGAATCGTTTGTCCAACGACGCATTTCGTTAGTGTAGATGTGGAAGACGTTTGCCCACCCAATAATTTCGTATGCCCACCCTCCAGAATCGAATTAAAAAATAAAAACCGCGAAAATGAAGAGTTCCGGAGACGCGACCACGTATAAGTTCGATTATTTATTAACTAAACGTTCGAATCGTTTGTCCAACGACGCATTTCGTTAGTGTGGATGTGGAAGACGTTTGCCCATCCAATAATTTCGTATGCCCACCCTTCAGAATCGAAAAAAAAAATAAAAACCGCGAAAATGAAGAGTTCCGAAGACGCGACCACGTATAAGTTCGATTATTTATTAACTAAACGTTCGAATCGTTTGTCCAACGACGCATTTCGTCAGTGTAGATGTGGAAGACGTTTGCCCATCCAATAATTTCGTTTGCCCACCCTTCAGAATCGAATAAAAAAATAAAAACCGCGAAAATGAATAGTTCCGAAGACGCGACCACGTATAAGTTCGATTTTTTCCGAAAATATTATCAAAATCGATCTTTCAACGATGCAGTCCGTTAGTGTAGATGTGGAAGACGTTTGCCCAGCCAATAATTTCGTATGCCCACCCTTCAGAACCGCAATAAAAAAATAAAAACCGCGAAAATGAAGAGTTCCGAAGACGCGACCACGTATAAGTTCGATTATTTATTAACTAAACGTTCGAATCGTTTGTCCAACGACGCATTTCGTTAGTGTGGATGTGGAAGACGTTTGCCCATCCAATAATTTCGTATGCCCACCCTTCAGAATCGAAAAAAAAAATAAAAACCGCGAAAATGAAGAGTTCCGAAGACGCGACCACGTATAAGTTCGATTATTTATTAACTAAACGTTCGAATCGTTTGTCCAACGACGCATTTCGTTAGTGTAGATGTGGAAGACGTTTGCCCATCCAATAATTTCGTATGCCCACCCTTCAGAATCGAAATAAAAAATAAAACCCGCGAAAATGAAGAGTTCCGAAGACGCGACCACGTATAAGTTCGATTTTTTTCGAAAATATTATCAAAATCGATCTTTCAACGATGCAGTCCTTTAGTCTAGATGTAGAAGACGTTTGCCCACCCAATAATTTCGTATGCCCACCATTCAGAATCGAAATAAAAAAAAAAACACGAAAATGAAGAGTTCCGAAGACGCGACCACGTATAAGTTTGATTATTTATTAACTAAACGTTCGAATCGTTTGGCCAACGACGCATTTCGTTAGTGTGGATGTGGAAGACGTTTGCCCATCCAATAATTTCGTATGCCCACCCTTCAGAATCGAAAAAAAAAAGAAAAAACCGCGAAAATGAAGAGTTCCGAAGACGCGACCACGTATAAGTTCGATTATTTATTAACTAAACGTTCGAATCGTTTGTCCAACGACGCATTTCGTTAGTGTAGATGTGGAAGACGTTTGCCCACCCAATAATTTCGTATGCCTACCCTCCAGAATCGAATTAAAAATTAAAAACCGCGAAAATGAAGAGTTCCGAAGACGCGACCACGTATAAGTTCGATTATTTATTAACTAAACGTTCGAATCGTTTGTCCAACGACGCATTTCGTTAGTGTGGATGTGGAAGACGTTTGCCCATCCAATAATTTCGTATGCCCACCCTTCAGAATCGAATAAAAAAATAAAAACCGCGAAAATGAAGAGTTCCGAAGACGCGACCACGTATAAGTTCGATTATTTATTAACTAAACGTTCGAATCGTTTGTCCAACGACGCATTTCGTCAGTGTAGATGTGGAAGACGTTTGCCCATCCAATAATTTCGTTTGCCCACCTTTCAGAATCGAATAAAAAAATAAAAACCGCGAAAATGAATAGTTCCGAAGACGCGACCACGTATAAGTTCGATTTTTTCCGAAAATATTATCAAAATCGATCTTTCAACGATGCAGTCCGTTAGTGTAGATGTGGAAGACGTTTGCCCAGCCAATAATTTCGTATGCCCACCCTTCAGAACCGAAATAAAAAAATAAAAACCGCGAAAATGAAGAGTTCCGAAGACGCGACCACGTATAAGTTCGATTATTTATTAACTAAACGTTCGAATCGTTTGTCCAACGACGCATTTCGTTAGTGTAGATGTGGAAGACGTTTGCCCACCCAATAATTTCGTATGCCCATCCTCCAGAATCGAATGAAAAAATAAAAACCGCGAAAATGAAGAGTCCCGGAGACGCGACCACGTATAAGTTCGATATTTTCCGAAAATATTATCAAAATCGATCTTTCAACGTTGCAGTCCTTTAGTCTAGATGTAGAAGACGTTTGCCCACCCAATAATTTCGTATGCCCACCCTTCAGAATCGAAATAAAAAATAAAAACCGCGAAAATGAAGGGTTCCGAAGACGCGACCACGTATAAGTACGATTTTTTTCGAAAATATTATGAAAATCGATCTTTCAACGATGCAGTCCTTTAGTCTAGATGTAGAAGACGTTTGCCCACCCAATAATTTCGTATGCCCACCCTCCAGAATCGAATTAAAAATTAAAAACCGCGAAAATGAAGAGTTCCGAAGACGCGACCACGTATAAGTTCGATTATTTATTAACTAAACGTTCGAATCGTTTGTCCAACGACGCATTTCGTTAGTGTGGATGTGGAAGACGTTTGCCCATCCAATAATTTCGTATGCCCACCCTTCAGAATCGAAAAAAAAAATAAAAACCGCGAAAATGAAGAGTTCCGAAGACGCGACCACGTATAAGTTCGATTATTTATTAACTAAACGTTCGAATCGTTTGTCCAACGACGCATTTCGTCAGTGTAGATGTGGAAGACGTTTGCCCATCCAATAATTTCGTTTGCCCACCCTTCAGAATCGAATAAAAAAATAAAAACCGCGAAAATGAATAGTTCCGAAGACGCGACCACGTATAAGTTCGATTATTTATTAACTAAACGTTCGAATCGTTTGTCCAACGACGCATTTCGTTAGTGTGGATGTGGAAGACGTTTGCCCATCCAATAATTTCGTATGCCCACCCTTCAGAATCGAAATAAAAAATAAAAACCGCGAAAATGAAGAGTTCCGAAGACGCGACCACGTATAAGTTCGATTTTTTTCGAAAATATTATCAAAATCGATCTTTCAACGATGCAGTCCTTTAGTCTAGATGTAGAAGACGTTTGCCCACCCAATAATTTCGTCTGCCCACCCTCCAGAATCGAATTAAAAATTAAAAACCGCGAAAATGAAGAGTTCCGAAGACGCGACCACGTATAAGTTCGATTATTTATTAACTAAACGTTCGAATCGTTTGTCCAACGACGCATTTCGTTAGTGTGGATGTGGAAGACGTTTGCCCATCCAATAATTTCGTATGCCCACCCTTCAGAATCGAAAAAATAAAATAAAAACCGCGAAAATGAAGAGTTCCGAAGACGCGACCACGTATAAGTTCGATTTTTTCCGAAAATATTATCAAAATCGATCTTTCAACGATGCAGTCCTTTAGTCTAGATGTAGAAGACGTTTGCCCAGCCAATAATTTCGTATGCCCACCCTTCAGAATCGAAATAAAAAATAAAAACCGCGAAAATGAAGAGTTCCGAAGACGCGACCACGTATAAGTTCGATTATTTATTAACTAAACGTTCGAATCGTTTGTCCAACGACGCATTTCGTTAGTGTGGATGTGGAAGACGTTTGCCCATCCAATCATTTCGTATGCCCACCCTTCAGAATCGAAAAAAAAAATAAAAACCGCGAAAATGAAGAGTTCCGAAGACGCGACCACGTATAAGTTCGATTTTTTTCGAAAATATTATCAAAATCGATCTTTCAACGATGCAGTCCTTTAGTCTAGATGTAGAAGACGTTTGCCCACCCAATAATTTCGTATGCCCACCCTCCAGAATCGAATTAAAAATTAAAAACCGCGAAAGTGAAGAGTTCCGAAGACGCGACCACGTATAAGTTCGATTTTTTCCGAAAATATTATCAAAATCGATCTTTCAACGTGCAGTCCTTTAGTCTAGATGTAGAAGACGTTTGCCCACACAATAATTTCGTATGCCCACCCGTCAGAATCGAATAAAAAAATAAAAACCGCGAAAATGAAGATATCCGAAGACGCGACCACGTATAAGTTCGATTATTTATAAACTAAACGTTCGAATCGTTGGGCCAACGACGCATTTCGTTAGTGTAGATGTGGAAGGCGTTTGCCCATCCAATAGTTTCGTATGCCCACCCTTCAGGATCGAAATAAAAAATAAAAACCGCGAAAATGAAGAGTTCCGAAGACGCGACCACGTATAAGTTCGATATTTTCCGAAAATATTATCAAAATCGATCTTTCAACGATGCAGTCCTTTAGTCTAGATGTAGAAGACGTTTGCCCACCCAATAATTTCGTATGCCCACCATTCAGAATCGAAATAAAAAATAAAAACCGCGAAAATGAAGAGTTCCGAAGACGCGACCACGTATAAGTTTGATTATTTATAAACTAAACGTTCGAATCGTTTGTCCAACGACGCATTTCGTTAGTGTAGATGTGGAAGACGTTTGCACATCCAATAATTTCGTATGCCCACCCTTCAGAATCGAAATAAAAAATAAAAACCGCGAAAATGAAGAGTTCCGAAGACGCGACCACGTATAAGTTCGATTTTTTCCGAAAATATTATCAAAATCGATCTTTCAACGATGCAGTCCTTTAGTCTAGATGTAGAAGACGTTTGCCCAGCCAATAATTTCGTATGCCCACCCTTCAGAATCGAAATAAAAAATAAAAACCGCGAAAATGAAGAGTTCCGAAGACGCGACCACGTATAAGTTCGATTATTTATTAACTAAACGTTCGAATCGTTTGTCCAACGACGCATTTCGTTAGTGTGGATGTGGAAGACGTTTGCCCATCCAATCATTTCGTATGCCCACCCTTCAGAATCGAAAAAAAAAATAAAAACCGCGAAAATGAAGAGTTCCGAAGACGCGACCACGTATAAGTTCGATTTTTTTCGAAAATATTATCAAAATCGATCTTTCAACGATGCAGTCCTTTAGTCTAGATGTAGAAGACGTTTGCCCACCCAATAATTTCGTATGCCCACCCTCCAGAATCGAATTAAAAATTAAAAACCGCGAAAGTGAAGAGTTCCGAAGACGCGACCACGTATAAGTTCGATTTTTTCCGAAAATATTATCAAAATCGATCTTTCAACGTGCAGTCCTTTAGTCTAGATGTAGAAGACGTTTGCCCACACAATAATTTCGTATGCCCACCCGTCAGAATCGAATAAAAAAATAAAAACCGCGAAAATGAAGATATCCGAAGACGCGACCACGTATAAGTTCGATTATTTATAAACTAAACGTTCGAATCGTTGGGCCAACGACGCATTTCGTTAGTGTAGATGTGGAAGGCGTTTGCCCATCCAATAGTTTCGTATGCCCACCCTTCAGGATCGAAAAAAAAAATAAAAACCGCGAAAATGAAGAGTTCCGAAGACGCGACCACGTATAAGTTCGATTATTTATTAACTAAACGTTCGAATCGTTTGTCCAACGACGCATTTCGTTAGTGTAGATGTGGAAGACGTTTGCCCACCCAATAATTTCGTATGCGCACCCTTCAGAATCGAATTAAAAATTAAAAACCGCGAAAATGAAGAGTTCCGAAGACGCGACCACGTATAAGTTCGATTTTTTCCGAAAATATTATCAAAATCGATCTTTCAACGATGCAGTCCTTTAGTCTAGATGTAGAAGACGTTTGCCCAGCCAATAATTTCGTATGCCCACCCTTCAGAATCGAAATAAAAAATAAAAACCGCGAAAATGAAGAGTTCCGAAGACGCGACCACGTATAAGTTCGATTATTTATTAACTAAACGTTCGAATCGTTTGTCCAACGACGCATTTCGTTAGTGTGGATGTGGAAGACGTTTGCCCATCCAATCATTTCGTATGCCCACCCTTCAGAATCGAAAAAAAAAATAAAAACCGCGAAAATGAAGAGTTCCGAAGACGCGACCACGTATAAGTTCGATTTTTTTCGAAAATATTATCAAAATCGATCTTTCAACGATGCAGTCCTTTAGTCTAGATGTAGAAGACGTTTGCCCACCCAATAATTTCGTATGCCCACCCTCCAGAATCGAATTAAAAATTAAAAACCGCGAAAGTGAAGAGTTCCGAAGACGCGACCACGTATAAGTTCGATTTTTTCCGAAAATATTATCAAAATCGATCTTTCAACGTGCAGTCCTTTAGTCTAGATGTAGAAGACGTTTGCCCACACAATAATTTCGTATGCCCACCCGTCAGAATCGAATAAAAAAATAAAAACCGCGAAAATGAAGATATCCGAAGACGCGACCACGTATAAGTTCGATTATTTATAAACTAAACGTTCGAATCGTTGGGCCAACGACGCATTTCGTTAGTGTAGATGTGGAAGGCGTTTGCCCATCCAATAGTTTCGTATGCCCACCCTTCAGGATCGAAAAAAAAAATAAAAACCGCGAAAATGAAGAGTTCCGAAGACGCGACCACGTATAAGTTCGATTATTTATTAACTAAACGTTCGAATCGTTTGTCCAACGACGCAATTCGTCAGTGTAGATGTGGAAGACGTTTGCCCATCCAATAATTTCGTTTGCCCACCCTTCAGAATCGAATAAAAAAATAAAAACCGCGAAAATGAATAGTTCCGAAGACGCGACCACGTATAAGTTCGATTTTTTCCGAAAATATTATCAAAATCGATCTATCAACGATGCAGTCCGTTAGTGTAGATGTGGAAGACGTTTGCCCAGCCAATAATTTCGTATGCCCACCCTTCAGAACCGAAATAAAAAAATAAAAACCGCGAAAATGAAGAGTTCCGAAGACGCGACCACGTATAAGTTCGATTATTTATTAACTAAACGTTCGAATCGTTTGTCCAACGACGCATTTCGTTAGTGTGGATGTGGAAGACGTTTGCCCACCCAATAATTTCGTATGCCCACCCTCCAGAATCGAATTAAAAATTAAAAACCGCGAAAGTGAAGAGTTCCGAAGACGCGACCACGTATAAGTTCGATTATTTATTAACTAAACGTTCGAATCGTTTGTCCAACGACGCATTTCGTTAGTGTGGATGTGGAAGACGTTTGCCCATCCAATAATTTCGTATGCCCACCCTTCAGAATCGAAAAAAAAAATAAAAACCGCGAAAATGAAGAGTTCCGAGGACGCGACCACGTATAAGTTCGATTATTTATTAACTAAACGTTCGAATCGTTTGTCCAACGACGCATTTCGTCAGTGTAGATGTGGAAGACGTTTGCCCATCCAATAATTTCGTTTGCCCACCTTTCAGAATCGAATAAAAAAATAAAAACCGCGAAAATGAATAGTTCCGAAGACGCGACCACGTATAAGTTCGATTTTTTCCGAAAATATTATCAAAATCGATCTTTCAACGATGCAGTCCGTTAGTGTAGATGTGGAAGACGTTTGCCCAGCCAATAATTTCGTATGCCCACCCTTCAGAATCGAAATAAAAAATAAAAACCGCGAAAATGAAGAGTTCCGAAGACGCGACCACGTATAAGTTCGATTATTTATTAACTAAACGTTCGAATCGTTTGTCCAACGACGCATTTCGATAGTGTGGATGTGGAAGACGTTTGCCCAACCAATAATTTCGTATGCCCACCCTTCAGAATCGACAAAAAAAATAAAAACAGCGAAAATGAAGAGTTCCGAAGACGCGACCACGTATAAGTTCGATTATTTATTAACTAAATGTTCGAATCGTTTGTCCAACGACGCGTTTCGTTAGTGTGGATGTGGAAGACGTTTGCCCATCCAATAATTTCGTATGCCCACCCTTCAGAATCGAAAAAAAAAAGAAAAAACCGCGAAAATGAAGAGTTCCGAAGACGCGACCACGTATAAGTTCGATTATTTATTAACTAAACGTTCGAATCGTTTGTCCAACGACGCATTTCGTTAGTGTAGATGTGGAAGACGTTTGCCCATCCAATCATTTCGTATGCCCAACCTTCAGAATCGAAATAAAAAATAAAAACCGCGAAAATGAAGAGTTCCGAAGACGCGACCACGTATAAGTTCGATTTTTTTCGAAAATATTATCAAAATCGATCTTTCAACGATGCAGTCCTTTAGTCTAGATGTAGAAGACGTTTGCCCACCCAATAATTTCGTCTGCCCACCCTCCAGAATCGAATTAAAAATTAAAAACCGCGAAAATGAAGAGTTCCGAAGACGCGACCACGTATAAGTTCGATTATTTATTAACTAAACGTTCGAATCGTTTGTCCAACGACGCATTTCGTTAGTGTGGATGTGGAAGACGTTTGCCCATCCAATAATTTCGTATGCCCACCCTTCAGAATCGAAAAAAAAAATAAAAACCGCGAAAATGAAGAGTTCCGAAGACGCGACCACGTATAAGTTCGATTTTTTCCGAAAATATTATCAAAATCGATCTTTCAACGATGCAGTCCTTTAGTCTAGATGTAGAAGACGTTTGCCCAGCCAATAATTTCGTATGCCCACCCTTCAGAATCGAAATAAAAAATAAAAACCGCGAAAATGAAGAGTTCCGAAGACGCGGCCACGTATAAGTTCGATTATTTATTAACTAAACGTTCGAATCGTTTGTCCAACGACGCATTTCGTTAGTGTGGATGTGGAAGACGTTTGCCCATCCAATCATTTCGTATGCCCACCCTTCAGAATCGAAAAAAAAAATAAAAACCGCGAAAATGAAGAGTTCCGAAGACGCGACCACGTATAAGTTCGATTTTTTTCGAAAATATTATCAAAATCGATCTTTCAACGATGCAGTCCTTTAGTCTAGATGTAGAAGACGTTTGCCCACCCAATAATTTCGTATGCCCACCCTCCAGAATCGAATTAAAAATTAAAAACCGCGAAAGTGAAGAGTTCCGAAGACGCGACCACGTATAAGTTCGATTTTTTCCGAAAATATTATCAAAATCGATCTTTCAACGTGCAGTCCTTTAGTCTAGATGTAGAAGACGTTTGCCCACACAATAATTTCGTATGCCCACCCGTCAGAATCGAATAAAAAAATAAAAACCGCGAAAATGAAGATATCCGAAGACGCGACCACGTATAAGTTCGATTATTTATAAACTAAACGTTCGAATCGTTGGGCCAACGACGCATTTCGTTAGTGTAGATGTGGAAGGCGTTTGCCCATCCAATAGTTTCGTATGCCCACCCTTCAGGATCGAAAAAAAAAATAAAAACCGCGAAAATGAAGAGTTCCGAAGACGCGACCACGTATAAGTTCGATTATTTATTAACTAAACGTTCGAATCGTTTGTCCAACGACGCATTTCGTTAGTGTAGATGTGGAAGACGTTTGCCCACCCAATAATTTCGTATGCGCACCCTTCAGAATCGAATTAAAAATTAAAAACCGCGAAAATGAAGAGTTCCGAAGACGCGACCACGTATAAGTTCGATTTTTTCCGAAAATATTATCAAAATCGATCTTTCAACGATGCAGTCCTTTAGTCTAGATGTAGAAGACGTTTGCCCAGCCAATAATTTCGTATGCCCACCCTTCAGAATCGAAATAAAAAATAAAAACCGCGAAAATGAAGAGTTCCGAAGACGCGACCACGTATAAGTTCGATTATTTATTAACTAAACGTTCGAATCGTTTGTCCAACGACGCATTTCGTTAGTGTGGATGTGGAAGACGTTTGCCCATCCAATCATTTCGTATGCCCACCCTTCAGAATCGAAAAAAAAAATAAAAACCGCGAAAATGAAGAGTTCCGAAGACGCGACCACGTATAAGTTCGATTTTTTTCGAAAATATTATCAAAATCGATCTTTCAACGATGCAGTCCTTTAGTCTAGATGTAGAAGACGTTTGCCCACCCAATAATTTCGTATGCCCACCCTCCAGAATCGAATTAAAAATTAAAAACCGCGAAAGTGAAGAGTTCCGAAGACGCGACCACGTATAAGTTCGATTTTTTCCGAAAATATTATCAAAATCGATCTTTCAACGTGCAGTCCTTTAGTCTAGATGTAGAAGACGTTTGCCCACACAATAATTTCGTATGCCCACCCGTCAGAATCGAATAAAAAAATAAAAACCGCGAAAATGAAGATATCCGAAGACGCGACCACGTATAAGTTCGATTATTTATAAACTAAACGTTCGAATCGTTGGGCCAACGACGCATTTCGTTAGTGTAGATGTGGAAGGCGTTTGCCCATCCAATAGTTTCGTATGCCCACCCTTCAGGATCGAAAAAAAAAATAAAAACCGCGAAAATGAAGAGTTCCGAAGACGCGACCACGTATAAGTTCGATTATTTATTAACTAAACGTTCGAATCGTTTGTCCAACGACGCAATTCGTCAGTGTAGATGTGGAAGACGTTTGCCCATCCAATAATTTCGTTTGCCCACCCTTCAGAATCGAATAAAAAAATAAAAACCGCGAAAATGAATAGTTCCGAAGACGCGACCACGTATAAGTTCGATTTTTTCCGAAAATATTATCAAAATCGATCTATCAACGATGCAGTCCGTTAGTGTAGATGTGGAAGACGTTTGCCCAGCCAATAATTTCGTATGCCCACCCTTCAGAACCGAAATAAAAAAATAAAAACCGCGAAAATGAAGAGTTCCGAAGACGCGACCACGTATAAGTTCGATTATTTATTAACTAAACGTTCGAATCGTTTGTCCAACGACGCATTTCGTTAGTGTGGATGTGGAAGACGTTTGCCCACCCAATAATTTCGTATGCCCACCCTCCAGAATCGAATTAAAAATTAAAAACCGCGAAAGTGAAGAGTTCCGAAGACGCGACCACGTATAAGTTCGATTATTTATTAACTAAACGTTCGAATCGTTTGTCCAACGACGCATTTCGTTAGTGTGGATGTGGAAGACGTTTGCCCATCCAATAATTTCGTATGCCCACCCTTCAGAATCGAAAAAAAAAATAAAAACCGCGAAAATGAAGAGTTCCGAGGACGCGACCACGTATAAGTTCGATTATTTATTAACTAAACGTTCGAATCGTTTGTCCAACGACGCATTTCGTCAGTGTAGATGTGGAAGACGTTTGCCCATCCAATAATTTCGTTTGCCCACCTTTCAGAATCGAATAAAAAAATAAAAACCGCGAAAATGAATAGTTCCGAAGACGCGACCACGTATAAGTTCGATTTTTTCCGAAAATATTATCAAAATCGATCTTTCAACGATGCAGTCCGTTAGTGTAGATGTGGAAGACGTTTGCCCAGCCAATAATTTCGTATGCCCACCCTTCAGAATCGAAATAAAAAATAAAAACCGCGAAAATGAAGAGTTCCGAAGACGCGACCACGTATAAGTTCGATTATTTATTAACTAAACGTTCGAATCGTTTGTCCAACGACGCATTTCGATAGTGTGGATGTGGAAGACGTTTGCCCAACCAATAATTTCGTATGCCCACCCTTCAGAATCGACAAAAAAAATAAAAACAGCGAAAATGAAGAGTTCCGAAGACGCGACCACGTATAAGTTCGATTATTTATTAACTAAATGTTCGAATCGTTTGTCCAACGACGCGTTTCGTTAGTGTGGATGTGGAAGACGTTTGCCCATCCAATAATTTCGTATGCCCACCCTTCAGAATCGAAAAAAAAAAGAAAAAACCGCGAAAATGAAGAGTTCCGAAGACGCGACCACGTATAAGTTCGATTATTTATTAACTAAACGTTCGAATCGTTTGTCCAACGACGCATTTCGTTAGTGTAGATGTGGAAGACGTTTGCCCATCCAATCATTTCGTATGCCCAACCTTCAGAATCGAAATAAAAAATAAAAACCGCGAAAATGAAGAGTTCCGAAGACGCGACCACGTATAAGTTCGATTTTTTTCGAAAATATTATCAAAATCGATCTTTCAACGATGCAGTCCTTTAGTCTAGATGTAGAAGACGTTTGCCCACCCAATAATTTCGTCTGCCCACCCTCCAGAATCGAATTAAAAATTAAAAACCGCGAAAATGAAGAGTTCCGAAGACGCGACCACGTATAAGTTCGATTATTTATTAACTAAACGTTCGAATCGTTTGTCCAACGACGCATTTCGTTAGTGTGGATGTGGAAGACGTTTGCCCATCCAATAATTTCGTATGCCCACCCTTCAGAATCGAAAAAAAAAATAAAAACCGCGAAAATGAAGAGTTCCGAAGACGCGACCACGTATAAGTTCGATTTTTTCCGAAAATATTATCAAAATCGATCTTTCAACGATGCAGTCCTTTAGTCTAGATGTAGAAGACGTTTGCCCAGCCAATAATTTCGTATGCCCACCCTTCAGAATCGAAATAAAAAATAAAAACCGCGAAAATGAAGAGTTCCGAAGACGCGGCCACGTATAAGTTCGATTATTTATTAACTAAACGTTCGAATCGTTTGTCCAACGACGCATTTCGTTAGTGTGGATGTGGAAGACGTTTGCCCACCCAATAATTTCGTATGCCCACCCTCCAGAATCGAATTAAAAATTAAAAACCGCGAAAGTGAAGAGTTCCGAAGACGCGACCACGTATAAGTTCGATTATTTATTAACTAAACGTTCGAATCGTTTGTCCAACGACGCATTTCGTTAGTGTGGATGTGGAAGACGTTTGCCCATCCAATAATTTCGTATGCCCACCCTTCAGACTCGAAAAAAAAAAATAAAAACCGCGAAAATGAAGAGTTCCGAAGACGCGACCACGTATAAGTTCGATTATTTATTAACTAAACGTTCGAATCGTTTGTCCAACGACGCATTTCGTTAGTGTGGATGTGGAAGACGTTTGCCCATCCAATAATTTCGTATGCCCACCCTTCAGAATCGAAATAAAAAATAAAAACCGCGAAAATGAAGAGTTCCGAAGACGCGACCACGTATAAGTTCGATTATTTATTAACTAAACGTTCGAATCGTTTGTCCAAGGATGCAGTCCTTTAGTCTAGATGTAGAAGACGTTTGCCCACCCAATAATTTCGTATGCCCACCCTTCAGAATCGAATTAAAAATTAAAAACCGCGAAAATGAAGAGTTCCGGACACGCGACCACGTATAAGTTCGATTATTTATTAACTAAACGTTCGAATCGTTTGTCCAACGATGCAGTCCTTTAGTCTAGATGTAGAAGACGTTTGCCCACCCAATAATTTCGTATGCCCACCCTTCAGAATCGAATTAAAAATTAAAAACCGCGAAAATGAAGAGTTCCGGACACGCGACCACGTATAAGTTCGATTATTTATAAACTAAACGTTCGAATCGTTTGTCCAACGACGCATTTCGTTAGTGTAGATGTGGAAGGCGTTTGCCCATCCAATAATTTCGTATGCCCACCCTTCAGAATCGAAATAAAAAATAAAAACCTCGAAAATGAAGAGTTCCGAAGACGCGACCACGTAAAACTTCGATTATTTATTAACTAAACGTTCGAATCATTTGTCCAACGACGCATTTCGTTAGTTTAGATGTGGAAGACGTTTGCCCACCCAATAATTTCGTATGCCCACCCTTCAGAATCGAAATAAAATATAAAAACCGCGAAAATGAAGAGTTCCGAAGACGCGACCACGTATAAGTTCGATATTTTCCGAAAATATTATCAAACTCGATCTTTCAACGATGCAGTCCTTTAGTCTAGATGTAGAAGACGTTTGCCCACCCAATAATTTCGTATGCCCACCCTTCAGAATCGAAAAAAAAAGTAAAAACCGCGAAAATGAAGAGTTCCGAAGACGCGACCACGTATAAGTTCGATTATTTATTAACTAAACGTTCGAATCGTTTGTCCAACGACGCATTTCGTTAGTGTAGATGTGGAAGACGTTTGCCCATCCAATAATTTCGTATGCCCACCCTTCAGAATCGAAATAAAAAATAAAAACCGCGAAAATGAAGAGTTCCGAAGACGCGACCACGTATAAGTTCGATTATTTATTAACTAAATGTTCGAATCGTTTGTCCAACGACGCATTTCGTTAGTGTGGATGTAGAAGACGTTTGCCCACCCAATAATTTCGTCTGCCCACCCTCCAGAATCGAATTAAAAATTAAAAACCGCGAAAATGAAGAGTTCCGAAGACGCGACCACGTATAAGTTCGATTATTTATTAACTAAACGTTCGAATCGTTTGTCCAACGACGCATTTCGTTAGTGTGGATGTGGAAGACGTTTGCCCATCCAATAATTTCGTATGCCCACCCTTCGGAATCGAAAAAAAAAATAAAAACCGCGAAAATGAAGAGTTCCGAAGACGCGACCACGTATAAGTTCGATTTTTTCCGAAAATATTATCAAAATCGATCTTTCAACGATGCAGTCCTTTAGTCTAGATGTAGAAGACGTTTGCCCAGCCAATAATTTCGTATGCCCACCCTTCAGAATCGAAATAAAAAATAAAAACCGCGAAAATGAAGAGTTCCGAAGACGCGACCACGTATAAGTTCGATTATTTATTAACTAAACGTTCGAATCGTTTGTCCAACGACGCATTTCGTTAGTGTGGATGTGGAAGACGTTTGCCCAACCAATAATTTCGTATGCCCACCCTTCAGAATCGAAAAAAAAAATAAAAACCGCGAAAATGAAGAGTTCCGAAGACGCGACCACGTATAAGTTCGATTATTTATTAACTAAACGTTCGAATCGTTTGTCCAACGACGCATTTCGTTAGTGTAGATGTGGAAGACGTTTGCCCATCCAATCATTTCGTATGCCCACCCTTCAGAATCGAAATAAAAAATAAAAACCGCGAAAATGAAGAGTTCCGAAGACGCGACCACGTATAAGTTCGATTTTTTTCGAAAATATTATCAAAATCGATCTTTCAACGATGCAGTCCTTTAGTCTAGATGTAGAAGACGTTTGCCCATCCAATAATTTCGTATGCCCACCCTTCAGAATCGAAAAAAAAAATAAAAACCGCGAAAATGAAGAGTTCCGAAGACGCGACCACGTATAAGTTCGATTATTTATTAACTAAACGTTCGAATCGTTTGTCCAACGACGCAATTCGTCAGTGTAGATGTGGAAGACGTTTGCCCATCCAATAATTTCGTTTGCCCACCCTTCAGAATCGAATAAAAAAATAAAAACCGCGAAAATGAATAGTTCCGAAGACGCGACCACGTATAAGTTCGATTTTTTCCGAAAATATTATCAAAATCGATCTATCAACGATGCAGTCCGTTAGTGTAGATGTGGAAGACGTTTGCCCAGCCAATAATTTCGTATGCCCACCTTTCAGAACCGAAATAAAAAAATAAAAACCGCGAAAATGAAGAGTTCCGAAGACGCGACCACGTATAAGTTCGATTATTTATTAACTAAACGTTCGAATCGTTTGTCCAACGACGCATTTCGTTAGTGTGGATGTGGAAGACGTTTGCCCACCCAATAATTTCGTATGCCCACCCTCCAGAATCGAATTAAAAATTAAAAACCGCGAAAGTGAAGAGTTCCGAAGACGCGACCACGTATAAGTTCGATTATTTATTAACTAAACGTTCGAATCGTTTGTCCAACGACGCATTTCGTTAGTGTGGATGTGGAAGACGTTTGCCCATCCAATAATTTCGTATGCCCACCCTTCAGAATCGAAAAAAAAAATAAAAACCGCGAAAATGAAGAGTTCCGAGGACGCGACCACGTATAAGTTCGATTATTTATTAACTAAACGTTCGAATCGTTTGTCCAACGACGCATTTCGTCAGTGTAGATGTGGAAGACGTTTGCCCATCCAATAATTTCGTTTGCCCACCTTTCAGAATCGAATAAAAAAATAAAAACCGCGAAAATGAAGAGTTCCGAAGACGCGACCACGTATAAGTTCGATTTTTTTCGAAAATATTATCAAAATCGATCTTTCAACGATGCAGTCCTTTAGTCTAGATGTAGAAGACGTTTGCCCACCCAATAATTTCGTCTGCCCACCCTCCAGAATCGAATTAAAAATTAAAAACCGCGAAAATGAAGAGTTCCGAAGACGCGACCACGTATAAGTTCGATTATTTATTAACTAAACGTTCGAATCGTTTGTCCAACGACGCATTTCGTTAGTGTGGATGTGGAAGACGTTTGCCCATCCAATAATTTCGTATGCCCACCCTTCAGAATCGAAAAAAAAAATAAAAACCGCGAAAATGAAGAGTTCCGAAGACGCGACCACGTATAAGTTCGATTTTTTCCGAAAATATTATCAAAATCGATCTTTCAACGATGCAGTCCTTTAGTCTAGATGTAGAAGACGTTTGCCCAGCCAATAATTTCGTATGCCCACCCTTCAGAATCGAAATAAAAAATAAAAACCGCGAAAATGAAGAGTTCCGAAGACGCGGCCACGTATAAGTTCGATTATTTATTAACTAAACGTTCGAATCGTTTGTCCAACGACGCATTTCGTTAGTGTGGATGTGGAAGACGTTTGCCCACCCAATAATTTCGTATGCCCACCCTCCAGAATCGAATTAAAAATTAAAAACCGCGAAAGTGAAGAGTTCCGAAGACGCGACCACGTATAAGTTCGATTATTTATTAACTAAACGTTCGAATCGTTTGTCCAACGACGCATTTCGTTAGTGTGGATGTGGAAGACGTTTGCCCATCCAATAATTTCGTATGCCCACCCTTCAGACTCGAAAAAAAAAAATAAAAACCGCGAAAATGAAGAGTTCCGAAGACGCGACCACGTATAAGTTCGATTATTTATTAACTAAACGTTCGAATCGTTTGTCCAACGACGCATTTCGTTAGTGTGGATGTGGAAGACGTTTGCCCATCCAATAATTTCGTATGCCCACCCTTCAGAATCGAAATAAAAAATAAAAACCGCGAAAATGAAGAGTTCCGAAGACGCGACCACGTATAAGTTCGATTATTTATTAACTAAACGTTCGAATCGTTTGTCCAAGGATGCAGTCCTTTAGTCTAGATGTAGAAGACGTTTGCCCACCCAATAATTTCGTATGCCCACCCTTCAGAATCGAATTAAAAATTAAAAACCGCGAAAATGAAGAGTTCCGGACACGCGACCACGTATAAGTTCGATTATTTATTAACTAAACGTTCGAATCGTTTGTCCAACGATGCAGTCCTTTAGTCTAGATGTAGAAGACGTTTGCCCACCCAATAATTTCGTATGCCCACCCTTCAGAATCGAATTAAAAATTAAAAACCGCGAAAATGAAGAGTTCCGGACACGCGACCACGTATAAGTTCGATTATTTATAAACTAAACGTTCGAATCGTTTGTCCAACGACGCATTTCGTTAGTGTAGATGTGGAAGGCGTTTGCCCATCCAATAATTTCGTATGCCCACCCTTCAGAATCGAAATAAAAAATAAAAACCTCGAAAATGAAGAGTTCCGAAGACGCGACCACGTAAAACTTCGATTATTTATTAACTAAACGTTCGAATCATTTGTCCAACGACGCATTTCGTTAGTTTAGATGTGGAAGACGTTTGCCCACCCAATAATTTCGTATGCCCACCCTTCAGAATCGAAATAAAATATAAAAACCGCGAAAATGAAGAGTTCCGAAGACGCGACCACGTATAAGTTCGATATTTTCCGAAAATATTATCAAACTCGATCTTTCAACGATGCAGTCCTTTAGTCTAGATGTAGAAGACGTTTGCCCACCCAATAATTTCGTATGCCCACCCTTCAGAATCGAAAAAAAAAGTAAAAACCGCGAAAATGAAGAGTTCCGAAGACGCGACCACGTATAAGTTCGATTATTTATTAACTAAACGTTCGAATCGTTTGTCCAACGACGCATTTCGTTAGTGTAGATGTGGAAGACGTTTGCCCATCCAATAATTTCGTATGCCCACCCTTCAGAATCGAAATAAAAAATAAAAACCGCGAAAATGAAGAGTTCCGAAGACGCGACCACGTATAAGTTCGATTATTTATTAACTAAATGTTCGAATCGTTTGTCCAACGACGCATTTCGTTAGTGTGGATGTAGAAGACGTTTGCCCACCCAATAATTTCGTCTGCCCACCCTCCAGAATCGAATTAAAAATTAAAAACCGCGAAAATGAAGAGTTCCGAAGACGCGACCACGTATAAGTTCGATTATTTATTAACTAAACGTTCGAATCGTTTGTCCAACGACGCATTTCGTTAGTGTGGATGTGGAAGACGTTTGCCCATCCAATAATTTCGTATGCCCACCCTTCGGAATCGAAAAAAAAAATAAAAACCGCGAAAATGAAGAGTTCCGAAGACGCGACCACGTATAAGTTCGATTTTTTCCGAAAATATTATCAAAATCGATCTTTCAACGATGCAGTCCTTTAGTCTAGATGTAGAAGACGTTTGCCCAGCCAATAATTTCGTATGCCCACCCTTCAGAATCGAAATAAAAAATAAAAACCGCGAAAATGAAGAGTTCCGAAGACGCGACCACGTATAAGTTCGATTATTTATTAACTAAACGTTCGAATCGTTTGTCCAACGACGCATTTCGTTAGTGTGGATGTGGAAGACGTTTGCCCAACCAATAATTTCGTATGCCCACCCTTCAGAATCGAAAAAAAAAATAAAAACCGCGAAAATGAAGAGTTCCGAAGACGCGACCACGTATAAGTTCGATTATTTATTAACTAAACGTTCGAATCGTTTGTCCAACGACGCATTTCGTTAGTGTAGATGTGGAAGACGTTTGCCCATCCAATCATTTCGTATGCCCACCCTTCAGAATCGAAATAAAAAATAAAAACCGCGAAAATGAAGAGTTCCGAAGACGCGACCACGTATAAGTTCGATTTTTTTCGAAAATATTATCAAAATCGATCTTTCAACGATGCAGTCCTTTAGTCTAGATGTAGAAGACGTTTGCCCATCCAATAATTTCGTATGCCCACCCTTCAGAATCGAAAAAAAAAATAAAAACCGCGAAAATGAAGAGTTCCGAAGACGCGACCACGTATAAGTTCGATTATTTATTAACTAAACGTTCGAATCGTTTGTCCAACGACGCAATTCGTCAGTGTAGATGTGGAAGACGTTTGCCCATCCAATAATTTCGTTTGCCCACCCTTCAGAATCGAATAAAAAAATAAAAACCGCGAAAATGAATAGTTCCGAAGACGCGACCACGTATAAGTTCGATTTTTTCCGAAAATATTATCAAAATCGATCTATCAACGATGCAGTCCGTTAGTGTAGATGTGGAAGACGTTTGCCCAGCCAATAATTTCGTATGCCCACCTTTCAGAACCGAAATAAAAAAATAAAAACCGCGAAAATGAAGAGTTCCGAAGACGCGACCACGTATAAGTTCGATTATTTATTAACTAAACGTTCGAATCGTTTGTCCAACGACGCATTTCGTTAGTGTGGATGTGGAAGACGTTTGCCCACCCAATAATTTCGTATGCCCACCCTCCAGAATCGAATTAAAAATTAAAAACCGCGAAAGTGAAGAGTTCCGAAGACGCGACCACGTATAAGTTCGATTATTTATTAACTAAACGTTCGAATCGTTTGTCCAACGACGCATTTCGTTAGTGTGGATGTGGAAGACGTTTGCCCATCCAATAATTTCGTATGCCCACCCTTCAGAATCGAAAAAAAAAATAAAAACCGCGAAAATGAAGAGTTCCGAGGACGCGACCACGTATAAGTTCGATTATTTATTAACTAAACGTTCGAATCGTTTGTCCAACGACGCATTTCGTCAGTGTAGATGTGGAAGACGTTTGCCCATCCAATAATTTCGTTTGCCCACCTTTCAGAATCGAATAAAAAAATAAAAACCGCGAAAATGAATAGTTCCGAAGACGCGACCACGTATAAGTTCGATTTTTTCCGAAAATATTATCAAAATCGATCTTTCAACGATGCAGTCCGTTAGTGTAGATGTGGAAGACGTTTGCCCAGCCAATAATTTCGTATGCCCACCCTTCAGAATCGAAATAAAAAATAAAAACCGCGAAAATGAAGAGTTCCGAAGACGCGACCACGTATAAGTTCGATTATTTATTAACTAAACGTTCGAATCGTTTGTCCAACGACGCATTTCGATAGTGTGGATGTGGAAGACGTTTGCCCAACCAATAATTTCGTATGCCCACCCTTCAGAATCGAAAAAAAAAATAAAAACAGCGAAAATGAAGAGTTCCGAAGACGCGACCACGTATAAGTTCGATTTTTTCCGAAAATATTATCAAAATCGATCTTTCAACGATGCAGTCCTTTAGTCTAGATGTAGAAGACGTTTGCCCAGCCAATAATTTCGTATGCCCACCCTTCAGAATCGAAATAAAAAATAAAAACCGCGAAAATGAAGAGTTCCGAAGACGCGACCACGTATAAGTTCGATTATTTATTAACTAAACGTTCGAATCGTTTGTCCAACGACGCATTTCGTTAGTGTGGATGTGGAAGACGTTTGCCCAACCAATAATTTCGTATGCCCACCCTTCAGAATCGAAAAAAAAAATAAAAACCGCGAAAATGAAGAGTTCCGAAGACGCGACCACGTATAAGTTCGATTATTTATTAACTAAACGTTCGAATCGTTTGTCCAACGACGCATTTCGTTAGTGTAGATGTGGAAGACGTTTGCCCATCCAATCATTTCGTATGCCCACCCTTCAGAATCGAAATAAAAAATAAAAACCGCGAAAATGAAGAGTTCCGAAGACGCGACCACGTATAAGTTCGATTTTTTTCGAAAATATTATCAAAATCGATCTTTCAACGATGCAGTCCTTTAGTCTAGATGTAGAAGACGTTTGCCCATCCAATAATTTCGTATGCCCACCCTTCAGAATCGAAAAAAAAAATAAAAACCGCGAAAATGAAGAGTTCCGAAGACGCGACCACGTATAAGTTCGATTATTTATTAACTAAACGTTCGAATCGTTTGTCCAACGACGCAATTCGTCAGTGTAGATGTGGAAGACGTTTGCCCATCCAATAATTTCGTTTGCCCACCCTTCAGAATCGAATAAAAAAATAAAAACCGCGAAAATGAATAGTTCCGAAGACGCGACCACGTATAAGTTCGATTTTTTCCGAAAATATTATCAAAATCGATCTATCAACGATGCAGTCCGTTAGTGTAGATGTGGAAGACGTTTGCCCAGCCAATAATTTCGTATGCCCACCTTTCAGAACCGAAATAAAAAAATAAAAACCGCGAAAATGAAGAGTTCCGAAGACGCGACCACGTATAAGTTCGATTATTTATTAACTAAACGTTCGAATCGTTTGTCCAACGACGCATTTCGTTAGTGTGGATGTGGAAGACGTTTGCCCACCCAATAATTTCGTATGCCCACCCTCCAGAATCGAATTAAAAATTAAAAACCGCGAAAGTGAAGAGTTCCGAAGACGCGACCACGTATAAGTTCGATTATTTATTAACTAAACGTTCGAATCGTTTGTCCAACGACGCATTTCGTTAGTGTGGATGTGGAAGACGTTTGCCCATCCAATAATTTCGTATGCCCACCCTTCAGAATC
Organism: Andrena praecox; assembly: GCA_963932275.1. Classification (NCBI taxonomy): domain Eukaryota; kingdom Metazoa; phylum Arthropoda; class Insecta; order Hymenoptera; family Andrenidae; genus Andrena; species Andrena praecox. The sequence continues at coordinate 26,338,797 of OZ010732.1, forward strand.
GAAAAAAAAAATAAAAACCGCGAAAATGAAGAGTTCCGAGGACGCGACCACGTATAAGTTCGATTATTTATTAACTAAACGTTCGAATCGTTTGTCCAACGACGCATTTCGTCAGTGTAGATGTGGAAGACGTTTGCCCATCCAATAATTTCGTTTGCCCACCTTTCAGAATCGAATAAAAAAATAAAAACCGCGAAAATGAATAGTTCCGAAGACGCGACCACGTATAAGTTCGATTTTTTCCGAAAATATTATCAAAATCGATCTTTCAACGATGCAGTCCGTTAGTGTAGATGTGGAAGACGTTTGCCCAGCCAATAATTTCGTATGCCCACCCTTCAGAATCGAAATAAAAAATAAAAACCGCGAAAATGAAGAGTTCCGAAGACGCGACCACGTATAAGTTCGATTATTTATTAACTAAACGTTCGAATCGTTTGTCCAACGACGCATTTCGATAGTGTGGATGTGGAAGACGTTTGCCCAACCAATAATTTCGTATGCCCACCCTTCAGAATCGAAAAAAAAAATAAAAACAGCGAAAATGAAGAGTTCCGAAGACGCGACCACGTATAAGTTCGATTATTTATTAACTAAATGTTCGAATCGTTTGTCCAACGACGCGTTTCGTTAGTGTGGATGTGGAAGACGTTTGCCCATCCAATAATTTCGTATGCCCACCCTTCAGAATCGAAAAAAAAAAGAAAAAACCGCGAAAATGAAGAGTTCCGAAGACGCGACCACGTATAAGTTCGATTATTTATTAACTAAACGTTCGAATCGTTTGTCCAACGACGCATTTCGTTAGTGTAGATGTGGAAGACGTTTGCCCATCCAATCATTTCGTATGCCCAACCTTCAGAATCGAAATAAAAAATAAAAACCGCGAAAATGAAGAGTTCCGAAGACGCGACCACGTATAAGTTCGATTTTTTTCGAAAATATTATCAAAATCGATCTTTCAACGATGCAGTCCTTTAGTCTAGATGTAGAAGACGTTTGCCCACCCAATAATTTCGTCTGCCCACCCTCCAGAATCGAATTAAAAATTAAAAACCGCGAAAATGAAGAGTTCCGAAGACGCGACCACGTATAAGTTCGATTATTTATTAACTAAACGTTCGAATCGTTTGTCCAACGACGCATTTCGTTAGTGTGGATGTGGAAGACGTTTGCCCATCCAATAATTTCGTATGCCCACCCTTCAGAATCGAAAAAAAAAATAAAAACCGCGAAAATGAAGAGTTCCGAAGACGCGACCACGTATAAGTTCGATTTTTTCCGAAAATATTATCAAAATCGATCTTTCAACGATGCAGTCCTTTAGTCTAGATGTAGAAGACGTTTGCCCAGCCAATAATTTCGTATGCCCACCCTTCAGAATCGAAATAAAAAATAAAAACCGCGAAAATGAAGAGTTCCGAAGACGCGGCCACGTATAAGTTCGATTATTTATTAACTAAACGTTCGAATCGTTTGTCCAACGACGCATTTCGTTAGTGTGGATGTGGAAGACGTTTGCCCACCCAATAATTTCGTATGCCCACCCTCCAGAATCGAATTAAAAATTAAAAACCGCGAAAGTGAAGAGTTCCGAAGACGCGACCACGTATAAGTTCGATTATTTATTAACTAAACGTTCGAATCGTTTGTCCAACGACGCATTTCGTTAGTGTGGATGTGGAAGACGTTTGCCCATCCAATAATTTCGTATGCCCACCCTTCAGAATCGAAAAAAAAAAATAAAAACCGCGAAAATGAAGAGTTCCGAAGACGCGACCACGTATAAGTTCGATTATTTATTAACTAAACGTTCGAATCGTTTGTCCAACGACGCATTTCGTCAGTGTAGATGTGGAAGACGTTTGCCCATCCAATAATTTCGTTTGCCCACCTTTCAGAATCGAATAAAAAAATAAAAACCGCGAAAATGAATAGTTCCGAAGACGCGACCACGTATAAGTTCGATTTTTTCCGAAAATATTATCAAAATCGATCTTTCAACGATGCAGTGCGTTAGTGTAGATGTGGAAGACGTTTGCCCAGCCAATAATTTCGTATGCCCACCCTTCAGAATCGAAATAAAAAATAAAAACCGCGAAAATGAAGAGTTCCGAAGACGCGACCACGTATAAGTTCGATTATTTATTAACTAAACGTTCGAATCGTTTGTCCAACGACGCATTTCGTTAGTGTGGATGTGGAAGACGTTTGCCCAACCAATAATTTCGTATGCCCACCCTTCAGAATCGAAATAAAAAATAAAAACCGCGAAAATGAAGAGTTCCGAAGACGCGACCACGTATAAGTTCGATTTTTTTCGAAAATATTATCAAAATCGATCTTTCAACGATGCAGTCCATTAGTCTAGATGTAGAAGACGTTTGCCCATCCAATAATTTCGTATGCCCACCCTTCAGAATCGAAAAAAAATAAATAAAAACCGCGAAAATGAAGAGTTCCGAAGACGCGACCACGTATCAGTTCGATTATTTATTAACTAAACGTTAGAATAGTTTGTCCAACGACGCATTTCGTTAGTGTGGATGTGGAAGACGTTTGCCCATGCAATAATTTCGTATGCCCACCCTTCAGAATCGAAATAAAAAATAAAAACCGCGAAAATGAAGAGTTCCGAAGACGCGACCACGTATAAGTTCGATTTTTTTCGAAAATATTATGAAAATCGATCTTTCAACGATGCAGTCCTTTAGTCTAGATGTAGAAGACGTTTGCCCACCCAATAATTTCGTATGCCCACCCTCCAGAATCGAATTAAAAATTAAAAACCGCGAAAGTGAAGAGTTCCGAAGACGCGACCACGTATAAGTTCGATTATTTATTAACTAAACGTTCGAATCGTTTGTCCAACGACGCATTTCGTTAGTGTGGATGTGGAAGACGTTTGCCCATCCAATAATTTCGTATGCCCACCCTTCAGAATCGAAAAAAAAAATAAAAACCGCGAAAATGAAGAGTTCCGAAGACGCGACCACGTATAAGTTCGATTATTTATTAACTAAACGTTCGAATCGTTTGTCCAACGACGCATTTCGTCAGTGTAGATGTGGAAGACGTTTGCCCATCCAATAATTTCGTTTGCCCACCTTTCAGAATCGAATAAAAAAATAAAAACCGCGAAAATGAATAGTTCCGAAGACGCGACCACGTATAAGTTCGATTTTTTCCGAAAATATTATCAAAATCGATCTTTCAACGATGCAGTCCGTTAGTGTAGATGTGGAAGACGTTTGCCCAGCCAATAATTTCGTATGCCCACCCTTCAGAACCGAAATAAAAAAATAAAAACCGCGAAAATGAAGAGTTCCGAAGACGCGACCACGTATAAGTTCGATTATTTATTAACTAAACGTTCGAATCGTTTGTCCAACGACGCATTTCGTTAGTGTGGATGTGGAAGACGTTTGCCCAACCAATAATTTCGTATGCCCACCCTTCAGAATCGAAAAAAAAAATAAAAACCGCGAAAATGAAGAGTTCCGAAGACGCGACCACGTATAAGTTCGATTATTTATTAACTAAACGTTCGAATCGTTTGTCCAACGACGCATTTCGTTAGTGTGGATGTGGAAGACGTTTGCCCATGCAATCATTTCGTATGCCCACCCTTCAGAATCGAAATAAAAAATAAAAACCGCGAAAATGAAGAGTTCCGAAGACGCGACCACGTATAAGTTCGATTTTTTTCGAAAATATTATCAAAATCGATCTTTCAACGATGCAGTCCTTTAGTCTAGATGTAGAAGACGTTTGCCCATCCAATAATTTCGTATGCCCACCCTTCAGAATCGAAAAAAAAAATAAAAACCGCGAAAATGAAGAGTTCCGAAGACGCGACCACGTATAAGTTCGATTATTTATTAACTAAACGTTAGAATAGTTTGTCCAACGACGCATTTCGTTAGTGTGGATGTGGAAGACGTTTGCCCATGCAATAATTTCGTATGCCCACCCTTCAGAATCGAAATAAAAAATAAAAACCGCGAAAATGAAGAGTTCCGAAGACGCGACCACGTATAAGTTCGATTTTTTTCGAAAATATTATGAAAATCGATCTTTCAACGATGCAGTCCTTTAGTCTAGATGTAGAAGACGTTTGCCCACCCAATAATTTCGTCTGCCCACCCTCCAGAATCGAATTAAAAATTAAAAACCGCGAAAGTGAAGAGTTCCGAAGACGCGACCACGTATAAGTTCGATTATTTATTAACTAAACGTTCGAATCGTTTGTCCAACGACGCATTTCGTTAGTGTGGATGTGGAAGACGTTTGCCCATCCAATAATTTCGTATGCCCACCCTTCAGAACCGAAATAAAAAAATAAAAACCGCGAAAATGAAGAGTTCCGAAGACGCGACCACGTATAAGTTCGATTATTTATTAACTAAACGTTCGAATCGTTTGTCCAACGACGCATTTCGTTAGTGTGGATGTGGAAGACGTTTGCCCACCCAATAATTTCGTATGCCCACCCTCCAGAATCGAATTAAAAATTAAAAACCGCGAAAGTGAAGAGTTCCGAAGACGCGACCACGTATAAGTTCGATTATTTATTAACTAAACGTTCGAATCGTTTGTCCAACGACGCATTTCGTTAGTGTGGATGTGGAAGACGTTTGCCCATCCAATAATTTCGTATGCCCACCCTTCAGAATCGAAAAAAAAAATAAAAACCGCGAAAATGAAGAGTTCCGAGGACGCGACCACGTATAAGTTCGATTATTTATTAACTAAACGTTCGAATCGTTTGTCCAACGACGCATTTCGATAGTGTGGATGTGGAAGACGTTTGCCCAACCAATAATTTCGTATGCCCACCCTTCAGAATCGAAAAAAAAAAATAAAAACAGCGAAAATGAAGAGTTCCGAAGACGCGACCACGTATAAGTTCGATTATTTATTAACTAAATGTTCGAATCGTTTGTCCAACGACGCGTTTCGTTAGTGTGGATGTGGAAGACGTTTGCCCATCCAATAATTTCGTATGCCCACCCTTCAGAATCGAAAAAAAAAAGAAAAAACCGCGAAAATGAAGAGTTCCGAAGACGCGACCACGTATAAGTTCGATTATTTATTAACTAAACGTTCGAATCGTTTGTCCAACGACGCATTTCGTCAGTGTAGATGTGGAAGACGTTTGCCCATCCAATAATTTCGTTTGCCCACCTTTCAGAATCGAATAAAAAAATAAAAACCGCGAAAATGAATAGTTCCGAAGACGCGACCACGTATAAGTTCGATTTTTTCCAAAAATATTATCAAAATCGATCTTTCAACGATGCAGTCCGTTAGTGTAGATGTGGAAGACGTTTGCCCAGCCAATAATTTCGTATGCCCACCCTTCAGAATCGAAATAAAATATAAAAACCGCGAAAATGAAGAGTTCCGAAGACGCGACCACGTATAAGTTCGATTATTTATTAACTAAACGTTCGAATCGTTTGTCCAACGACGCATTTCGTTAGTGTGGATGTGGAAGACGTTTGCCCATGCAATCATTTCGTATGCCCACCCTTCAGAATCGAAATAAAAAATAAAAACCGCGAAAATGAAGAGTTCCGAAGACGCGACCACGTATAAGTTCGATTTTTTTCGAAAATATTATCAAAATCGATCTTTCAACGATGCAGTCCTTTAGTCTAGATGTAGAAGACGTTTGCCCATCCAATAATTTCGTATGCCCACCCTTCAGAATCGAAAAAAAAAATAAAAACCGCGAAAATGAAGAGTTCCGAAGACGCGACCACGTATAAGTTCGATTATTTATTAACTAAACGTTAGAATAGTTTGTCCAACGACGCATTTCGTTAGTGTGGATGTGGAAGACGTTTGCCCATGCAATAATTTCGTATGCCCACCCTTCAGAATCGAAATAAAAAATAAAAACCGCGAAAATGAAGAGTTCCGAAGACGCGACCACGTATAAGTTCGATTTTTTTCGAAAATATTATGAAAATCGATCTTTCAACGATGCAGTCCTTTAGTCTAGATGTAGAAGACGTTTGCCCACCCAATAATTTCGTCTGCCCACCCTCCAGAATCGAATTAAAAATTAAAAACCGCGAAAGTGAAGAGTTCCGAAGACGCGACCACGTATAAGTTCGATTATTTATTAACTAAACGTTCGAATCGTTTGTCCAACGACGCATTTCGTTAGTGTGGATGTGGAAGACGTTTGCCCATCCAATAATTTCGTATGCCCACCCTTCAGAACCGAAATAAAAAAATAAAAACCGCGAAAATGAAGAGTTCCGAAGACGCGACCACGTATAAGTTCGATTATTTATTAACTAAACGTTCGAATCGTTTGTCCAACGACGCATTTCGTTAGTGTGGATGTGGAAGACGTTTGCCCACCCAATAATTTCGTATGCCCACCCTCCAGAATCGAATTAAAAATTAAAAACCGCGAAAGTGAAGAGTTCCGAAGACGCGACCACGTATAAGTTCGATTATTTATTAACTAAACGTTCGAATCGTTTGTCCAACGACGCATTTCGTTAGTGTGGATGTGGAAGACGTTTGCCCATCCAATAATTTCGTATGCCCACCCTTCAGAATCGAAAAAAAAAATAAAAACCGCGAAAATGAAGAGTTCCGAGGACGCGACCACGTATAAGTTCGATTATTTATTAACTAAACGTTCGAATCGTTTGTCCAACGACGCATTTCGATAGTGTGGATGTGGAAGACGTTTGCCCAACCAATAATTTCGTATGCCCACCCTTCAGAATCGAAAAAAAAAATAAAAACAGCGAAAATGAAGAGTTCCGAAGACGCGACCACGTATAAGTTCGATTATTTATTAACTAAATGTTCGAATCGTTTGTCCAACGACGCGTTTCGTTAGTGTGGATGTGGAAGACGTTTGCCCATCCAATAATTTCGTATGCCCACCCTTCAGAATCGAAAAAAAAAAGAAAAAACCGCGAAAATGAAGAGTTCCGAAGACGCGACCACGTATAAGTTCGATTATTTATTAACTAAACGTTCGAATCGTTTGTCCAACGACGCATTTCGTCAGTGTAGATGTGGAAGACGTTTGCCCATCCAATAATTTCGTTTGCCCACCTTTCAGAATCGAATAAAAAAATAAAAACCGCGAAAATGAATAGTTCCGAAGACGCGACCACGTATAAGTTCGATTTTTTCCAAAAATATTATCAAAATCGATCTTTCAACGATGCAGTCCGTTAGTGTAGATGTGGAAGACGTTTGCCCAGCCAATAATTTCGTATGCCCACCCTTCAGAATCGAAATAAAATATAAAAACCGCGAAAATGAAGAGTTCCGAAGACGCGACCACGTATAAGTTCGATTATTTATTAACTAAACGTTCGAATCGTTTGTCCAACGACGCATTTCGTTAGTGTGGATGTGGAAGACGTTTGCCCAACCAATAATTTCGTATGCCCACCCTTCAGAATCGAAATAAAAAATAAAAACCGCGAAAATGATGAGTTCCGAAGACGCGACCACGTATAAGTTCGATTTTTTTCGAAAATATTATCAAAATCGATCTTTCAACGATGCAGTCCTTTAGTCTAGATGTAGAAGACGTTTGCCCATCCAATAATTTCGTATGCCCACCCTTCAGAATCGAAAAAAAAAAAATAAAAACCGCGAAAATGAAGAGTTCCGAAGACGCGACCACGTATCAGTTCGATTATTTATTAACTAAACGTTAGAATAGTTTGTCCAACGACGCATTTCGTTAGTGTGGATGTGGAAGACGTTTGCCCATGCAATAATTTCGTATGCCCACCCTTCAGAATCGAAATAAAAAATAAAAACCGCGAAAATGAAGAGTTCCGAAGACGCGACCACGTATAAGTTCGATTTTTTTCGAAAATATTATGAAAATCGATCTTTCAACGATGCAGTCCTTTAGTCTAGATGTAGAAGACGTTTGCCCACCCAATAATTTCGTATGCCCACCCTCCAGAATCGAATTAAAAATTAAAAACCGCGAAAGTGAAGAGTTCCGAAGACGCGACCACGTATAAGTTCGATTATTTATTAACTAAACGTTCGAATCGTTTGTCCAACGACGCATTTCGTTAGTGTGGATGTGGAAGACGTTTGCCCATCCAATAATTTCGTATGCCCACCCTTCAGAATCGAAAAAAAAAATAAAAACCGCGAAAATGAAGAGTTCCGAAGACGCGACCACGTATAAGTTCGATTATTTATTAACTAAACGTTCGAATCGTTTGTCCAACGACGCATTTCGTCAGTGTAGATGTGGAAGACGTTTGCCCATCCAATAATTTCGTTTGCCCACCTTTCAGAATCGAATAAAAAAATAAAAACCGCGAAAATGAATAGTTCCGAAGGCGCGACCACGTATAAGTTCGATTTTTTCCGAAAATATTATCAAAATCGATCTTTCAACGAAGCAGTCCGTTAGTGTAGATGTGGAAGACGTTTGCCCAGCCAATAATTTCGTATGCCCACCCTTCAGAACCGAAATAAAAATATAAAAACCGCGAAAATGAAGAGTTCCGAAGACGCGACCACGTATAAGTTCGATTATTTATTAACTAAACGTTCGAATCGTTTGTCCAACGACGCATTTCGTTAGTGTGGATGTGGAAGACGTTTGCCCATCCAATAATTTCGTATGCCCACCCTTCAGAATCGAAAAAAAAAATAAAAACCGCGAAAATGAAGAGTTCCGAAGACGCGACCACGTATAAGTTCGATTATTTATTAACTAAACGTTCGAATCGTTTGTCCAACGACGCATTTCGTTAGTGTAGATGTGGAAGACGTTTGCCCATCCAATCATTTCGTATGCCCACCCTTCAGAATCGAAATAAAAAATAAAAACCGCGAAAATGAAGAGTTCCGAAGACGCGACCACGTATAAGTTCGATTTTTTTCGAAAATATTATCAAAATCGATCTTTCAACGATGCAGTCCTTTAGACTAGATGTAGAAGACGTTTGCCCATCCAATAATTTCGTATGCCCACCCTTCAGAATCGAAAAAAAAAATAAAAACCGCGAAAATGAAGAGTTCCGAAGACGCGACCACGTATAAGTTCGATTATTTATTAACTAAACGTTAGAATAGTTTGTCCAACGACGCATTTCGTTAGTGTGGATGTGGAAGACGTTTGCCCATGCAATAATTTCGTATGCCCACCCTTCAGAATCGAAATAAAAAATAAAAACCGCGAAAATGAAGAGTTCCGAAGACGCGACCACGTATAAGTTCGATTTTTTTCGAAAATATTATGAAAATCGATCTTTCAACGATGCAGTCCTTTAGTCTAGATGTAGAAGACGTTTGCCCACCCAATAATTTCGTCTGCCCACCCTCCAGAATCGAATTAAAAATTAAAAACCGCGAAAGTGAAGAGTTCCGAAGACGCGACCACGTATAAGTTCGATTATTTATTAACTAAACGTTCGAATCGTTTGTCCAACGACGCATTTCGTTAGTGTGGATGTGGAAGACGTTTGCCCATCCAATAATTTCGTATGCCCACCCTTCAGAATGGAAAAAAAAAATAAAAACCGCGAAAATGAAGAGTTCCGAAGACGCGACCACGTATAAGTTCGATTATTTATTAACTAAACGTTCGAATCGTTTGTCCAACGACGCATTTCGTCAGTGTAGATGTGGAAGACGTTTGCCCATCCAATAATTTCGTTTGCCCACCTTTCAGAATCGAATAAAAAAATAAAAACCGCGAAAATGAATAGTTCCGAAGACGCGACCACGTATAAGTTCGATTATTTATTAACTAAACGTTCGAATCGTTTGTCCAACGACGCATTTCGTTAGTGTGGATGTGGAAGACGTTTGCCCATGCAATAATTTCGTATGCCCACCCTTCAGAATCGAAATAAAAAATAAAAACCGCGAAAATGAAGAGTTCCGAAGACGCGACCACGTATAAGTTCGATTTTTTTCGAAAATATTATGAAAATCGATCTTTCAACGATGCAGTCCTTTAGTCTAGATGTAGAAGACATTTGCCCACCCAATAATTTCGTATGCCCACCCTCCAGAATCGAATTAAAAATTAAAAACCGCGAAAGTGAAGAGTTCCGAAGACGCGACCACGTATAAGTTCGATTATTTATTAACTAAACGTTCGAATCGTTTGTCCAACGACGCATTTCGTTAGTGTGGATGTGGAAGACGTTTGCCCATCCAATAATTTCGTATGCCCACCCTTCAGAATCGAAAAAAAAAATAAAAACCGCGAAAATGAAGAGTTCCGAAGACGCGACCACGTATAAGTTCGATTATTTATTAACTAAACGTTCGAATCGTTTGTCCAACGACGCATTTCGTCAGTGTAGATGTGGAAGACGTTTGCCCATCCAATAATTTCGTTTGCCCACCTTTCAGAATCGAATAAAAAAATAAAAACCGCGAAAATGAATAGTTCCGAAGACGCGACCACGTATAAGTTCGATTTTTTCCGAAAATATTATCAAAATCGATCTTTCAACGATGCAGTCCGTTAGTGTAGATGTGGAAGACGTTTGCCCAGCCAATAATTTCGTATGCCCACCCTTCAGAACCGAAATAAAAAAATAAAAACCGCGAAAATGAAGAGTTCCGAAGACGCGACCACGTATAAGTTCGATTATTTATTAACTAAACGTTCGAATCGTTTGTCCAACGACGCATTTCGTTAGTGTGGATGTGGAAGACGTTTGCCCAGCCAATAATTTCGTATGCCCACCCTTCAGAATCGAAAAAAAAAATAAAAACCGCGAAAATGAAGAGTTCCGAAGACGCGACCACGTATAAGTTCGATTATTTATTAACTAAACGTTCGAATCGTTTGTCCAACGACGCATTTCGTTAGTGTAGATGTGGAAGACGTTTGCCCATCCAATCATTTCGTATGCCCACCCTTCAGAATCGAAATAAAAAATTAAAACCGCGAAAATGAAGAGTTCCGAAGACGCGACCACGTATAAGTTCGATTTTTTTCGAAAATATTATCAAAATCGATCTTTCAACGATGCAGTCCTTTAGTCTAGATGTAGAAGACGTTTGCCCATCCAATAATTTCGTATGCCCACCCTTCAGAATCGAAAAAAAAAATAAAAACCGCGAAAATGAAGAGTTCCGAAGACGCGACCACGTATAAGTTCGATTATTTATTAACTAAACGTTAGAATAGTTTGTCCAACGACGCATTTCGTTAGTGTGGATGTGGAAGACGTTTGCCCATGCAATAATTTCGTATGCCCACCCTTCAGAATCGAAATAAAAAATAAAAACCGCGAAAATGAAGAGTTCCGAAGACGCGACCACGTATAAGTTCGATTTTTTTCGAAAATATTATGAAAATCGATCTTTCAACGATGCAGTCCTTTAGTCTAGATGTAGAAGACGTTTGCCCACCCAATAATTTCGTCTGCCCACCCTCCAGAATCGAATTAAAAATTAAAAACCGCGAAAGTGAAGAGTTCCGAAGACGCGACCACGTATAAGTTCGATTATTTATTAACTAAACGTTCGAATCGTTTGTCCAACGACGCATTTCGTTAGTGTGGATGTGGAAGACGTTTGCCCATCCAATAATTTCGTATGCCCACCCTTCAGAATCGAAAAAAAAAATAAAAACCGCGAAAATGAAGAGTTCCGAAGACGCGACCACGTATAAGTTCGATTATTTATTAACTAAACGTTCGAATCGTTTGTCCAACGACGCATTTCGTCAGTGTAGATGTGGAAGACGTTTGCCCATCCAATAATTTCGTTTGCCCACCCTTCAGAATCGAATAAAAAAATAAAAACCGCGAAAATGAATAGTTCCGAAGACGCGACCACGTATAAGTTCGATTTTTTCCGAAAATATTATCAAAATCGATCTTTCAACGATGCAGTCCGTTAGTGTAGATGTGGAAGACGTTTGCCCAGCCAATAATTTCGTATGCCCACCCTTCAGAACCGCAATAAAAAAATAAAAACCGCGAAAATGAATAGTTCCGAAGACGCGACCACGTATAAGTTCGATTATTTATTAACTAAACGTTCGAATCGTTTGTCCAACGACGCATTTCGTTAGTGTGGATGTGGAAGACGTTTGCCCATCCAATAATTTCGTATGCCCACCCTTCAGAATCGAAAAAAAAAATAAAAACCGCGAAAATGAAGAGTTCCGAAGACGCGACCACGTATAAGTTCGATTATTTATTAACTAAACGTTCGAATCGTTTGTCCAACGACGCATTTCGTTAGTGTAGATGTGGAAGACGTTTGCCCATCCAATAATTTCGTATGCCCACCCTTCAGAATCGAAATAAAAAATAAAAACCGCGAAAATGAAGAGTTCCGAAGACGCGACCACGTATAAGTTCGATTTTTTTCGAAAATATTATCAAAATCGATCTTTCAACGATGCAGTCCTTTAGTCTAGATGTAGAAGACGTTTGCCCACCCAATAATTTCGTCAGCCCACCCTCCAGAATCGAATTAAAAATTAAAAACCGCGAAAATGAAGAGTTCCGAAGACGCGACCACGTATAAGTTCGATTATTTATTAACTAAACGTTCGAATCGTTTGTCCAACGACGCATTTCGTTAGTGTGGATGTGGAAGACGTTTGCCCATCCAATAATTTCGTATGCCCACCCTTCAGAATCGAAAAAAAAAATAAAAACCGCGAAAATGAAGAGTTCCGAAGACGCGACCACGTATAAGTTCGATTATTTATTAACTAAACGTTCGAATCGTTTGTCCAACGACGCATTTCGTTAGTGTGGATGTGGAAGACGTTTGCCCATCCAATAATTTCGTATGCCCACCCTTCAGAACCGCAATAAAAAAATAAAAACCGCGAAAATGAAGAGTTCCGAAGACGCGACCACGTATAAGTTCGATTATTTATTAACTAAACGTTCGAATCGTTTGTCCAACGACGCATTTCGTCAGTGTAGATGTGGAAGACGTTTGCCCATCCAATAATTTCGTTTGCCCACCCTTCAGAATCGAATAAAAAAATAAAAACCGCGAAAATGAATAGTTCCGAAGACGCGACCACGTATAAGTTCGATTTTTTCCGAAAATATTATCAAAATCGATCTTTCAACGATGCAGTCCTTTAGTCTAGATGTAGAAGACGTTTGCCCAGCCAATAATTTCGTATGCCCACCCTCCAGAATCGAATTAAAAATTAAAAACCGCGAAAGTGAAGAGTTCCGAAGACGCGACCACGTATAAGTTCGATTATTTATTAACTAAACGTTCGAATCGTTTGTCCAACGACGCATTTCGTTAGTGTGGATGTGGAAGACGTTTGCCCATCCAATAATTTCGTATGCCCACCCTTCAGAATCGAAAAAAAAAATAAAAACCGCGAAAATGAAGAGTTCCGAAGACGCGACCACGTATAAGTTCGATTATTTATTAACTAAACGTTCGAATCGTTTGTCCAACGACGCATTTCGTCAGTGTAGATGTGGAAGACGTTTGCCCATCCAATAATTTCGTTTGCCCACCTTTCAGAATCGAATAAAAAAATAAAAACCGCGAAAATGAATAGTTCCGAAGACGCGACCACGTATAAGTTCGATTTTTTCCGAAAATATTATCAAAATCGATCTTTCAACGATGCAGTCCGTTAGTGTAGATGTGGAAGACGTTTGCCCAGCCAATAATTTCGTATGCCCACCCTTCAGAATCGAAATAAAAAAATAAAAACCGCGAAAATGAAGAGTTCCGAAGACGCGACCACGTATAAGTTCGATTATTTATTAACTAAACGTTCGAATCGTTTGTCCAACGACGCATTTCGTTAGTGTAGATGTGGAAGACGTTTGCCCACTCAATAATTTCGTATGCCCACCCTCCAGAATCGAAATAAAAATTAAAAACCGCGAAAATGAAGAGTTCCGAAGACGCGACCACGTATAAGTTCGATTTTTTCCGAAAATATTATCAAAATCGATCTTTCAACGATGCAGTCCGTTAGTGTAGATGTGGAAGACGTTTGCCCAGCCAATAATTTCGTATGCCCACCCTTCAGAACCGTAATAAAAAAATAAAAACCGCGAAAATGAATAGTTCCGAAGACGCGACCACGTATAAGTTCGATTTTTTCCGAAAATATTATCAAAATCGATCTTTCAACGATGCAGTCCGTTAGTGTAGATGTGGAAGACGTTTGCCCAGCCAATAATTTCGTATGCCCACCCTTCAGAACCGCAATAAAAAAATAAAAACCGCGAAAATGAAGAGTTCCGAAGACGCGACCACGTATAAGTTCGATTATTTATTAACTAAACGTTAGAATAGTTTGTCCAACGACGCATTTCGTTAGTGTGGATGTGGAAGACGTTTGCCCATGCAATAATTTCGTATGCCCACCCTTCAGAATCGAAATAAAAAATAAAAACCGCGAAAATGAAGAGTTCCGAAGACGCGACCACGTATAAGTTCGATTTTTTTCGAAAATATTATGAAAATCGATCTTTCAACGATGCAGTCCTTTAGTCTAGATGTAGAAGACGTTTGCCCACCCAATAATTTCGTCTGCCCACCCTCCAGAATCGAATTAAAAATTAAAAACCGCGAAAGTGAAGAGTTCCGAAGACGCGACCACGTATAAGTTCGATTATTTATTAACTAAACGTTCGAATCGTTTGTCCAACGACGCATTTCGTTAGTGTGGATGTGGAAGACGTTTGCCCATCCAATAATTTCGTATGCCCACCCTTCAGAATCGAAAAAAAAAATAAAAACCGCGAAAATGAAGAGTTCCGAAGACGCGACCACGTATAAGTTCGATTATTTATTAACTAAACGTTCGAATCGTTTGTCCAACGACGCATTTCGTCAGTGTAGATGTGGAAGACGTTTGCCCATCCAATAATTTCGTTTGCCCACCCTTCAGAATCGAATAAAAAAATAAAAACCGCGAAAATGAATAGTTCCGAAGACGCGACCACGTATAAGTTCGATTTTTTCCGAAAATATTATCAAAATCGATCTTTCAACGATGCAGTCCGTTAGTGTAGATGTGGAAGACGTTTGCCCAGCCAATAATTTCGTATGCCCACCCTTCAGAACCGCAATAAAAAAATAAAAACCGCGAAAATGAATAGTTCCGAAGACGCGACCACGTATAAGTTCGATTATTTATTAACTAAACGTTCGAATCGTTTGTCCAACGACGCATTTCGTTAGTGTGGATGTGGAAGACGTTTGCCCATCCAATAATTTCGTATGCCCACCCTTCAGAATCGAAAAAAAAAATAAAAACCGCGAAAATGAAGAGTTCCGAAGACGCGACCACGTATAAGTTCGATTATTTATTAACTAAACGTTCGAATCGTTTGTCCAACGACGCATTTCGTTAGTGTAGATGTGGAAGACGTTTGCCCATCCAATAATTTCGTATGCCCACCCTTCAGAATCGAAATAAAAAATAAAAACCGCGAAAATGAAGAGTTCCGAAGACGCGACCACGTATAAGTTCGATTTTTTTCGAAAATATTATCAAAATCGATCTTTCAACGATGCAGTCCTTTAGTCTAGATGTAGAAGACGTTTGCCCACCCAATAATTTCGTCAGCCCACCCTCCAGAATCGAATTAAAAATTAAAAACCGCGAAAATGAAGAGTTCCGAAGACGCGACCACGTATAAGTTCGATTATTTATTAACTAAACGTTCGAATCGTTTGTCCAACGACGCATTTCGTTAGTGTGGATGTGGAAGACGTTTGCCCATCCAATAATTTCGTATGCCCACCCTTCAGAATCGAAAAAAAAAATAAAAACCGCGAAAATGAAGAGTTCCGAAGACGCGACCACGTATAAGTTCGATTATTTATTAACTAAACGTTCGAATCGTTTGTCCAACGACGCATTTCGTTAGTGTGGATGTGGAAGACGTTTGCCCATCCAATAATTTCGTATGCCCACCCTTCAGAACCGCAATAAAAAAATAAAAACCGCGAAAATGAAGAGTTCCGAAGACGCGACCACGTATAAGTTCGATTATTTATTAACTAAACGTTCGAATCGTTTGTCCAACGACGCATTTCGTCAGTGTAGATGTGGAAGACGTTTGCCCATCCAATAATTTCGTTTGCCCACCCTTCAGAATCGAATAAAAAAATAAAAACCGCGAAAATGAATAGTTCCGAAGACGCGACCACGTATAAGTTCGATTTTTTCCGAAAATATTATCAAAATCGATCTTTCAACGATGCAGTCCTTTAGTCTAGATGTAGAAGACGTTTGCCCAGCCAATAATTTCGTATGCCCACCCTCCAGAATCGAATTAAAAATTAAAAACCGCGAAAGTGAAGAGTTCCGAAGACGCGACCACGTATAAGTTCGATTATTTATTAACTAAACGTTCGAATCGTTTGTCCAACGACGCATTTCGTTAGTGTGGATGTGGAAGACGTTTGCCCATCCAATAATTTCGTATGCCCACCCTTCAGAATCGAAAAAAAAAATAAAAACCGCGAAAATGAAGAGTTCCGAAGACGCGACCACGTATAAGTTCGATTATTTATTAACTAAACGTTCGAATCGTTTGTCCAACGACGCATTTCGTCAGTGTAGATGTGGAAGACGTTTGCCCATCCAATAATTTCGTTTGCCCACCTTTCAGAATCGAATAAAAAAATAAAAACCGCGAAAATGAATAGTTCCGAAGACGCGACCACGTATAAGTTCGATTTTTTCCGAAAATATTATCAAAATCGATCTTTCAACGATGCAGTCCGTTAGTGTAGATGTGGAAGACGTTTGCCCAGCCAATAATTTCGTATGCCCACCCTTCAGAACCGAAATAAAAAAATAAAAACCGCGAAAATGAAGAGTTCCGAAGACGCGACCACGTATAAGTTCGATTATTTATTAACTAAACGTTCGAATCGTTTGTCCAACGACGCATTTCGTTAGTGTAGATGTGGAAGACGTTTGCCCACTCAATAATTTCGTATGCCCACCCTCCAGAATCGAAATAAAAATTAAAAACCGCGAAAATGAAGAGTTCCGAAGACGCGACCACGTATAAGTTCGATTTTTTCCGAAAATATTATCAAAATCGATCTTTCAACGATGCAGTCCGTTAGTGTAGATGTGGAAGACGTTTGCCCAGCCAATAATTTCGTATGCCCACCCTTCAGAACCGTAATAAAAAAATAAAAACCGCGAAAATGAATAGTTCCGAAGACGCGACCACGTATAAGTTCGATTTTTTCCGAAAATATTATCAAAATCGATCTTTCAACGATGCAGTCCGTTAGTGTAGATGTGGAAGACGTTTGCCCAGCCAATAATTTCGTATGCCCACCCTTCAGAACCGCAATAAAAAAATAAAAACCGCGAAAATGAAGAGTTCCGAAGACGCGACCACGTATAAGTTCGATTATTTATTAACTAAACGTTCGAATCGTTTGTCCAACGACGCATTTTGTTAGTGTGGATGTGGAAGACGTTTGCCCATCCAATAATTTCGTATGCCCACCCTTCAGAATCGAAAAAAAAAATAAAAACCGCGAAAATGAAGAGTTCCGAAGACGCGACCACGTATAAGTTCGATTATTTATTAACTAAACATTCGAATCGTTTGTCCAACGACGCATTTCGTTAGTGTAGATGTGGAAGACGTTTGCCCATCCAATAATTTCGTATGCCCACCCTTCAGAATCGAAATAAAAAATAAAAACCGCGAAAATGAAGAGTTCCGAAGACGCGACCACGTATAAGTTCGATTTTTTTCGAAAATATTATCAAAATCGATCTTTCAACGATGCAGTCCTTTAGTCTAGATGTAGAAGACGTTTGCCCACCCAATAATTTCGTCTGCCCACCCTCCAGAATCGAATTAAAAATTAAAAACCGCGAAAATGAAGAGTTCCGAAGACGCGACCACGTATAAGTTCGATTATTTATTAACTAAACGTTCGAATCGTTTGTCCAACGACGCATTTCGTTAGTGTGGATGTGGAAGACGTTTGCCCATCCAATAATTTCGTATGCCCACCCTTCAGAATCGAAAAAAAAAATAAAAACCGCGAAAATGAAGAGTTCCGAAGACGCGACCACGTATAAGTTCGATTATTTATTAACTAAACGTTCGAATCGTTTGTCCAACGACGCATTTCGTCAGTGTAGATGTGGAAGACGTTTGCCCATCCAATAATTTCGTTTGCCCACCCTTCAGAATCGAATAAAAAAATAAAAACCGCGAAAATGAATAGTTCCGAAGACGCGACCACGTATAAGTTCGATTTTTTCCGAAAATATTATCAAAATCGATCTTTCAACGATGCAGTCCGTTAGTGTAGATGTGGAAGACGTTTGCCCAGCCAATAATTTCGTATGCCCACCCTTCAGAACCGCAATAAAAAAATAAAAACCGCGAAAATGAAGAGTTCCGAAGACGCGACCACGTATAAGTTCGATTATTTATTAACTAAACGTTCGAATCGTTTGTCCAACGACGCATTTCGTTAGTGTGGATGTGGAAGACGTTTGCCCATCCAATAATTTCGTATGCCCACCCTTCAGAATCGAAAAAAAAAAATAAAAACCGCGAAAATGAAGAGTTCCGAAGACGCGACCACGTATAAGTTCGACTTTTTCCGAAAATATTATCAAAATCGATCTTTCAACGATGCAGTCCTTTAGTCTAGATGTAGAAGACGTTTGCCCAGCCAATAATTTCGTATGCCCACCCTTCAGAATCGAAATAAAAAATAAAAACCGCGAAAATGAAGAGTTCCGAAGACGCGGCCACGTATAAGTTCGATTATTTATTAACTAAACGTTCGAATCGTTTGTCCAACGACGCATTTCGTTAGTGTGGATGTGGAAGACGTTTGCCCAACCAATAATTTCGTATGCCCACCCTTCAGAATCGAAAAAAAAAATAAAAACCGCGAAAATGAAGAGTTCCGAAGACGCGACCACGTATAAGTTCGATTATTTATTAACTAAACGTTCGAATCGTTTGTCCAACGACGCATTTCGTTAGTGTAGATGTGGAAGACGTTTGCCCATCCAATCATTTCGTATGCCCACCCTTCAGAATCGAAATAAAAAATAAAAACCGCGAAAATGAAGAGTTCCGAAGACGCGACCACGTATAAGTTCGATTTTTTTCGAAAATATTATCAAAATCGATCTTTCAACGATGCAGTCCTTTAGTCTAGATGTAGAAGACGTTTGCCCATCCAATAATTTCGTATGCCCACCCTTCAGAATCGAAAAAAAAAAATAAAAACCGCGAAAATGAAGAGTTCCGAAGACGCGACCACGTATAAGTTCGATTATTTATTAACTAAACGTTAGAATAGTTTGTCCAACGACGCATTTCGTTAGTGTGGATGTGGAAGACGTTTGCCCATGCAATAATTTCGTATGCCCACCCTTCAGAATCGAAATAAAAAATAAAAACCGCGAAAATGAAGAGTTCCGAAGACGCGACCACGTATAAGTTCGATTTTTTTCGAAAATATTATGAAAATCGATCTTTCAACGATGCAGTCCTTTAGTCTAGATGTAGAAGACGTTTGCCCACCCAATAATTTCGTCTGCCCACCCTCCAGAATCGAATTAAAAATTAAAAACCGCGAAAGTGATGAGTTCCGAAGACGCGACCACGTATAAGTTCGATTATTTATTAACTAAACGTTCGAATCGTTTGTCCAACGACGCATTTCGTTAGTGTGGATGTGGAAGACGTTTGCCCATCCAATAATTTCGTATGCCCACCCTTCAGAATCGAAAAAAAAAATAAAAACCGCGAAAATGAATAGTTCCGAAGACGCGACCACGTATAAGTTCGATTTTTTCCGAAAATATTATCAAAATCGATCTTTCAACGATGCAGTCCGTTAGTGTGGATGTGGAAGACGTTTGCCCATCCAATAATTTCGTATGCCCACCCTTCAGAATCGAAAAAAAAAATAAAAACCGCGAAAATGAAGAGTTCCGAAGACGCGACCACGTATAAGTTCGATTATTTATTAACTAAACGTTCGAATCGTTTGTCCAACGACGCATTTCGTCAGTGTAGATGTGGAAGACGTTTGCCCATCCAATAATTTCGTTTGCCCACCCTTCAGAATCGAATAAAAAAATAAAAACCGCGAAAATGAATAGTTCCGAAGACGCGACCACGTATAAGTTCGATTTTTTCCGAAAATATTATCAAAATCGATCTTTCAACGATGCAGTCCGTTAGTGTAGATGTGGAAGACGTTTGCCCAGCCAATAATTTCGTATGCCCACCCTTCAGAACCGCAATAAAAAAATAAAAACCGCGAAAATGAAGAGTTCCGAAGACGCGACCACGTATAAGTTCGATTATTTATTAACTAAACGTTCGAATCGTTTGTCCAACGACGCATTTCGTTAGTGTGGATGTGGAAGACGTTTGCCCATCCAATAATTTCGTATGCCCACCCTTCAGAATCGAAAAAAAAAAATAAAAACCGCGAAAATGAAGAGTTCCGAAGACGCGACCACGTATAAGTTCGACTTTTTCCGAAAATATTATCAAAATCGATCTTTCAACGATGCAGTCCTTTAGTCTAGATGTAGAAGACGTTTGCCCAGCCAATAATTTCGTATGCCCACCCTTCAGAATCGAAATAAAAAATAAAAACCGCGAAAATGAAGAGTTCCGAAGACGCGGCCACGTATAAGTTCGATTATTTATTAACTAAACGTTCGAATCGTTTGTCCAACGACGCATTTCGTTAGTGTGGATGTGGAAGACGTTTGCCCAACCAATAATTTCGTATGCCCACCCTTCAGAATCGAAAAAAAAAATAAAAACCGCGAAAATGAAGAGTTCCGAAGACGCGACCACGTATAAGTTCGATTATTTATTAACTAAACGTTCGAATCGTTTGTCCAACGACGCATTTCGTTAGTGTAGATGTGGAAGACGTTTGCCCATCCAATCATTTCGTTTGCCCACCCTTCAGAATCGAAATAAAAAATAAAAACCGCGAAAATGAAGAGTTCCGAAGACGCGACCACGTATAAGTTCGATTTTTTTCGAAAATATTATCAAAATCGATCTTTCAACGATGCAGTCCTTTAGTCTAGATGTAGAAGACGTTTGCCCATCCAATAATTTCGTATGCCCACCCTTCAGAATCGAAAAAAAAAAAATAAAAACCGCGAAAATGAAGAGTTCCGAAGACGCGACCGCGTATAAGTTCGATTATTTATTAACTAAACGTTCGAATCGTTTGTCCAACGACGCATTTCGTTAGTGTAGATGTGGAAGACGTTTGCCCATCCAATCATTTCGTATGCCCAACCTTCAGAATCGAATTAAAAATTAAAAACCGCGAAAATGAAGAGTTCCGAAGACGCGACCACGTATAAGTTCGATTATTTATTAACTAAACGTTCGAATCGTTTGTCCAACGACGCATTTCGTTAGTGTGGATGTGGAAGACGTTTGCCCATCCAATAATTTCGTATGCCCACCCTTCAGAATCGAATAAAAAAATAAAAACCGCGAAAATGAAGAGTTCCGAAGACGCGACCACGTATAAGTTCGATTATTTATTAACTAAACGTTCGAATCGTTTGTCCAACGACGCATTTCGTCAGTGTAGATGTGGAAGACGTTTGCCCATCCAATAATTTCGTATGCCCACCCTTCAGAATCGAAATAAAAAATAAAAACCGCGAAAATGAAGAGTTCCGAAGACGCGACCATGTATAAGTTCGATTTTTTTCGAAAATCTTATCAAAATCGATCTTTCAACGATGCAGTCCGTTAGTGTAGATGTGGAAGACGTTTGCCCAGCCAATAATTTCGTCTGCCCACCCTCCAGAATCGAATTAAAAATTAAAAAACGCGAAAATGAAGAGTTCCGAAGACGCGACCACGTATAAGTTCGATTATTTATTAACTAAACGTTCGAATCGTTTGTCCAACGACGCATTTCGTCAGTGTAGATGTGGAAGACGTATGCCCAGCCAATAATTTCGTATGCCCACCCTTCAGAACCGAAATAAAAAAATAAAAACCGCGAAAATGAAGAGTTCCGAAGACGCGACCGCGTATAAGTTCGATTATTTATTAACTAAACGTTCGAATCGTTTGTCCAACGACGCATTTCGTTAGTGTAGATGTGGAAGACGTTTGCCCATCCAATCATTTCGTATGCCCAACCTTCAGAATCGAATTAAAAATTAAAAACCGCGAAAATGAAGAGTTCCGAAGACGCGACCACGTATAAGTTCGATTATTTATTAACTAAACGTTCGAATCGTTTGTCCAACGACGCATTTCGTTAGTGTGGATGTGGAAGACGTTTGCCCATCCAATAATTTCGTATGCCCACCCTTCAGAATCGAATAAAAAAATAAAAACCGCGAAAATGAAGAGTTCCGAAGACGCGACCACGTATAAGTTCGATTATTTATTAACTAAACGTTCGAATCGTTTGTCCAACGACGCATTTCGTTAGTGTGGATGTGGAAGACGTTTGCCCATCCAATAATTTCGTATGCCCACCCTCCAGAATCGAATTAAAAATTAAAAACCGCGAAAATGAAGAGTTCCGAAGACGCGACCACGTATAAGTTCGATTTTTTCCGAAAATATTATCAAAATCGATCTTTCAACGAGGCAGTCCGTTAGTGTAGATGTGGAAGACGTTTGCCCAGCCAATAATTTCGTATGCCCACCCTTCAGAACCGTAATAAAAAAATAAAAACCGCGAAAATGAAGAGTTCCGAAGACGCGAAGACGTATAAGTTCCATTATTTATTAACTAAACGTTCGAATCGTTTGTCCAACGACGCATTTCGTTAGTGTGGATGTGGAAGACGTTTGCCCATCCAATAGTTTCGTATGCCCACCCTTCAGAATCGAAAAAAAAAATAAAAACCGCGAAAATGAAGAGTTCCGAAGACGCGACCGCGTATAAGTTCGATTATTTATTAACTAAACGTTCGAATCGTTTGTCCAACAACGCATTTCGTCAGTGTAGATGTGGAAGACGTTTGCCCATCCAATAATTTCGTTTGCCCACCCTTCAGAATCGAATAAAAAAATAAAAACCGCGAAAATGAATAGTTCCGAAGACGCGACCACGTATAAGTTCGATTTTTTCCGAAAATATTATCAAAATCGATCTTTCAACGATGCAGTCCGTTAGTGTAGATGTGGAAGACGTTTGCCCATCCAATCATTTCGTATGCCCAACCTTCAGAATCGAAATAAAAAATAAAAACCGCGAAAATGAAGAGTTCCGAAGACGCGACCACGTATAAGTTCGATTATTTATTAACTAAACGTTCGAATCGTTTGTCCAACGACGCATTTCGTTAGTGTGGATGTGGAAGACGTTTGCCCATCCAATAATTTCGTATGCCCACCCTTCAGAATCGAAAAAAAAAATAAAAACCGCGAAAATGAAGAGTTCCGAAGACGCGACCACGTATAAGTTCGATTTTTTTCGAAAATATTATCAAAATCGATCTTTCAACGATGCAGTCCTTTAGTCTAGATGTAGAAGACGTTTGCCCATCCAATAATTTCGTATGCCCACCCTTCAGAATCGAAAAAAAAATAAAAACCGCGAAAATGAAGAGTTCCGAAGACGCGACCACGTATAAGTTCGATTATTTATTAACTAAACGTTAGAATAGTTTGTCCAACGACGCATTTCGTTAGTGTGGATGTGGAAGACGTTTGCCCATGCAATAATTTCGTATGCCCACCCTTCAGAATCGAAATAAAAAATAAAAACCACGAAAATGAAGAGTTCCGAAGACGCGACCACGTATAAGTTCGATTTTTTTCGAAAATATTATCAAAATCGATCTTTCAACGATGCAGTCCTTTAGTCTAGATGGAGAAGACGTTTGCCCACCCAATAATTTCGTATGCCCACCCTCCAGAATCGAAATAAAAATTAAAAACCGCGAAAGTGAAGAGTTCCGAAGACGCGACCACGTATAAGTTCGATTATTTATTAACTAAACGTTCGAATCGTTTGTCCAACGACGCATTTCGTTAGTGTGGATGTGGAAGACGTTTGCCCATCCAATAATTTCGTATGCCCACCCTTCAGAATCGAAAAAAAAAGAAAAAACCGCGAAAATGAAGAGTTCCGAAGACGCGACCACGTATAAGTTCGATTATTTATTAACTAAACGTTCGAATCGTTTGTCCAACGACGCATTTCGTTAGTGTAGATGTGGAAGACGTTTGCCCATCCAATCATTTCGTATGCCCACCCTTCAGAATCGAAATAAAAAATAAAAACCGCGAAAATAAAGAGTTCCGAAGACGCGACCACGTATAAGTTCGATTTTTTTCGAAAATATTATCAAAATCGATCTTTCAACGATGCATTCCTTTAGTCTAGATGTAGAAGACGTTTGCCCACCCAATAATTTCGTCTGCCCACCCTCCAGAATCGAATTAAAAATTAAAAACCGCGAAAATGAAGAGTTCCGAAGACGCGACCACGTATAAGTTCGATTATTTATTAACTAAACGTTCGAATCGTTTGTCCAACGACGCATTTCGTTAGTGTGGATATGGAAGACGTTTGCCCATCCAATAATTTCGTATGCCCACCCTTCAGAATCGAAAAAAAAAAATAAAAACCGCGAAAATGAAGAGTTCCGAAGACGCGACCACGTATAAGTTCGATTTTTTCCGAAAATATTATCAAAATCGATCTTTCAACGATGCAGTCCTTTAGTCTAGATGTAGAAGACGTTTGCCCAGCCAATAATTTCGTATGCCCACCCTTCAGAATCGAAATAAAAAATAAAAACCGCGAAAATGAAGAGTTCCGAACACGCGACCACGTATAAGTTCGATTATTTACTAACTAAACGTTCGAATCGTTTGTCCAACGACGCATTTCGTTAGTGTGGATGTGGAAGACGTTTGCCCAACCAATAATTTCGTATGCCCACCTTTCAGAATCGAATAAAAAAATAAAAACCGCGAAAATGAATAGTTCCGAAGACGCGACCACGTATAAGTTCGATTTTTTCCGAAAATATTATCAAAATCGATCTTTCAACGATGCAGTCCGTTAGTGTAGATGTGGAAGACGTTTGCCCATCCAATAATTTCGTATGCCCACCCTTCAGAACCGAAATAAAAAAATAAAAACAGCGAAAATGAAGAGTTCCGAAGACGCGACCACGTATAAGTTCGATTATTTATTAACTAAACGTTCGAATCGTTTGTCCAACGACGCATTTCGTTAGTGTAGATGTGGAAGACGTTTGCCCACCCAATAATTTCGTATGCCCACCCTCCAGAATCGAAATAAAAATTAAAAACCGCGAAAATGAAGAGTTCCGAAGACGCGACCACGTATAAGTTCGATTTTTTCCGAAAATATTATCAAAATCGATCTTTCAACGATGCAGTCCGTTAGTGTAGATGTGGAAGACGTTTGCCCAGCCAATAATTTCGTATGCCCACCCTTCAGAACCGTAATAAAAAAATAAAAACCGCGAAAATGAAGAGTTCCGAAGACGCGACCACGTATAAGTTCGATTATTTATTAACTAAACGTTCGAATCGTTTGTCCAACGACGCATTTCGTTAGTGTAGATGTGGAAGACGTTTGCCCACCCAATAATTTCGTATGCCCACCCTCCAGAATCGAATTAAAAAATAAAAACCGCGAAAATGAAGAGTCCCGGAGACGCGACCACGTATAAGTTCGATATTTTCCGAAAATATTATCAAAATCGATCTTTCAACGTTGCAGTCCTTTAGTCTAGATGTAGAAGACGTTTGCTCACCCAATAATTTCGTATGCCCACCCTTCAGAATCGAAATAAAAAATAAAAACCGCGAAAATGAAGGGTTCCGAAGACGCGACCACGTATAAGTTCGATTTTTTTCGAAAATATTATGAAAATCGATCTTTCAACGATGCAGTCCTTTAGTCTAGATGTAGAAGACGTTTGCCCACCCAATAATTTCGTATGCCCACCCTCCAGAATCGAATTAAAAATTAAAAACCGCGAAAATGAAGAGTTCCGAAGACGCGACCACGTATAAGTTCGATTATTTATTAACTAAACGTTCGAATCGTTTGTCCAACGACGCATTTCGTCAGTGTAGATGTGGAAGACGTTTGCCCAGCCAATAATTTCGTATGCCCACCCTTCAGAACCGAAATAAAAAAATAAAAACCGCGAAAATGAAGAGTTCCGAAGACGCGACCACGTATAAGTTCGATTTTTTCCGAAAATATTATCAAAATCGATCTTTCAACGATGCAGTCCGTTAGTGTAGATGTGGAAGACGTTTGCCCAGCCAATAATTTCGTATGCCCACCCTTCAGAACCGTAATAAAAAAATAAAAACCGCGAAAATGAAGAGTTCCGAAGACGCGACCACGTATAAGTTCGATTATTTATTAACTAAACGTTCGAATCGTTTGTCCAACGACGCATTTCGTTAGTGTAGATGTGGAAGACGTTTGCCCACCCAATAATTTCGTATGCCCACCCTCCAGAATCGAATTAAAAAATAAAAACCGCGAAAATGAAGAGTCCCGGAGACGCGACCACGTATAAGTTCGATATTTTCCGAAAATATTATCAAAATCGATCTTTCAACGTTGCAGTCCTTTAGTCTAGATGTAGAAGACGTTTGCTCACCCAATAATTTCGTATGCCCACCCTTCAGAATCGAAATAAAAAATAAAAACCGCGAAAATGAAGGGTTCCGAAGAGGCGACCACGTATAAGTTCGATTTTTTTCGAAAATATTATGAAAATCGATCTTTCAACGATGCAGTCCTTTAGTCTAGATGTAGAAGACGTTTGCCCACCCAATAATTTCGTATGCCCACCCTCCAGAATCGAATTAAAAATTAAAAACCGCGAAAATGAAGAGTTCCGAAGACGCGACCACGTATAAGTTCGATTATTTATTAACTAAACGATCGAATCGTTTGTCCAACGACGCATTTCGTTAGTGTAGATGTGGAAGACGTTTGCCCACCCAATAATTTCGTATGCCCACCCTCCAGAATCGAAATAAAAATTAAAAACCGCGAAAATGAAGAGTTCCGACGACGCGACCACGTATAAGTTCGATTTTTTCCGAAAATATTATCAAAATCGATCTTTCAACGATGCAGTCCGTTAGTGTAGATGTGGAAGACGTTTGCCCAGCCAATAATTTCGTATGCCCACCCTTCAGAACCGTAATAAAAAAATAAAAACCGCGAAAATGAAGAGTTCCGAAGACGCGACCACGTATAAGTTCGATTATTTATTAACTAAACGTTCGAATCGTTTGTCCAACGACGCATTTCGTTAGTGTAGATGTGGAAGACGTTTGCCCACCCAATAATTTCGTATGCCCACCCACCAGAATCGAATTAAAAAATAAAAACCGCGAAAATGAAGAGTCCCGGAGACGCGACCACGTATAAGTTCGATATTTTCCGAAAATATTATCAAAATCGATCTTTCAACGTTGCAGTCCTTTAGTCTAGATGTAGAAGACGTTTGCCCACCCAATAATTTCGTATGCCCACCCTTCAGAATCGAAATAAAAAATAAAAACCGCGAAAATGAAGGGTTCCGAAGACGCGACCACGTATAAGTTCGATTTTTTCGAAAATATTATGAAAATCGATCTTTCAACGATGCAGTCCTTTAGTCTAGATGTAGAAGACGTTTGCCCACCCAATAATTTCGTATGCCCACCCTCCAGAATCGAATTAAAAATTAAAAACCGCGAAAATGAATAGTTCCGAAGACGCGACCACGTATAAGTTCGATTTTTTCCGAAAATATTATCAAAATCGATCTTTCAACGATGCAGTCCGTTAGTGTAGATGTGGAAGACGTTTGCCCAGCCAATAATTTCGTATGCCCACCCTTCAGAACCGCAATAAAAAAATAAAAACCGCGAAAATGAAGAGTTCCGAAGACGCGACCACGTATAAGTTCGATTATTTATTAACTAAACGTTCGAATCGTTTGTCCAACGACGCATTTCGTTAGTGTGGATGTGGAAGACGTTTGCCCATCCAATAATTTCGTATGCCCACCCTTCAGAATCGAAAAAAAAAATAAAAACCGCGAAAATGAAGAGTTCCGAAGACGCGACCACGTATAAGTTCGATTATTTATTAACTAAACGTTCGAATCGTTTGTCCAACGACGCATTTCGTTAGTGTAGATGTGGAAGACGTTTGCCCATCCAATAATTTCGTATGCCCACCCCTCAGAATCGAAAAAAAAAATAAAAACCGCGAAAATGAAGAGTTCCGAAGACGCGACCACGTATAAGTTCGATTTTTTCCGAAAATATTATCAAAATCGATCTTTCAACGATGCAGTCCTTTAGTCTAGATGTAGAAGACGTTTGCCCAGCCAATAATTTCGTATGCCCACCCTTCAGAATCGAAATAAAAAATAAAAACCGCGAAAATGAAGAGTTCCGAAGACGCGACCACGTATAAGTTCGATTATTTATTAACTAAACGTTCGAATCGTTTGTCCAACGACGCATTTCGTTAGTGTGGATGTGGAAGACGTTTGCCCATCCAATAATTTCGTATGCCCACCCTTCAGAATCGAAAAAAAAAATAAAAACCGCGAAAATGAAGAGTTCCGAAGACGCGACCACGTATAAGTTCGATTATTTATTAACTAAACGTTCGAATCGTTTGTCCAACGACGCATTTCGTCAGTGTAGATGTGGAAGACGTTTGCCCATCCAATAATTTCGTTTGCCCACCTTTCAGAATCGAATAAAAAAATAAAAACCGCGAAAATGAATAGTTCCGAAGACGCGACCACGTATAAGTTCGATTTTTTCCGAAAATATTATCAAAATCGATCTTTCAACGATGCAGTCCGTTAGTGTAGATGTGGAAGACGTTTGCCCAGCCAATAATTTCGTATGCCCACCCTTCAGAACCGAAATAAAAAAATAAAAACCGCGAAAATGAAGAGTTCCGAAGACGCGACCACGTATAAGTTCGATTATTTATTAACTAAACGTTCGAATCGTTTGTCCAACGACGCAGTTCGTTAGTGTAGATGTGGAAGACGTTTGCCCACCCAATAATTTCGTATGCCCACCCTCCAGAATCGAAATAAAAATTAAAAACCGCGAAAATGAAGAGTTCCGAAGACGCGACCACGTATAAGTTCGATTTTTTCCGAAAATATTATCAAAATCGATCTTTCAACGATGCAGTCCGTTAGTGTAGATGTGGAAGACGTTTGCCCAGCAAATAATTTCGTATGCCCACCCTTCAGAACCGTAATAAAAAAATAAAAACCGCGAAAATGAAGAGTTCCGAAGACGCGACCACGTATAAGTTCGATTATTTATTAACTAAACGTTCGAATCGTTTGTCCAACGACGCATTTCGTTAGTGTAGATGTGGAAGACGTTTGCCCACCCAATAATTTCGTATGCCCACCCTCCAGAATCGAATTAAAAAATAAAAACCGCGAAAATGAAGAGTCCCGGAGACGCGACCACGTATAAGTTCGATATTTTCCGAAAATATTATCAAAATCGATCTTTCAACGTTGCAGTCCTTTAGTCTAGATGTAGAAGACGTTTGCCCACCCAATAATTTCGTATGCCCACCCTTCAGAATCGAAATAAAAAATAAAAACCGCGAAAATGAAGGGTTCCGAAGACGCGACCACGTATAAGTTCGATTTTTTTCGAAAATATTATGAAAATCGATCTTTCAACGATGCAGTCCTTTAGTCTAGATGTAGAAGACGTTTGCCCACCCAATAATTTCGTATGCCCACCCTCCAGAATCGAAATAAAAATTAAAAACCGCGAAAATGAAGAGTTCCGAAGACGCGACCACGTATAAGTTCGATTTTTTCCGAAAATATTATCAAAATCGATCTTTCAACGATGCAGTCCGTTAGTGTAGATGTGGAAGACGTTTGCCCAGCCAATAATTTCGTATGCCCACCCTTCAGAACCGTAATAAAAAAATAAAAACCGCGAAAATGAAGAGTTCCGAAGACGCGACCACGTATAAGTTCGATTATTTATTAACTAAACGTTCGAATCGTTTGTCCAACGACGCATTTCGTTAGTGTAGATGTGGAAGACGTTTGCCCACCCAATAATTTCGTATGCCCACCCTCCAGAATCGAAATAAAAATTAAAAACCGCGAAAATGAAGAGTTCCGAAGACGCGACCACGTATAAGTTCGATTTTTTCCGAAAATATTATCAAAATCGATCTTTCAACGATGCAGTCCGTTAGTGTAGATGTGGAAGACGTTTGCCCAGCCAATAATTTCGTATGTCCACCCTTCAGAACCGTAATAAAAAAATAAAAACCGCGAAAATGAAGAGTTCCGAAGACGCGACCACGTATAAGTTCGATTATTTATTAACTAAACGTTCGAATCGTTTGTCCAACGACGCATTTCGTTAGTGTAGATGTGGACGACGTTTGCCCACCCAATAATTTCGTATG
Organism: Andrena praecox; assembly: GCA_963932275.1. Lineage (NCBI taxonomy): Eukaryota > Metazoa > Arthropoda > Insecta > Hymenoptera > Andrenidae > Andrena > Andrena praecox. The sequence goes on from OZ010732.1 coordinate 26,369,271, forward strand.
CCCACCCTCCAGAATCGAATTAAAAAATAAAAACCGCGAAAATGAAGAGTCCCGGAGACGCGACCACGTATAAGTTCGATATTTTCCGAAAATATTATCAAAATCGATCTTTCAACGTTGCAGTCCTTTAGTCTAGATGTAGAAGACGTTTGCCCACCCAATAATTTCGTATGCCCACCCTTCAGAATCGAAATAAAAAATAAAAACCGCGAAAATGAAGGGTTCCGAAGACGCGACCACGTATAAGTTCGATTTTTTTCGAAAATATTATGAAAATCGATCTTTCAACGATGCAGTCCTTTAGTCTAGATGTAGAAGACGTTTGCCCACCCAATAATTTCGTATGCCCACCCTCCAGAATCGAATTAAAAATTAAAAACCGCGAAAATGAAGAGTTCCGAAGACGCGACCACGTATAAGTTCGATTATTTATTAACTAAACGTTCGAATCGTTTGTCCAACGACGCATTTCGTTAGTGTGGATGTGGAAGACGTTTGCCCATCCAATAATTTCGTATGCCCACCCTTCAGAATCGAAAAAAAAAATAAAAACCGCGAAAATGAAGAGTTCCGAAGACGCGACCACGTATAAGTTCGATTATTTATTAACTAAACGTTCGAATCGTTTGTCCAACGACGCATTTCGTCAGTGTAGATGTGGAAGACGTTTGCCCAGCCAATAATTTCGTATGCCCACCCTTCAGAACCGAAATAAAAAAATAAAAACCGCGAAAATGAAGAGTTCCGAAGACGCGACCACGTATAAGTTCGATTTTTTCCGAAAATATTATCAAAATCGATCTTTCAACGATGCAGTCCGTTAGTGTAGATGTGGAAGACGTTTGCCCAGCCAATAATTTCGTATGCCCACCCTTCAGAACCGTAATAAAAAAATAAAAACCGCGAAAATGAAGAGTTCCGAAGACGCGACCACGTATAAGTTCGATTATTTATTAACTAAACGTTCGAATCGTTTGTCCAACGACGCATTTCGTTAGTGTAGATGTGGAAGACGTTTGCCCACCCAATAATTTCGTATGCCCACCCTCCAGAATCGAATTAAAAAATAAAAACCGCGAAAATGAAGAGTCCCGGAGACGCGACCACGTATAAGTTCGATATTTTCCGAAAATATTATCAAAATCGATCTTTCAACGTTGCAGTCCTTTAGTCTAGATGTAGAAGACGTTTGCTCACCCAATAATTTCGTATGCCCACCCTTCAGAATCGAAATAAAAAATAAAAACAGCGAAAATGAAGGGTTCCGAAGACGCGACCACGTATAAGTTCGATTTTTTTCGAAAATATTATGAAAATCGATCTTTCAACGATGCAGTCCTTTAGTCTAGATGTAGAAGACGTTTGCCCACCCAATAATTTCGTATGCCCACCCTCCAGAATCGAATTAAAAATTAAAAACCGCGAAAATGAATAGTTCCGAAGACGCGACCACGTATAAGTTCGATTTTTTCCGAAAATATTATCAAAATCGATCTTTCAACGATGCAGTCCGTTAGTGTAGATGTGGAAGACGTTTGCCCAGCCAATAATTTCGTATGCCCACCCTTCAGAACCGCAATAAAAAAATAAAAACCGCGAAAATGAAGAGTTCCGAAGACGCGACCACGTATAAGTTCGATTATTTATTAACTAAACGTTCGAATCGTTTGTCCAACGACGCATTTCGTTAGTGTGGATGTGGAAGACGTTTGCCCATCCAATAATTTCGTATGCCCACCCTCCAGAATCGAATTAAAAAATAAAAACCGCGAAAATGAAGAGTCCCGGAGACGCGACCACGTATAAGTTCGATATTTTCCGAAAATATTATCAAAATCGATCTTTCAACGATGCAGTCCTTTAGTCTAGATGTAGAAGACGTTTGCCCAGCCAATAATTTCGTATGCCCACCCTTCAGAATCGAAATAAAAAATAAAAACCGCGAAAATGAAGAGTTCCGAAGACGCGACCACGTATAAGTTCGATTATTTATTAACTAAACGTTCGAATCGTTTGTCCAACGACGCATTTCGTTAGTGTGGATGTGGAACACGTTTGCCCAACCAATAATTTCGTATGCCCACCCTTCAGAATCGAAAAAAAAAATTAAAACCGCGAAAATGAAGAGTTCCGAAGACGCGACCACGTATAAGTTCGATTATTTATTAACTAAATGTTCGAATCGTTTGTCCAACGACGCATTTCGTTAGTGTGGATGTGGAAGACGTTTGCCCATCCAATAATTTCGTATGCCCACCCTTCAGAATCGAAAAAAAAAAGAAAAAACCGCGAAAATGAAGAGTTCCGAAGACGCGACCACGTATAAGTTCGATTATTTATTAACTAAACGTTCGAATCGTTTGTCCAACGACGCATTTCGTTAGTGTGGATGTGGAAGACGTTTGCCCATCCAATAATTTCGTATGCCCACCCTTCAGAATCGAAAAAAAAAATAAAAACCGCGAAAATGAAGAGTTCCGAAGACGCGACCACGTATAAGTTCGATTTTTTCCGAAAATATTATCAAAATCGATCTTTCAACGATGCAGTCCTTTAGTCTAGATGTAGAAGACGTTTGCCCAGCCAATAATTTCGTATGCCCACCCTCCAGAATCGAATTAAAAATTAAAAACCGCGAAAGTGAAGAGTTCCGAAGACGCGACCACGTATAAGTTCGATTTTTTTCGAAAATATTATCAAAATCGATCTTTCAACGATGCAGTCCTTTAGTCTAGAAGTAGAAGACGTTTGCCCACCCAATAATTTCGTCTGCCCACCCTCCAGAATCGAATTAAAAATTAAAAACCGCGAAAATGAAGAGTTCCGAAGACGCGACCACGTATAAGTTCGATTATTTATTAACTAAACGTTCGAATCGTTTGTCCAACGACGCATTTCGTTAGTGTGGATGTGGAAGACGTTTGCCCATCCAATAATTTCGTATGCCCACCCTTCAGAATCGAAAAAAAAAATAAAAACCGCGAAAATGAAGAGTTCCGAAGACGCGACCACGTATAAGTTCGATTTTTTCCGAAAATATTATCAAAATCGATCTTTCAACGATGCAGTCCTTTAGTCTAGATGTAGAAGACGTTTGCCCAGCCAATAATTTCGTATGCCCACCCTCCAGAATCGAATTAAAAATTAAAAACCGCGAAAGTGAAGAGTTCCGAAGACGCGACCACGTATAAGTTCGATTATTTATTAACTAAACGTTCGAATCGTTTGTCCAACGACGCATTTCGTTAGTGTGGATGTGGAAGACGTTTGCCCATCCAATAATTTCGTATGCCCACCCTTCAGAATCGAAAAAAAAAATAAAAACCGCGAAAATGAAGAGTTCCGAAGACGCGACCACGTATAAGTTCGATTATTTATTAACTAAACGTTCGAATCGTTTGTCCAACGACGCATTTCGTCAGTGTAGATGTGGAAGACGTTTGCCCATCCAATAATTTCGTTTGCCCACCCTTCAGAATCGAATAAAAAAATAAAAACCGCGAAAATGAATAGTTCCGAAGACGCGACCACGTATAAGTTCGATTTTTTCCGAAAATATTATCAAAATCGATCTTTCAACGATGCAGTCCGTTAGTGTAGATGTGGAAGACGTTTGCCCAGCCAATAATTTCGTATGCCCACCCTTCAGAACCGCAATAAAAAAATAAAAACCGCGAAAATGAAGAGTTCCGAAGACGCGACCACGTATAAGTTCGATTATTTATTAACTAAACGTTCGAATCGTTTGTCCAACGACGCATTTCGTTAGTGTGGATGTGGAAGACGTTTGCCCATCCAATAATTTCGTATGCCCACCCTTCAGAATCGAAAAAAAAAAATAAAAACCGCGAAAATGAAGAGTTCCGAAGACGCGACCACGTATAAGTTCGACTTTTTCCGAAAATATTATCAAAATCGATCTTTCAACGATGCAGTCCTTTAGTCTAGATGTAGAAGACGTTTGCCCAGCCAATAATTTCGTATGCCCACCCTTCAGAATCGAAATAAAAAATAAAAACCGCGAAAATGAAGAGTTCCGAAGACGCGGCCACGTATAAGTTCGATTATTTATTAACTAAACGTTCGAATCGTTTGTCCAACGACGCATTTCGTTAGTGTGGATGTGGAAGACGTTTGCCCAACCAATAATTTCGTATGCCCACCCTTCAGAATCGAAAAAAAAAATAAAAACCGCGAAAATGAAGAGTTCCGAAGACGCGACCACGTATAAGTTCGATTATTTATTAACTAAACGTTCGAATCGTTTGTCCAACGACGCATTTCGTTAGTGTAGATGTGGAAGACGTTTGCCCATCCAATCATTTCGTATGCCCACCCTTCAGAATCGAAATAAAAAATAAAAACCGCGAAAATGAAGAGTTCCGAAGACGCGACCACGTATAAGTTCGATTTTTTTCGAAAATATTATCAAAATCGATCTTTCAACGATGCAGTCCTTTAGTCTAGATGTAGAAGACGTTTGCCCATCCAATAATTTCGTATGCCCACCCTTCAGAATCGAAAAAAAAAAAATAAAAACCGCGAAAATGAAGAGTTCCGAAGACGCGACCACGTATAAGTTCGATTATTTATTAACTAAACGTTAGAATAGTTTGTCCAACGACGCATTTCGTTAGTGTGGATGTGGAAGACGTTTGCCCATGCAATAATTTCGTATGCCCACCCTTCAGAATCGAAATAAAAAATAAAAACCGCGAAAATGAAGAGTTCCGAAGACGCGACCACGTATAAGTTCGATTTTTTTCGAAAATATTATGAAAATCGATCTTTCAACGATGCAGTCCTTTAGTCTAGATGTAGAAGACGTTTGCCCACCCAATAATTTCGTCTGCCCACCCTCCAGAATCGAATTAAAAATTAAAAACCGCGAAAGTGATGAGTTCCGAAGACGCGACCACGTATAAGTTCGATTATTTATTAACTAAACGTTCGAATCGTTTGTCCAACGACGCATTTCGTTAGTGTGGATGTGGAAGACGTTTGCCCATCCAATAATTTCGTATGCCCACCCTTCAGAATCGAAAAAAAAAATAAAAACCGCGAAAATGAATAGTTCCGAAGACGCGACCACGTATAAGTTCGATTTTTTCCGAAAATATTATCAAAATCGATCTTTCAACGATGCAGTCCGTTAGTGTGGATGTGGAAGACGTTTGCCCATCCAATAATTTCGTATGCCCACCCTTCAGAATCGAAAAAAAAAATAAAAACCGCGAAAATGAAGAGTTCCGAAGACGCGACCACGTATAAGTTCGATTATTTATTAACTAAACGTTCGAATCGTTTGTCCAACGACGCATTTCGTCAGTGTAGATGTGGAAGACGTTTGCCCATCCAATAATTTCGTTTGCCCACCCTTCAGAATCGAATAAAAAAATAAAAACCGCGAAAATGAATAGTTCCGAAGACGCGACCACGTATAAGTTCGATTTTTTCCGAAAATATTATCAAAATCGATCTTTCAACGATGCAGTCCGTTAGTGTAGATGTGGAAGACGTTTGCCCAGCCAATAATTTCGTATGCCCACCCTTCAGAACCGCAATAAAAAAATAAAAACCGCGAAAATGAAGAGTTCCGAAGACGCGACCACGTATAAGTTCGATTATTTATTAACTAAACGTTCGAATCGTTTGTCCAACGACGCATTTCGTTAGTGTGGATGTGGAAGACGTTTGCCCATCCAATAATTTCGTATGCCCACCCTTCAGAATCGAAAAAAAAAAATAAAAACCGCGAAAATGAAGAGTTCCGAAGACGCGACCACGTATAAGTTCGACTTTTTCCGAAAATATTATCAAAATCGATCTTTCAACGATGCAGTCCTTTAGTCTAGATGTAGAAGACGTTTGCCCAGCCAATAATTTCGTATGCCCACCCTTCAGAATCGAAATAAAAAATAAAAACCGCGAAAATGAAGAGTTCCGAAGACGCGGCCACGTATAAGTTCGATTATTTATTAACTAAACGTTCGAATCGTTTGTCCAACGACGCATTTCGTTAGTGTGGATGTGGAAGACGTTTGCCCAACCAATAATTTCGTATGCCCACCCTTCAGAATCGAAAAAAAAAATAAAAACCGCGAAAATGAAGAGTTCCGAAGACGCGACCACGTATAAGTTCGATTATTTATTAACTAAACGTTCGAATCGTTTGTCCAACGACGCATTTCGTTAGTGTAGATGTGGAAGACGTTTGCCCATCCAATCATTTCGTTTGCCCACCCTTCAGAATCGAAATAAAAAATAAAAACCGCGAAAATGAAGAGTTCCGAAGACGCGACCACGTATAAGTTCGATTTTTTTCGAAAATATTATCAAAATCGATCTTTCAACGATGCAGTCCTTTAGTCTAGATGTAGAAGACGTTTGCCCATCCAATAATTTCGTATGCCCACCCTTCAGAATCGAAAAAAAAAAAATAAAAACCGCGAAAATGAAGAGTTCCGAAGACGCGACCGCGTATAAGTTCGATTATTTATTAACTAAACGTTCGAATCGTTTGTCCAACGACGCATTTCGTTAGTGTAGATGTGGAAGACGTTTGCCCATCCAATCATTTCGTATGCCCAACCTTCAGAATCGAATTAAAAATTAAAAACCGCGAAAATGAAGAGTTCCGAAGACGCGACCACGTATAAGTTCGATTATTTATTAACTAAACGTTCGAATCGTTTGTCCAACGACGCATTTCGTTAGTGTGGATGTGGAAGACGTTTGCCCATCCAATAATTTCGTATGCCCACCCTTCAGAATCGAATAAAAAAATAAAAACCGCGAAAATGAAGAGTTCCGAAGACGCGACCACGTATAAGTTCGATTATTTATTAACTAAACGTTCGAATCGTTTGTCCAACGACGCATTTCGTCAGTGTAGATGTGGAAGACGTTTGCCCATCCAATAATTTCGTATGCCCACCCTTCAGAATCGAAATAAAAAATAAAAACCGCGAAAATGAAGAGTTCCGAAGACGCGACCATGTATAAGTTCGATTTTTTTCGAAAATCTTATCAAAATCGATCTTTCAACGATGCAGTCCGTTAGTGTAGATGTGGAAGACGTTTGCCCAGCCAATAATTTCGTCTGCCCACCCTCCAGAATCGAATTAAAAATTAAAAAACGCGAAAATGAAGAGTTCCGAAGACGCGACCACGTATAAGTTCGATTATTTATTAACTAAACGTTCGAATCGTTTGTCCAACGACGCATTTCGTCAGTGTAGATGTGGAAGACGTATGCCCAGCCAATAATTTCGTATGCCCACCCTTCAGAACCGAAATAAAAAAATAAAAACCGCGAAAATGAAGAGTTCCGAAGACGCGACCGCGTATAAGTTCGATTATTTATTAACTAAACGTTCGAATCGTTTGTCCAACGACGCATTTCGTTAGTGTAGATGTGGAAGACGTTTGCCCATCCAATCATTTCGTATGCCCAACCTTCAGAATCGAATTAAAAATTAAAAACCGCGAAAATGAAGAGTTCCGAAGACGCGACCACGTATAAGTTCGATTATTTATTAACTAAACGTTCGAATCGTTTGTCCAACGACGCATTTCGTTAGTGTGGATGTGGAAGACGTTTGCCCATCCAATAATTTCGTATGCCCACCCTTCAGAATCGAATAAAAAAATAAAAACCGCGAAAATGAAGAGTTCCGAAGACGCGACCACGTATAAGTTCGATTATTTATTAACTAAACGTTCGAATCGTTTGTCCAACGACGCATTTCGTTAGTGTGGATGTGGAAGACGTTTGCCCATCCAATAATTTCGTATGCCCACCCTCCAGAATCGAATTAAAAATTAAAAACCGCGAAAATGAAGAGTTCCGAAGACGCGACCACGTATAAGTTCGATTTTTTCCGAAAATATTATCAAAATCGATCTTTCAACGAGGCAGTCCGTTAGTGTAGATGTGGAAGACGTTTGCCCAGCCAATAATTTCGTATGCCCACCCTTCAGAACCGTAATAAAAAAATAAAAACCGCGAAAATGAAGAGTTCCGAAGACGCGAAGACGTATAAGTTCCATTATTTATTAACTAAACGTTCGAATCGTTTGTCCAACGACGCATTTCGTTAGTGTGGATGTGGAAGACGTTTGCCCATCCAATAGTTTCGTATGCCCACCCTTCAGAATCGAAAAAAAAAATAAAAACCGCGAAAATGAAGAGTTCCGAAGACGCGACCACGTATAAGTTCGATTATTTATTAACTAAACGTTCGAATCGTTTGTCCAACAACGCATTTCGTCAGTGTAGATGTGGAAGACGTTTGCCCATCCAATAATTTCGTTTGCCCACCCTTCAGAATCGAATAAAAAAATAAAAACCGCGAAAATGAATAGTTCCGAAGACGCGACCACGTATAAGTTCGATTTTTTCCGAAAATATTATCAAAATCGATCTTTCAACGATGCAGTCCGTTAGTGTAGATGTGGAAGACGTTTGCCCATCCAATCATTTCGTATGCCCAACCTTCAGAATCGAAATAAAAAATAAAAACCGCGAAAATGAAGAGTTCCGAAGACGCGACCACGTATAAGTTCGATTATTTATTAACTAAACGTTCGAATCGTTTGTCCAACGACGCATTTCGTTAGTGTGGATGTGGAAGACGTTTGCCCATCCAATAATTTCGTATGCCCACCCTTCAGAATCGAAAAAAAAAATAAAAACCGCGAAAATGAAGAGTTCCGAAGACGCGACCACGTATAAGTTCGATTTTTTTCGAAAATATTATCAAAATCGATCTTTCAACGATGCAGTCCTTTAGTCTAGATGTAGAAGACGTTTGCCCATCCAATAATTTCGTATGCCCACCCTTCAGAATCGAAAAAAAAATAAAAACCGCGAAAATGAAGAGTTCCGAAGACGCGACCACGTATAAGTTCGATTATTTATTAACTAAACGTTAGAATAGTTTGTCCAACGACGCATTTCGTTAGTGTGGATGTGGAAGACGTTTGCCCATGCAATAATTTCGTATGCCCACCCTTCAGAATCGAAATAAAAAATAAAAACCACGAAAATGAAGAGTTCCGAAGACGCGACCACGTATAAGTTCGATTTTTTTCGAAAATATTATCAAAATCGATCTTTCAACGATGCAGTCCTTTAGTCTAGATGGAGAAGACGTTTGCCCACCCAATAATTTCGTATGCCCACCCTCCAGAATCGAAATAAAAATTAAAAACCGCGAAAGTGAAGAGTTCCGAAGACGCGACCACGTATAAGTTCGATTATTTATTAACTAAACGTTCGAATCGTTTGTCCAACGACGCATTTCGTTAGTGTGGATGTGGAAGACGTTTGCCCATCCAATAATTTCGTATGCCCACCCTTCAGAATCGAAAAAAAAAGAAAAAACCGCGAAAATGAAGAGTTCCGAAGACGCGACCACGTATAAGTTCGATTATTTATTAACTAAACGTTCGAATCGTTTGTCCAACGACGCATTTCGTTAGTGTAGATGTGGAAGACGTTTGCCCATCCAATCATTTCGTATGCCCACCCTTCAGAATCGAAATAAAAAATAAAAACCGCGAAAATAAAGAGTTCCGAAGACGCGACCACGTATAAGTTCGATTTTTTTCGAAAATATTATCAAAATCGATCTTTCAACGATGCATTCCTTTAGTCTAGATGTAGAAGACGTTTGCCCACCCAATAATTTCGTCTGCCCACCCTCCAGAATCGAATTAAAAATTAAAAACCGCGAAAATGAAGAGTTCCGAAGACGCGACCACGTATAAGTTCGATTATTTATTAACTAAACGTTCGAATCGTTTGTCCAACGACGCATTTCGTTAGTGTGGATATGGAAGACGTTTGCCCATCCAATAATTTCGTATGCCCACCCTTCAGAATCGAAAAAAAAAAATAAAAACCGCGAAAATGAAGAGTTCCGAAGACGCGACCACGTATAAGTTCGATTTTTTCCGAAAATATTATCAAAATCGATCTTTCAACGATGCAGTCCTTTAGTCTAGATGTAGAAGACGTTTGCCCAGCCAATAATTTCGTATGCCCACCCTTCAGAATCGAAATAAAAAATAAAAACCGCGAAAATGAAGAGTTCCGAACACGCGACCACGTATAAGTTCGATTATTTACTAACTAAACGTTCGAATCGTTTGTCCAACGACGCATTTCGTTAGTGTGGATGTGGAAGACGTTTGCCCAACCAATAATTTCGTATGCCCACCTTTCAGAATCGAATAAAAAAATAAAAACCGCGAAAATGAATAGTTCCGAAGACGCGACCACGTATAAGTTCGATTTTTTCCGAAAATATTATCAAAATCGATCTTTCAACGATGCAGTCCGTTAGTGTAGATGTGGAAGACGTTTGCCCATCCAATAATTTCGTATGCCCACCCTTCAGAACCGAAATAAAAAAATAAAAACAGCGAAAATGAAGAGTTCCGAAGACGCGACCACGTATAAGTTCGATTATTTATTAACTAAACGTTCGAATCGTTTGTCCAACGACGCATTTCGTTAGTGTAGATGTGGAAGACGTTTGCCCACCCAATAATTTCGTATGCCCACCCTCCAGAATCGAAATAAAAATTAAAAACCGCGAAAATGAAGAGTTCCGAAGACGCGACCACGTATAAGTTCGATTTTTTCCGAAAATATTATCAAAATCGATCTTTCAACGATGCAGTCCGTTAGTGTAGATGTGGAAGACGTTTGCCCAGCCAATAATTTCGTATGCCCACCCTTCAGAACCGTAATAAAAAAATAAAAACCGCGAAAATGAAGAGTTCCGAAGACGCGACCACGTATAAGTTCGATTATTTATTAACTAAACGTTCGAATCGTTTGTCCAACGACGCATTTCGTTAGTGTAGATGTGGAAGACGTTTGCCCACCCAATAATTTCGTATGCCCACCCTCCAGAATCGAATTAAAAAATAAAAACCGCGAAAATGAAGAGTCCCGGAGACGCGACCACGTATAAGTTCGATATTTTCCGAAAATATTATCAAAATCGATCTTTCAACGTTGCAGTCCTTTAGTCTAGATGTAGAAGACGTTTGCTCACCCAATAATTTCGTATGCCCACCCTTCAGAATCGAAATAAAAAATAAAAACCGCGAAAATGAAGGGTTCCGAAGAGGCGACCACGTATAAGTTCGATTTTTTTCGAAAATATTATGAAAATCGATCTTTCAACGATGCAGTCCTTTAGTCTAGATGTAGAAGACGTTTGCCCACCCAATAATTTCGTATGCCCACCCTCCAGAATCGAATTAAAAATTAAAAACCGCGAAAATGAAGAGTTCCGAAGACGCGACCACGTATAAGTTCGATTATTTATTAACTAAACGATCGAATCGTTTGTCCAACGACGCATTTCGTTAGTGTAGATGTGGAAGACGTTTGCCCACCCAATAATTTCGTATGCCCACCCTCCAGAATCGAAATAAAAATTAAAAACCGCGAAAATGAAGAGTTCCGACGACGCGACCACGTATAAGTTCGATTTTTTCCGAAAATATTATCAAAATCGATCTTTCAACGATGCAGTCCGTTAGTGTAGATGTGGAAGACGTTTGCCCAGCCAATAATTTCGTATGCCCACCCTTCAGAACCGTAATAAAAAAATAAAAACCGCGAAAATGAAGAGTTCCGAAGACGCGACCACGTATAAGTTCGATTATTTATTAACTAAACGTTCGAATCGTTTGTCCAACGACGCATTTCGTTAGTGTAGATGTGGAAGACGTTTGCCCACCCAATAATTTCGTATGCCCACCCACCAGAATCGAATTAAAAAATAAAAACCGCGAAAATGAAGAGTCCCGGAGACGCGACCACGTATAAGTTCGATATTTTCCGAAAATATTATCAAAATCGATCTTTCAACGTTGCAGTCCTTTAGTCTAGATGTAGAAGACGTTTGCCCACCCAATAATTTCGTATGCCCACCCTTCAGAATCGAAATAAAAAATAAAAACCGCGAAAATGAAGGGTTCCGAAGACGCGACCACGTATAAGTTCGATTTTTTCGAAAATATTATGAAAATCGATCTTTCAACGATGCAGTCCTTTAGTCTAGATGTAGAAGACGTTTGCCCACCCAATAATTTCGTATGCCCACCCTCCAGAATCGAATTAAAAATTAAAAACCGCGAAAATGAATAGTTCCGAAGACGCGACCACGTATAAGTTCGATTTTTTCCGAAAATATTATCAAAATCGATCTTTCAACGATGCAGTCCGTTAGTGTAGATGTGGAAGACGTTTGCCCAGCCAATAATTTCGTATGCCCACCCTTCAGAACCGCAATAAAAAAATAAAAACCGCGAAAATGAAGAGTTCCGAAGACGCGACCACGTATAAGTTCGATTATTTATTAACTAAACGTTCGAATCGTTTGTCCAACGACGCATTTCGTTAGTGTGGATGTGGAAGACGTTTGCCCATCCAATAATTTCGTATGCCCACCCTTCAGAATCGAAAAAAAAAATAAAAACCGCGAAAATGAAGAGTTCCGAAGACGCGACCACGTATAAGTTCGATTATTTATTAACTAAACGTTCGAATCGTTTGTCCAACGACGCATTTCGTTAGTGTAGATGTGGAAGACGTTTGCCCATCCAATAATTTCGTATGCCCACCCCTCAGAATCGAAAAAAAAAATAAAAACCGCGAAAATGAAGAGTTCCGAAGACGCGACCACGTATAAGTTCGATTTTTTCCGAAAATATTATCAAAATCGATCTTTCAACGATGCAGTCCTTTAGTCTAGATGTAGAAGACGTTTGCCCAGCCAATAATTTCGTATGCCCACCCTTCAGAATCGAAATAAAAAATAAAAACCGCGAAAATGAAGAGTTCCGAAGACGCGACCACGTATAAGTTCGATTATTTATTAACTAAACGTTCGAATCGTTTGTCCAACGACGCATTTCGTTAGTGTGGATGTGGAAGACGTTTGCCCATCCAATAATTTCGTATGCCCACCCTTCAGAATCGAAAAAAAAAATAAAAACCGCGAAAATGAAGAGTTCCGAAGACGCGACCACGTATAAGTTCGATTATTTATTAACTAAACGTTCGAATCGTTTGTCCAACGACGCATTTCGTCAGTGTAGATGTGGAAGACGTTTGCCCATCCAATAATTTCGTTTGCCCACCTTTCAGAATCGAATAAAAAAATAAAAACCGCGAAAATGAATAGTTCCGAAGACGCGACCACGTATAAGTTCGATTTTTTCCGAAAATATTATCAAAATCGATCTTTCAACGATGCAGTCCGTTAGTGTAGATGTGGAAGACGTTTGCCCAGCCAATAATTTCGTATGCCCACCCTTCAGAACCGAAATAAAAAAATAAAAACCGCGAAAATGAAGAGTTCCGAAGACGCGACCACGTATAAGTTCGATTATTTATTAACTAAACGTTCGAATCGTTTGTCCAACGACGCAGTTCGTTAGTGTAGATGTGGAAGACGTTTGCCCACCCAATAATTTCGTATGCCCACCCTCCAGAATCGAAATAAAAATTAAAAACCGCGAAAATGAAGAGTTCCGAAGACGCGACCACGTATAAGTTCGATTTTTTCCGAAAATATTATCAAAATCGATCTTTCAACGATGCAGTCCGTTAGTGTAGATGTGGAAGACGTTTGCCCAGCAAATAATTTCGTATGCCCACCCTTCAGAACCGTAATAAAAAAATAAAAACCGCGAAAATGAAGAGTTCCGAAGACGCGACCACGTATAAGTTCGATTATTTATTAACTAAACGTTCGAATCGTTTGTCCAACGACGCATTTCGTTAGTGTAGATGTGGAAGACGTTTGCCCACCCAATAATTTCGTATGCCCACCCTCCAGAATCGAATTAAAAAATAAAAACCGCGAAAATGAAGAGTCCCGGAGACGCGACCACGTATAAGTTCGATATTTTCCGAAAATATTATCAAAATCGATCTTTCAACGTTGCAGTCCTTTAGTCTAGATGTAGAAGACGTTTGCCCACCCAATAATTTCGTATGCCCACCCTTCAGAATCGAAATAAAAAATAAAAACCGCGAAAATGAAGGGTTCCGAAGACGCGACCACGTATAAGTTCGATTTTTTTCGAAAATATTATGAAAATCGATCTTTCAACGATGCAGTCCTTTAGTCTAGATGTAGAAGACGTTTGCCCACCCAATAATTTCGTATGCCCACCCTCCAGAATCGAAATAAAAATTAAAAACCGCGAAAATGAAGAGTTCCGAAGACGCGACCACGTATAAGTTCGATTTTTTCCGAAAATATTATCAAAATCGATCTTTCAACGATGCAGTCCGTTAGTGTAGATGTGGAAGACGTTTGCCCAGCCAATAATTTCGTATGCCCACCCTTCAGAACCGTAATAAAAAAATAAAAACCGCGAAAATGAAGAGTTCCGAAGACGCGACCACGTATAAGTTCGATTATTTATTAACTAAACGTTCGAATCGTTTGTCCAACGACGCATTTCGTTAGTGTAGATGTGGAAGACGTTTGCCCACCCAATAATTTCGTATGCCCACCCTCCAGAATCGAAATAAAAATTAAAAACCGCGAAAATGAAGAGTTCCGAAGACGCGACCACGTATAAGTTCGATTTTTTCCGAAAATATTATCAAAATCGATCTTTCAACGATGCAGTCCGTTAGTGTAGATGTGGAAGACGTTTGCCCAGCCAATAATTTCGTATGTCCACCCTTCAGAACCGTAATAAAAAAATAAAAACCGCGAAAATGAAGAGTTCCGAAGACGCGACCACGTATAAGTTCGATTATTTATTAACTAAACGTTCGAATCGTTTGTCCAACGACGCATTTCGTTAGTGTAGATGTGGACGACGTTTGCCCACCCAATAATTTCGTATGCCCACCCTCCAGAATCGAATTAAAAAATAAAAACCGCGAAAATGAAGAGTCCCGGAGACGCGACCACGTATAAGTTCGATATTTTCCGAAAATATTATCAAAATCGATCTTTCAACGTTGCAGTCCTTTAGTCTAGATGTAGAAGACGTTTGCCCACCCAATAATTTCGTATGCCCACCCTTCAGAATCGAAATAAAAAATAAAAACCGCGAAAATGAAGGGTTCCGAAGACGCGACCACGTATAAGTTCGATTTTTTTCGAAAATATTATGAAAATCGATCTTTCAACGATGCAGTCCTTTAGTCTAGATGTAGAAGACGTTTGCCCACCCAATAATTTCGTATGCCCACCCTCCAGAATCGAATTAAAAATTAAAAACCGCGAAAATGAAGAGTTCCGAAGACGCGACCACGTATAAGTTCGATTATTTATTAACTAAACGTTCGAATCGTTTGTCCAACGACGCATTTCGTTAGTGTGGATGTGGAAGACGTTTGCCCATCCAATAATTTCGTATGCCCACCCTTCAGAATCGAAAAAAAAAATAAAAACCGCGAAAATGAAGAGTTCCGAAGACGCGACCACGTATAAGTTCGATTATTTATTAACTAAACGTTCGAATCGTTTGTCCAACGACGCATTTCGTCAGTGTAGATGTGGAAGACGTTTGCCCAGCCAATAATTTCGTATGCCCACCCTTCAGAACCGAAATAAAAAAATAAAAACCGCGAAAATGAAGAGTTCCGAAGACGCGACCACGTATAAGTTCGATTTTTTCCGAAAATATTATCAAAATCGATCTTTCAACGATGCAGTCCGTTAGTGTAGATGTGGAAGACGTTTGCCCAGCCAATAATTTCGTATGCCCACCCTTCAGAACCGTAATAAAAAAATAAAAACCGCGAAAATGAAGAGTTCCGAAGACGCGACCACGTATAAGTTCGATTATTTATTAACTAAACGTTCGAATCGTTTGTCCAACGACGCATTTCGTTAGTGTAGATGTGGAAGACGTTTGCCCACCCAATAATTTCGTATGCCCACCCTCCAGAATCGAATTAAAAAATAAAAACCGCGAAAATGAAGAGTCCCGGAGACGCGACCACGTATAAGTTCGATATTTTCCGAAAATATTATCAAAATCGATCTTTCAACGTTGCAGTCCTTTAGTCTAGATGTAGAAGACGTTTGCTCACCCAATAATTTCGTATGCCCACCCTTCAGAATCGAAATAAAAAATAAAAACAGCGAAAATGAAGGGTTCCGAAGACGCGACCACGTATAAGTTCGATTTTTTTCGAAAATATTATGAAAATCGATCTTTCAACGATGCAGTCCTTTAGTCTAGATGTAGAAGACGTTTGCCCACCCAATAATTTCGTATGCCCACCCTCCAGAATCGAATTAAAAATTAAAAACCGCGAAAATGAATAGTTCCGAAGACGCGACCACGTATAAGTTCGATTTTTTCCGAAAATATTATCAAAATCGATCTTTCAACGATGCAGTCCGTTAGTGTAGATGTGGAAGACGTTTGCCCAGCCAATAATTTCGTATGCCCACCCTTCAGAACCGCAATAAAAAAATAAAAACCGCGAAAATGAAGAGTTCCGAAGACGCGACCACGTATAAGTTCGATTATTTATTAACTAAACGTTCGAATCGTTTGTCCAACGACGCATTTCGTTAGTGTGGATGTGGAAGACGTTTGCCCATCCAATAATTTCGTATGCCCACCCTTCAGAATCGAAAAAAAAAATAAAAACCGCGAAAATGAAGAGTTCCGAAGACGCGACCACGTATAAGTTCGATTATTTATTAACTAAACGTTCGAATCGTTTGTCCAACGACGCATTTCGTTAGTGTAGATGTGGAAGACGTTTGCCCATCCAATAATTTCGTATGCCCACCCCTCAGAATCGAAAAAAAAAATAAAAACCGCGAAAATGAAGAGTTCCGAAGACGCGACCACGTATAAGTTCGATTTTTTCCGAAAATATTATCAAAATCGATCTTTCAACGATGCAGTCCTTTAGTCTAGATGTAGAAGACGTTTGCCCAGCCAATAATTTCGTATGCCCACCCTTCAGAATCGAAATAAAAAATAAAAACCGCGAAAATGAAGAGTTCCGAAGACGCGACCACGTATAAGTTCGATTATTTATTAACTAAACGTTCGAATCGTTTGTCCAACGACGCATTTCGTTAGTGTGGATGTGGAACACGTTTGCCCAACCAATAATTTCGTATGCCCACCCTTCAGAATCGAAAAAAAAAATTAAAACCGCGAAAATGAAGAGTTCCGAAGACGCGACCACGTATAAGTTCGATTATTTATTAACTAAATGTTCGAATCGTTTGTCCAACGACGCATTTCGTTAGTGTGGATGTGGAAGACGTTTGCCCATCCAATAATTTCGTATGCCCACCCTTCAGAATCGAAAAAAAAAAGAAAAAACCGCGAAAATGAAGAGTTCCGAAGACGCGACCACGTATAAGTTCGATTATTTATTAACTAAACGTTCGAATCGTTTGTCCAACGACGCATTTCGTTAGTGTGGATGTGGAAGACGTTTGCCCATCCAATAATTTCGTATGCCCACCCTTCAGAATCGAAAAAAAAAATAAAAACCGCGAAAATGAAGAGTTCCGAAGACGCGACCACGTATAAGTTCGATTTTTTCCGAAAATATTATCAAAATCGATCTTTCAACGATGCAGTCCTTTAGTCTAGATGTAGAAGACGTTTGCCCAGCCAATAATTTCGTATGCCCACCCTCCAGAATCGAATTAAAAATTAAAAACCGCGAAAGTGAAGAGTTCCGAAGACGCGACCACGTATAAGTTCGATTTTTTTCGAAAATATTATCAAAATCGATCTTTCAACGATGCAGTCCTTTAGTCTAGAAGTAGAAGACGTTTGCCCACCCAATAATTTCGTCTGCCCACCCTCCAGAATCGAATTAAAAATTAAAAACCGCGAAAATGAAGAGTTCCGAAGACGCGACCACGTATAAGTTCGATTATTTATTAACTAAACGTTCGAATCGTTTGTCCAACGACGCATTTCGTTAGTGTGGATGTGGAAGACGTTTGCCCATCCAATAATTTCGTATGCCCACCCTTCAGAATCGAAAAAAAAAATAAAAACCGCGAAAATGAAGAGTTCCGAAGACGCGACCACGTATAAGTTCGATTTTTTCCGAAAATATTATCAAAATCGATCTTTCAACGATGCAGTCCTTTAGTCTAGATGTAGAAGACGTTTGCCCAGCCAATAATTTCGTATGCCCACCCTCCAGAATCGAATTAAAAATTAAAAACCGCGAAAGTGAAGAGTTCCGAAGACGCGACCACGTATAAGTTCGATTATTTATTAACTAAACGTTCGAATCGTTTGTCCAACGACGCATTTCGTTAGTGTGGATGTGGAAGACGTTTGCCCATCCAATAATTTCGTATGCCCACCCTTCAGAATCGAAAAAAAAAATAAAAACCGCGAAAATGAAGAGTTCCGAAGACGCGACCACGTATAAGTTCGATTATTTATTAACTAAACGTTCGAATCGTTTGTCCAACGACGCATTTCGTCAGTGTAGATGTGGAAGACGTTTGCCCATCCAATAATTTCGTTTGCCCACCCTTCAGAATCGAATAAAAAAATAAAAACCGCGAAAATGAATAGTTCCGAAGACGCGACCACGTATAAGTTCGATTTTTTCCGAAAATATTATCAAAATCGATCTTTCAACGATGC
The DNA here is from genome assembly GCA_963932275.1 of Andrena praecox. Classification (NCBI taxonomy): domain Eukaryota; kingdom Metazoa; phylum Arthropoda; class Insecta; order Hymenoptera; family Andrenidae; genus Andrena; species Andrena praecox. The sequence goes on from OZ010732.1 coordinate 26,387,928, forward strand.
AGTCCTTTAGTCTAGATGTAGAAGACGTTTGCCCAGCCAATAATTTCGTATGCCCACCCTCCAGAATCGAATTAAAAATTAAAAACCGCGAAAGTGAAGAGTTCCGAAGACGCGACCACGTATAAGTTCGATTATTTATTAACTAAACGTTCGAATCGTTTGTCCAACGACGCATTTCGTTAGTGTGGATTTGGAAGACGTTTGCCCATCCAATAATTTCGTATGCCCACCCTTCAGAATCGAAAAAAAAAATAAAAACCGCGAAAATGAAGAGTTCCGAAGACGCGACCACGTATAAGTTCGATTATTTATTAACTAAACGTTCGAATCGTTTGTCCAACGACGCATTTCGTCAGTGTAGATGTGGAAGACGTTTGCCCATCCAATAATTTCGTTTGCCCACCTTTCAGAATCGAATAAAAAAATAAAAACCGCGAAAATGAATAGTTCCGAAGACGCGACCACGTATAAGTTCGATTTTTTCCGAAAATATTATCAAAATCGATCTTTCAACGATGCAGTCCGTTAGTGTAGATGTGGAAGACGTTTGCCCAGCCAATAATTTCGTATGCCCACCCTTCAGAACCGAAATAAAAAAATAAAAACCGCGAAAATGAAGAGTTCCGAAGACGCGACCACGTATAAGTTCGATTATTTATTAACTAAACGTTCGAATCGTTTGTCCAACGACGCAGTTCGTTAGTGTAGATGTGGAAGACGTTTGCCCACCCAATAATTTCGTATGCCCACCCTCCAGAATCGAAATAAAAATTAAAAACCGCGAAAATGAAGAGTTCCGAAGACGCGACCACGTATAAGTTCGATTTTTTCCGAAAATATTATCAAAATCGATCTTTCAACGATGCAGTCCGTTAGTGTAGATGTGGAAGACGTTTGCCCAGCCAATAATTTCGTATGCCCACCCTTCAGAACCGTAATAAAAAAATAAAAACCGCGAAAATGAAGAGTTCCGAAGACGCGACCACGTATAAGTTCGATTATTTATTAACTAAACGTTCGAATCGTTTGTCCAACGACGCATTTCGTTAGTGTAGATGTGGAAGACGTTTGCCCACCCAATAATTTCGTATGCCCACCCTCCAGAATCGAATTAAAAAATAAAAACCGCGAAAATGAAGAGTCCCGGAGACGCGACCACGTATAAGTTCGATATTTTCCGAAAATATTATCAAAATCGATCTTTCAACGTTGCAGTCCTTTAGTCTAGATGTAGAAGACGTTTGCTCACCCAATAATTTCGTATGCCCACCCTTCAGAATCGAAATAAAAAATAAAAACCGCGAAAATGAAGGGTTCCGAAGACGCCACCACGTATAAGTTCGATTTTTTTCGAAAATATTATGAAAATCGATCTTTCAACGATGCAGTCCTTTAGTCTAGATGTAGAAGACGTTTGCCCACCCAATAATTTCGTATGCCCACCCTCCAGAATCGAATTAAAAATTAAAAACCGCGAAAATGAAGAGTTCCGAAGACGCGACCACGTATAAGTTCGATTATTTATTAACTAAACGATCGAATCGTTTGTCCAACGACGCATTTCGTTAGTGTAGATGTGGAAGACGTTTGCCCACCCAATAATTTCGTATGCCCACCCTCCAGAATCGAAATAAAAATTAAAAACCGCGAAAATGAAGAGTTCCGAAGACGCGACCACGTATAAGTTCGATTTTTTTCCGAAAATATTATCAAAATCGATCTTTCAACGATGCAGTCCGTTAGTGTAGATGTGGAAGACGTTTGCCCAGCCAATAATTTCGTATGCCCACCCTTCAGAACCGTAATAAAAAAATAAAAACCGCGAAAATGAAGAGTTCCGAAGACGCGACCACGTATAAGTTCGATTATTTATTAACTAAACGTTCGAATCGTTTGTCCAACGACGCATTTCGTTAGTGTAGATGTGGAAGACGTTTGCCCACCCAATAATTTCGTATGCCCACCCTCCAGAATCGAATTAAAAAATAAAAACCGCGAAAATGAAGAGTCCCGGAGACGCGACCACGTATAAGTTCGATATTTTCCGAAAATATTATCAAAATCGATCTTTCAACGTTGCAGTCCTTTAGTCTAGATGTAGAAGACGTTTGCCCACCCAATAATTTCGTATGCCCACCCTTCAGAATCGAAATAAAAAATAAAAACCGCGAAAATGAAGGGTTCCGAAGACGCGACCACGTATAAGTTCGATTTTTTTCGAAAATATTATGAAAATCGATCTTTCAACGATGCAGTCCTTTAGTCTAGATGTAGAAGACGTTTGCCCACCCAATAATTTCGTATGCCCACCCTCCAGAATCGAAATAAAAATTAAAAACCGCGAAAATGAAGAGTTCCGAAGACGCGACCACGTATAAGTTCGATTTTTTCCGAAAATATTATCAAAATCGATCTTTCAACGATGCAGTCCGTTAGTGTAGATGTGGAAGACGTTTGCCCAGCCAATAATTTCGTATGCCCACCCTTCAGAACCGTAATAAAAAAATAAAAACCGCGAAAATGAAGAGTTCCGAAGACGCGACCACGTATAAGTTCGATTATTTATTAACTAAACGTTCGAATCGTTTGTCCAACGACGCATTTCGTTAGTGTAGATGTGGAAGACGTTTGCCCACCCAATAATTTCGTATGCCCACCCTCCAGAATCGAAATAAAAATTAAAAACCGCGAAAATGAAGAGTTCCGAAGACGCGACCACGTATAAGTTCGATTTTTTCCGAAAATATTATCAAAATCGATCTTTCAACGATGCAGTCCGTTAGTGTAGATGTGGAAGACGTTTGCCCAGCCAATAATTTCGTATGCCCACCCTTCAGAACCGTAATAAAAAAATAAAAACCGCGAAAATGAAGAGTTCCGAAGACGCGACCACGTATAAGTTCGATTATTTATTAACTAAACGTTCGAATCGTTTGTCCAACGACGCATTTCGTTAGTGTAGATGTGGAAGAAGTTTGCCCACCCAATAATTTCGTATGCCCACCCTCCAGAATCGAATTAAAAAATAAAAACCGCGAAAATGAAGAGTCCCGGAGACGCGACCACGTATAAGTTCGATATTTTCCGAAAATATTATCAAAATCGATCTTTCAACGTTGCAGTCCTTTAGTCTAGATGTAGAAGACGTTTGCCCACCCAATAATTTCGTATGCCCACCCTTCAGAATCGAAATAAAAAATAAAAACCGCGAAAATGAAGGGTTCCGAAGACGCGACCACGTATAAGTTCGATTTTTTTCGAAAATATTATGAAAATCGATCTTTCAACGATGCAGTCCTTTAGTCTAGATGTAGAAGACGTTTGCCCACCCAATAATTTCGTATGCCCACCCTCCAGAATCGAATTAAAAATTAAAAACCGCGAAAATGAAGAGTTCCGAAGACGCGACCACGTATAAGTTCGATTATTTATTAACTAAACGTTCGAATCGTTTGTCCAACGACGCATTTCGTTAGTGTAGATGTGGAAGACGTTTGCCCACCCAATAATTTCGTATGCCCACCCTCCAGAATCGAAATAAAAATTAAAAACCGCGAAAATGAAGAGTTCCGAAGACGCGACCACGTATAAGTTCGATTTTTTCCGAAAATATTATCAAAATCGATCTTTAGACGATGCAGTCCGTTAGTGTAGATGTGGAAGACGTTTGCCCAGCCAATAATTTCGTATGCCCACCCTTCAGAACCGAAATAAAAAAATAAAAACCGCGAAAATGAAGAGTTCCGAAGACGCGACCACGTATAAGTTCGATTATTTATTAACTAAACGTTCGAATCGTTTGTCCAACGACGCATTTCGTTAGTGTAGATGTGGAAGACGTTTGCCCACCCAATAATTTCGTATGCCCACCCTCCAGAATCGAAATAAAAATTAAAAACCGCGAAAATGAAGAGTTCCGAAGACGCGACCACGTATAAGTTCGATTATTTATTAACTAAACGTTCGAATCGTTTGTCCAACGACGCATTTCGTTAGTGTGGATGTGGAAGACGTTTGCCCATCCAATAATTTCGTATGCCCACCCTTCAGAATCGAAAAAAAAAATAAAAACCGCGAAAATGAAGAGTTCCGAAGACGCGACCACGTATAAGTTCGATTATTTATTAACTAAACGTTCGAATCGTTTGTCCAACGACGCATTTCGTTAGTGTGGATGTGGAAGACGTTTGCCCATCCAATAATTTCGTATGCCCACCCTTCAGAACCGCAATAAAAAAATAAAAACCGCGAAAATGAAGAGTTCCGAAGACGCGACCACGTATAAGTTCGATTATTTATTAACTAAACGTTCGAATCGTTTGTCCAACGACGCATTTCGTCAGTGTAGATGTGGAAGACGTTTGCCCATCCAATAATTTCGTTTGCCCACCCTTCAGAATCGAATAAAAAAATAAAAACCGCGAAAATGAATAGTTCCGAAGACGCGACCACGTATAAGTTCGATTTTTTCCGAAAATATTATCAAAATCGATCTTTCAACGATGCAGTCCTTTAGTCTAGATGTAGAAGACGTTTGCCCAGCCAATAATTTCGTATGCCCACCCTCCAGAATCGAATTAAAAATTAAAAACCGCGAAAGTGAAGAGTTCCGAAGACGCGACCACGTATAAGTTCGATTATTTATTAACTAAACGTTCGAATCGTTTGTCCAACGACGCATTTCGTTAGTGTGGATGTGGAAGACGTTTGCCCATCCAATAATTTCGTATGCCCACCCTTCAGAATCGAAAAAAAAAAATAAAAACCGCGAAAATGAAGAGTTCCGAAGACGCGACCACGTATAAGTTCGATTATTTATTAACTAAACGTTCGAATCGTTTGTCCAACGACGCATTTCGTCAGTGTAGATGTGGAAGACGTTTGCCCAGCCAATAATTTCGTATGCCCACCCTTCAGAACCGAAATAAAAAAATAAAAACCGCGAAAATGAAGAGTTCCGAAGACGCGACCACGTATAAGTTCGATTTTTTCCGAAAATATTATCAAAATCGATCTTTCAACGATGCAGTCCGTTAGTGTAGATGTGGAAGACGTTTGCCCAGCCAATAATTTCGTATGCCCACCCTTCAGAACCGTAATAAAAAAATAAAAACCGCGAAAATGAAGAGTTCCGAAGACGCGACCACGTATAAGTTCGATTATTTATTAACTAAACGTTCGAATCGTTTGTCCAACGACGCATTTCGTTAGTGTAGATGTGGAAGACGTTTGCCCACCCAATAATTTCGTATGCCCACCCTCCAGAATCGAATTAAAAAATAAAAACCGCGAAAATGAAGAGTCCCGGAGACGCGACCACGTATAAGTTCGATATTTTCCGAAAATATTATCAAAATCGATCTTTCAACGTTGCAGTCCTTTAGTCTAGATGTAGAAGACGTTTGCTCACCCAATAATTTCGTATGCCCACCCTTCAGAATCGAAATAAAAAATAAAAACCGCGAAAATGAAGGGTTCCGAAGACGCGACCACGTATAAGTTCGATTTTTTTCGAAAATATTATGAAAATCGATCTTTCAACGATGCAGTCCTTTAGTCTAGATGTAGAAGACGTTTGCCCACCCAATAATTTCGTATGCCCACCCTCCAGAATCGAATTAAAAATTAAAAACCGCGAAAATGAAGAGTTCCGAAGACGCGACCACGTATAAGTTCGATTATTTATTAACTAAACGTTCGAATCGTTTGTCCAACGACGCATTTCGTCAGTGTAGATGTGGAAGACGTTTGCCCATCCAATAATTTCGTATGCCCACCCTTCAGAATCGAAAAAATAAATAAAAACCGCGAAAATGAAGAGTTCCGAAGACGCGACCACGTATAAGTTCGATTATTTATTAACTAAACGTTCGAATCGTTTGTCCAACGACGCATTTCGTTAGTGTGGATGTGGAAGACGTTTGCCCATCCAATAATTTCGTATGCCCACCCTTCAGAACCGCAATAAAAAAATAAAAACCGCGAAAATGAAGAGTTCCGAAGACGCGACCACGTATAAGTTCGATTATTTATTAACTAAACGTTCGAATCGTTTGTCCAACGACGCATTTCGTCAGTGTAGATGTGGAAGACGTTTGCCCATCCAATAATTTCGTTTGCCCACCCTTCAGAATCGAATAAAAAAATAAAAACCGCGAAAATGAATAGTTCCGAAGACGCGACCACGTATAAGTTCGATTTTTTCCGAAAATATTATCAAAATCGATCTTTCAACGATGCAGTCCTTTAGTCTAGATGTAGAAGACGTTTGCCCAGCCAATAATTTCGTATGCCCACCCTCCAGAATCGAATTAAAAATTAAAAACCGCGAAAGTGAAGAGTTCCGAAGACGCGACCACGTATAAGTTCGATTATTTATTAACTAAACGTTCGAATCGTTTGTCCAACGACGCATTTCGTTAGTGTGGATGTGGAAGACGTTTGCCCATCCAATAATTTCGTATGCCCACCCTTCAGAATCGAAAAAAAAAAATAAAAACCGCGAAAATGAAGAGTTCCGAAGACGCGACCACGTATAAGTTCGATTATTTATTAACTAAACGTTCGAATCGTTTGTCCAACGACGCATTTCGTCAGTGTAGATGTGGAAGACGTTTGCCCAGCCAATAATTTCGTATGCCCACCCTTCAGAACCGAAATAAAAAAATAAAAACCGCGAAAATGAAGAGTTCCGAAGACGCGACCACGTATAAGTTCGATTTTTTCCGAAAATATTATCAAAATCGATCTTTCAACGATGCAGTCCGTTAGTGTAGATGTGGAAGACGTTTGCCCAGCCAATAATTTCGTATGCCCACCCTTCAGAACCGTAATAAAAAAATAAAAACCGCGAAAATGAAGAGTTCCGAAGACGCGACCACGTATAAGTTCGATTATTTATTAACTAAACGTTCGAATCGTTTGTCCAACGACGCATTTCGTTAGTGTAGATGTGGAAGACGTTTGCCCACCCAATAATTTCGTATGCCCACCCTCCAGAATCGAATTAAAAAATAAAAACCGCGAAAATGAAGAGTCCCGGAGACGCGACCACGTATAAGTTCGATATTTTCCGAAAATATTATCAAAATCGATCTTTCAACGTTGCAGTCCTTTAGTCTAGATGTAGAAGACGTTTGCTCACCCAATAATTTCGTATGCCCACCCTTCAGAATCGAAATAAAAAATAAAAACCGCGAAAATGAAGGGTTCCGAAGACGCGACCACGTATAAGTTCGATTTTTTTCGAAAATATTATGAAAATCGATCTTTCAACGATGCAGTCCTTTAGTCTAGATGTAGAAGACGTTTGCCCACCCAATAATTTCGTATGCCCACCCTCCAGAATCGAATTAAAAATTAAAAACCGCGAAAATGAAGAGTTCCGAAGACGCGACCACGTATAAGTTCGATTATTTATTAACTAAACGTTCGAATCGTTTGTCCAACGACGCATTTCGTCAGTGTAGATGTGGAAGACGTTTGCCCATCCAATAATTTCGTATGCCCACCCTTCAGAATCGAAAAAAAAAATAAAAACCGCGAAAATGAAGAGTTCCGAAGACGCGACCACGTATAAGTTCGATTATTTATTAACTAAACGTTCGAATCGTTTGTCCAACGACGCATTTCGTTAGTGTGGATGTGGAAGACGTTTGCCCATCCAATAATTTCGTATGCCCACCCTTCAGAACCGCAATAAAAAAATAAAAACCGCGAAAATGAAGAGTTCCGAAGACGCGACCACGTATAAGTTCGATTATTTATTAACTAAACGTTCGAATCGTTTGTCCAACGACGCATTTCGTCAGTGTAGATGTGGAAGACGTTTGCCCATCCAATAATTTCGTTTGCCCACCCTTCAGAATCGAATAAAAAAATAAAAACCGCGAAAATGAATAGTTCCGAAGACGCGACCACGTATAAGTTCGATTTTTTCCGAAAATATTATCAAAATCGATCTTTCAACGATGCAGTCCTTTAGTCTAGATGTAGAAGACGTTTGCCCAGCCAATAATTTCGTATGCCCACCCTCCAGAATCGAATTAAAAATTAAAAACCGCGAAAGTGAAGAGTTCCGAAGACGCGACCACGTATAAGTTCGATTATTTATTAACTAAACGTTCGAATCGTTTGTCCAACGACGCATTTCGTTAGTGTGGATGTGGAAGACGTTTGCCCATCCAATAATTTCGTATGCCCACCCTTCAGAATCGAAAAAAAAAATAAAAACCGCGAAAATGAAGAGTTCCGAAGACGCGACCACGTATAAGTTCGATTATTTATTAACTAAACGTTCGAATCGTTTGTCCAACGACGCATTTCGTCAGTGTAGATGTGGAAGACGTTTGCCCAGCCAATAATTTCGTATGCCCACCCTTCAGAACCGAAATAAAAAAATAAAAACCGCGAAAATGAAGAGTTCCGAAGACGCGACCACGTATAAGTTCGATTTTTTCCGAAAATATTATCAAAATCGATCTTTCAACGATGCAGTCCGTTAGTGTAGATGTGGAAGACGTTTGCCCAGCCAATAATTTCGTATGCCCACCCTTCAGAACCGTAATAAAAAAATAAAAACCGCGAAAATGAAGAGTTCCGAAGACGCGACCACGTATAAGTTCGATTATTTATTAACTAAACGTTCGAATCGTTTGTCCAACGACGCATTTCGTTAGTGTAGATGTGGAAGACGTTTGCCCACCCAATAATTTCGTATGCCCACCCTCCAGAATCGAATTAAAAAATAAAAACCGCGAAAATGAAGAGTCCCGGAGACGCGACCACGTATAAGTTCGATATTTTCCGAAAATATTATCAAAATCGATCTTTCAACGTTGCAGTCCTTTAGTCTAGATGTAGAAGACGTTTGCTCACCCAATAATTTCGTATGCCCACCCTTCAGAATCGAAATAAAAAATAAAAACCGCGAAAATGAAGGGTTCCGAAGACGCGACCACGTATAAGTTCGATTTTTTTCGAAAATATTATGAAAATCGATCTTTCAACGATGCAGTCCTTTAGTCTAGATGTAGAAGACGTTTGCCCACCCAATAATTTCGTATGCCCACCCTCCAGAATCGAATTAAAAATTAAAAACCGCGAAAATGAAGAGTTCCGAAGACGCGACCACGTATAAGTTCGATTATTTATTAACTAAACGTTCGAATCGTTTGTCCAACGACGCATTTCGTCAGTGTAGATGTGGAAGACGTTTGCCCATCCAATAATTTCGTATGCCCACCCTTCAGAATCGAAAAAAAAAATAAAAACCGCGAAAATGAAGAGTTCCGAAGACGCGACCACGTATAAGTTCGATTATTTATTAACTAAACGTTCGAATCGTTTGTCCAACGACGCATTTCGTTAGTGTGGATGTGGAAGACGTTTGCCCATCCAATAATTTCGTATGCCCACCCTTCAGAACCGCAATAAAAAAATAAAAACCGCGAAAATGAAGAGTTCCGAAGACGCGACCACGTATAAGTTCGATTATTTATTAACTAAACGTTCGAATCGTTTGTCCAACGACGCATTTCGTCAGTGTAGATGTGGAAGACGTTTGCCCATCCAATAATTTCGTTTGCCCACCCTTCAGAATCGAATAAAAAAATAAAAACCGCGAAAATGAATAGTTCCGAAGACGCGACCACGTATAAGTTCGATTTTTTCCGAAAATATTATCAAAATCGATCTTTCAACGATGCAGTCCTTTAGTCTAGATGTAGAAGACGTTTGCCCAGCCAATAATTTCGTATGCCCACCCTCCAGAATCGAATTAAAAATTAAAAACCGCGAAAGTGAAGAGTTCCGAAGACGCGACCACGTATAAGTTCGATTATTTATTAACTAAACGTTCGAATCGTTTGTCCAACGACGCATTTCGTTAGTGTGGATGTGGAAGACGTTTGCCCATCCAATAATTTCGTATGCCCACCCTTCAGAATCGAAAAAAAAAATAAAAACCGCGAAAATGAAGAGTTCCGAAGACGCGACCACGTATAAGTTCGATTATTTATTAACTAAACGTTCGAATCGTTTGTCCAACGACGCATTTCGTCAGTGTAGATGTGGAAGACGTTTGCCCAGCCAATAATTTCGTATGCCCACCCTTCAGAACCGAAATAAAAAAATAAAAACCGCGAAAATGAAGAGTTCCGAAGACGCGACCACGTATAAGTTCGATTTTTTCCGAAAATATTATCAAAATCGATCTTTCAACGATGCAGTCCGTTAGTGTAGATGTGGAAGACGTTTGCCCAGCCAATAATTTCGTATGCCCACCCTTCAGAACCGTAATAAAAAAATAAAAACCGCGAAAATGAAGAGTTCCGAAGACGCGACCACGTATAAGTTCGATTATTTATTAACTAAACGTTCGAATCGTTTGTCCAACGACGCATTTCGTTAGTGTAGATGTGGAAGACGTTTGCCCACCCAATAATTTCGTATGCCCACCCTCCAGAATCGAATTAAAAAATAAAAACCGCGAAAATGAAGAGTCCCGGAGACGCGACCACGTATAAGTTCGATATTTTCCGAAAATATTATCAAAATCGATCTTTCAACGTTGCAGTCCTTTAGTCTAGATGTAGAAGACGTTTGCTCACCCAATAATTTCGTATGCCCACCCTTCAGAATCGAAATAAAAAATAAAAACCGCGAAAATGAAGGGTTCCGAAGACGCGACCACGTATAAGTTCGATTTTTTTCGAAAATATTATGAAAATCGATCTTTCAACGATGCAGTCCTTTAGTCTAGATGTAGAAGACGTTTGCCCACCCAATAATTTCGTATGCCCACCCTCCAGAATCGAATTAAAAAATAAAAACCGCGAAAATGAAGAGTTCCGAAGACGCGACCACGTATAAGTTCGATTATTTATTAACTAAACGTTCGAATCGTTTGTCCAACGACGCATTTCGTCAGTGTAGATGTGGAAGACGTTTGCCCATCCAATAATTTCGTTTGCCCACCCTTCAGAATCGAATAAAAAAATAAAAACCGCGAAAATGAATAGTTCCGAAGACGCGACCACGTATAAGTTCGATTTTTTCCGAAAATATTATCAAAATCGATCTTTCAACGATGCAGTCCTTTAGTCTAGATGTAGAAGACGTTTGCCCAGCCAATAATTTCGTATGCCCACCCTCCAGAATCGAATTAAAAATTAAAAACCGCGAAAGTGAAGAGTTCCGAAGACGCGACCACGTATAAGTTCGATTATTTATTAACTAAACGTTCGAATCGTTTGTCCAACGACGCATTTCGTTAGTGTGGATGTGGAAGACGTTTGCCCATCCAATAATTTCGTATGCCCACCCTTCAGAATCGAAAAAAAAAATAAAAACCGCGAAAATGAAGAGTTCCGAAGACGCGACCACGTATAAGTTCGATTATTTATTAACTAAACGTTCGAATCGTTTGTCCAACGACGCATTTCGTCAGTGTAGATGTGGAAGACGTTTGCCCAGCCAATAATTTCGTATGCCCACCCTTCAGAACCGAAATAAAAAAATAAAAACCGCGAAAATGAAGAGTTCCGAAGACGCGACCACGTATAAGTTCGATTTTTTCCGAAAATATTATCAAAATCGATCTTTCAACGATGCAGTCCGTTAGTGTAGATGTGGAAGACGTTTGCCCAGCCAATAATTTCGTATGCCCACCCTTCAGAACCGTAATAAAAAAATAAAAACCGCGAAAATGAAGAGTTCCGAAGACGCGACCACGTATAAGTTCGATTATTTATTAACTAAACGTTCGAATCGTTTGTCCAACGACGCATTTCGTTAGTGTAGATGTGGAAGACGTTTGCCCACCCAATAATTTCGTATGCCCACCCTCCAGAATCGAATTAAAAAATAAAAACCGCGAAAATGAAGAGTCCCGGAGACGCGACCACGTATAAGTTCGATATTTTCCGAAAATATTATCAAAATCGATCTTTCAACGTTGCAGTCCTTTAGTCTAGATGTAGAAGACGTTTGCTCACCCAATAATTTCGTATGCCCACCCTTCAGAATCGAAATAAAAAATAAAAACCGCGAAAATGAAGGGTTCCGAAGACGCGACCACGTATAAGTTCGATTTTTTTCGAAAATATTATGAAAATCGATCTTTCAACGATGCAGTCCTTTAGTCTAGATGTAGAAGACGTTTGCCCACCCAATAATTTCGTATGCCCACCCTCCAGAATCGAATTAAAAAATAAAAACCGCGAAAATGAAGAGTTCCGAAGACGCGACCACGTATAAGTTCGATTATTTATTAACTAAACGTTCGAATCGTTTGTCCAACGACGCATTTCGTCAGTGTAGATGTGGAAGACGTTTGCCCATCCAATAATTTCGTTTGCCCACCCTTCAGAATCGAATAAAAAAATAAAAACCGCGAAAATGAATAGTTCCGAAGACGCGACCACGTATAAGTTCGATTTTTTCCGAAAATATTATCAAAATCGATCTTTCAACGATGCAGTCCTTTAGTCTAGATGTAGAAGACGTTTGCCCAGCCAATAATTTCGTATGCCCACCCTCCAGAATCGAATTAAAAATTAAAAACCGCGAAAGTGAAGAGTTCCGAAGACGCGACCACGTATAAGTTCGATTATTTATTAACTAAACGTTCGAATCGTTTGTCCAACGACGCATTTCGTTAGTGTGGATGTGGAAGACGTTTGCCCATCCAATAATTTCGTATGCCCACCCTTCAGAATCGAAAAAAAAAATAAAAACCGCGAAAATGAAGAGTTCCGAAGACGCGACCACGTATAAGTTCGATTATTTATTAACTAAACGTTCGAATCGTTTGTCCAACGACGCATTTCGTCAGTGTAGATGTGGAAGACGTTTGCCCAGCCAATAATTTCGTATGCCCACCCTTCAGAACCGAAATAAAAAAATAAAAACCGCGAAAATGAAGAGTTCCGAAGACGCGACCACGTATAAGTTCGATTTTTTCCGAAAATATTATCAAAATCGATCTTTCAACGATGCAGTCCGTTAGTGTAGATGTGGAAGACGTTTGCCCAGCCAATAATTTCGTATGCCCACCCTTCAGAACCGTAATAAAAAAATAAAAACCGCGAAAATGAAGAGTTCCGAAGACGCGACCACGTATAAGTTCGATTATTTATTAACTAAACGTTCGAATCGTTTGTCCAACGACGCATTTCGTTAGTGTAGATGTGGAAGACGTTTGCCCACCCAATAATTTCGTATGCCCACCCTCCAGAATCGAATTAAAAAATAAAAACCGCGAAAATGAAGAGTCCCGGAGACGCGACCACGTATAAGTTCGATATTTTCCGAAAATATTATCAAAATCGATCTTTCAACGTTGCAGTCCTTTAGTCTAGATGTAGAAGACGTTTGCTCACCCAATAATTTCGTATGCCCACCCTTCAGAATCGAAATAAAAAATAAAAACCGCGAAAATGAAGGGTTCCGAAGAGGCGACCACGTATAAGTTCGATTTTTTTCGAAAATATTATGAAAATCGATCTTTCAACGATGCAGTCCTTTAGTCTAGATGTAGAAGACGTTTGCCCACCCAATAATTTCGTATGCCCACCCTCCAGAATCGAATTAAAAATTAAAAACCGCGAAAATGAAGAGTTCCGAAGACGCGACCACGTATAAGTTCGATTATTTATTAACTAAACGATCGAATCGTTTGTCCAACGACGCATTTCGTTAGTGTAGATGTGGAAGACGTTTGCCCACCCAATAATTTCGTATGCCCACCCTCCAGAATCGAAATAAAAATTAAAAACCGCGAAAATGAAGAGTTCCGACGACGCGACCACGTATAAGTTCGATTTTTTCCGAAAATATTATCAAAATCGATCTTTCAACGATGCAGTCCGTTAGTGTAGATGTGGAAGACGTTTGCCCAGCCAATAATTTCGTATGCCCACCCTTCAGAACCGTAATAAAAAAATAAAAACCGCGAAAATGAAGAGTTCCGAAGACGCGACCACGTATAAGTTCGATTATTTATTAACTAAACGTTCGAATCGTTTGTCCAACGACGCATTTCGTTAGTGTAGATGTGGAAGACGTTTGCCCACCCAATAATTTCGTATGCCCACCCACCAGAATCGAATTAAAAAATAAAAACCGCGAAAATGAAGAGTCCCGGAGACGCGACCACGTATAAGTTCGATATTTTCCGAAAATATTATCAAAATCGATCTTTCAACGTTGCAGTCCTTTAGTCTAGATGTAGAAGACGTTTGCCCACCCAATAATTTCGTATGCCCACCCTTCAGAATCGAAATAAAAAATAAAAACCGCGAAAATGAAGGGTTCCGAAGACGCGACCACGTATAAGTTCGATTTTTTCGAAAATATTATGAAAATCGATCTTTCAACGATGCAGTCCTTTAGTCTAGATGTAGAAGACGTTTGCCCACCCAATAATTTCGTATGCCCACCCTCCAGAATCGAATTAAAAATTAAAAACCGCGAAAATGAATAGTTCCGAAGACGCGACCACGTATAAGTTCGATTTTTTCCGAAAATATTATCAAAATCGATCTTTCAACGATGCAGTCCGTTAGTGTAGATGTGGAAGACGTTTGCCCAGCCAATAATTTCGTATGCCCACCCTTCAGAACCGCAATAAAAAAATAAAAACCGCGAAAATGAAGAGTTCCGAAGACGCGACCACGTATAAGTTCGATTATTTATTAACTAAACGTTCGAATCGTTTGTCCAACGACGCATTTCGTTAGTGTGGATGTGGAAGACGTTTGCCCATCCAATAATTTCGTATGCCCACCCTTCAGAATCGAAAAAAAAAATAAAAACCGCGAAAATGAAGAGTTCCGAAGACGCGACCACGTATAAGTTCGATTATTTATTAACTAAACGTTCGAATCGTTTGTCCAACGACGCATTTCGTTAGTGTAGATGTGGAAGACGTTTGCCCATCCAATAATTTCGTATGCCCACCCCTCAGAATCGAAAAAAAAAATAAAAACCGCGAAAATGAAGAGTTCCGAAGACGCGACCACGTATAAGTTCGATTTTTTCCGAAAATATTATCAAAATCGATCTTTCAACGATGCAGTCCTTTAGTCTAGATGTAGAAGACGTTTGCCCAGCCAATAATTTCGTATGCCCACCCTTCAGAATCGAAATAAAAAATAAAAACCGCGAAAATGAAGAGTTCCGAAGACGCGACCACGTATAAGTTCGATTATTTATTAACTAAACGTTCGAATCGTTTGTCCAACGACGCATTTCGTTAGTGTGGATGTGGAAGACGTTTGCCCATCCAATAATTTCGTATGCCCACCCTTCAGAATCGAAAAAAAAAATAAAAACCGCGAAAATGAAGAGTTCCGAAGACGCGACCACGTATAAGTTCGATTATTTATTAACTAAACGTTCGAATCGTTTGTCCAACGACGCATTTCGTCAGTGTAGATGTGGAAGACGTTTGCCCATCCAATAATTTCGTTTGCCCACCTTTCAGAATCGAATAAAAAAATAAAAACCGCGAAAATGAATAGTTCCGAAGACGCGACCACGTATAAGTTCGATTTTTTCCGAAAATATTATCAAAATCGATCTTTCAACGATGCAGTCCGTTAGTGTAGATGTGGAAGACGTTTGCCCAGCCAATAATTTCGTATGCCCACCCTTCAGAACCGAAATAAAAAAATAAAAACCGCGAAAATGAAGAGTTCCGAAGACGCGACCACGTATAAGTTCGATTATTTATTAACTAAACGTTCGAATCGTTTGTCCAACGACGCAGTTCGTTAGTGTAGATGTGGAAGACGTTTGCCCACCCAATAATTTCGTATGCCCACCCTCCAGAATCGAAATAAAAATTAAAAACCGCGAAAATGAAGAGTTCCGAAGACGCGACCACGTATAAGTTCGATTTTTTCCGAAAATATTATCAAAATCGATCTTTCAACGATGCAGTCCGTTAGTGTAGATGTGGAAGACGTTTGCCCAGCAAATAATTTCGTATGCCCACCCTTCAGAACCGTAATAAAAAAATAAAAACCGCGAAAATGAAGAGTTCCGAAGACGCGACCACGTATAAGTTCGATTATTTATTAACTAAACGTTCGAATCGTTTGTCCAACGACGCATTTCGTTAGTGTAGATGTGGAAGACGTTTGCCCACCCAATAATTTCGTATGCCCACCCTCCAGAATCGAATTAAAAAATAAAAACCGCGAAAATGAAGAGTCCCGGAGACGCGACCACGTATAAGTTCGATATTTTCCGAAAATATTATCAAAATCGATCTTTCAACGTTGCAGTCCATTAGTCTAGATGTAGAAGACGTTTGCCCACCCAATAATTTCGTATGCCCACCCTTCAGAATCGAAATAAAAAATAAAAACCGCGAAAATGAAGGGTTCCGAAGACGCGACCACGTATAAGTTCGATTTTTTTCGAAAATATTATGAAAATCGATCTTTCAACGATGCAGTCCTTTAGTCTAGATGTAGAAGACGTTTGCCCACCCAATAATTTCGTATGCCCACCCTCCAGAATCGAATTAAAAATTAAAAACCGCGAAAATGAAGAGTTCCGAAGACGCGACCACGTATAAGTTCGATTATTTATTAACTAAACGTTCGAATCGTTTGTCCAACGACGCATTTCGTTAGTGTAGATGTGGAAGACGTTTGCCCACCCAATAATTTCGTATGCCCACCCTCCAGAATCGAAATAAAAATTAAAAACCGCGAAAATGAAGAGTTCCGAAGACGCGACCACGTATAAGTTCGATTTTTTCCGAAAATATTATCAAAATCGATCTTTCAACGATGCAGTCCGTTAGTGTAGATGTGGAAGACGTTTGCCCAGCCAATAATTTCGTATGCCCACCCTTCAGAACCGTAATAAAAAAATAAAAACCGCGAAAATGAAGAGTTCCGAAGACGCGACCACGTATAAGTTCGATTATTTATTAACTAAACGTTCGAATCGTTTGTCCAACGACGCATTTCGTTAGTGTAGATGTGGAAGACGTTTGCCCACCCAATAATTTCGTATGCCCACCCTCCAGAATCGAATTAAAAAATAAAAACCGCGAAAATGAAGAGTCCCGGAGACGCGACCACGTATAAGTTCGATATTTTCCGAAAATATTATCAAAATCGATCTTTCAACGTTGCAGTCCTTTAGTCTAGATGTAGAAGACGTTTGCCCACCCAATAATTTCGTATGCCCACCCTTCAGAATCGAAATAAAAAATAAAAACCGCGAAAATGAAGGGTTCCGAAGACGCGACCACGTATAAGTTCGATTTTTTTCGAAAATATTATGAAAATCGATCTTTCAACGATGCAGTCCTTTAGTCTAGATGTAGAAGACGTTTGCCCACCCAATAATTTCGTATGCCTACCCTCCAGAATCGAATTAAAAATTAAAAACCGCGAAAATGAAGAGTTCCGAAGACGCGACCACGTATAAGTTCGATTATTTATTAACTAAACGTTCGAATCGTTTGTCCAACGACGCATTTCGTTAGTGTGGATGTGGAAGACGTTTGCCCATCCAATAATTTCGTATGCCCACCCTTCAGAATCGAAAAAAAAAATAAAAACCGCGAAAATGAAGAGTTCCGAAGACGCGACCACGTATAAGTTCGATTATTTATTAACTAAACGTTCGAATCGTTTGTCCAACGACGCATTTCGTCAGTGTAGATGTGGAAGACGTTTGCCCATCCAATAATTTCGTTTGCCCACCCTTCAGAATCGAATAAAAAAATAAAAACCGCGAAAATGAATAGTTCCGAAGACGCGACCACGTATAAGTTCGATTTTTTCCGAAAATATTATCAAAATCGATCTTTCAACGATGCAGTCCGTTAGTGTAGATGTGGAAGACGTTTGCCCAGCCAATAATTTCGTATGCCCACCCTTCAGAACCGCAATGAAAAAATAAAAACCGCGAAAATGAAGAGT
The DNA here is from genome assembly GCA_963932275.1 of Andrena praecox. Taxonomy (NCBI): domain Eukaryota; kingdom Metazoa; phylum Arthropoda; class Insecta; order Hymenoptera; family Andrenidae; genus Andrena; species Andrena praecox. Next base: position 26,405,879 of record OZ010732.1, read on the forward strand.
TCCGAAGACGCGACCACGTATAAGTTCGATTATTTATTAACTAAACGTTCGAATCGTTTGTCCAACGACGCATTTCGTTAGTGTGGATGTGGAAGACGTTTGCCCATCCAATAATTTCGTATGCCCACCCTTCAGAATCGAAAAAAAAAATAAAAACCGCGAAAATGAAGAGTTCCGAAGACGCGACCACGTATAAGTTCGATTATTTATTAACTAAACGTTCGAATCGTTTGTCCAACGACGCATTTCGTTAGTGTAGATGTGGAAGACGTTTGCCCATGCAATAATTTCGTATGCCCACCCTTCAGAATCGAAAAAAAAAATAAAAACCGCGAAAATGAAGAGTTCCGAAGACGCGACCACGTATAAGTTCGATTATTTATTAACTAAACGTTCGAATCGTTTGTCCAACGACGCATTTCGTTAGTGTGGATGTGGAAGACGTTTGCCCAACCAATAATTTCGTATGCCCACCCTTCAGAATCGAAAAAAAAAATTAAAACCGCGAAAATGAAGAGTTCCGAAGACGCGACCACGTATAAGTTCGATTATTTATTAACTAAATGTTCGAATCGTTTGTCCAACGACGCATTTCGTTAGTGTGGATGTGGAAGACGTTTGCCCATCCAATAATTTCGTATGCCCACCCTTCAGAATCGAAAAAAAAAAGAAAAAACCGCGAAAATGAAGAGTTCCGAAGACGCGACCACGTATAAGTTCGATTATTTATTAACTAAACGTTCGAATCGTTTGTCCAACGACGCATTTCGTTAGTGTAGATGTGGAAGACGTTTGCCCATCCAATCATTTCGTATGCCCAACCTTCAGAATCGAAATAAAAAATAAAAACCGCGAAAATGAAGAGTTCCGAAGACGCGACCACGTATAAGTTCGATTTTTTTCGAAAATATTATCAAAATCGATCTTTCAACGATGCAGTCCTTTAGTCTAGAAGTAGAAGACGTTTGCCCATCCAATAATTTCGTCTGCCCACCCTCCAGAATCGAATTAAAAATTAAAAACCGCGAAAATGAAGAGTTCCGAAGACGCGACCACGTATAAGTTCGATTATTTATTAACTAAACGTTCGAATCGTTTGTCCAACGACGCATTTCGTTAGTGTAGATGTGGAAGACGTTTGCCCATCCAATCATTTCGTATGCCCAACCTTTAGAATCGAAATAAAAAATAAAAACCGCGAAAATGAAGAGTTCCGAAGACGCGACCACGTATAAGTTCGATTATTTATTAACTAAACGTTCGAATCGTTTGTCCAACGACGCATTTCGTTAGTGTGGATGTGGAAGACGTTTGCCCATCCAATAATTTCGTATGCCCACCTTTCAGAATCGAAAAAAAAAATAAAAACCGCGAAAATGAAGAGTTCCGAAGACGCGACCACGTATAAGTTCGATTATTTATTAACTAAACGTTCGAATCGTTTGTCCAACGACGCATTTCGTCAGTGTAGATGTGGAAGACGTTTGCCCATCCAATAATTTCGTTTGCCCACCCTTCAGAATCGAATAAAAAAATAAAAACCGCGAAAATGAATAGTTCCGAAGACGCGACCACGTATAAGTTCGATTTTTTCCGAAAATATTATCAAAATCGATCTTTCAACGATGCAGTCCTTTAGTCTAGATGTAGAAGACGTTTGCCCAGCCAATAATTTCGTATGCCCACCCTCCAGAATCGAATTAAAAATTAAAAACCGCGAAAGTGAAGAGTTCCGAAGACGCGACCACGTATAAGTTCGATTATTTATTAACTAAACGTTCGAATCGTTTGTCCAACGACGCATTTCGTTAGTGTGGATGTGGAAGACGTTTGCCCATCCAATAATTTCGTATGCCCACCCTTCAGAATCGAAAAAAATAATAAAAACCGCGAAAATGAAGAGTTCCGAAGACGCGACCACGTATAAGTTCGATTTTTTCCGAAAATATTATCAAAATCGATCTTTCAACGATGCAGTCCTTTAGTCTAGATGTAGAAGACGTTTGCCCAGCCAATAATTTCGTATGCCCACCCTCCAGAATCGAATTAAAAATTAAAAACCGCGAAAGTGAAGAGTTCCGAAGACGCGACCACGTATAAGTTCGATTATTTATTAACTAAACGTTCGAATCGTTTGTCCAACGACGCATTTCGTTAGTGTGGATGTGGAAGACGTTTGCCCATCCAATAATTTCGTATGCCCACCTTTCAGAATCGAAAAAAAAAATAAAAACCGCGAAAATGAAGAGTTCCGAAGACGCGACCACGTATAAGTTCGATTATTTATTAACTAAACGTTCGAATCGTTTGTCCAACGACGCATTTCGTCAGTGTAGATGTGGAAGACGTTTGCCCATCCAATAATTTCGTTTGCCCACCCTTCAGAATCGAATAAAAAAATAAAAACCGCGAAAATGAATAGTTCCGAAGACGCGACCACGTATAAGTTCGATTTTTTCCGAAAATATTATCAAAATCGATCTTTCAACGATGCAGTCCTTTAGTCTAGATGTAGAAGACGTTTGCCCAGCCAATAATTTCGTATGCCCACCCTCCAGAATCGAATTAAAAATTAAAAACCGCGAAAGTGAAGAGTTCCGAAGACGCGACCACGTATAAGTTCGATTATTTATTAACTAAACGTTCGAATCGTTTGTCCAACGACGCATTTCGTTAGTGTGGATGTGGAAGACGTTTGCCCATCCAATAATTTCGTATGCCCACCCTTCAGAATCGAAAAAAAAAATAAAAACCTCGAAAATGAAGAGTTCCGAAGACGCGACCACGTATAAGTTCGATTATTTATTAACTAAACGTTCGAATCATTTGTCCAACGACGCATTTCGTCAGTGTAGATGTGGAAGACGTTTGCCCATCCAATAATTTCGTTTGCCCACCTTTCAGAATCGAATAAAAAAATAAAAACCGCGAAAATGAATAGTTCCGAAGACGCGACCACGTATAAGTTCGATTTTTTCCGGAAATATTATCAAAATCGATCTTTCAACGATGCAGTCCGTTAGTGTAGATGTGGAAGACGTTTGCCCAGCCAATAATTTCGTATGCCCACCCTTCAGAACCGAAATAAAAAAATAAAAACCGCGAAAATGAAGAGTTCCGAAGACGCGACCACGTATAAGTTCGATTATTTATTAACTAAACGTTCGAATCGTTTGTCCAACGACGCATTTCGTTAGTGTAGATGTGGAAGACGTTTGCCCACCCAATAATTTCGTATGCCCACCCTCCAGAATCGAAATAAAAATTAAAAACCGCGAAAATGAAGAGTTCCGAAGACGCGACCACGTATAAGTTCGATTATTTATTAACTAAACGTTCGAATCGTTTGTCCAACGATGCATTTCGTTAGTGTAGATGTGGAAGACGTTTGCCCATCCAATAATTTCGTATGCCCACCCCTCAGAATCGAAAAAAAAAATAAAAACCGCGAAAATGAAGAGTTCCGAAGACGCGACCACGTATAAGTTCGATTTTTTCCGAAAATATTATCAAAATCGATCTTTCAACGATGCAGTCCTTTAGTCTAGATGTAGAAGACGTTTGCCCAGCCAATAATTTCGTATGCCCACCCTTCAGAATCGAAATAAAAAATAAAAACCGCGAAAATGAAGAGTTCCGAAGACGCGACCACGTATAAGTTCGATTATTTATTAACTAAACGTTCGAATCGTTTGTCCAACGACGCATTTCGTTAGTGTGGATGTGGAACACGTTTGCCCAACCAATAATTTCGTATGCCCACCCTTCAGAATCGAAAAAAAAAATTAAAACCGCGAAAATGAAGAGTTCCGAAGACGCGACCACGTATAAGTTCGATTATTTATTAACTAAACGTTCGAATCGTTTGTCCAACGACGCATTTCGTTAGTGTAGATGTGGAAGACGTTTGCCCATCCAATCATTTCGTATGCCCAACCTTCAGAATCGAAATAAAAAATAAAAACCGCGAAAATGAAGAGTTCCGAAGACGCGACCACGTATAAGTTCGATTTTTTCCGAAAATATTATCAAAATCGATCTTTCAACGATGCAGTCCTTTAGTCTAGATGTAGAAGACGTTTGCCCAGCCAATAATTTCGTATGCCCACCCTCCAGAATCGAATTAAAAATTAAAAACCGCGAAAGTGAAGAGTTCCGAAGACGCGACCACGTATAAGTTCGATTATTTATTAACTAAACGTTCGAATCGTTTGTCCAACGACGCATTTCGTTAGTGTGGATGTGGAAGACGTTTGCCCATCCAATAATTTCGTATGCCCACCTTTCAGAATCGAAAAAAAAAATAAAAACCGCGAAAATGAAGAGTTCCGAAGACGCGACCACGTATAAGTTCGATTATTTATTAACTAAACGTTCGAATCGTTTGTCCAACGACGCATTTCGTCAGTGTAGATGTGGAAGACGTTTGCCCATCCAATAATTTCGTTTGCCCACCCTTCAGAATCGAATAAAAAAATAAAAACCGCGAAAATGAATAGTTCCGAAGACGCGACCACGTATAAGTTCGATTTTTTCCGAAAATATTATCAAAATCGATCTTTCAACGATGCAGTCCTTTAGTCTAGATGTAGAAGACGTTTGCCCAGCCAATAATTTCGTATGCCCACCCTCCAGAATCGAATTAAAAATTAAAAACCGCGAAAGTGAAGAGTTCCGAAGACGCGACCACGTATAAGTTCGATTATTTATTAACTAAACGTTCGAATCGTTTGTCCAACGACGCATTTCGTTAGTGTGGATGTGGAAGACGTTTGCCCATCCAATAATTTCGTATGCCCACCCTTCAGAATCGAAAAAAATAATAAAAACCGCGAAAATGAAGAGTTCCGAAGACGCGACCACGTATAAGTTCGATTTTTTCCGAAAATATTATCAAAATCGATCTTTCAACGATGCAGTCCTTTAGTCTAGATGTAGAAGACGTTTGCCCAGCCAATAATTTCGTATGCCCACCCTCCAGAATCGAATTAAAAATTAAAAACCGCGAAAGTGAAGAGTTCCGAAGACGCGACCACGTATAAGTTCGATTATTTATTAACTAAACGTTCGAATCGTTTGTCCAACGACGCATTTCGTCAGTGTAGATGTGGAAGACGTTTGCCCATCCAATAATTTCGTTTGCCCACCCTTCAGAATCGAATAAAAAAATAAAAACCGCGAAAATGAATAGTTCCGAAGACGCGACCACGTATAAGTTCGATTTTTTCCGAAAATATTATCAAAATCGATCTTTCAACGATGCAGTCCTTTAGTCTAGATGTAGAAGACGTTTGCCCAGCCAATAATTTCGTATGCCCACCCTCCAGAATCGAATTAAAAATTAAAAACCGCGAAAGTGAAGAGTTCCGAAGACGCGACCACGTATAAGTTCGATTATTTATTAACTAAACGTTCGAATCGTTTGTCCAACGACGCATTTCGTTAGTGTGGATGTGGAAGACGTTTGCCCATCCAATAATTTCGTATGCCCACCCTTCAGAATCGAAAAAAAAAATAAAAACCTCGAAAATGAAGAGTTCCGAAGACGCGACCACGTATAAGTTCGATTATTTATTAACTAAACGTTCGAATCATTTGTCCAACGACGCATTTCGTCAGTGTAGATGTGGAAGACGTTTGCCCATCCAATAATTTCGTTTGCCCACCTTTCAGAATCGAATAAAAAAATAAAAACCGCGAAAATGAATAGTTCCGAAGACGCGACCACGTATAAGTTCGATTTTTTCCGGAAATATTATCAAAATCGATCTTTCAACGATGCAGTCCGTTAGTGTAGATGTGGAAGACGTTTGCCCAGCCAATAATTTCGTATGCCCACCCTTCAGAACCGAAATAAAAAAATAAAAACCGCGAAAATGAAGAGTTCCGAAGACGCGACCACGTATAAGTTCGATTATTTATTAACTAAACGTTCGAATCGTTTGTCCAACGACGCATTTCGTTAGTGTAGATGTGGAAGACGTTTGCCCACCCAATAATTTCGTATGCCCACCCTCCAGAATCGAAATAAAAAATAAAAACCGCGAAAATGAAGAGTTCCGAAGACGCGACCACGTATAAGTTCGATTATTTATTAACTAAACGTTCGAATCGTTTGTCCAACGATGCATTTCGTTAGTGTAGATGTGGAAGACGTTTGCCCATCCAATAATTTCGTATGCCCACCCCTCAGAATCGAAAAAAAAAATAAAAACCGCGAAAATGAAGAGTTCCGAAGACGCGACCACGTATAAGTTCGATTTTTTCCGAAAATATTATCAAAATCGATCTTTCAACGATGCAGTCCTTTAGTCTAGATGTAGAAGACGTTTGCCCAGCCAATAATTTCGTATGCCCACCCTTCAGAATCGAAATAAAAAATAAAAACCGCGAAAATGAAGAGTTCCGAAGACGCGACCACGTATAAGTTCGATTATTTATTAACTAAACGTTCGAATCGTTTGTCCAACGACGCATTTCGTTAGTGTGGATGTGGAACACGTTTGCCCAACCAATAATTTCGTATGCCCACCCTTCAGAATCGAAAAAAAAAATTAAAACCGCGAAAATGAAGAGTTCCGAAGACGCGACCACGTATAAGTTCGATTATTTATTAACTAAACGTTCGAATCGTTTGTCCAACGACGCATTTCGTTAGTGTAGATGTGGAAGACGTTTGCCCATCCAATCATTTCGTATGCCCAACCTTCAGAATCGAAATAAAAAATAAAAACCGCGAAAATGAAGAGTTCCGAAGACGCGACCACGTATAAGTTCGATTTTTTCCGAAAATATTATCAAAATCGATCTTTCAACGATGCAGTCCTTTAGTCTAGATGTAGAAGACGTTTGCCCAGCCAATAATTTCGTATGCCCACCCTCCAGAATCGAATTAAAAATTAAAAACCGCGAAAGTGAAGAGTTCCGAAGACGCGACCACGTATAAGTTCGATTATTTATTAACTAAACGTTCGAATCGTTTGTCCAACGACGCATTTCGTTAGTGTGGATGTGGAAGACGTTTGCCCATCCAATAATTTCGTATGCCCACCTTTCAGAATCGAAAAAAAAAATAAAAACCGCGAAAATGAAGAGTTCCGAAGACGCGACCACGTATAAGTTCGATTATTTATTAACTAAACGTTCGAATCGTTTGTCCAACGACGCATTTCGTCAGTGTAGATGTGGAAGACGTTTGCCCATCCAATAATTTCGTTTGCCCACCCTTCAGAATCGAATAAAAAAATAAAAACCGCGAAAATGAATAGTTCCGAAGACGCGACCACGTATAAGTTCGATTTTTTCCGAAAATATTATCAAAATCGATCTTTCAACGATGCAGTCCTTTAGTCTAGATGTAGAAGACGTTTGCCCAGCCAATAATTTCGTATGCCCACCCTCCAGAATCGAATTAAAAATTAAAAACCGCGAAAGTGAAGAGTTCCGAAGACGCGACCACGTATAAGTTCGATTATTTATTAACTAAACGTTCGAATCGTTTGTCCAACGACGCATTTCGTTAGTGTGGATGTGGAAGACGTTTGCCCATCCAATAATTTCGTATGCCCACCTTTCAGAATCGAAAAAAAAAATAAAAACCGCGAAAATGAAGAGTTCCGAAGACGCGACCACGTATAAGTTCGATTATTTATTAACTAAACGTTCGAATCGTTTGTCCAACGACGCATTTCGTCAGTGTAGATGTGGAAGACGTTTGCCCATCCAATAATTTCGTTTGCCCACCCTTCAGAATCGAATAAAAAAATAAAAACCGCGAAAATGAATAGTTCCGAAGACGCGACCACGTATAAGTTCGATTTTTTCCGAAAATATTATCAAAATCGATCTTTCAACGATGCAGTCCTTTAGTCTAGATGTAGAAGACGTTTGCCCAGCCAATAATTTCGTATGCCCACCCTCCAGAATCGAATTAAAAATTAAAAACCGCGAAAGTGAAGAGTTCCGAAGACGCGACCACGTATAAGTTCGATTATTTATTAACTAAACGATCGAATCGTTTGTCCAACGACGCATTTCGTTAGTGTGGATGTGGAAGACGTTTGCCCATCCAATAATTTCGTATGCCCACCCTTCAGAATCGAAAAAAAAAATAAAAACCGCGAAAATGAAGAGTTCCGAAGACGCGACCACGTATAAGTTCGATTATTTATTAACTAAACGTTCGAATCGTTTGTCCAACGACGCATTTCGTCAGTGTAGATGTGGAAGACGTTTGCCCATCCAATAATTTCGTTTGCCCACCTTTCAGAATCGAATAAAAAAATAAAAACCGCGAAAATGAATAGTTCCGAAGACGCGACCACGTATAAGTTCGATTTTTTCCGGAAATATTATCAAAATCGATCTTTCAACGATGCAGTCCGTTAGTGTAGATGTGGAAGACGTTTGCCCAGCCAATAATTTCGTATGCCCACCCTTCAGAACCGAAATAAAAAAATAAAAACCGCGAAAATGAAGAGTTCCGAAGACGCGACCACGTATAAGTTCGATTATTTATTAACTAAACGTTCGAATCGTTTGTCCAACGACGCATTTCGTTAGTGTAGATGTGGAAGACGTTTGCCCACCCAATAATTTCGTATGCCCACCCTCCAGAATCGAAATAAAAATTAAAAACCGCGAAAATGAAGAGTTCCGAAGACGCGACCACGTATAAGTTCGATTATTTATTAACTAAACGTTCGAATCGTTTGTCCAACGACGCATTTCGTTAGTGTGGATGTGGAAGACGTTTGCCCATCCAATAATTTCGTATGCCCACCTTTCAGAATCGAAAAAAAAAATAAAAACCGCGAAAATGAAGAGTTCCGAAGACGCGACCACGTATAAGTTCGATTATTTATTAACTAAACGTTCGAATCGTTTGTCCAACGATGCATTTCGTTAGTGTAGATGTGGAAGACGTTTGCCCATCCAATAATTTCGTATGCCCACCCCTCAGAATCGAAAAAAAAAATAAAAACCGCGAAAATGAAGAGTTCCGAAGACGCGACCACGTATAAGTTCGATTTTTTCCGAAAATATTATCAAAATCGATCTTTCAACGATGCAGTCCTTTAGTCTAGATGTAGAAGACGTTTGCCCAGCCAATAATTTCGTATGCCCACCCTTCAGAATCGAAATAAAAAATAAAAACCGCGAAAATGAAGAGTTCCGAAGACGCGACCACGTATAAGTTCGATTATTTATTAACTAAACGTTCGAATCGTTTGTCCAACGACGCATTTCGTTAGTGTGGATGTGGAACACGTTTGCCCAACCAATAATTTCGTATGCCCACCCTTCAGAATCGAAAAAAAAAATTAAAACCGCGAAAATGAAGAGTTCCGAAGACGCGACCACGTATAAGTTCGATTATTTATTAACTAAATGTTCGAATCGTTTGTCCAACGACGCATTTCGTTAGTGTGGATGTGGAAGACGTTTGCCCATCCAATAATTTCGTATGCCCACCCTTCAGAATCGAAAAAAAAAATAAAAACCGCGAAAATGAAGAGTTCCGAAGACGCGACCACGTATAAGTTCGATTTTTTCCGAAAATATTATCAAAATCGATCTTTCAACGATGCAGTCCTTTAGTCTAGATGTAGAAGACGTTTGCCCAGCCAATAATTTCGTATGCCCACCCTCCAGAATCGAATTAAAAATTAAAAACCGCGAAAGTGAAGAGTTCCGAAGACGCGACCACGTATAAGTTCGATTATTTATTAACTAAACGTTCGAATCGTTTGTCCAACGACGCATTTCGTTAGTGTGGATGTGGAAGACGTTTGCCCATCCAATAATTTCGTATGCCCACCCTTCAGAATCGAAAAAAAAAATAAAAACCGCGAAAATGAAGAGTTCCGAAGACGCGACCACGTATAAGTTCGATTATTTATTAACTAAACGTTCGAATCGTTTGTCCAACGACGCATTTCGTCAGTGTAGATGTGGAAGACGTTTGCCCATCCAATAATTTCGTTTGCCCACCCTTCAGAATCGAATAAAAAAATAAAAACCGCGAAAATGAATAGTTCCGAAGACGCGACCACGTATAAGTTCGATTTTTTCCGAAAATATTATCAAAATCGATCTTTCAACGATGCAGTCCTTTAGTCTAGATGTAGAAGACGTTTGCCCAGCCAATAATTTCGTATGCCCACCCTCCAGAATCGAATTAAAAATTAAAAACCGCGAAAGTGAAGAGTTCCGAAGACGCGACCACGTATAAGTTCGATTATTTATTAACTAAACGATCGAATCGTTTGTCCAACGACGCATTTCGTTAGTGTGGATGTGGAAGACGTTTGCCCATCCAATAATTTCGTATGCCCACCCTTCAGAATCGAAAAAAAAAATAAAAACCGCGAAAATGAAGAGTTCCGAAGACGCGACCACGTATAAGTTCGATTATTTATTAACTAAACGTTCGAATCGTTTGTCCAACGACGCATTTCGTCAGTGTAGATGTGGAAGACGTTTGCCCATCCAATAATTTCGTTTGCCCACCTTTCAGAATCGAATAAAAAAATAAAAACCGCGAAAATGAATAGTTCCGAAGACGCGACCACGTATAAGTTCGATTTTTTCCGGAAATATTATCAAAATCGATCTTTCAACGATGCAGTCCGTTAGTGTAGATGTGGAAGACGTTTGCCCAGCCAATAATTTCGTATGCCCACCCTTCAGAACCGAAATAAAAAAATAAAAACCGCGAAAATGAAGAGTTCCGAAGACGCGACCACGTATAAGTTCGATTATTTATTAACTAAACGTTCGAATCGTTTGTCCAACGACGCATTTCGTTAGTGTAGATGTGGAAGACGTTTGCCCACCCAATAATTTCGTATGCCCACCCTCCAGAATCGAAATAAAAATTAAAAACCGCGAAAATGAAGAGTTCCGAAGACGCGACCACGTATAAGTTCGATTATTTATTAACTAAACGTTCGAATCGTTTGTCCAACGACGCATTTCGTTAGTGTGGATGTGGAAGACGTTTGCCCATCCAATAATTTCGTATGCCCACCTTTCAGAATCGAAAAAAAAAATAAAAACCGCGAAAATGAAGAGTTCCGAAGACGCGACCACGTATAAGTTCGATTATTTATTAACTAAACGTTCGAATCGTTTGTCCAACGATGCATTTCGTTAGTGTAGATGTGGAAGACGTTTGCCCATCCAATAATTTCGTATGCCCACCCCTCAGAATCGAAAAAAAAAATAAAAACCGCGAAAATGAAGAGTTCCGAAGACGCGACCACGTATAAGTTCGATTTTTTCCGAAAATATTATCAAAATCGATCTTTCAACGATGCAGTCCTTTAGTCTAGATGTAGAAGACGTTTGCCCAGCCAATAATTTCGTATGCCCACCCTTCAGAATCGAAATAAAAAATAAAAACCGCGAAAATGAAGAGTTCCGAAGACGCGACCACGTATAAGTTCGATTATTTATTAACTAAACGTTCGAATCGTTTGTCCAACGACGCATTTCGTTAGTGTGGATGTGGAACACGTTTGCCCAACCAATAATTTCGTATGCCCACCCTTCAGAATCGAAAAAAAAAATTAAAACCGCGAAAATGAAGAGTTCCGAAGACGCGACCACGTATAAGTTCGATTATTTATTAACTAAATGTTCGAATCGTTTGTCCAACGACGCATTTCGTTAGTGTGGATGTGGAAGACGTTTGCCCATCCAATAATTTCGTATGCCCACCCTTCAGAATCGAAAAAAAAAATAAAAACCGCGAAAATGAAGAGTTCCGAAGACGCGACCACGTATAAGTTCGATTTTTTCCGAAAATATTATCAAAATCGATCTTTCAACGATGCAGTCCTTTAGTCTAGATGTAGAAGACGTTTGCCCAGCCAATAATTTCGTATGCCCACCCTCCAGAATCGAATTAAAAATTAAAAACCGCGAAAGTGAAGAGTTCCGAAGACGCGACCACGTATAAGTTCGATTATTTATTAACTAAACGTTCGAATCGTTTGTCCAACGACGCATTTCGTTAGTGTGGATGTGGAAGACGTTTGCCCATCCAATAATTTCGTATGCCCACCCTTCAGAATCGAAAAAAAAAATAAAAACCGCGAAAATGAAGAGTTCCGAAGACGCGACCACGTATAAGTTCGATTATTTATTAACTAAACGTTCGAATCGTTTGTCCAACGACGCATTTCGTCAGTGTAGATGTGGAAGACGTTTGCCCATCCAATAATTTCGTTTGCCCACCCTTCAGAATCGAATAAAAAAATAAAAACCGCGAAAATGAATAGTTCCGAAGACGCGACCACGTATAAGTTCGATTTTTTCCGAAAATATTATCAAAATCGATCTTTCAACGATGCAGTCCTTTAGTCTAGATGTAGAAGACGTTTGCCCAGCCAATAATTTCGTATGCCCACCCTCCAGAATCGAATTAAAAATTAAAAACCGCGAAAGTGAAGAGTTCCGAAGACGCGACCACGTATAAGTTCGATTATTTATTAACTAAACGTTCGAATCGTTTGTCCAACGACGCATTTCGTTAGTGTGGATGTGGAAGACGTTTGCCCATCCAATAATTTCGTATGCCCACCCTTCAGAATCGAAAAAAAAAATAAAAACCGCGAAAATGAAGAGTTCCGAAGACGCGACCACGTATAAGTTCGATTATTTATTAACTAAACGTTCGAATCGTTTGTCCAACGACGCATTTCGTCAGTGTAGATGTGGAAGACGTTTGCCCATCCAATAATTTCGTTTGCCCACCTTTCAGAATCGAATAAAAAAATAAAAACCGCGAAAATGAATAGTTCCGAAGACGCGACCACGTATAAGTTCGATTTTTTCCGAAAATATTATCAAAATCGATCTTTCAACGATGCAGTCCGTTAGTGTAGATGTGGAAGACGTTTGCCCAGCCAATAATTTCGTATGCCCACCCTTCAGAACCGAAATAAAAAAATAAAAACCGCGAAAATGAAGAGTTCCGAAGACGCGACCACGTATAAGTTCGATTATTTATTAACTAAACGTTCGAATCGTTTGTCCAACGACGCAGTTCGTTAGTGTAGATGTGGAAGACGTTTGCCCACCCAATAATTTCGTATGCCCACCCTCCAGAATCGAAATAAAAATTAAAAACCGCGAAAATGAAGAGTTCCGAAGACGCGACCACGTATAAGTTCGATTTTTTCCGAAAATATTATCAAAATCGATCTTTCAACGATGCAGTCCGTTAGTGTAGATGTGGAAGACGTTTGCCCAGCAAATAATTTCGTATGCCCACCCTTCAGAACCGTAATAAAAAAATAAAAACCGCGAAAATGAAGAGTTCCGAAGACGCGACCACGTATAAGTTCGATTATTTATTAACTAAACGTTCGAATCGTTTGTCCAACGACGCATTTCGTTAGTGTAGATGTGGAAGACGTTTGCCCACCCAATAATTTCGTATGCCCACCCTCCAGAATCGAATTAAAAAATAAAAACCGCGAAAATGAAGAGTCCCGGAGACGCGACCACGTATAAGTTCGATATTTTCCGAAAATATTATCAAAATCGATCTTTCAACGTTGCAGTCCATTAGTCTAGATGTAGAAGACGTTTGCCCACCCAATAATTTCGTATGCCCACCCTTCAGAATCGAAATAAAAAATAAAAACCGCGAAAATGAAGGGTTCCGAAGACGCGACCACGTATAAGTTCGATTTTTTTCGAAAATATTATGAAAATCGATCTTTCAACGATGCAGTCCTTTAGTCTAGATGTAGAAGACGTTTGCCCACCCAATAATTTCGTATGCCCACCCTCCAGAATCGAATTAAAAATTAAAAACCGCGAAAATGAAGAGTTCCGAAGACGCGACCACGTATAAGTTCGATTATTTATTAACTAAACGTTCGAATCGTTTGTCCAACGACGCATTTCGTTAGTGTAGATGTGGAAGACGTTTGCCCACCCAATAATTTCGTATGCCCACCCTCCAGAATCGAAATAAAAATTAAAAACCGCGAAAATGAAGAGTTCCGAAGACGCGACCACGTATAAGTTCGATTTTTTCCGAAAATATTATCAAAATCGATCTTTCAACGATGCAGTCCGTTAGTGTAGATGTGGAAGACGTTTGCCCAGCCAATAATTTCGTATGCCCACCCTTCAGAACCGTAATAAAAAAATAAAAACCGCGAAAATGAAGAGTTCCGAAGACGCGACCACGTATAAGTTCGATTTTTTCCGAAAATATTATCAAAATCGATCTTTCAACGATGCAGTCCGTTAGTGTAGATGTGGAAGACGTTTGCCCAGCCAATAATTTCGTATGCCCACCCTTCAGAACCGAAATAAAAAAATAAAAACCGCGAAAATGAAGAGTTCCGAAGACGCGACCACGTATAAGTTCGATTATTTATTAACTAAACGTTCGAATCGTTTGTCCAACGACGCAGTTCGTTAGTGTAGATGTGGAAGACGTTTGCCCACCCAATAATTTCGTATGCCCACCCTCCAGAATCGAAATAAAAATTAAAAACCGCGAAAATGAAGAGTTCCGAAGACGCGACCACGTATAAGTTCGATTTTTTCCGAAAATATTATCAAAATCGATCTTTCAACGATGCAGTCCGTTAGTGTAGATGTGGAAGACGTTTGCCCAGCAAATAATTTCGTATGCCCACCCTTCAGAACCGTAATAAAAAAATAAAAACCGCGAAAATGAAGAGTTCCGAAGACGCGACCACGTATAAGTTCGATTATTTATTAACTAAACGTTCGAATCGTTTGTCCAACGACGCATTTCGTTAGTGTAGATGTGGAAGACGTTTGCCCACCCAATAATTTCGTATGCCCACCCTCCAGAATCGAATTAAAAAATAAAAACCGCGAAAATGAAGAGTCCCGGAGACGCGACCACGTATAAGTTCGATATTTTCCGAAAATATTATCAAAATCGATCTTTCAACGTTGCAGTCCATTAGTCTAGATGTAGAAGACGTTTGCCCACCCAATAATTTCGTATGCCCACCCTTCAGAATCGAAATAAAAAATAAAAACCGCGAAAATGAAGGGTTCCGAAGACGCGACCACGTATAAGTTCGATTTTTTTCGAAAATATTATGAAAATCGATCTTTCAACGATGCAGTCCTTTAGTCTAGATGTAGAAGACGTTTGCCCACCCAATAATTTCGTATGCCCACCCTCCAGAATCGAATTAAAAATTAAAAACCGCGAAAATGAAGAGTTCCGAAGACGCGACCACGTATAAGTTCGATTATTTATTAACTAAACGTTCGAATCGTTTGTCCAACGACGCATTTCGTTAGTGTAGATGTGGAAGACGTTTGCCCACCCAATAATTTCGTATGCCCACCCTCCAGAATCGAAATAAAAATTAAAAACCGCGAAAATGAAGAGTTCCGAAGACGCGACCACGTATAAGTTCGATTTTTTCCGAAAATATTATCAAAATCGATCTTTCAACGATGCAGTCCGTTAGTGTAGATGTGGAAGACGTTTGCCCAGCCAATAATTTCGTATGCCCACCCTTCAGAACCGTAATAAAAAAATAAAAACCGCGAAAATGAAGAGTTCCGAAGACGCGACCACGTATAAGTTCGATTATTTATTAACTAAACGTTCGAATCGTTTGTCCAACGACGCATTTCGTTAGTGTAGATGTGGAAGACGTTTGCCCACCCAATAATTTCGTATGCCCACCCTCCAGAATCGAATTAAAAAATAAAAACCGCGAAAATGAAGAGTCCCGGAGACGCGACCACGTATAAGTTCGATATTTTCCGAAAATATTATCAAAATCGATCTTTCAACGTTGCAGTCCTTTAGTCTAGATGTAGAAGACGTTTGCCCACCCAATAATTTCGTATGCCCACCCTTCAGAATCGAAATAAAAAATAAAAACCGCGAAAATGAAGGGTTCCGAAGACGCGACCACGTATAAGTTCGATTTTTTTCGAAAATATTATGAAAATCGATCTTTCAACGATGCAGTCCTTTAGTCTAGATGTAGAAGACGTTTGCCCACCCAATAATTTCGTATGCCTACCCTCCAGAATCGAATTAAAAATTAAAAACCGCGAAAATGAAGAGTTCCGAAGACGCGACCACGTATAAGTTCGATTATTTATTAACTAAACGTTCGAATCGTTTGTCCAACGACGCATTTCGTTAGTGTGGATGTGGAAGACGTTTGCCCATCCAATAATTTCGTATGCCCACCCTTCAGAATCGAAAAAAAAAATAAAAACCGCGAAAATGAAGAGTTCCGAAGACGCGACCACGTATAAGTTCGATTATTTATTAACTAAACGTTCGAATCGTTTGTCCAACGACGCATTTCGTCAGTGTAGATGTGGAAGACGTTTGCCCATCCAATAATTTCGTTTGCCCACCCTTCAGAATCGAATAAAAAAATAAAAACCGCGAAAATGAATAGTTCCGAAGACGCGACCACGTATAAGTTCGATTTTTTCCGAAAATATTATCAAAATCGATCTTTCAACGATGCAGTCCGTTAGTGTAGATGTGGAAGACGTTTGCCCAGCCAATAATTTCGTATGCCCACCCTTCAGAACCGCAATGAAAAAATAAAAACCGCGAAAATGAAGAGTTCCGAAGACGCGACCACGTATAAGTTCGATTATTTATTAACTAAACGTTCGAATCGTTTGTCCAACGACGCATTTCGTTAGTGTGGATGTGGAAGACGTTTGCCCATCCAATAATTTCGTATGCCCACCCTTCAGAATCGAAAAAAAAAATAAAAACCGCGAAAATGAAGAGTTCCGAAGACGCGACCACGTATAAGTTCGATTATTTATTAACTAAACGTTCGAATCGTTTGTCCAACGACGCATTTCGTTAGTGTAGATGTGGAAGACGTTTGCCCATGCAATAATTTCGTATGCCCACCCTTCAGAATCGAAAAAAAAAATAAAAACCGCGAAAATGAAGAGTTCCGAAGACGCGACCACGTATAAGTTCGATTATTTATTAACTAAACGTTCGAATCGTTTGTCCAACGACGCATTTCGTTAGTGTGGATGTGGAAGACGTTTGCCCAACCAATAATTTCGTATGCCCACCCTTCAGAATCGAAAAAAAAAATTAAAACCGCGAAAATGAAGAGTTCCGAAGACGCGACCACGTATAAGTTCGATTATTTATTAACTAAATGTTCGAATCGTTTGTCCAACGACGCATTTCGTTAGTGTGGATGTGGAAGACGTTTGCCCATCCAATAATTTCGTATGCCCACCCTTCAGAATCGAAAAAAAAAAGAAAAAACCGCGAAAATGAAGAGTTCCGAAGACGCGACCACGTATAAGTTCGATTATTTATTAACTAAACGTTCGAATCGTTTGTCCAACGACGCATTTCGTTAGTGTAGATGTGGAAGACGTTTGCCCATCCAATCATTTCGTATGCCCAACCTTCAGAATCGAAATAAAAAATAAAAACCGCGAAAATGAAGAGTTCCGAAGACGCGACCACGTATAAGTTCGATTTTTTTCGAAAATATTATCAAAATCGATCTTTCAACGATGCAGTCCTTTAGTCTAGAAGTAGAAGACGTTTGCCCACCCAATAATTTCGTCTGCCCACCCTCCAGAATCGAATTAAAAATTAAAAACCGCGAAAATGAAGAGTTCCGAAGACGCGACCACGTATAAGTTCGATTATTTATTAACTAAACGTTCGAATCGTTTGTCCAACGACGCATTTCGTTAGTGTAGATGTGGAAGACGATTGCCCATCCAATCATTTCGTATGCCCAACCTTCAGAATCGAAATAAAAAATAAAAACCGCGAAAATGAAGAGTTCCGAAGACGCGACCACGTATAAGTTCGATTTTTTCCGAAAATATTATCAAAATCGATCTTTCAACGATGCAGTCCTTTAGTCTAGATGTAGAAGACGTTTGCCCAGCCAATAATTTCGTATGCCCACCCTCCAGAATCGAATTAAAAATTAAAAACCGCGAAAGTGAAGAGTTCCGAAGACGCGACCACGTATAAGTTCGATTATTTATTAACTAAACGTTCGAATCGTTTGTCCAACGACGCATTTCGTTAGTGTGGATGTGGAAGACGTTTGCCCATCCAATAATTTCGTATGCCCACCTTTCAGAATCGAAAAAAAAAATAAAAACCGCGAAAATGAAGAGTTCCGAAGACGCGACCACGTATAAGTTCGATTATTTATTAACTAAACGTTCGAATCGTTTGTCCAACGACGCATTTCGTCAGTGTAGATGTGGAAGACGTTTGCCCATCCAATAATTTCGTTTGCCCACCCTTCAGAATCGAATAAAAAAATAAAAACCGCGAAAATGAATAGTTCCGAAGACGCGACCACGTATAAGTTCGATTTTTTCCGAAAATATTATCAAAATCGATCTTTCAACGATGCAGTCCTTTAGTCTAGATGTAGAAGACGTTTGCCCAGCCAATAATTTCGTATGCCCACCCTCCAGAATCGAATTAAAAATTAAAAACCGCGAAAGTGAAGAGTTCCGAAGACGCGACCACGTATAAGTTCGATTATTTATTAACTAAACGTTCGAATCGTTTGTCCAACGACGCATTTCGTTAGTGTGGATGTGGAAGACGTTTGCCCATCCAATAATTTCGTATGCCCACCCTTCAGAATCGAAAAAAATAATAAAAACCGCGAAAATGAAGAGTTCCGAAGACGCGACCACGTATAAGTTCGATTTTTTCCGAAAATATTATCAAAATCGATCTTTCAACGATGCAGTCCTTTAGTCTAGATGTAGAAGACGTTTGCCCAGCCAATAATTTCGTATGCCCACCCTCCAGAATCGAATTAAAAATTAAAAACCGCGAAAGTGAAGAGTTCCGAAGACGCGACCACGTATAAGTTCGATTATTTATTAACTAAACGTTCGAATCGTTTGTCCAACGACGCATTTCGTTAGTGTGGATGTGGAAGACGTTTGCCCATCCAATAATTTCGTATGCCCACCTTTCAGAATCGAAAAAAAAAATAAAAACCGCGAAAATGAAGAGTTCCGAAGACGCGACCACGTATAAGTTCGATTATTTATTAACTAAACGTTCGAATCGTTTGTCCAACGACGCATTTCGTCAGTGTAGATGTGGAAGACGTTTGCCCATCCAATAATTTCGTTTGCCCACCCTTCAGAATCGAATAAAAAAATAAAAACCGCGAAAATGAATAGTTCCGAAGACGCGACCACGTATAAGTTCGATTTTTTCCGAAAATATTATCAAAATCGATCTTTCAACGATGCAGTCCTTTAGTCTAGATGTAGAAGACGTTTGCCCAGCCAATAATTTCGTATGCCCACCCTCCAGAATCGAATTAAAAATTAAAAACCGCGAAAGTGAAGAGTTCCGAAGACGCGACCACGTATAAGTTCGATTATTTATTAACTAAACGTTCGAATCGTTTGTCCAACGACGCATTTCGTTAGTGTGGATGTGGAAGACGTTTGCCCATCCAATAATTTCGTATGCCCACCCTTCAGAATCGAAAAAAAAAATAAAAACCGCGAAAATGAAGAGTTCCGAAGACGCGACCACGTATAAGTTCGATTATTTATTAACTAAACGTTCGAATCGTTTGTCCAACGACGCATTTCGTTAGTGTGGATGTGGAAGACGTTTGCCCATCCAATAATTTCGTATGCCCACCTTTCAGAATCGAAAAAAAAAATAAAAACCGCGAAAATGAAGAGTTCCGAAGACGCGACCACGTATAAGTTCGATTATTTATTAACTAAACGTTCGAATCGTTTGTCCAACGACGCATTTCGTTAGTGTAGATGTGGAAGACGTTTGCCCAGCCAATAATTTCGTATGCCCACCCTTCAGAACCGAAATAAAAAAATAAAAACCGCGAAAATGAAGAGTTCCGAAGACGCGACCACGTATAAGTTCGATTATTTATTAACTAAACGTTCGAATCGTTTGTCCAACGACGCATTTCGTTAGTGTAGATGTGGAAGACGTTTGCCCACCCAATAATTTCGTATGCCCACCCTCCAGAATCGAAATAAAAATTAAAAACCGCGAAAATGAAGAGTTCCGAAGACGCGACCACGTATAAGTTCGATTATTTATTAACTAAACGTTCGAATCGTTTGTCCAACGACGCATTTCGTTAGTGTGGATGTGGAAGACGTTTGCCCATCCAATAATTTCGTATGCCCACCCTTCAGAATCGAAAAAAAAAATAAAAACCGCGAAAATGAAGAGTTCCGAAGACGCGACCACGTATAAGTTCGATTATTTATTAACTAAACGTTCGAATCGTTTGTCCAACGACGCATTTCGTTAGTGTAGATGTGGAAGACGTTTGCCCATCCAATAATTTCGTATGCCCACCCTTCAGAATCGAAATAAAAAATAAAAACCGCGAAAATGAAGAGTTCCGAAGACGCGACCACGTATAAGTTCGATTTTTTTCGAAAATATTATCAAAATCGATCTTTCAACGATGCAGTCCTTTAGTCTAGATGTAGAAGACGTTTGCCCACCCAATAATTTCGTCTGCCCACCCTCCAGAATCGAATTAAAAATTAAAAACCGCGAAAATGAAGAGTTCCGAAGACGCGACCACGTATAAGTTCGATTATTTATTAACTAAACGTTCGAATCGTTTGTCCAACGACGCATTTCGTTAGTGTGGATGTGGAAGACGTTTGCCCATCCAATAATTTCGTATGCCCACCCTTCAGAATCGAAAAAAAAAATAAAAACCGCGAAAATGAAGAGTTCCGAAGACGCGACCACGTATAAGTTCGATTATTTATTAACTAAACGTTCGAATCGTTTGTCCAACGACGCATTTCGTCAGTGTAGATGTGGAAGACGTTTGCCCATCCAATAATTTCGTTTGCCCACCCTTCAGAATCGAATAAAAAAATAAAAACCGCGAAAATGAATAGTTCCGAAGACGCGACCACGTATAAGTTCGATTTTTTCCGAAAATATTATCAAAATCGATCTTTCAACGATGCAGTCCGTTAGTCTAGATGTAGAAGACGTTTGCCCAGCCAATAATTTCGTATGCCCACCCTCCAGAATCGAATTAAAAATTAAAAACCGCGAAAGTGAAGAGTTCCGAAGACGCGACCACGTATAAGTTCGATTATTTATTAACTAAACGTTCGAATCGTTTGTCCAACGACGCATTTCGTCAGTGTAGATGTGGAAGACGTTTGCCCATCCAATAATTTCGTTTGCCCACCTTTCAGAATCGAATAAAAAAATAAAAACCGCGAAAATGAATAGTTCCGAAGACGCGACCACGTATAAGTTCGATTTTTTCCGGAAATATTATCAAAATCGATCTTTCAACGATGCAGTCCTTTAGTCTAGATGTAGAAGACGTTTGCCCAGCCAATAATTTCGTATGCCCACCCTCCAGAATCGAATTAAAAATTAAAAACCGCGAAAGTGAAGAGTTCCGAAGACGCGACCACGTATAAGTTCGATTATTTATTAACTAAACGTTCGAATCGTTTGTCCAACGACGCATTTCGTTAGTGTGGATGTGGAAGACGTTTGCCCATCCAATAATTTCGTATGCCCACCTTTCAGAATCGAAAAAAAAAAATAAAAACCGCGAAAATGAAGAGTTCCGAAGACGCGACCACGTATAAGTTCGATTATTTATTAACTAAACGTTCGAATCGTTTGTCCAACGACGCATTTCGTCAGTGTAGATGTGGAAGACGTTTGCCCATCCAATAATTTCGTTTGCCCACCTTTCAGAATCGAATAAAAAAATAAAAACCGCGAAAATGAATAGTTCCGAAGACGCGACCACGTATAAGTTCGATTTTTTCCGAAAATATTATCAAAATCGATCTTTCAACGATGCAGTCCGTTAGTGTAGATGTGGAAGACGTTTGCCCAGCCAATAATTTCGTATGCCCACCCTTCAGAACCGAAATAAAAAAATAAAAACCGCGAAAATGAAGAGTTCCGAAGACGCGACCACGTATAAGTTCGATTATTTATTAACTAAACGTTCGAATCGTTTGTCCAACGACGCAGTTCGTTAGTGTAGATGTGGAAGACGTTTGCCCACCCAATAATTTCGTATGCCCACCCTCCAGAATCGAAATAAAAATTAAAAACCGCGAAAATGAAGAGTTCCGAAGACGCGACCACGTATAAGTTCGATTTTTTCCGAAAATATTATCAAAATCGATCTTTCAACGATGCAGTCCGTTAGTGTAGATGTGGAAGACGTTTGCCCAGCAAATAATTTCGTATGCCCACCCTTCAGAACCGTAATAAAAAAATAAAAACCGCGAAAATGAAGAGTTCCGAAGACGCGACCACGTATAAGTTCGATTATTTATTAACTAAACGTTCGAATCGTTTGTCCAACGACGCATTTCGTTAGTGTAGATGTGGAAGACGTTTGCCCACCCAATAATTTCGTATGCCCACCCTCCAGAATCGAATTAAAAAATAAAAACCGCGAAAATGAAGAGTCCCGGAGACGCGACCACGTATAAGTTCGATATTTTCCGAAAATATTATCAAAATCGATCTTTCAACGTTGCAGTCCATTAGTCTAGATGTAGAAGACGTTTGCCCACCCAATAATTTCGTATGCCCACCCTTCAGAATCGAAATAAAAAATAAAAACCGCGAAAATGAAGGGTTCCGAAGACGCGACCACGTATAAGTTCGATTTTTTTCGAAAATATTATGAAAATCGATCTTTCAACGATGCAGTCCTTTAGTCTAGATGTAGAAGACGTTTGCCCACCCAATAATTTCGTATGCCCACCCTCCAGAATCGAATTAAAAATTAAAAACCGCGAAAATGAAGAGTTCCGAAGACGCGACCACGTATAAGTTCGATTATTTATTAACTAAACGTTCGAATCGTTTGTCCAACGACGCATTTCGTTAGTGTAGATGTGGAAGACGTTTGCCCACCCAATAATTTCGTATGCCCACCCTCCAGAATCGAAATAAAAATTAAAAACCGCGAAAATGAAGAGTTCCGAAGACGCGACCACGTATAAGTTCGATTTTTTCCGAAAATATTATCAAAATCGATCTTTCAACGATGCAGTCCGTTAGTGTAGATGTGGAAGACGTTTGCCCAGCCAATAATTTCGTATGCCCACCCTTCAGAACCGTAATAAAAAAATAAAAACCGCGAAAATGAAGAGTTCCGAAGACGCGACCACGTATAAGTTCGATTATTTATTAACTAAACGTTCGAATCGTTTGTCCAACGACGCATTTCGTTAGTGTAGATGTGGAAGACGTTTGCCCACCCAATAATTTCGTATGCCCACCCTCCAGAATCGAATTAAAAAATAAAAACCGCGAAAATGAAGAGTCCCGGAGACGCGACCACGTATAAGTTCGATATTTTCCGAACATATTATCAAAATCGATCTTTCAACGTTGCAGTCCTTTAGTCTAGATGTAGAAGACGTTTGCCCACCCAATAATTTCGTATGCCCACCCTTCAGAATCGAAATAAAAAATAAAAACCGCGAAAATGAAGGGTTCCGAAGACGCGACCACGTATAAGTTCGATTTTTTTCGAAAATATTATGAAAATCGATCTTTCAACGATGCAGTCCTTTAGTCTAGATGTAGAAGACGTTTGCCCACCCAATAATTTCGTATGCCTACCCTCCAGAATCGAATTAAAAATTAAAAACCGCGAAAATGAAGAGTTCCGAAGACGCGACCACGTATAAGTTCGATTATTTATTAACTAAACGTTCGAATCGTTTGTCCAACGACGCATTTCGTTAGTGTGGATGTGGAAGACGTTTGCCCATCCAATAATTTCGTATGCCCACCCTTCAGAATCGAAAAAAAAAATAAAAACCGCGAAAATGAAGAGTTCCGAAGACGCGACCACGTATAAGTTCGATTATTTATTAACTAAACGTTCGAATCGTTTGTCCAACGACGCATTTCGTCAGTGTAGATGTGGAAGACGTTTGCCCATCCAATAATTTCGTTTGCCCACCCTTCAGAATCGAATAAAAAAATAAAAACCGCGAAAATGAATAGTTCCGAAGACGCGACCACGTATAAGTTCGATTTTTTCCGAAAATATTATCAAAATCGATCTTTCAACGATGCAGTCCGTTAGTGTAGATGTGGAAGACGTTTGCCCAGCCAATAATTTCGTATGCCCACCCTTCAGAACCGCAATGAAAAAATAAAAACCGCGAAAATGAAGAGTTCCGAAGACGCGACCACGTATAAGTTCGATTATTTATTAACTAAACGTTCGAATCGTTTGTCCAACGACGCATTTCGTTAGTGTGGATGTGGAAGACGTTTGCCCATCCAATAATTTCGTATGCCCACCCTTCAGAATCGAAAAAAAAAATAAAAACCGCGAAAATGAAGAGTTCCGAAGACGCGACCACGTATAAGTTCGATTATTTATTAACTAAACGTTCGAATCGTTTGTCCAACGACGCATTTCGTTAGTGTAGATGTGGAAGACGTTTGCCCATGCAATAATTTCGTATGCCCACCCTTCAGAATCGAAAAAAAAAATAAAAACCGCGAAAATGAAGAGTTCCGAAGACGCGACCACGTATAAGTTCGATTATTTATTAACTAAACGTTCGAATCGTTTGTCCAACGACGCATTTCGTTAGTGTGGATGTGGAAGACGTTTGCCCAACCAATAATTTCGTATGCCCACCCTTCAGAATCGAAAAAAAAAATTAAAACCGCGAAAATGAAGAGTTCCGAAGACGCGACCACGTATAAGTTCGATTATTTATTAACTAAATGTTCGAATCGTTTGTCCAACGACGCATTTCGTTAGTGTGGATGTGGAAGACGTTTGCCCATCCAATAATTTCGTATGCCCACCCTTCAGAATCGAAAAAAAAAAGAAAAAACCGCGAAAATGAAGAGTTCCGAAGACGCGACCACGTATAAGTTCGATTATTTATTAACTAAACGTTCGAATCGTTTGTCCAACGACGCATTTCGTTAGTGTAGATGTGGAAGACGTTTGCCCATCCAATCATTTCGTATGCCCACCTTTCAGAATCGAAAAAAAAAATAAAAACCGCGAAAATGAAGAGTTCCGAAGACGCGACCACGTATAAGTTCGATTATTTATTAACTAAACGTTCGAATCGTTTGTCCAACGACGCATTTCGTTAGTGTGGATGTGGAAGACGTTTGCCCATCCAATAATTTCGTATGCCCACCCTTCAGAATCGAAAAAAAAAATAAAAACCGCGAAAATGAAGAGTTCCGAAGACGCGACCACGTATAAGTTCGATTATTTATTAACTAAACGTTCGAATCGTTTGTCCAACGACGCATTTCGTTAGTGTAGATGTGGAAGACGTTTGCCCATGCAATAATTTCGTATGCCCACCCTTCAGAATCGAAAAAAAAAATAAAAACCGCGAAAATGAAGAGTTCCGAAGACGCGACCACGTATAAGTTCGATTATTTATTAACTAAACGTTCGAATCGTTTGTCCAACGACGCATTTCGTTAGTGTGGATGTGGAAGACGTTTGCCCAACCAATAATTTCGTATGCCCACCCTTCAGAATCGAAAAAAAAAATTAAAACCGCGAAAATGAAGAGTTCCGAAGACGCGACCACGTATAAGTTCGATTATTTATTAACTAAATGTTCGAATCGTTTGTCCAACGACGCATTTCGTTAGTGTGGATGTGGAAGACGTTTGCCCATCCAATAATTTCGTATGCCCACCCTTCAGAATCGAAAAAAAAAAGAAAAAACCGCGAAAATGAAGAGTTCCGAAGACGCGACCACGTATAAGTTCGATTTTTTTCGAAAATATTATCAAAATCGATCTTTCAACGATGCAGTCCTTTAGTCTAGAAGTAGAAGACGTTTGCCCACCCAATAATTTCGTCTGCCCACCCTCCAGAATCGAATTAAAAATTAAAAACCGCGAAAATGAAGAGTTCCGAAGACGCGACCACGTATAAGTTCGATTATTTATTAACTAAACGTTCGAATCGTTTGTCCAACGACGCATTTCGTTAGTGTAGATGTGGAAGACGTTTGCCCATCCAATCATTTCGTATGCCCAACCTTCAGAATCGAAATAAAAAATAAAAACCGCGAAAATGAAGAGTTCCGAAGACGCGACCACGTATAAGTTCGATTTTTTCCGAAAATATTATCAAAATCGATCTTTCAACGATGCAGTCCTTTAGTCTAGATGTAGAAGACGTTTGCCCAGCCAATAATTTCGTATGCCCACCCTCCAGAATCGAATTAAAAATTAAAAACCGCGAAAGTGAAGAGTTCCGAAGACGCGACCACGTATAAGTTCGATTATTTATTAACTAAACGTTCGAATCGTTTGTCCAACGACGCATTTCGTTAGTGTGGATGTGGAAGACGTTTGCCCATCCAATAATTTCGTATGCCCACCTTTCAGAATCGAAAAAAAAAATAAAAACCGCGAAAATGAAGAGTTCCGAAGACGCGACCACGTATAAGTTCGATTATTTATTAACTAAACGTTCGAATCGTTTGTCCAACGACGCATTTCGTCAGTGTAGATGTGGAAGACGTTTGCCCATCCAATAATTTCGTTTGCCCACCCTTCAGAATCGAATAAAAAAATAAAAACCGCGAAAATGAATAGTTCCGAAGACGCGACCACGTATAAGTTCGATTTTTTCCGAAAATATTATCAAAATCGATCTTTCAACGATGCAGTCCTTTAGTCTAGATGTAGAAGACGTTTGCCCAGCCAATAATTTCGTATGCCCACCCTCCAGAATCGAATTAAAAATTAAAAACCGCGAAAGTGAAGAGTTCCGAAGACGCGACCACGTATAAGTTCGATTATTTATTAACTAAACGTTCGAATCGTTTGTCCAACGACGCATTTCGTTAGTGTGGATGTGGAAGACGTTTGCCCATCCAATAATTTCGTATGCCCACCCTTCAGAATCGAAAAAAATAATAAAAACCGCGAAAATGAAGAGTTCCGAAGACGCGACCACGTATAAGTTCGATTTTTTCCGAAAATATTATCAAAATCGATCTTTCAACGATGCAGTCCTTTAGTCTAGATGTAGAAGACGTTTGCCCAGCCAATAATTTCGTATGCCCACCCTCCAGAATCGAATTAAAAATTAAAAACCGCGAAAGTGAAGAGTTCCGAAGACGCGACCACGTATAAGTTCGATTATTTATTAACTAAACGTTCGAATCGTTTGTCCAACGACGCATTTCGTTAGTGTGGATGTGGAAGACGTTTGCCCATCCAATAATTTCGTATGCCCACCTTTCAGAATCGAAAAAAAAAATAAAAACCGCGAAAATGAAGAGTTCCGAAGACGCGACCACGTATAAGTTCGATTATTTATTAACTAAACGTTCGAATCGTTTGTCCAACGACGCATTTCGTCAGTGTAGATGTGGAAGACGTTTGCCCATCCAATAATTTCGTTTGCCCACCCTTCAGAATCGAATAAAAAAATAAAAACCGCGAAAATGAATAGTTCCGAAGACGCGACCACGTATAAGTTCGATTTTTTCCGAAAATATTATCAAAATCGATCTTTCAACGATGCAGTCCTTTAGTCTAGATGTAGAAGACGTTTGCCCAGCCAATAATTTCGTATGCCCACCCTCCAGAATCGAATTAAAAATTAAAAACCGCGAAAGTGAAGAGTTCCGAAGACGCGACCACGTATAAGTTCGATTATTTATTAACTAAACGTTCGAATCGTTTGTCCAACGACGCATTTCGTTAGTGTGGATGTGGAAGACGTTTGCCCATCCAATAATTTCGTATGCCCACCCTTCAGAATCGAAAAAAAAAATAAAAACCGCGAAAATGAAGAGTTCCGAAGACGCGACCACGTATAAGTTCGATTATTTATTAACTAAACGTTCGAATCGTTTGTCCAACGACGCATTTCGTCAGTGTAGATGTGGAAGACGTTTGCCCATCCAATAATTTCGTTTGCCCACCTTTCAGAATCGAATAAAAAAATAAAAACCGCGAAAATGAATAGTTCCGAAGACGCGACCACGTATAAGTTCGATTTTTTCCGGAAATATTATCAAAATCGATCTTTCAACGATGCAGTCCGTTAGTGTAGATGTGGAAGACGTTTGCCCAGCCAATAATTTCGTATGCCCACCCTTCAGAACCGAAATAAAAAAATAAAAACCGCGAAAATGAAGAGTTCCGAAGACGCGACCACGTATAAGTTCGATTATTTATTAACTAAACGTTCGAATCGTTTGTCCAACGACGCATTTCGTTAGTGTAGATGTGGAAGACGTTTGCCCACCCAATAATTTCGTATGCCCACCCTCCAGAATCGAAATAAAAATTAAAAACCGCGAAAATGAAGAGTTCCGAAGACGCGACCACGTATAAGTTCGATTATTTATTAACTAAACGTTCGAATCGTTTGTCCAACGACGCATTTCGTTAGTGTGGATGTGGAAGACGTTTGCCCATCCAATAATTTCGTATGCCCACCCTTCAGAATCGAAAAAAAAAATAAAAACCGCGAAAATGAAGAGTTCCGAAGACGCGACCACGTATAAGTTCGATTATTTATTAACTAAACGTTCGAATCGTTTGTCCAACGACGCATTTCGTTAGTGTAGATGTGGAAGACGTTTGCCCATCCAATAATTTCGTATGCCCACCCTTCAGAATCGAAATAAAAAATAAAAACCGCGAAAATGAAGAGTTCCGAAGACGCGACCACGTATAAGTTCGATTTTTTTCGAAAATATTATCAAAATCGATCTTTCAACGATGCAGTCCTTTAGTCTAGATGTAGAAGACGTTTGCCCACCCAATAATTTCGTCTGCCCACCCTCCAGAATCGAATTAAAAATTAAAAACCGCGAAAATGAAGAGTTCCGAAGACGCGACCACGTATAAGTTCGATTATTTATTAACTAAACGTTCGAATCGTTTGTCCAACGACGCATTTCGTTAGTGTGGATGTGGAAGACGTTTGCCCATCCAATAATTTCGTATGCCCACCCTTCAGAATCGAAAAAAAAAATAAAAACCGCGAAAATGAAGAGTTCCGAAGACGCGACCACGTATAAGTTCGATTATTTATTAACTAAACGTTCGAATCGTTTGTGCAACGACGCATTTCGTCAGTGTAGATGTGGAAGACGTTTGCCCATCCAATAATTTCGTTTGCCCACCCTTCAGAATCGAATAAAAAAATAAAAACCGCGAAAATGAATAGTTCCGAAGACGCGACCACGTATAAGTTCGATTTTTTCCGAAAATATTATCAAAATCGATCTTTCAACGATGCAGTCCGTTAGTGTAGATGTGGAAGACGTTTGCCCAGCCAATAATTTCGTATGCCCACCCTTCAGAATCGAAAAAAAAAAATAAAAACCGCGAAAATGAAGAGTTCCGAAGACGCGACCACGTATAAGTTCGATTATTTATTAACTAAACGTTCGAATCGTTTGTCCAACGACGCATTTCGTCAGTGTAGATGTGGAAGACGTTTGCCCATCCAATAATTTCGTTTGCCCACCTTTCAGAATCGAATAAAAAAATAAAAACCGCGAAAATGAATAGTTCCGAAGACGCGACCACGTATAAGTTCGATTTTTTTCGGAAATATTATCAAAATCGATCTTTCAACGATGCAGTCCGTTAGTGTAGATGTGGAAGACGTTTGCCCAGCCAATAATTTCGTATGCCCACCCTTCAGAACCGAAATAAAAAAATAAAAACCGCGAAAATGAAGAGTTCCGAAGACGCGACCACGTATAAGTTCGATTATTTATTAACTAAACGTTCGAATCGTTTGTCCAACGACGCATTTCGTTAGTGTAGATGTGGAAGACGTTTGCCCACCCAATAATTTCGTATGCCCACCCTCCAGAATCGAAATAAAAATTAAAAACCGCGAAAATGAAGAGTTCCGAAGACGCGACCACGTATAAGTTCGATTATTTATTAACTAAACGTTCGAATCGTTTGTCCAACGACGCATTTCGTTAGTGTGGATGTGGAAGACGTTTGCCCATCCAATAATTTCGTATGCCCACCCTTCAGAATCGAAAAAAAAAATAAAAACCGCGAAAATGAAGAGTTCCGAAGACGCGACCACGTATAAGTTCGATTATTTATTAACTAAACGTTCGAATCGTTTGTCCAACGACGCATTTCGTCAGTGTAGATGTGGAAGACGTTTGCCCATCCAATAATTTCGTTTGCCCACCCTTCAGAATCGAATAAAAAAATAAAAACCGCGAAAATGAATAGTTCCGAAGACGCGACCACGTATAAGTTCGATTTTTTCCGAAAATATTATCAAAATCGATCTTTCAACGATGCAGTCCGTTAGTGTAGATGTGGAAGACGTTTGCCCAGCCAATAATTTCGTATGCCCACCCTTCAGAACCGCAATAAAAAAATAAAAACCGCGAAAATGAAGAGTTCCGAAGACGCGACCACGTATAAGTTCGATTATTTATTAACTAAACGTTCGAATCGTTTGTCCAACGACGCATTTTGTTAGTGTGGATGTGGAAGACGTTTGCCCATCCAATAATTTCGTATGCCCACCCTTCAGAATCGAAAAAAAAAATAAAAACCGCGAAAATGAAGATTTCCGAAGACGCGACCACGTATAAGTTCGATTATTTATTAACTAAACGTTCGAATCGTTTGTCCAACGACGCATTTCGTTAGTGTAGATGTGGAAGACGTTTGCCCATTCAATAATTTCGTATGCCCACCCTTCAGAATCGAAATAAAAAATAAAAACCGCGAAAATGAAGAGTTCCGAAGACGCGACCACGTATAAGTTCGATTTTTTTCGAAAATATTATCAAAATCGATCTTTCAACGATGCAGTCCTTTAGTCTAGATGTAGAAGACGTTTGCCCACCCAATAATTTCGTCTGCCCACCCTCCAGAATCGAATTAAAAATTAAAAACCGCGAAAATGAAGAGTTCCGAAGACGCGACCACGTATAAGTTCGATTATTTATTAACTAAACGTTCGAATCGTTTGTCCAACGACGCATTTCGTCAGTGTAGATGTGGAAGACGTTTGCCCATCCAATAATTTCGTTTGCCCACCCTTCAGAATCGAATAAAAAAATAAAAACCGCGAAAATGAATAGTTCCGAAGACGCGACCACGTATAAGTTCGATTTTTTCCGAAAATATTATCAAAATCGATCTTTCAACGATTCAGTCCGTTAGTGTAGATGTGGAAGACGTTTGCCCAGCCAATAATTTCGTATGCCCACCCTTCAGAATCGAAAAAAAAAATAAAAACCGCGAAAATGAAGAGTTCCGAAGACGCGACCACGTATAAGTTCGATTATTTATTAACTAAACGTTCGAATCGTTTGTCCAACGACGCATTTCGTTAGTGCAGATGTGGAAGACGTTTGCCCATCCAATAATTTCGTATGCCCACCCTTCAGAATCGAAATAAAAAATAAAAACCGCGAAAATGAAGAGTTCCGAAGACGCGACCATGTATAAGTTCGATTTTTTTCGAAAATATTATCAAAATCGATCTTTCAACGATGCAGTCCGTTAGTGTAGATGTGGAAGACGTTTGCCCAGCCAATAATTTCGTCTGCCCACCCTCCAGAATCGAATTAAAAATTAAAAAACGCGAAAATGAAGAGTTCCGAAGACGCGACCACGTATAAGTTCGATTATTTATTAACTAAACGTTCGAATCGTTTGTCCAACGACGCATTTCGTTAGTGTGGATGTGGAAGACGTTTGCCCATCCAATAATTTCGTATGCCCACCCTCCAGAATCGAATTAAAAATTAAAAACCGCGAAAATGAAGAGTTCCGAAGACGCGACCACGTATAAGTTCGATTTTTTCCGAAAATATTATCAAAATCGATCTTTCAACGAGGCAGTCCGTTAGTGTAGATGTGGAAGACGTTTGCCCAGCCAATAATTTCGTATGCCCACCCTTCAGAACCGTAATAAAAAAATAAAAACCGCGAAAATGAAGAGTTCCGAAGACGCGACCACGTATAAGTTCGATTATTTATTAACTAAACGTTCGAATCGTTTGTCCAACGACGCATTTCGTTAGTGTAGATGTGGAAGACGTTTGCCCATCCAATAATTTCGTATGCCCACCCTTCAGAATCGAAATAAAAAATAAAAACCGCGAAAATGAAGAGTTCCGAAGACGCGACCACGTATAAGTTCGATTTTTTTCGAAAATATTATCAAAATCGATCTTTCAACGATGCAGTCCTTTAGTCTAGATGTAGAAGACGTTTGCCCAGCCAATAATTTCGTATGCCCACCCTCCAGAATCGAATTAAAAATTAAAAACCGCGAAAATGAAGAGTTCCGAAGACGCGACCACGTATAAGTTTGATTATTTATTAACTAAACGTTCGAATCGTTTGTCCAACGACGCATTTCGTTAGTGTGGATGTGGAAGACGTTTGCCCATCCAATAATTTCGTATGCCCACCCTTCAGAATCGAAAAAAAAAAATAAAAACCGCGAAAATGAAGAGTTCCGAAGACGCGACCAGGTATAAGTTCGATTATTTATTAACTAAACGTTCGAATCGTTTGTCCAACGACGCATTTCGTCAGTGTAGATGTGGAAGACGTTTGCCCATCCAATAATTTCGTTTGCCCACCCTTCAGAATCGAATAAAAAAATAAAAACCGCGAAAATGAATAGTTCCGAAGACGCGACCACGTATAAGTTCGATTTTTTCCGAAAATATTATCAAAATCGATCTTTCAACGATGCAGTCCGTTAGTGTAGATGTGGAAGACGTTTGCCCAGCCAATAATTTCGTATGCCCACCCTTCAGAACCGCAATAAAAAAATAAAAACCGCGAAAATGAAGAGTTCCGAAGACGCGACCACGTATAAGTTCGATTATTTATTAACTAAACGTTCGAATCGTTTGTCCAACGACGCATTTCGTTAGTGTGGATGTGGAAGACGTTTGCCCATCCAATAATTTCGTATGCCCACCCTTCAGAATCGAAAAAAAAAATAAAAACCGCGAAAATGAAGAGTTCCGAAGACGCGACCACGTATAAGTTCGATTATTTATTAACTAAACGTTCGAATCGTTTGTCCAACGACGCATTTCGTTAGTGTAGATGTGGAAGACGTTTGCCCATCCAATAATTTCGTATGCCCACCCTTCAGAATCGAAAAAAAAAAATAAAAACCGCGAAAATGAAGAGTTCCGAAGACGCGACCACGTATAAGTTCGATTTTTTCCGAAAATATTATCAAAATCGATCTTTCAACGATGCAGTCCTTTAGTCTAGATGTAGAAGACGTTTGCCCAGCCAATAATTTCGTATGCCCACCCTTCAGAATCGAAATAAAAAAGAAAAAACCGCGAAAATGAAGAGTTCCGAAGACGCGACCACGTATAAGTTCGATTATTTATTAACTAAATGTTCGAATCGTTTGTCCAACGACGCATTTCGTTAGTGTGGATGTGGAAGACGTTTGCCCATCCAATAATTTCGTATGCCCACCCTTCAGAATCGAAAAAAAAAAAAAAAACCGCGAAAATGAAGAGTTCCGAAGACGCGACCACGTATAAGTTCGATTATTTATTAACTAAACGTTCGAATCGTTTGTCCAACGACGCATTTCGTTAGTGTAGATGTGGAAGACGTTTGCCCATCCAATCATTTCGTATGCCCAACCTTCAGAATCGAAATAAAAAATAAAAACCGCGAAAATGAAGAGTTCCGAAGACGCGACCACGTATAAGTTCGATTTTTTTCGAAAATATTATCAAAATCGATCTTTCAACGATGCAGTCCTTTAGTCTAGAAGTAGAAGACGTTTGCCCACCCAATAATTTCGTCTGCCCACCCTCCAGAATCGAATTAAAAATTAAAAACCGCGAAAATGAAGAGTTCCGAAGACGCGACCACGTATAAGTTCGATTATTTATTAACTAAACGTTCGAATCGTTTGTCCAACGACGCATTTCGTTAGTGTGGATGTGGAAGACGTTTGCCCATCCAATAATTTCGTATGCCCACCCTTCAGAATCGAAAAAAAAAATAAAAACCGCGAAAATGAAGAGTTCCGAAGACGCGACCACGTATAAGTTCGATTTTTTCCGAAAATATTATCAAAATCGATCTTTCAACGATGCAGTCCTTTAGTCTAGATGTAGAAGACGTTTCCCCAGCCAATAATTTCGTATGCCCACCCTCCAGAATCGAATTAAAAATTAAAAACCGCGAAAGTGAAGAGTTCCGAAGACGCGACCACGTATAAGTTCGATTATTTATTAACTAAACGTTCGAATCGTTTGTCCAACGACGCATTTCGTTAGTGTGGATGTGGAAGACGTTTGCCCATCCAATAATTTCGTATGCCCACCTTTCAGAATCGAAAAAAAAAATAAAAACCGCGAAAATGAAGAGTTCCGAAGACGCGACCACGTATAAGTTCGATTATTTATTAACTAAACGTTCGAATCGTTTGTCCAACGACGCATTTCGTCAGTGTAGATGTGGAAGACGTTTGCCCATCCAATAATTTCGTTTGCCCACCCTTCAGAATCGAATAAAAAAATAAAAACCGCGAAAATGAATAGTTCCGAAGACGCGACCACGTATAAGTTCGATTTTTTCCGAAAATATTATCAAAATCGATCTTTCAACGATGCAGTCCTTTAGTCTAGATGTAGAAGACGTTTGCCCAGCCAATAATTTCGTATGCCCACCCTCCAGAATCGAATTAAAAATTAAAAACCGCGAAAGTGAAGAGTTCCGAAGACGCGACCACGTATAAGTTCGATTATTTATTAACTAAACGTTCGAATCGTTTGTCCAACGACGCATTTCGTTAGTGTGGATGTGGAAGACGTTTGCCCAACCAATAATTTCGTATGCCCACCCTTCAGAATCGAAAAAAAAAATTAAAACCGCGAAAATGAAGAGTTCCGAAGACGCGACCACGTATAAGTTCGATTATTTATTAACTAAATGTTCGAATCGTTTGTCCAACGACGCATTTCGTTAGTGTGGATGTGGAAGACGTTTGCCCATCCAATAATTTCGTATGCCCACCCTTCAGAATCGAAAAAAAAAAGAAAAAACCGCGAAAATGAAGAGTTCCGAAGACGCGACCACGTATAAGTTCGATTATTTATTAACTAAACGTTCGAATCGTTTGTCCAACGACGCATTTCGTTAGTGTAGATGTGGAAGACGTTTGCCCATCCAATCATTTCGTATGCCCAACCTTCAGAATCGAAATAAAAAATAAAAACCGCGAAAATGAAGAGTTCCGAAGACGCGTCCACGTATAAGTTCGATTTTTCCGAAAATATTATCAAAATCGATGTTTCAACGATGCAGTCCTTTAGTCTAGGTGTAGAAGACGTTTGCCCACCCAATAATTTCGTATGCCCACCCTTCAGAATCGAAAAAAAAAATAAAAACCGCGAAAATGAAGAGTTCCGAAGACGCGACCACGTATAAGTTCGATTTTTTTCGAAAATATTATCAAAATCGATCTTTCAACGATGCAGTCCTTTAGTCTAGAAGTAGAAGACGTTTGCCCACCCAATAATTTCGTCTGCCCACCCTCCAGAATCGAATTAAAAATTAAAAACCGCGAAAATGAAGAGTTCCGAAGACGCGACCACGTATAAGTTCGATTATTTATTAACTAAACGTTCGAATCGTTTGTCCAACGACGCATTTCGTTAGTGTGGATGTGGAAGACGTTTGCCCATCCAATAATTTCGTATGCCCACCCTTCAGAATCGAAAAAAAAAATAAAAACCGCGAAAATGAAGAGTTCCGAAGACGCGACCACGTATAAGTTCGATTTTTTCCGAAAATATTATCAAAATCGATCTTTCAACGATGCAGTCCTTTAGTCTAGATGTAGAAGACGTTTCCCCAGCCAATAATTTCGTATGCCCACCCTCCAGAATCGAATTAAAAATTAAAAACCGCGAAAGTGAAGAGTTCCGAAGACGCGACCACGTATAAGTTCGATTATTTATTAACTAAACGTTCGAATCGTTTGTCCAACGACGCATTTCGTTAGTGTGGATGTGGAAGACGTTTGCCCATCCAATAATTTCGTATGCCCACCTTTCAGAATCGAAAAAAAAAATAAAAACCGCGAAAATGAAGAGTTCCGAAGACGCGACCACGTATAAGTTCGATTATTTATTAACTAAACGTTCGAATCGTTTGTCCAACGACGCATTTCGTCAGTGTAGATGTGGAAGACGTTTGCCCATCCAATAATTTCGTTTGCCCACCCTTCAGAATCGAATAAAAAAATAAAAACCGCGAAAATGAATAGTTCCGAAGACGCGACCACGTATAAGTTCGATTTTTTCCGAAAATATTATCAAAATCGATCTTTCAACGATGCAGTCCTTTAGTCTAGATGTAGAAGACGTTTGCCCAGCCAATAATTTCGTATGCCCACCCTCCAGAATCGAATTAAAAATTAAAAACCGCGAAAGTGAAGAGTTCCGAAGACGCGACCACGTATAAGTTCGATTATTTATTAACTAAACGTTCGAATCGTTTGTCCAACGACGCATTTCGTTAGTGTGGATGTGGAAGACGTTTGCCCATCCAATAATTTCGTATGCCCACCCTTCAGAATCGAAAAAAAAAATAAAAACCGCGAAAATGAAGAGTTCCGAAGACGCGACCACGTATAAGTTCGATTATTTATTAACTAAACGTTCGAATCGTTTGTCCAACGACGCATTTCGTTAGTGTAGATGTGGAAGACGTTTGCCCATCCAATAATTTCGTATGCCCACCCTTCAGAATCGAAATAAAAAATAAAAACCGCGAAAATGAAGAGTTCCGAAGACGCGACCACGTATAAGTTCGATTTTTTTCGAAAATATTATCAAAATCGATCTTTCAACGATGCAGTCCTTTAGTCTAGATGTAGAAGACGTTTGCCCACCCAATAATTTCGTCTGCCCACCCTCCAGAATCGAATTAAAAATTAAAAACCGCGAAAATGAAGAGTTCCGAAGACGCGACCACGTATAAGTTCGATTATTTATTAACTAAACGTTCGAATCGTTTGTCCAACGACGCATTTCGTTAGTGTGGATGTGGAAGACGTTTGCCCATCCAATAATTTCGTATGCCCACCCTTCAGAATCGAAAAAAAAAATAAAAACCACGAAAATGAAGAGTTCCGAAGACGCGACCACGTATAAGTTCGATTTTTTTCGAAAATATTATCAAAATCGATCTTTCAACGATGCAGTCCTTTAGTCTAGATGTAGAAGACGTTTGCCCACCCAATAATTTCGTATGCCCACCCTCCAGAATCGAATTAAAAATTAAAAACCGCGAAAATGAAGAGTTCCGAAGACGCGACCACGTATAAGTTCGATTATTTATTAACTAAACGTTCGAATCGTTTGTCCAACGACGCATTTCGTCAGTGTAGATGTGGAAGACGTTTGCCCATCCAATAATTTCGTTTGCCCACCCTTCAGAATCGAATAAAAAAATAAAAACCGCGAAAATGAATAGTTCCGAAGACGCGACCACGTATAAGTTCGATTTTTTCCGAAAATATTATCAAAATCGATCTTTCAACGATGCAGTCCGTTAGTGTAGATGTGGAAGACGTTTGCCCAGCCAATAATTTCGTATGCCCACCCTTCAGAACCGCAATAAAAAAATAAAAACCGCGAAAATGAAGAGTTCCGAAGACGCGACCACGTATAAGTTCGATTATTTATTAACTAAACGTTCGAATCGTTTGTCCAACGACGCATTTCGTTAGTGTGGATGTGGAAGACGTTTGCCCACGCAATAATTTCGTATGCCCACCCTTCAGAATCGAAATAAAAAATAAAAACCGCGAAAATGAAGAGTTCCGAAGACGCGACCACGTATAAGTTCGATTATTTATTAACTAAACGTTCGAATCGTTTGTCCAACGACGCATTTCGTTAGTGTGGATGTGGAAGACGTTTGCCCAGCCAATAATTTCGTATGCCCACCCTTCAGAATCGAAATAAAAAATAAAAACCGCGAAAATGAAGAGTTCCGAAGACGCGACCACGTATAAGTTCGATTATTTATTAACTAAACGTTCGAATCGTTTGTCCAACGACGCATTTCGTTAGTGTGGATGTGGAAGACGTTTGCCCATCCAATAATTTCGTATGCCCACCCTTCAGAATCGAAAAAAAAAATAAAAACCGCGAAAATGAAGAGTTCCGAAGACGCGACCACGTATAAGTTCGATTATTTATTAACTAAACGTTCGAATCGTTTGTCCAACGACGCATTTCGTTAGTGTAGATGTGGAAGACGTTTGCCCATCCAATAATTTCGTATGCCCACCCTTCAGAATCGAAATAAAAAATAAAAACCGCGAAAATGAAGAGTTCCGAAGACGCGACCACGTATAAGTTCGATTTTTTTCGAAAATATTATCAAAATCGATCTTTCAACGATGCAGTCCTTTAGTCTAGATGTAGAAGACGTTTGCCCACCCAATAATTTCGTCTGCCCACCCTCCAGAATCGAATTAAAAATTAAAAACCGCGAAAATGAAGAGTTCCGAAGACGCGACCACGTATAAGTTCGATTATTTATTAACTAAACGTTCGAATCGTTTGTCCAACGACGCATTTCGTTAGTGTGGATGTGGAAGACGTTTGCCCATCCAATAATTTCGTATGCCCACCCTTCAGAATCGAAAAAAAAAATAAAAACCACGAAAATGAAGAGTTCCGAAGACGCGACCACGTATAAGTTCGATTTTTTTCGAAAATATTATCAAAATCGATCTTTCAACGATGCAGTCCTTTAGTCTAGATGTAGAAGACGTTTGCCCACCCAATAATTTCGTATGCCCACCCTCCAGAATCGAATTAAAAATTAAAAACCGCGAAAATGAAGAGTTCCGAAGACGCGACCACGTATAAGTTCGATTATTTATTAACTAAACGTTCGAATCGTTTGTCCAACGACGCATTTCGTCAGTGTAGATGTGGAAGACGTT
Organism: Andrena praecox; assembly: GCA_963932275.1. Taxonomy (NCBI): domain Eukaryota; kingdom Metazoa; phylum Arthropoda; class Insecta; order Hymenoptera; family Andrenidae; genus Andrena; species Andrena praecox. Next base: position 26,444,935 of record OZ010732.1, read on the forward strand.
TGCCCATCCAATAATTTCGTTTGCCCACCCTTCAGAATCGAATAAAAAAATAAAAACCGCGAAAATGAATAGTTCCGAAGACGCGACCACGTATAAGTTCGATTTTTTCCGAAAATATTATCAAAATCGATCTTTCAACGATGCAGTCCGTTAGTGTAGATGTGGAAGACGTTTGCCCAGCCAATAATTTCGTATGCCCACCCTTCAGAACCGCAATAAAAAAATAAAAACCGCGAAAATGAAGAGTTCCGAAGACGCGACCACGTATAAGTTCGATTATTTATTAACTAAACGTTCGAATCGTTTGTCCAACGACGCATTTCGTTAGTGTGGATGTGGAAGACGTTTGCCCATGCAATAATTTCGTATGCCCACCCTTCAGAATCGAAATAAAAAATAAAAACCGCGAAAATGAAGAGTTCCGAAGACGCGACCACGTATAAGTTCGATTATTTATTAACTAAACGTTCGAATCGTTTGTCCAACGACGCATTTCGTTAGTGTGGATGTGGAAGACGTTTGCCCAGCCAATAATTTCGTATGCCCACCCTTCAGAATCGAAATAAAAAATAAAAACCGCGAAAATGAAGAGTTCCGAAGACGCGACCACGTATAAGGTCGATTATTTATTAACTAAACGTTCGAATCGTTTGTCCAACGACGCATTTCGTTAGTGTGGATGTGGAAGACGTTTGCCCATCCAATAATTTCGTATGCCCACTCTTCAGAATCGAAAAAAAAAAATAAAAACCGCGAAAATGAAGAGTTCCGAAGACGCGACCACGTATAAGTTCGATTATTTATTAACTAAACGTTCGAATCGTTTGTCCAACGACGCATTTCGTTACTGTAGATGTGGAAGACGTTTGCCCATCCAATAATTTCGTATGCCCACCCTTCAGAATCGAAATAAAAAATAAAAACCGCGAAAATGAAGAGTTCCGAAGACGCGACCACGTATAAGTTCGATTATTTATTAACTAAACGTTCGAATCGTTTGTCCAACGACGCATTTCGTTAGTGTGGGGTGGAAGACGTTTGCCCATCCAATAATTTCGTATGCCCACCCTTCAGAATCGAAAAAAAAAAATAAAAACCGCGAAAATGAAGAGTTCCGAAGACGCGACCACGTATAAGTTCGATTATTTATTAACTAAACGTTCGAATCGTTTGTCCAACGACGCATTTCGTTAGTTTAGATGTGGAAGACGTTTGCCCACGCAATAATTTCGTATGCCCACCCTTCAGAATCGAAATAAAAAATAAAAACCGTGAAAATGAAGAGTTCCGAAGACGCGACCACGTAAAAGTTCGATTATTTATTAACTAAACATTCGAATCGTTTGTCCAACGACGCATTTCGTTAGTGTGGATGTGGAAGACGTTTGCCCATCCAATAATTTCGTATGCCCACCCTTCAGAATCGAATAAAAAAATAAAAACCACGAAAATGAAGAGTTCCGAAGACGCGACCACGTATAAGTTCGATTATTTATTAACTACACGTTCGAATCGTTTGTCCAACGACGCATTTCGTCAGTGTAGATGTGGAAGACGTTTGCCCATCCAATAATTTCGTTTGCCCACCCTTCAGAATCGAATAAAAAAATAAAAACCGCGAAAATGAAGAGTTCCGAAGACGCGACCACGTATAAGTTCGATTATTTATTAACTAAACGTTCGAATCGTTTGTCCAACGACGCATTTCGTTAGAGTAGATGTGGAAGACGTTTGCCCATCCAATCATTTCGTATGCCCACCCTTCAGAATCGAAATAAAAAATAAAAACCGCGAAAATGAAGAGTTCCGAAGACGCGACCACGTATAAGTTCGATTATTTATTAACTAAACGTTAGAATAGTTTGTCCAACGACGCATTTCGTTAGTGTGGATGTGGAAGACGTTTGCCCATGCAATAATTTCGTATGCCCACCCTTCAGAATCGAAATAAAAAATAAAAACCGCGAAAATGAAGAGTTCCGAAGACGCGACCACGTATAAGTTCGATTTTTTCCGAAAATATTATCAAAATCGATCTTTCAACGATGCAGTCCTTTAGTCTAGATGTAGAAGACGTTTGCCCAGCCAATAATTTCGAATGCCCACCCTTCAGAATCGAAATAAAAAATAAAAACCGCGAAAATGAAGAGTTCCGAAGACGCGACCACGTATAAGTTCGATTATTTATTAACTAAACGTTAGAATAGTTTGTCCAACGACGCATTTCGTTAGTGTGGATGTGGAAGACGTTTGCCCATCCAATAATTTCGTATGCCCACCCTTCAGAATCGAAAAAAAAAATAAAAACCGCGAAAATGAAGAGTTCCGAAGACGCGACCACGTATAAGTTCGATTTTTTCCGAAAATATTATCAAAATCGATCTTTCAACGATGCAGTCCTTTAGTCTAGATGTAGAAGACGTTTGCCCAGCCAATAATTTCGTATGCCCACCCTTCAGAATCGAAATAAAAAATAAAAACCGCGAAAATGAAGAGTTCCGAAGACGCGACCACGTATAAGTTCGATTATTTATTAACTAAACGTTCGAATCGTTTGTCCAACGACGCATTTCGTTAGTGTGGATGTGGAAGACGTTTGCCCATCCAATAATTTCGTATGCCCACCCTTCAGAATCGAAAAAAAAAATAAAAACCGCGAAAATGAAGAGTTCCGAAGACGCGACCACGTATAAGTTCGATTATTTATTAACTAAACGTTCGAATCGTTTGTCCAACGACGCATTTCGTTAGTGTAGATGTGGAAGACGTTTGCCCATCCAATCATTTCGTGTGCCCACCCTTCAGAATCGAAATAAAAAATAAAAACCGCGAAAATGAAGAGTTCCGAAGACGCGACCACGTATAAGTTCGATTTTTTTCGAAAATATTATCAAAATCGATCTTTCAACGATGCAGTCCTTTAGTCTAGATGTAGAAGACGTTTGCCCACCCAATAATTTCGTCTGCCCACCCTCCAGAATCGAATTAAAAATTAAAAACCGCGAAAATGAAGAGTTTCGAAGACGCGACCACGTATAAGTTCGATTATTAATTAACTAAACGTTCGAATCGTTTGTCCAACGACGCATTTCGTTAGTGTGGATGTGGAAGACGTTTGCCCATCCAATAATTTCGTATGCCCACCCTTCAGAATCGAAAAAAAAAATAAAAACCGCGAAAATGAAGAGTTCCGAAGACGCGACCACGTATAAGTTCGATTTTTTCCGAAAATATTATCAAAATCGATCTTTCAACGATGCAGTCCTTTAGTCTAGATGTAGAAGAAGTTTGCCCAGCCAATAATTTCGTATGCCCACCCTTCAGAATCGAAATAAAAAATAAAAACCGCGAAAATGAAGAGTTCCGAAGACGCGACCACGTATAAGTTCGATTATTTATTAACTAAACGTTCGAATCGTTTGTCCAACGACGCATTTCGTTAGTGTAGATGTGGAAGACGTTTGCCCATCCAATCATTTCGTGTGCCCACCCTTCAGAATCGAAATAAAAAATAAAAACCGCGAAAATGAAGAGTTCCGAAGACGCGACCACGTATAAGTTCGATTTTTTTCGAAAATATTATCAAAATCGATCTTTCAACGATGCAGTCCTTTAGTCTAGATGTAGAAGACGTTTGCCCACCCAATAATTTCGTCTGCCCACCCTCCAGAATCGAATTAAAAATTAAAAACCGCGAAAATGAAGAGTTCCGAAGACGCGACCACGTATAAGTTCGATTATTTATTAACTAAACGTTAGAATAGTTTGTCCAACGACGCATTTCGTTAGTGTGGATGTGGAAGACGTTTGCCCATGCAATAATTTCGTATGCCCACCCTTCAGAATCGAAATAAAAAATAAAAACCGCGAAAATGAAGAGTTCCGAAGACGCGACCACGTATAAGGTCGATTTTTTTCGAAAATATTATCAAAATCGATCTTTCAACGATGCAGTCCTTTAGTCTAGATGTAGAAGACGTTTGCCCACCCAATAATTTCGTATGCCCACCCTCCAGAATCGAATTAAAAATTAAAAACCGCGAAAATGAAGAGTTCCGAAGACGCGACCACGTATAAGTTCGATTATTTATTAACTAAACGTTCGAATCGTTTGTCCAACGACGCATTTCGTTAGTGTGGATGTGGAAGACGTTTGCCCATCCAATAATTTCGTATGCCCACCCTTCAGAATCGAAAAAAAAAATAAAAACCGCGAAAATGAAGAGTTCCGAAGACGCGACCACGTATAAGTTCGATTTTTTCCGAAAATATTATCAAAATCGATCTTTCAACGATGCAGTCCTTTAGTCTAGATGTAGAAGAAGTTTGCCCAGCCAATAATTTCGTATGCCCACCCTTCAGAATCGAAATAAAAAATAAAAACCGCGAAAATGAAGAGTTCCGAAGACGCGACCACGTATAAGTTCGATTATTTATTAACTAAACGTTCGAATCGTTTGTCCAACGACGCATTTCGTTAGTGTGGATGTGGAAGACGTTTGCCCATCCAATAATTTCGTATGCCCACCCTTCAGAATCGAAAAAAAAAATAAAAACCGCGAAAATGAAGAGTTCCGAAGACGCGACCACGTATAAGTTCGATTATTTATTAACTAAACGTTCGAATCGTTTGTCCAACGACGCATTTCGTTACTGTAGATGTGGAAGACGTTTGCCCATCCAATAATTTCGTATGCCCACCCTTTAGAATCGAAATAAAAAATAAGAACCGCGAAAATGAAGAGTTCCGAAGACGCGACCACGTATAAGTTCGATTTTTTTCGAAAATATTATCAAAATCGATCTTTCAACGATGCAGTCCTTTAGTCTAGATGTAGAAGACGTTTGCCCACCCAATAATTTCGTCTGCCCACCCTCCAGAATCGAATTAAAAATTAAAAACCGCGAAAATGAAGAGTTCCGAAGACGCGACCACGTATAAGTTCGATTATTTATTAACTAAACGTTAGAATAGTTTGTCCAACGACGCATTTCGTTAGTGTGGATGTGGAAGACGTTTGCCCATGCAATAATTTCGTATGCCCACCCTTCAGAATCGAAATAAAAAATAAAAACCGCGAAAATGAAGAGTTCCGAAGACGCGACCACGTATAAGGTCGATTTTTTTCGAAAATATTATCAAAATCGATCTTTCAACGATGCAGTCCTTTAGTCTAGATGTAGAAGACGTTTGCCCACCCAATAATTTCGTATGCCCACCCTCCAGAATCGAATTAAAAATTAAAAACCGCGAAAATGAAGAGTTCCGAAGACGCGACCACGTATAAGTTCGATTATTTATTAACTAAACGTTCGAATCGTTTGTCCAACGACGCATTTCGTTAGTGTGGATGTGGAAGACGTTTGCCCATCCAATAATTTCGTATGCCCACCCTTCAGAATCGAAAAAAAAAATAAAAACCGCGAAAATGAAGAGTTCCGAAGACGCGACCACGTATAAGTTCGATTTTTTCCGAAAATATTATCAAAATCGATCTTTCAACGATGCAGTCCTTTAGTCTAGATGTAGAAGACGTTTGCCCAGCAAATAATTTCGTATGCCCACCCTTCAGAATCGAAATAAAAAATAAAAACCGCGAAAATGAAGAGTTCCGAAGACGCGACCACGTATAAGTTCGATTATTTATTAACTAAACGTTCGAATCGTTTGTCCAACGACGCATTTCGTTAGTGTGGATGTGGAAGACGTTTGCCCATCCAATAATTTCGTATGCCCACCCTTCAGAATCGAAAAAAAAAATAAAAACCGCGAAAATGAAGAGTTCCGAAGACGCGACCACGTATAAGTTCGATTATTTATTAACTAAACGTTCGAATCGTTTGTCCAACGACGCATTTCGTTAGTGTAGATGTGGAAGACGTTTGCCCATCCAATCATTTCGTATGCCCACCCTTCAGAATCGAAATAAAAAATAAAAACCGCGAAAATGAAGAGTTCCGAAGACGCGACCACGTATAAGTTCGATTTTTTTCGAAAATATTATCAAAATCGATCTTTCAACGATGCAGTCCTTTAGTCTAGATGTAGAAGACGTTTGCCCACCCAATAATTTCGTCTGCCCACCCTCCAGAATCGAATTAAAAATTAAAAACCGCGAAAATGAAGAGTTTCGAAGACGCGACCACGTATAAGTTCGATTATTAATTAACTAAACGTTCGAATCGTTTGTCCAACGACGCATTTCGTTAGTGTGGATGTGGAAGACGTTTGCCCATCCAATAATTTCGTATGCCCACCCTTCAGAATCGAAAAATAAAATAAAAACCGCGAAAATGAAGAGTTTCGAAGACGCGACCACGTATAAGTTCGATTATTTATTAACTAAACGTTCGAATCGTTTGTCCAACGACGCATTTCGTTAGTGTAGATGTGGAAGACGTTTTCCCATCCAATCATTTCGTGTGCCCACCCTTCAGAATCGAAATTAAAAATAAAAACCGCGAAAATGAAGAGTTCCGAAGACGCGACCACGTATAAGTTCGATTTTTTTCGAAAATATTATCAAAATCGATCTTTCAACGATGCAGTCCTTTAGTCTAGATGTAGAAGACGTTTGCCCAGCCAATAATTTCGTATGCCCACCCATCAGAATCGAAATAAAAAATAAAAACCGCGAAAATGAAGAGTTCCGAAGACGCGACCACGTATAAGTTCGATTATTTATTAACTAAACGTTCGAATCGTTTGTCCAACGACGCATTTCGTTAGTGTGGATGTGGAAGACGTTTGCCCATCCAATAATTTCGTATGCCCACCCTTCAGAATCGAAAAAAAAAATAAAAACCGCGAAAATGAAGAGTTCCGAAGACGCGACCACGTATAAGTTCGATTTTTTCCGAAAATATTATCAAAATCGATCTTTCAACGATGCAGTCCTTTAGTCTAGATGTAGAAGACGTTTGCCCAGCCAATAATTTCGTATGCCCACCCTTCAGAATCGAAAAAAAAAATAAAAACCGCGAAAATGATGAGTTCCGAAGACGCGACCACGTATAAGTTCGATTATTTATTAACTAAACGTTCGAATCGTTTGTCCAACGACGCATTTCGTCAGTGTAGATGTGGAAGACGTTTGCCCATCCAATAATTTCGGTTGCCCACCCTTCAGAATCGAATAAAAAAATAAAAACCGCGAAAATGAATAGTTCCGAAGACGCGACCACGTATAAGTTCGATTTTTTCCGAAAATATTATCAAAATCGATCTTTCAACGATGCAGTCCGTTAGTGTAGATGTGGAAGACGTTTGCCCAGCCAATAATTTCGTATGCCCACCCTTCAGAACCGAAATAAAAAAATTAAAACCGCGAAAATGAAGAGTTCCGAAGACGCGACCACGTATAAGTTCGATTATTTATTAACTAAACGTTCGAATCGTTTGTCCAACGACGCATTTCGTTAGTGTGGATGTGGAAGACGTTTGCCCATCCAATAATTTCGTATGCCCACCCTTCAGAATCGAAAAAAAAATAAAAACCGCGAAAATGAAGAGTTCCGAAGACGCGACCACGTATAAGTTCGATTTTTTCCGAAAATATTATCAAAATCGATCTTTCAACGATGCAGTCCGTTAGTGTAGATGTGGAAGACGTTTGCCCAGCCAATAATTTCGTATGCCCACCCTTCAGAACCGAAATAAAAAAATAAAAACCGCGAAAATGAAGAGTTCCGAAGACGCGACCACGTATAAGTTCGATTATTTATTAACTAAACGTTCGAATCGTTTGTCCAACGACGCATTTCGTTAGTGTGGATGTGGAAGACGTTTGCCCATCCAATAATTTCGTATGCCCACCCTTCAGAATCGAAAAAAAAAATAAAAACCGCGAAAATGAAGAGTTCCGAAGACGCGACCACGTATAAGTTCGATTATTTATTAACTAAACGTTCGAATCGTTTGTCCAACGACGCATTTCGTTACTGTAGATGTGGAAGACGTTTGCCCATCCAATAATTTCGTATGCCCACCCTTTAGAATCGAAATAAAAAATAAGAACCGCGAAAATGAAGAGTTCCGAAGACGCGACCACGTATAAGTTCGATTTTTTTCGAAAATATTATCAAAATCGATCTTTCAACGATGCAGTCCTTTAGTCTAGATGTAGAAGACGTTTGCCCACCCAATAATTTCGTCTGCCCACCCTCCAGAATCGAATTAAAAATTAAAAACCGCGAAAATGAAGAGTTCCGAAGACGCGACCACGTATAAGTTCGATTATTTATTAACTAAACGTTAGAATAGTTTGTCCAACGACGCATTTCGTTAGTGTGGATGTGGAAGACGTTTGCCCATGCAATAATTTCGTATGCCCACCCTTCAGAATCGAAATAAAAAATAAAAACCGCGAAAATGAAGAGTTCCGAAGACGCGACCACGTATAAGGTCGATTTTTTTCGAAAATATTATCAAAATCGATCTTTCAACGATGCAGTCCTTTAGTCTAGATGTAGAAGACGTTTGCCCACCCAATAATTTCGTATGCCCACCCTCCAGAATCGAATTAAAAATTAAAAACCGCGAAAATGAAGAGTTCCGAAGACGCGACCACGTATAAGTTCGATTATTTATTAACTAAACGTTCGAATCGTTTGTCCAACGACGCATTTCGTTATTGTGGATGTGGAAGACGTTTGCCCATCCAATAATTTCGTATGCCCACCCTTCAGAATCGAAAAAAAAAAATAAAAACCGCGAAAATGAAGAGTTCCGAAGACGCGACCACGTATAAGTTCGATTATTTATTAACTAAACGTTCGAATCGTTTGTCCAACGACGCATTTCGTTAGTTTAGATGTGGAAGACGTTTGCCCACGCAATAATTTCGTATGCCCACCCTTCAGAATCGAAATAAAAAATAAAAACCTTGAAAATGAAGAGTTCCGAAGACGTGACCACGTATAAGTTCGATTTTTTCCGAAAATATTATCAAAATCGATCTTTCAACGATGCAGTCCTTTAGTCTAGATGTGGAAGACGTTTGCCCATCCAATAATTTCGTATGCCCACCCTTCAGAATCGAAATAAAAAATAAAAACCGCGAAAATGAAGAGTTCCGAAGACGCGACCACGTATAAGTTCGATTATTTATTAACTAAACGTTCGAATCGTTTGTCCAACGACGCAGTCCGTTAGTGTAGATGTGGAAGACGTTTGCCCAGCCAATAATTTCGTATGCCCACCCTTCAGAACCGAAATAAAAAAATAAAAACCGCGAAAATGAAGAGTTCCGAAGACGCGACCACGTATAAGTTCGATTATTTATTAACTAAACGTTCGAATCGTTTGTCCAACGACGCATTTCGTTAGTGTAGATGTGGAAGACGTTTGCCCATCGAATAATTTCGTATGCCCACCCTTCAGAATCGAAATAAAAAATAAAAACCGCGAAAATGAAGAGTTCCGAAGACGCGTCCACGTATAAGTTCGATTTTTCCGAAAATATTATCAAAATCGATGTTTCAACGATGCAGTCCTTTAGTCTAGGTGTAGAAGACGTTTGCCCACCCAATAATTTCGTATGCCCACCCTTCAGAATCGAAAAAAAAAATAAAAACCGCGAAAATGAAGAGTTCCGAAGACGCGACCACGTATAAGTTCGATTATTTATTAACTAAACGTTCGAATCGTTTGTCCAACGACGCATTTCGTTACTGTAGATGTGGAAGACGTTTGCCCATCCAATAATTTCGTATGCCCACCCTTTAGAATCGAAATAAAAAATAAGAACCGCGAAAATGAAGAGTTCCGAAGACGCGACCACGTATAAGTTCGATTTTTTTCGAAAATATTATCAAAATCGATCTTTCAACGATGCAGTCCTTTAGTCTAGATGTAGAAGACGTTTGCCCACCCAATAATTTCGTCTGCCCACCCTCCAGAATCGAATTAAAAATTAAAAACCGCGAAAATGAAGAGTTCCGAAGACGCGACCACGTATAAGTTCGATTATTTATTAACTAAACGTTAGAATAGTTTGTCCAACGACGCATTTCGTTAGTGTGGATGTGGAAGACGTTTGCCCATGCAATAATTTCGTATGCCCACCCTTCAGAATCGAAATAAAAAATAAAAACCGCGAAAATGAAGAGTTCCGAAGACGCGACCACGTATAAGGTCGATTTTTTTCGAAAATATTATCAAAATCGATCTTTCAACGATGCAGTCCTTTAGTCTAGATGTAGAAGACGTTTGCCCACCCAATAATTTCGTATGCCCACCCTCCAGAATCGAATTAAAAATTAAAAACCGCGAAAATGAAGAGTTCCGAAGACGCGACCACGTATAAGTTCGATTATTTATTAACTAAACGTTCGAATCGTTTGTCCAACGACGCATTTCGTTATTGTGGATGTGGAAGACGTTTGCCCATCCAATAATTTCGTATGCCCACCCTTCAGAATCGAAAAAAAAAATAAAAACCGCGAAAATGAAGAGTTCCGAAGACGCGACCACGTATAAGTTCGATTATTTATTAACTAAACGTTCGAATCGTTTGTCCAACGACGCATTTCGTTAGTTTAGATGTGGAAGACGTTTGCCCACGCAATAATTTCGTATGCCCACCCTTCAGAATCGAAATAAAAAATAAAAACCTTGAAAATGAAGAGTTCCGAAGACGTGACCACGTATAAGTTCGATTTTTTCCGAAAATATTATCAAAATCGATCTTTCAACGATGCAGTCCTTTAGTCTAGATGTGGAAGACGTTTGCCCATCCAATAATTTCGTATGCCCACCCTTCAGAATCGAAATAAAAAATAAAAACCGCGAAAATGAAGAGTTCCGAAGACGCGACCACGTATAAGTTCGATTATTTATTAACTAAACGTTCGAATCGTTTGTCCAACGACGCAGTCCGTTAGTGTAGATGTGGAAGACGTTTGCCCAGCCAATAATTTCGTATGCCCACCCTTCAGAACCGAAATAAAAAAATAAAAACCGCGAAAATGAAGAGTTCCGAAGACGCGACCACGTATAAGTTCGATTATTTATTAACTAAACGTTCGAATCGTTTGTCCAACGACGCATTTCGTTAGTGTAGATGTGGAAGACGTTTGCCCATCGAATAATTTCGTATGCCCACCCTTCAGAATCGAAATAAAAAATAAAAACCGCGAAAATGAAGAGTTCCGAAGACGCGTCCACGTATAAGTTCGATTTTTCCGAAAATATTATCAAAATCGATGTTTCAACGATGCAGTCCTTTAGTCTAGGTGTAGAAGACGTTTGCCCACCCAATAATTTCGTATGCCCACCCTTCAGAATCGAAATAAAAAATAAAAACCGCGAAAATGAAGAGTTCCGAAGACGCGACCACGTATAAGTTCGATTATTTATTAACTAAACGTTCGAATCGTTTGTCCAACGACGCATTTCGTTAGTGTGGATGTGGAAGACGTTTGCCCATCCAATAATTTCGTATGCCCACCCTTTAGAATCGAAATAAAAAATAAGAACCGCGAAAATGAAGAGTTCCGAAGACGCGACCACGTATAAGTTCGATTTTTTTCGAAAATATTATCAAAATCGATCTTTCAACGATGCAGTCCTTTAGTCTAGATGTAGAAGACGTTTGCCCACCCAATAATTTCGTATGCCCACCCTCCAGAATCGAATTAAAAATTAAAAACCGCGAAAATGAAGAGTTCCGAAGACGCGACCACGTATAAGTTCGATTATTTATTAACTAAACGTTCGAATCGTTTGTCCAACGACGCATTTCGTTATTGTGGATGTGGAAGACGTTTGCCCATCCAATAATTTCGTATGCCCACCCTTCAGAATCGAAATAAAAAATAAAAACCGCGAAAATGAAGAGTTCCGAAGACGCGACCACGTATAAGTTCGATTATTTATTAACTAAACGTTCGAATCGTTTGTCCAACGACGCATTTCGTTAGTGTGGATGTGGAAGACGTTTGCCCAACCAATAATTTCGTATGCCCACCCTTCAGAATCGAAAAAAAAAAATAAAAACCGCGAAAATGAAGAGTTCCGAAGACGCGACCACGTATAAGTTCGATTATTTATTAACTAAACGTTAGAATAGTTTGTCCAACGACGCATTTCGTTAGTGTGGATGTGGAAGACGTTTGCCCATGCAATAATTTCGTATGCCCACCCTTCAGAATCGAAATAAAAAATAAAAACCGCGAAAATGAAGAGTTCCGAAGACGCGACCACGTATAAGTTCGATTTATTTCGAAAATATTATGAAAATCGATCTTTCAACGATGCAGTCCTTTAGTCTAGATGTAGAAGACGTTTGCCCAGCCAATAATTTCGTATGCCCACCCATCAGAATCGAAATAAAAAATAAAAACCGCGAAAATGAAGAGTTCCGAAGACGCGACCACGTATAAGTTCGATTATTTATTAACTAAACGTTCGAATCGTTTGTCCAACGACGCATTTCGTTAGTGTGGATGTGGAAGACGTTTGCCCATCCAATAATTTCGTATGCCCACCCTTCAGAATCGAAAAAAAAAATAAAAACCGCGAAAATGAAGAGTTCCGAAGACGCGACCACGTATAAGTTCGATTTTTTCCGAAAATATTATCAAAATCGATCTTTCAACGATGCAGTCCTTTAGTCTAGATGTAGAAGACGTTTGCCCAGCCAATAATTTCGTATGCCCACCCTTCAGAATCGAAAAAAAAAATAAAAACCGCGAAAATGATGAGTTCCGAAGACGCGACCACGTATAAGTTCGATTATTTATTAACTAAACGTTCGAATCGTTTGTCCAACGACGCATTTCGTCAGTGTAGATGTGGAAGACGTTTGCCCATCCAATAATTTCGGTTGCCCACCCTTCAGAATCGAATAAAAAAATAAAAACCGCGAAAATGAATAGTTCCGAAGACGCGACCACGTATAAGTTCGATTTTTTCCGAAAATATTATCAAAATCGATCTTTCAACGATGCAGTCCTTTAGTCTAGATGTAGAAGACGTTTGCCCAGCCAATAATTTCGTATGCCCACCCTTCAGAATCGAAATAAAAAATAAAAACCGCGAAAATGAAGAGTTCCGAAGACGCGACCACGTATAAGTTCGATTATTTATTAACTAAACGTTCGAATCGTTTGTCCAACGACGCATTTCGTTAGTGTGGATGTGGAAGACGTTTGCCCATCCAATAATTTCGTATGCCCACCCTTCAGAATCGAAAAAAAAAATAAAAACCGCGAAAATGAAGAGTTCCGAAGACGCGACCACGTATAAGTTCGATTATTTATTAACTAAACGTTCGAATCGTTTGTCCAACGACGCATTTCGTCAGTGTAGATGTGGAAGACGTTTGCCCATCCAATAATTTCGTTTGCTCACCTTTCAGAATCGAATAAAAAAATAAAAACCGCGAAAATGAATAGTTCCGAAGACGCGACCACGTATAAGTTCGATTTTTTCCGAAAATATTATCAAAATCGATCTTTCAACGATGCAGTCCGTTAGTGTAGATGTGGAAGACGTTTGCCCAGCCAATAATTTCGTATGCCCACCCTTCAGAACCGAAATAAAAAAATAAAAACCGCGAAAATGAAGAGTTCCGAAGACGCGACCACGTATAAGTTCGATTATTTATTAACTAAACGTTCGAATCGTTTGTCCAACGACGCATTTCGATAGTGTGGATGTGGAAGACGTTTGCCCATCCAATCATTTCGTGTGCCCACCCTTCAGAATCGAAATAAAAAATAAAAACCGCGAAAATGAAGAGTTCCGAAGACGCGACCACGTATAAGTTCGATTATTTATTAACTAAACGTTCGAATCGTTTGTCCAACGACGCATTTCGTTACTGTAGATGTGGAAGACGTTTGCCCATCCAATAATTTCGTATGCCCACCCTTTAGAATCGAAATAAAAAATAAGAACCGCGAAAATGAAGAGTTCCGAAGACGCGACCACGTATAAGTTCGATTTTTTTCGAAAATATTATCAAAATCGATCTTTCAACGATGCAGTCCTTTAGTCTAGATGTAGAAGACGTTTGCCCACCCAATAATTTCGTCTGCCCACCCTCCAGAATCGAATTAAAAATTAAAAATCGCGAAAATGAAGAGTTCCGAAGACGCGACCACGTATAAGTTCGATTATTTATTAACTAAACGTTAGAATAGTTTGTCCAACGACGCATTTCGTTAGTGTGGATGTGGAAGACGTTTGCCCATGCAATAATTTCGTATGCCCACCCTTCAGAATCGAAATAAAAAATAAAAACCGCGAAAATGAAGAGTTCCGAAGACGCGACCACGTATAAGGTCGATTTTTTTCGAAAATATTATCAAAATCGATCTTTCAACGATGCAGTCCTTTAGTCTAGATGTAGAAGACGTTTGCCCACCCAATAATTTCGTATGCCCACCCTCCAGAATCGAATTAAAAATTAAAAACCGCGAAAATGAAGAGTTCCGAAGACGCGACCACGTATAAGTTCGATTATTTATTAACTAAACGTTCGAATCGTTTGTCCAACGACGCATTTCGTTAGTGTGGATGTGGAAGACGTTTGCCCATCCAATAATTTCGTATGCCCACCCTTCAGAATCGAAAAAAAAAATAAAAACCGCGAAAATGAAGAGTTCCGAAGACGCGACCACGTATAAGTCCGATTTTTTCCGAAAATATTATCAAAATCGATCTTTCAACGATGCAGTCCTTTAGTCTAGATGTAGAAGACGTTTGCCCAGCCAATAATTTCGTATGCCCACCCTTCAGAATCGAAATAAAAAATAAAAACCGCGAAAATGAAGAGTTCCGAAGACGCGACCACGTATAAGTTCGATTATTTATTAACTAAACGTTCGAATCGTTTGTCCAACGACGCATTTCGTTAGTGTGGATGTGGAAGACGTTTGCCCATCCAATAATTTCGTATGCCCACCCTTCAGAATCGAAAAAAAAAATAAAAACCGCGAAAATGAAGAGTTCCGAAGACGCGACCACGTATAAGTTCGATTATTTATTAACTAAACGTTCGAATCGTTTGTCCAACGACGCATTTCGTTAGTGTAGATGTGGAAGACGTTTGCCCATCTAATCATTTCGTGTGCCCACCCTTCAGAATCGAAATAAAAAATAAAAACCGCGAAAATGAAGAGTTCCGAAGACGCGACCACGTATAAGTTCGATTTTTTTCGAAAATATTATCAAAATCGATCTTTCAACGATGCAGTCCTTTAGTCTAGATGTAGAAGACGTTTGCCCACCCAATAATTTCGTCTGCCCACCCTCCAGAATCGAATTAAAAATTAAAAACCGCGAAAATGAAGAGTTCCGAAGACGCGACCACGTATAAGTTCGATTATTTATTAACTAAACGTTAGAATAGTTTGTCCAACGACGCATTTCGTTAGTGTGGATGTGGAAGACGTTTGCCCATGCAATAATTTCGTATGCCCACCCTTCAGAATCGAAATAAAAAATAAAAACCGCGAAAATGAAGAGTTCCGAAGACGCGACCACGTATAAGGTTGATTTTTTTCGAAAATATTATCAAAATCGATCTTTCAACGATGCAGTCCTTTAGTCTAGATGTAGAAGACGTTTGCCCACCCAATAATTTCGTATGCCCACCCTCCAGAATCGAATTAAAAATTAAAAACCGCGAAAATGAAGAGTTGCGAAGACGCGACCACGTATAAGTTCGATTATTTATTAACTAAACGTTCGAATCGTTTGTCCAACGACGCATTTCGATAGTGTGGATGGGGAAGACGTTTGCCCATCCAATAATTTCGTATGCCCACCCTTCAGAATCGAAAAAAAAAATAAAAACCGCGAAAATGAAGAGTTCCGAAGACGCGACCACGTATAAGTTCGATTTTTTCCGAAAATATTATCAAAATCGATCTTTCAACGATGCAGTCCTTTAGTCTAGATGTAGAAGACGTTTGCCCAGCAAATAATTTCGTATGCCCACCCTTCAGAATCGAAATAAAAAATAAAAACCGCGAAAATGAAGAGTTCCGAAGACGCGACCACGTATAAGTTCGATTATTTATTAACTAAACGTTCGAATCGTTTGTCCAACGACGCATTTCGTTAGTGTGGATGTGGAAGACGTTTGCCCATCCAATAATTTCGTATGCCCACCCTTCAGAATCGAAAAAAAAAATAAAAACCGCGAAAATGAAGAGTTCCGAAGACGCGACCACGTATAAGTTCGATTATTTATTAACTAAACGTTCGAATCGTTTGTCCAACGACGCATTTCGTTAGTGTAGATGTGGAAGACGTTTGCCCATCCAATCATTTCGTGTGCCCACCCTTCAGAATCGAAATAAAAAATAAAAACCGCGAAAATGAAGAGTTCCGAAGACGCGACCACGTATAAGTTCGATTTTTTTCGAAAATATTATCAAAATCGATCTTTCAACGATGCAGTCCTTTAGTCTAGATGTAGAAGACGTTTGCCCACCCAATAATTTCGTCTGCCCACCCTCCAGAATCGAATTAAAAATTAAAAACCGCGAAAATGAAGAGTTCCGAAGACGCGACCACGTATAAGTTCGATTTTTTTCGAAAATATTATCAAAATCGATCTTTCAACGATGCAGTCCTTTAGTCTAGATGTAGAAGACGTTTGCCCACCCAATAATTTCGTCTGCCCACCCTCCAGAATCGAATTAAAAATTAAAAACCGCGAAAATGAAGAGTTCCGAAGACGCGACCACGTATAAGTTCGATTATTTATTAACTAAACGTTAGAATAGTTTGTCCAACGACGCATTTCGTTAGTGTGGATGTGGAAGACGTTTGCCCATGCAATAATTTCGTATGCCCACCCTTCAGAATCGAAATAAAAAATAAAAACCGCGAAAATGAAGAGTTCCGAAGACGCGACCACGTATAAGGTCGATTTTTTTCGAAAATATTATCAAAATCGATCTTTCAACGATGCAGTCCTTTAGTCTAGATGTAGAAGACGTTTGCCCACCCAATAATTTCGTATGCCCACCCTCCAGAATCGAATTAAAAATTAAAAACCGCGAAAATGAAGAGTTCCGAAGACGCGACCACGTATAAGTTCGATTATTTATTAACTAAACGTTCGAATCGTTTGTCCAACGACGCATTTCGTTAGTGTGGATGTGGAAGACGTTTGCCCATCCAATAATTTCGTATGCCCACCCTTTAGAATCGAAATAAAAAATAAGAACCGCGAAAATGAAGAGTTCCGAAGACGCGACCACGTATAAGTTCGATTTTTTTCGAAAATATTATCAAAATCGATCTTTCAACGATGCAGTCCTTTAGTCTAGATGTAGAAGACGTTTGCCCACCCAATAATTTCGTCTGCCCACCCTCCAGAATCGAATTAAAAATTAAAAACCGCGAAAATGAAGAGTTCCGAAGACGCGACCACGTATAAGTTCGATTATTTATTAACTAAACGTTAGAATAGTTTGTCCAACGACGCATTTCGTTAGTGTGGATGTGGAAGACGTTTGCCCATGCAATAATTTCGTATGCCCACCCTTCAGAATCGAAATAAAAAATAAAAACCGCGAAAATGAAGAGTTCCGAAGACGCGACCACGTATAAGGTCGATTTTTTTCGAAAATATTATCAAAATCGATCTTTCAACGATGCAGTCCTTTAGTCTAGATGTAGAAGACGTTTGCCCACCCAATAATTTCGTATGCCCACCCTCCAGAATCGAATTAAAAATTAAAAACCGCGAAAATGAAGATTTCCGAAGACGCGACCACGTATAAGTTCGATTATTTATTAACTAAACGTTCGAATCGTTTGTCCAACGACGCATTTCGTTATTGTGGATGTGGAAGACGTTTGCCCAGCCAATAATTTCGTATGCCCACCCTTCAGAACCGAAATAAAAAAATAAAAACCGCGAAAATGAAGAGTTCCGAAGACGCGACCACGTATAAGTTCGATTATTTATTAACTAAACGTTCGAATCGTTTGTCCAACGACGCATTTCGTTAGTGTAGATGTGGAAGACGTTTGCCCATCGAATAATTTCGTATGCCCACCCTTCAGAATCGAAATAAAAAATAAAAACCGCGAAAATGAAGAGTTCCGAAGACGCGTCCACGTATAAGTTCGATTTTTCCGAAAATATTATCAAAATCGATGTTTCAACGATGCAGTCCTTTAGTCTAGGTGTAGAAGACGTTTGCCCACCCAATAATTTCGTATGCCCACCCTTCAGAATCGAAATAAAAAATAAAAACCGCGAAAATGAAGAGTTCCGAAGACGCGACCACGTATAAGTTCGATTATTTATTAACTAAACGTTCGAATCGTTTGTCCAACGACGCATTTCGTTAGTGTGGATGTGGAAGACGTTTGCCCATCCAATAATTTCGTATGCCCACCCTTTAGAATCGAAATAAAAAATAAGAACCGCGAAAATGAAGAGTTCCGAAGACGCGACCACGTATAAGTTCGATTTTTTTCGAAAATATTATCAAAATCGATCTTTCAACGATGCAGTCCTTTAGTCTAGATGTAGAAGACGTTTGCCCACCCAATAATTTCGTATGCCCACCCTCCAGAATCGAATTAAAAATTAAAAACCGCGAAAATGAAGAGTTCCGAAGACGCGACCACGTATAAGTTCGATTATTTATTAACTAAACGTTGGAATCGTTTGTCCAACGACGCATTTCGTTAGTGTGGATGTGGAAGACGTTTGCCCATCCAATAATTTCGTATGCCCACCCTTCAGAATCGAAAAAAAAAATAAAAACCGCGAAAATGAAGAGTTCCGAAGACGCGACCACGTATAAGTTCGATTATTTATTAACTAAACGTTCGAATCGTTTGTCCAACGACGCATTTCGTTATTGTGGATGTGGAAGACGTTTGCCCATCCAATAATTTCGTATGCCCACCCTTCAGAATCGAAAAAAAAAATAAAAACCGCGAAAATGAAGAGTTCCGAAGACGCGACCACGTATAAGTTCGATTATTTATTAACTAAACGTTCGAATCGTTTGTCCAACGACGCATTTCGTTAGTTTAGATGTGGAAGACGTTTGCCCACGCAATAATTTCGTATGCCCACCCTTCAGAATCGAAATAAAAAATAAAAACCTTGAAAATGAAGTGTTCCGAAGACGTGACCACGTATAAGTTCGATTTTTTCCGAAAATATTATCAAAATCGATCTTTCAACGATGCAGTCCTTTAGTCTAGATGTGGAAGACGTTTGCCCATCCAATAATTTCGTATGCCCACCCTTCAGAATCGAAATAAAAAATAAAAACCGCGAAAATGAAGAGTTCCGAAGACGCGACCACGTATAAGTTCGATTATTTATTAACTAAACGTTCGAATCGTTTGTCCAACGACGCAGTCCGTTAGTGTAGATGTGGAAGACGTTTGCCCAGCCAATAATTTCGTATGCCCACCCTTCAGAACCGAAATAAAAAAATAAAAACCGCGAAAATGAAGAGTTCCGAAGACGCGACCACGTATAAGTTCGATTATTTATTAACTAAACGTTCGAATCGTTTGTCCAACGACGCATTTCGTTAGTGTAGATGTGGAAGACGTTTGGCCATCGAATAATTTCGTATGCCCACCCTTCAGAATCGAAATAAAAAATAAAAACCGCGAAAATGAAGAGTTCCGAAGACGCGTCCACGTATAAGTTCGATTTTTCCGAAAATATTATCAAAATCGATGTTTCAACGATGCAGTCCTTTAGTCTAGGTGTAGAAGACGTTTGCCCACCCAATAATTTCGTATGCCCACCCTTCAGAATCGAAAAAAAAAATAAAAACCGCGAAAATGAAGAGTTCCGAAGACGCGACCACGTATAAGTTCGATTATTTATTAACTAAACGTTCGAATCGTTTGTCCAACGACGCATTTCGTTACTGTAGATGTGGAAGACGTTTGCCCATCCAATAATTTCGTATGCCCACCCTTTAGAATCGAAATAAAAAATAAGAACCGCGAAAATGAAGAGTTCCGAAGACGCGACCACGTATAAGTTCGATTTTTTTCGAAAATATTATCAAAATCGATCTTTCAACGATGCAGTCCTTTAGTCTAGATGTAGAAGACGTTTGCCCACCCAATAATTTCGTCTGCCCACCCTCCAGAATCGAATTAAAAATTAAAAACCGCGAAAATGAAGAGTTCCGAAGACGCGACCACGTATAAGTTCGATTATTTATTAACTAAACGTTAGAATAGTTTGTCCAACGACGCATTTCGTTAGTGTGGATGTGGAAGACGTTTGCCCATGCAATAATTTCGTATGCCCACCCTTCAGAATCGAAATAAAAAATAAAAACCGCGAAAATGAAGAGTTCCGAAGACGCGACCACGTATAAGGTCGATTTTTTTCGAAAATATTATCAAAATCGATCTTTCAACGATGCAGTCCTTTAGTCTAGATGTAGAAGACGTTTGCCCACCCAATAATTTCGTATGCCCACCCTCCAGAATCGAATTAAAAATTAAAAACCGCGAAAATGAAGAGTTCCGAAGACGCGACCACGTATAAGTTCGATTATTTATTAACTAAACGTTCGAATCGTTTGTCCAACGACGCATTTCGTTATTGTGGATGTGGAAGACGTTTGCCCATCCAATAATTTCGTATGCCCACCCTTCAGAATCGAAAAAAAAAAATAAAAACCGCGAAAATGAAGAGTTCCGAAGACGCGACCACGTATAAGTTCGATTATTTATTAACTAAACGTTCGAATCGTTTGTCCAACGACGCATTTCGTTAGTTTAGATGTGGAAGACGTTTGCCCACGCAATAATTTCGTATGCCCACCCTTCAGAATCGAAATAAAAAATAAAAACCTTGAAAATGAAGAGTTCCGAAGACGTGACCACGTATAAGTTCGATTTTTTCCGAAAATATTATCAAAATCGATCTTTCAACGATGTAGTCCTTTAGTCTAGATGTGGAAGACGTTTGCCCATCCAATAATTTCGTATGCCCACCCTTCAGAATTGAAATAAAAAATAAAAACCGCGAAAATGAAGAGTTCCGAAGACGCGACAACGTATAAGTTCGATTATTTATTAACTAAACGTTCGAATCGTTTGTCCAACGACGCAGTCCGTTAGTGTAGATGTGGAAGACGTTTGCCCAGCCAATAATTTCGTATGCCCACCCTTCAGAACCGAAATAAAAAAATAAAAACCGCGAAAATGAAGAGTTCCGAAGACGCGACCACGTATAAGTTCGATTATTTATTAACTAAACGTTCGAATCGTTTGTCCAACGACGCATTTCGTTAGTGTGGATGTGGAAGACGTTTGCCCATCCAATAATTTCGTATGCCCACCCTTTAGAATCGAAATAAAAAATAAGAACCGCGAAAATGAAGAGTTCCGAAGACGCGACCACGTATAAGTTCGATTTTTTTCGAAAATATTATCAAAATCGATCTTTCAACGATGCAGTCCTTTAGTCTAGATGTAGAAGACGTTTGCCCACCCAATAATTTCGTATGCCCACCCTCCAGAATCGAATTAAAAATTAAAAACCGCGAAAATGAAGAGTTCCGAAGACGCGACCACGTATAAGTTCGATTATTTATTAACTAAACGTTGGAATCGTTTGTCCAACGACGCATTTCGTTAGTGTGGATGTGGAAGACGTTTGCCCATCCAATAATTTCGTATGCCCACCCTTCAGAATCGAAAAAAAAAATAAAAACCGCGAAAATGAAGAGTTCCGAAGACGCGACCACGTATAAGTTCGATTATTTATTAACTAAACGTTCGAATCGTTTGTCCAACGACGCATTTCGTTAGTTTAGATGTGGAAGACGTTTGCCCACGCAATAATTTCGTATGCCCACCCTTCAGAATCGAAATAAAAAATAAAAACCGTGAAAATGAAGAGTTCCGAAAACGTGACCACGTATAAGTTCGATTTTTTCCGAAAATATTATCAATATCGATCTTTCAACGATGCAGTCCTTTAGTCTAGATGTAGAAGACGTTTGCCCACCCAATAATTTCGTATGCCCACCCTCCAGAATCGAATTAAAAAATAAAAACCACGAAAATGAAGAGTTCCGAAGACGCGACCACGTATAAGTTCGATTATTTATTAACTAAACGTTCGAATCGTTTGTCCAACGACGCATTTCGTTAGTGTGGATGTGGAAGACGTTTGCCCATCCAATAATTTCGTATGCCCACCCTTCAGAATCGAAAAAAAAAATAAAAACCGCGAAAATGAAGAGTTCCGAAGACGCGACCACGTATAAGTTCGATTATTTATTAACTAAACGTTCGAATCGTTTGTCCAACGACGCATTTCGTTAGTGTAGATGTGGGAGACGTTTGCCCATCCAATAATTTCGTATGCCCACCCTTCAGAATCGAAATAAAAAATAAAAACCGCGAAAATGAAGAGTTCCGAAGACGCGACCACGTATAAGTTCGATTATTTATTAACTAAACGTTCGAATCGTTTGTCCAACGACGCATTTCGTTAGTGTGGATGTGGAAAACGTTTGCCCATCCAATAATTTCGTATGCCCACCCTTCAGAATCGAAAAAAAAAATAAAAACCGCGAAAATGAAGAGTTCCGAAGACGCGACCACGAATAAGTTCGATTATTTATTAACTAAACGTTCGAATCGTTTGTCCAACGATGCAGTCCTTTAGTCTAGATGTAGAAGACGTTTGCCCACCAAATAATTTCGTATGCCCACCCTTCAGAATCGAAATAAAAAATAAAAACCACGAAAATGAAGAGTTCCGAAGACGCGACCACGTATAAGTTCGATTATTTATTAACTAAACGTTCGAATCGTTTGTCCAACGACGCATTTCGTTAGTGTGGATGTGGAAGACGTTTGCCCATCCAATAATTTCGTATGCCCACCCTTCAGAATCGAAAAAAAAAATAAAAACCGCGAAAATGAAGAGTTCCGAAGACGCGACCACGTATAAGTTCGATTATTTATTAACTAAACGTTCGAATCGTTTGTCCAACGACGCATTTCGTTAGTGTAGATGTGGGAGACGTTTGCCCATCCAATAATTTCGTATGCCCACCCTTCAGAATCGAAATAAAAAATAAAAACCGCGAAAATGAAGAGTTCCGAAGACGCGACCACGTATAAGTTCGATTATTTATTAACTAAACGTTCGAATCGTTTGTCCAACGACGCATTTCGTTAGTGTGGATGTGGAAGACGTTTGCCCATCCAATAATTTCGTATGCCCACCCTTCAGAATCGAAAAAAAAAATAAAAACCGCGAAAATGAAGAGTTCCGAAGACGCGACCACGAATAAGTTCGATTATTTATTAACTAAACGTTCGAATCGTTTGTCCAACGATGCAGTCCTTTAGTCTAGATGTAGAAGACGTTTGCCCACCAAATAATTTCGTATGCCCACCCTTCAGAATCGAAATAAAAAATAAAAACCACGAAAATGAAGAGTTCCGAAGACGCGACCACGTATAAGTTCGATTATTTATTAACTAAACGTTCGAATCGTTTGTCCAACGACGCATTTCGTTAGTGTGGATGTGGAAGACGTTTGCCCATCCAATAATTTCGTATGCCCACCCTTCAGAATCGAAAAAAAAAATAAAAACCGCGAAAATGAAGAGTTCCGAAGACGCGACCACGTATAAGTTCGATTATTTATTAACTAAACGTTCGAATCGTTTGTCCAACGACGCATATCGTTAGTGTGGATGTGGAAGACGTTTGCCCATGCAATAATTTCGTATGCCCACCCTTCAGAATCGAAAAAAAAAATAAAAACCGCGAAAATGAAGAGTTCCGAAGACGCGACCACGTATAAGTTCGATTGTTTATTAACTAAACGTACGAATCGTTTGTCCAACGACGCATTTCGTTAGTGTGGATGTGGAAGACGTTTGCCCATGCAATAATTTCGTATGCCCACCCTTCAGAATCGAAATAAAAAATAAAAACCGCGAAAATGAAGAGTTCCGAAGACGCGACCACGTATAAGTTCGATTGTTTATTAACTAAACGTACGAATCGTTTGTCCAACGACGCATTTCGTTAGTGTGGATGTGGAAGACGTTTGCCCATCCAATAATTTCGTATGCCCACCCTTCAGAATCGAAAAAAAAAATAAAAACCGCGAAAATGAAGAGTTCCGAAGACGCGATCACGTATAAGTTCGATTTTTTTCGACAATATTATCAAAATCGATCTTTCAACGATGCAGTCCTTTAGTCTAGATGTAGAAGACGTTTGCCCACCCAATAATTTCGTATGCCCACCCTCCAGAATCGAATTAAAAATTAAAAACCGCGAAAATGAAGAGTTCCGAAGACGCGACCACGTATAAGTTCGATTTTTTTCGAAAATATTATGAAAATCGATCTTTCAACGATGCAGTCCTTTAGTCTAGATGTAGAAGACGTTTGCCCACCCAATAATTTCGTATGCCCACCCTCCAGAATCGAATTAAAAATTAAAAACCGCGAAAGCGAAGAGTTCCGAAGACGCGACCACGTATAAGTTCGATTATTTATTAACTAAACGTTCGAATCGTTTGTCCAACGACGCATTTCGTTAGTGTGGATGTGGAAGACGTTTGCCCATCCAATAATTTCGTATGCCCACCCTTCAGAATCGAAAAAAAAAAATAAAAACCGCGAAAATGAAGAGTTCCGAAGACGCGACCACGTATAAGTTCGATTATTTATTAACTAAACGTTCGAATCGTTTGTCCAACGACGCATTTCGTTAGTGTGGATGTGGAAGACGTTTGCCCATCCAATAATTTCGTATGCCCACCCTTCAGAATCGAAAAAAAAAATAAAAACCGCGAAAATGAAGAGTTCCGAAGACGCGACCACGAATAAGTTCGATTATTTATTAACTAAACGTTCGAATCGTTTGTCCAACGATGCAGTCCTTTAGTCTAGATGTAGAAGACGTTTGCCCACCTAATAATTTCGTATGCCCACCCTTCAGAATCGAAATAAAAAATAAAAACCACGAAAATGAAGAGTTCCGAAGACGCGACCACGTATAAGTTCGATTGTTTATTAACTAAACGTACGAATCGTTTGTCCAACGACGCATTTCGTTAGTGTGGATGTGGAAGACGTTTGCCCATGCAATAATTTCGTATGCCCACCCTTCAGAATCGAAATAAAAAATAAAAACCGCGAAAATGAAGAGTTCCGAAGACGCGACCACGTATAAGTTCGATTGTTTATTAACTAAACGTACGAATCGTTTGTCCAACGACGCATTTCGTTAGTGTGGATGTGGAAGACGTTTGCCCATCCAATAATTTCGTATGCCCACCCTTCAGAATCGAAAAAAAAAATAAAAACCGCGAAAATGAAGAGTTCCGAAGACGCGATCACGTATAAGTTCGATTTTTTTCGACAATATTATCAAAATCGATCTTTCAACGATGCAGTCCTTTAGTCTAGATGTAGAAGACGTTTGCCCACCCAATAATTTCGTATGCCCACCCTCCAGAATCGAATTAAAAATTAAAAACCGCGAAAATGAAGAGTTCCGAAGACGCGACCACGTATAAGTTCGATTTTTTTCGAAAATATTATCAAAATCGATCTTTCAACGATGCAGTCCTTTAGCCTAGATGTAGAAGACGTTTGCCCACCCAATAATTTCGTATGCCCACCCATCAGAATCGAAATAAAAAATAAAAACCACGAAAATGAAGAGTTCCGAAGACGCGACCACGTATAAGTTCGATTATTTATTAACTAAACGTTCGAATCGTTTGTCCAACGACGCATTTCGTTAGTTTAGATGTGGAAGACGTTTGCCCACGCAATAATTTCGTATGCCCACCCTTCAGAATCGAAATAAAAATTAGAAACCGCGAAAATGAAGAGTTCCGAAGACGTGACCACGTATAAGTTCGATTTTTTCCGAAAATATTATCAATATCGATCTTTCAACGATGCAGTCCTTTAGTCTAGATGTAGAAGACGTTTGCCCACCCAATAATTTCGTATGCCCACCCTCCAGAATCGAATTAAAAAATAAAAACCACGAAAATGAAGAGTTCCGAAGACGCGACCACGTATAAGTTCGATTATTTATTAACTAAACGTTCGAATCGTTTGTCCAACGACGCATTTCGTTAGTGTGGATGTGGAAGACGTTTGCCCATCCAATAATTTCGTATGCCCACCCTTCAGAATCGAAAAAAAAAAATAAAAACCGCGAAAATGAAGAGTTCCGAAGACGCGACCACGTATAAGTTCGATTATTTATTAACTAAACGTTCGAATCGTTTGTCCAACGACGCATTTCGTTAGTGTAGATGTGGGAGACGTTTGCCCATCCAATAATTTCGTATGCCCACCCTTCAGAATCGAAATAAAAAATAAAAACCGCGAAAATGAAGAGTTCCGAAGACGCGACCACGTATAAGTTCGATTATTTATTAACTAAACATTCGAATCGTTTGTCCAACGACGCATTTCGTTAGTGTGGATGTGGAAGACGTTTGCCCATCCAATAATTTCGTATGCCCACCCTTCAGAATCGAAAAAAAAAAATAAAAACCGCGAAAATGAAGAGTTCCGAAGACGCGACCACGTATAAGTTCGATTTTTTTCGAAAATATTATCAAAATCGATCTTTCAACGATGCAGTCCTTTAGTCTAGATGTAGAAGACGTTTGCCCACCCAATAATTTCGTCTGCCCACCCTCCAGAATCGAATTAAAAATTAAAAACCGCGAAAATGAAGAGTTTCGAAGACGCGACCACGTATAAGTTCGATTATTAATTAACTAAACGTTCGAATCGTTTGTCCAACGACGCATTTCGTTAGTGTGGATGTGGAAGACGTTTGCCCATCCAATAATTTCGTATGCCCACCCTTCAGAATCGAAAAAAAAAATAAAAACCGCGAAAATGAAGAGTTCCGAAGACGCGACCACGTATAAGTTCGATTTTTTCCGAAAATATTATCAAAATCGATCTTTCAACAATGCAGTCCTTTAGTCTAGATGTAGAAGACGTTTGCCCAGCCAATAATTTCGTATGCCCACCCTTCAGAATCGAAATAAAAAATAAAAACCGCGAAAATGAAGAGTTCCGAAGACGCGACCACGTATAAGTTCGATTATTTATTAACTAATCGTTCGAATCGTTTGTCCAACGACGCATTTCGTTAGTGTGGATGTGGAAGACGTTTGCCCATCCAATAATTTCGTATGCCCACCCTTCAGAATCGAAAAAAAAAATAAAAACCGCGAAAATGAAGAGTTCCGAAGACGCGACCACGTATAAGTTCGATTATTTATTAACTAAACGTTCGAATCGTTTGTCCAACGACGCATTTCGTTACTGTAGATGTGGAAGACGTTTGCCCATCCAATAATTTCGTATGCCCGCCCTTTAGAATCGAAATAAAAAATAAGAACCGCGAAAATGAAGAGTTCCGAAGACGCGACCACGTATAAGTTCGATTTTTTTCGAAAATATTATCAAAATCGATCTTTCAACGATGCAGTCCTTTAGTCTAGATGTAGAAGACGTTTGCCCACCCAATAATTTCGTCTGCCCACCCTCCAGAATCGAATTAAAAATTAAAAACCGCGAAAATGAAGAGTTCCGAAGACGCGACCACGTATAAGTTCGATTATTTATTAACTAAACGTTAGAATAGTTTGTCCAACGACGCATTTCGTTAGTGTGGATGTGGAAGACGTTTGCCCATGCAATAATTTCGTATGCCCACCCTTCAGAATCGAAATAAAAAATAAAAACCGCGAAAATGAAGAGTTCCGAAGACGCGACCACGTATAAGGTCGATTTTTTTCGAAAATATTATCAAAATCGATCTTTTAACGATGCAGTCCTTTAGTCTAGATGTAGAAGACGTTTGCCCACCCAATAATTTCGTATGCCCACCCTCCAGAATCGAATTAAAAATTAAAAACCGCGAAAATGAAGAGTTCCGAAGACGCGACCACGTATAAGTTCGATTATTTATTAACTAAACGTTCGAATCGTTTGTCCAACGACGCATTTCGTTAGTGTGGATGTGGAAGACGTTTGCCCATCCAATAATTTCGTATGCCCACCCTTCAGAATCGAAAAAAAAAATAAAAACCGCGAAAATGAAGAGTTCCGAAGACGCGACCACGTATAAGTTCGATTTTTTCCGAAAATATTATCAAAATCGATCTTTCAACGATGCAGTCCTTTAGTCTAGATGTAGAAGACGTTTGCCCAGCAAATAATTTCGTATGCCCACCCTTCAGAATCGAAATAAAAAATAAAAACCGCGAAAATGAAGAGTTCCGAAGACGCGACCACGTATAAGTTCGATTATTTATTAACTAAACGTTCGAATCGTTTGTCCAACGACGCATTTCGTTAGTGTGGATGTGGAAGACGTTTGCCCATCCAATAATTTCGTATGCCCACCCTTCAGAATCGAAAAAAAAAATAAAAACCGCGAAAATGAAGAGTTCCGAAGACGCGACCACGTATAAGTTCGATTATTTATTAACTAAACGTTCGAATCGTTTGTCCAACGACGCATTTCGTTAGTGTAGATGTGGAAGACGTTTGCCCATCCAATCATTTCGTGTGCCCACCCTTCAGAATCGAAATAAAAAATAAAAACCGCGAAAATGAAGAGTTCCGAAGACGCGACCACGTATAAGTTCGATTTTTTTCGAAAATATTATCAAAATCGATCTTTCAACGATGCAGTCCTTTAGTCTAGATGTAGAAGACGTTTGCCCACCCAATAATTTCGTCTGCCCACCCTCCAGAATCGAATTAAAAATTAAAAACCGCGAAAATGAAGAGTTTCGAAGACGCGACCACGTATAAGTTCGATTATTAATTAACTAAACGTTCGAATCGTTTGTCCAACGACGCATTTCGTTAGTGTGGATGTGGAAGACGTTTGCCCATCCAATAATTTCGTATGCCCACCCTTCAGAATCGAAAAAAAAAATAAAAACCGCGAAAATGAAGAGTTCCGAAGACGCGACCACGTATAAGTTCGATTTTTTCCGAAAATATTATCAAAATCGATCTTTCAACGATGCAGTCCTTTAGTCTAGATGTAGAAGAAGTTTGCCCAGCCAATAATTTCGTATGCCCACCCTTCAGAATCGAAATAAAAAATAAAAACCGCGAAAATGAAGAGTTCCGAAGACGCGACCACGTATAAGTTCGATTATTTATTAACTAAACGTTCGAATCGTTTGTCCAACGACGCATTTCGTTAGTGTGGATGTGGAAGACGTTTGCCCATCCAATAATTTCGTATGCCCACCCTTCAGAATCGAAAAAAAAAATAAAAACCGCGAAAATGAAGAGTTCCGAAGACGCGACCACGTATAAGTTCGATTTTTTCCGAAAATATTATCAAAATCGATCTTTCAACGATGCAGTCCTTTAGTCTAGATGTAGAAGACGTTTGCCCAGCCAATAATTTCGTATGCCCACCCATCAGAATCGAAATAAAAAATAAAAACCGCGAAAATGAAGAGTTCCGAAGACGCGACCACGTATAAGTTCGATTATTTATTAACTAAACGTTCGAATCGTTTGTCCAACGACGCATTTCGTTAGTGTGGATGTGGAAGACGTTTGCCCATCCAATAATTTCGTATGCCCACCCTTCAGAATCGAAAAAAAAAATAAAAACCGCGAAAATGAAGAGTTCCGAAGACGCGACCACGTATAAGTTCGATTTTTTCCGAAAATATTATCAAAATCGATCTTTCAACGATGCAGTCCTTTAGTCTAGATGTAGGAGACGTTTGCCCAGCCAATAATTTCGTATGCCCACCCTTCAGAATCGAAAAAAAAAATAAAAACCGCGAAAATGATGAGTTCCGAAGACGCGACCACGTATAAGTTCGATTATTTATTAACTAAACGTTCGAATCGTTTGTCCAACGACGCATTTCGTCAGTGTAGATGTGGAAGACGTTTGCCCATCCAATAATTTCGGTTGCCCACCCTTCAGAATCGAATAAAAAAATAAAAACCGCGAAAATGAATAGTTCCGAAGACGCGACCACGTATAAGTTCGATTTTTTCCGAAAATATTATCAAAATCGATCTTTCAACGATGCAGTCCGTTAGTGTAGATGTGGAAGACGTTTGCCCAGCCAATAATTTCGTATGCCCACCCTTCAGAACCGAAATAAAAAAATAAAAACCGCGAAAATGAAGAGTTCCGAAGACGCGACCACGTATAAGTTCGATTATTTATTAACTAAACGTTCGAATCGTTTGTCCAACGACGCATTTCGTTAGTGTGGATGTGGAAGACGTTTGCCCATCCAATAATTTCGTATGCCCACCCTTCAGAATCGAAAAAAAAATAAAAACCGCGAAAATGAAGAGTTCCGAAGACGCGACCACGTATAAGTTCGATTTTTTCCGAAAATATTATCAAAATCGATCTTTCAACGATGCAGTCCGTTAGTGTAGATGTGGAAGACGTTTGCCCAGCCAATAATTTCGTATGCCCACCCTTCAGAACCGAAATAAAAAAATAAAAACCGCGAAAATGAAGAGTTCCGAAGACGCGACCACGTATAAGTTCGATTATTTATTAACTAAACGTTCGAATCGTTTGTCCAACGACGCATTTCGTTAGTGTGGATGTGGAAGACGTTTGCCCATCCAATAATTTCGTATGCCCACCCTTCAGAATCGAAAAAAAAAATAAAAACCGCGAAAATGAAGAGTTCTGAAGACGCGACCACGTATAAGTTCGATTATTTATTAACTAAACGTTCGAATCGTTTGTCCAACGACGCATTTCGTTACTGTAGATGTGGAAGACGTTTGCCCATCCAATAATTTCGTATGCCCACCCTTTAGAATCGAAATAAAAAATAAGAACCGCGAAAATGAAGAGTTCCGAAGACGCGACCACGTATAAGTTCGATTTTTTTCGAAAATATTATCAAAATCGATCTTTCAACGATGCAGTCCTTTAGTCTAGATGTAGAAGACGTTTGCCCACCCAATAATTTCGTCTGCCCACCCTCCAGAATCGAATTAAAAATTAAAAACCGCGAAAATGAAGAGTTCCGAAGACGCGACCACGTATAAGTTCGATTATTTATTAACTAAACGTTAGAATAGTTTGTCCAACGACGCATTTCGTTAGTGTGGATGTGGAAGACGTTTGCCCATGCAATAATTTCGTATGCCCACCCTTCAGAATCGAAATAAAAAATAAAAACCGCGAAAATGAAGAGTTCCGAAGACGCGACCACGTATAAGGTCGATTTTTTTCGAAAATATTATCAAAATCGATCTTTCAACGATGCAGTCCTTTAGTCTAGATGTAGAAGACGTTTGCCCACCCAATAATTTCGTATGCCCACCCTCCAGAATCGAATTAAAAATTAAAAACCGCGAAAATGAAGAGTTCCGAAGACGCGACCACGTATAAGTTCGATTATTTATTAACTAAACGTTCGAATCGTTTGTCCAACGACGCATTTCGTTATTGTGGATGTGGAAGACGTTTGCCCATCCAATAATTTCGTATGCCCACCCTTCAGAATCGAAAAAAAAAATAAAAACCGCGAAAATGAAGAGTTCCGAAGACGCGACCACGTATAAGTTCGATTATTTATTAACTAAACGTTCGAATCGTTTGTCCAACGACGCATTTCGTTAGTTTAGATGTGGAAGACGTTTGCCCACGCAATAATTTCGTATGCCCACCCTTCAGAATCGAAATAAAAAATAAAAACCTTGAAAATGAAGAGTTCCGAAGACGTGACCACGTATAAGTTCGATTTTTTCCGAAAATATTATCAAAATCGATCTTTCAACGATGCAGTCCTTTAGTCTAGATGTGGAAGACGTTTGCCCATCCAATAATTTCGTATGCCCACCCTTCAGAATCGAAATAAAAAATAAAAACCGCGAAAATGAAGAGTTCCGAAGACGCGACCACGTATAAGTTCGATTATTTATTAACTAAACGTTCGAATCGTTTGTCCAACGACGCAGTCCGTTAGTGTAGATGTGGAAGACGTTTGCCCAGCCAATAATTTCGTATGCCCACCCTTCAGAACCGAAATAAAAAAATAAAAACCGCGAAAATGAAGAGTTCCGAAGACGCGACCACGTATAAGTTCGATTATTTATTAACTAAACGTTCGAATCGTTTGTCCAACGACGCATTTCGTTAGTGTAGATGTGGAAGACGTTTGCCCATCGAATAATTTCGTATGCCCACCCTTCAGAATCGAAATAAAAAATAAAAACCGCGAAAATGAAGAGTTCCGAAGACGCGTCCACGTATAAGTTCGATTTTTCCGAAAATATTATCAAAATCGATGTTTCAACGATGCAGTCCTTTAGTCTAGGTGTAGAAGACGTTTGCCCACCCAATAATTTCGTATGCCCACCCTTCAGAATCGAAAAAAAAAATAAAAACCGCGAAAATGAAGAGTTCCGAAGACGCGACCACGTATAAGTTCGATTATTTATTAACTAAACGTTCGAATCGTTTGTCCAACGACGCATTTCGTTACTGTAGATGTGGAAGACGTTTGCCCATCCAATAATTTCGTATGCCCACCCTTTAGAATCGAAATAAAAAATAAGAACCGCGAAAATGAAGAGTTCCGAAGACGCGACCACGTATAAGTTCGATTTTTTTCGAAAATATTATCAAAATCGATCTTTCAACGATGCAGTCCTTTAGTCTAGATGTAGAAGACGTTTGCCCACCCAATAATTTCGTCTGCCCACCCTCCAGAATCGAATTAAAAATTAAAAACCGCGAAAATGAAGAGTTCCGAAGACGCGACCACGTATAAGTTCGATTATTTATTAACTAAACGTTAGAATAGTTTGTCCAACGACTCATTTCGTTAGTTTAGATGTGGAAGACGTTTGCCCACCCAATAATTTCGTATGCCCACCCTTCAGAATCGAAAAAAAAATAAAAACCGCGAAAATGAAGAGTTCCGAAGACGCGACCACGTATAAGTACGATTTTTTTCGAAAATATTATCAAAATCGATCTTTCAACGATGCAGTCCGTTAGTCTAGATCAGGGTTGACTAACTGGTGACTCACGAACCACCGGGGGCTCCTCCGCCTTGCTGCTACGCTGACCGGCCCCCCCTCCATACCGACCGAAATCTGACGATCGCAGTGGATTCTTCTTTCTTTCCTTCTCTTTTCGACTGCGATCGTCAGTGTCTGGTAGGAATGGAGGGGGGCCGTTCAGCGTGGCAGCAAGGCGGAGGTGCCTCCGGTGGCCCGTGAGCCACCAGTTAGTCAACCCTGGTCTAGATGTAGAAGAGATTTGCCCACCCAATAATTTCGTATGCCCACCCTTCAGAATCGAAATAAAAAATAAAAACCACGAAACTGAAGAGTTCCGAAGACGCGACCACGTAAAAGTTCGATTATTTATTAACTAAACGTTCGAATCGTTTGTCCAACGACGTATTCGTTAGTTTAGATGTGGAAGACGTTTGCCCACCCAATAATTTCATATGCCCACCCTTCAGAATCGAAATAAAAAATAAAAACCGCGAAAATGAAGAGTTCCGAAGACGCGACCACGTATAAGTTCGATTTTTTTGGAAACTATTATCAAAATCGATCTTTCAACGATGCAGTCCTTTAGCCTAGATGTAGAAGACGTTTGCCCACCCAATAATTTCGTATGCCCACCCTTCATAATCGAAATAAAAAATAAAAACCACGAAAATGAAGAGTTCCGAAGACGCGACCACGTATAAGTTCGATTTTTTCCGAAAATATTATCAAAATCGATCTTTCAACACTGCAGTCCTTTAGTCTAGATGTAGAAGACGTTTGCCCACCCAATAATTTCGTATGCCCACCCTTCAGAATCGAAATAAAAAATAAAAACCGCGAAAATGAAGAGTTCCGAAGACGCGACCACGTATAAGTTCGATTTTTTCCGAAAATATTATCAAAATCGATCTTTCAACGATGCAGTCCGTTAGTGTAGATGTGGAAGACGTTTGCCCACCCAATAATTTCGTATGCCCACCCTCCAGAATCGAATTAAAAAATAAAAACCACGAAAATGAAGAGTTCCGAAGACGCGATCACGAATAAGTTCGATTATTTATTAACTAAACGTTCGAATCGTTGTCCAACGATGCAGTCCTTTAGTCTAGATGTAGAAGACGTTTGCCCACCAAATAATTTCGTATGCCCACCCTTCAGAATCGAAATAAAAAATAAAAACCACGAAAATGAAGAGTTCCGAAGACGCGACCACGTATTAGTTCGATTTTTTCCGAAAATATTATCAAAATCGATCTTTCAACGATGCAGTCCGTTAGTGTAGATGTGGAAGACGTTTGCCCACCCAATAATTTCGTATGCCCACCCTCCAGAATCGAATTAAAAAATAAAAACCGCGAAAATGAAGAGTTCCGAAGACGCGACCACATATAAGTTCGATTTTTTTCGAAAATATTATCAAAATCGATCTTTCAACGATGCAGTCCGTTAGTCTAGATGTAGAAGAGATTTGCCCACCCAATAATTTCGTATGCGCACCCTCCAGAATTGAATTAAAAAATAAAAACCGCGAAAATGAAGAGTTCCGAAGACGCGACCACGTATGTGTTCGATTTTTTCCGAAAATATTATCAAAATCGATCTTTCAACGATGCAGTCCTTTAGTCTAGATGTAGAAGACGTTTGCCCACCCAATAATTTCGTATGCCCACCCTTCACAATCGAATAAAAAAATAAAAACCGCGAAAATGGAGAGTTCCGAAGACGCGACCACGTATAAGTTCGATTATTTCCGAAAATATTATCAAAATCGATCTTTCAACGATGCAGTCCGTTAGTCTAGATGTAGAAGACGTTTGCCCACCCAATAATTTCGTATGACCACCCTCCAGAATCGAATTAAAAAATAAAAACCGCGAAAATGTAGAGTTCCGAAGACGCGACCACGTATAAGTTCGATTATTTATTAACTAAACGTTCGAATCGTTTGTCCAACGACGCATTTCGTTAGTTTCGATGTGGAAGACGTTTGCCCACCCAATAATTTCGTATGCCCACCCTTCAGAATCGAAAAAAAAATAAAAACCGCGAAAATGAAGAGTTCCGAAGACGCGACCACGTATAAGTACGATTTTTTTCGAAAATATTATCAAAATCGATCTTTCAACGATGCAGTCCGTTAGTCTAGATGTAGAAGACGTTTGCCCACCCAATAATTTCGTATGCCCACCCTTCAGAATCGAAATAAAAAATAAAAACCGCGAAAATGAAGAGTTCCGAAGACGCGTCCACGTATAAGTTCGATTATTTATTAACTAAACGTTCGAATCGTTTGTCCAACGACGCATTTCGTTAGTGTGGATGTGGAAGACGTTTGCCCATCCAATAATTTCGTATGCCCACCCTTCAGAATCGAAAAAAAAAATAAAAACCGCGAAAATGAAGAGTTCCGAAGACGCGACCACGTATAAGTTCGATTATTTATTAACTAAACGTTCGAATCGTTTGTCCAACGATGCAGTCCTTTAGTCTAGATGTAGAAGACGTTTGCCCACCAAATAATTTCGTATGCCCACCCTTCAGAATCGAAATAAAAAATAAAAACCACGAAAATGAAGAGTTCCGAAGACGCGACCACGTATAAGTTCGATTTTTTCCGAAAATATTATCAAAATCGATCTTTCAACGATGCAGTCCTTTAGTCTAGATGTAGAAGACGTTTGCCCACCCAATAATTTCGTCTGCCCACCCTCCAGAATCGAATTAAAAATTAAAAACCGCGAAAATGAAGAGTTCCGAAGACGCGACCACGTATAAGTTCGATTATTTATTAACTAAACGTTCGAATCGTTTGTCCAACGACGCATTTCGTTTGTGTGGATGTGGAAGACGTTTGCCCATCCAATAATTTCGTATGCCCACCCTTCAGAATCGAAAAAAAAAATAAAAACCGCGAAAATGAAGAGTTCCGAAGACGCGACCACGTATAAGTTCGATTATTTCCGAAAATATTATCAAAATCGATCTTTCAACGACGCAGTCCGTTAGTGTAGATGTGGAAGACGTTTGCCCACCCAATAATTTCGTATGACCACCCTCCAGAATCGAATTAAAAAATAAAAACCGCGAAAATGTAGAGTTCCGAAGACGCGACCACGTATAAGTTCGATTATTTATTAACTAAACGTTCGAATCGTTTGTCCAACGACGCATTTCGTTAGTTTAGATGTGGAAGACGTTTGCCCACCCAATAATTTCGTATGCCCACCCTTCAGAATCGAAAAAAAAATAAAAACCGCGAAAATGAAGAGTTCCGAAGACGCGACCACGTATAAGTACGATTTTTTTCGAAAATATTATCAAAATCGATCTTTCAACGATGCAGTCCGTTAGTCTAGATCAGGGTTGACTAACTGGTGACTCACGAACCACCGGGGGCTCCTCCGCCTTGCTGCTACGCTGACCGGCCCCACCTCCATACCGACCGAAATCTGACGATCGCAGTGGATTCTTCTTTCTTTCCTTCTCTTTTCGACTGCGATCGTCAGTGTCTGGTAGGAATGGAGGGGGGCCGTTCAGCGTGGCAGCAAGGCGGAGGTGCCTCCGGTGGCCCGTGAGCCACCAGTTAGTCAACCCTGGTCTAGATGTAGAAGAGATTTGCCCACCCAATAATTTCGTATGCCCACCCTTCAGAATCGAAATAAAAAATAAAAACCACGAAACTGAAGAGTTCCGAAGACGCGACCACGTAAAAGTTCGATTATTTATTAACTAAACGTTCGAATCGTTTGTCCAACGACGTATTCGTTAGTTTAGATGTGGAAGACGTTTGCCCACCCAATAATTTCGTATGCCCACCCTTCAGAATCGAAATAAAAAATAAAAACCGCGAAAATGAAGAGTTCCGAAGACGCGACCACGTATAAGTTCGATTTTTTTGGAAACTATTATCAAAATCGATCTTTCAACGATGCAGTCCTTTAGCCTAGATGTAGAAGACGTTTGCCCACCCAATAATTTCGTATGCCCACCCTTCATAATCGAAATAAAAAATAAAAACCACGAAAATGAAGAGTTCCGAAGACGCGACCACGTATAAGTTCGATTTTTTCCGAAAATATTATCAAAATCGATCTTTCAACACTGCAGTCCTTTAGTCTAGATGTAGAAGACGTTTGCCCACCCAATAATTTCGTATGCCCACCCTTCAGAATCGAAATAAAAAATAAAAACCGCGAAAATGAAGAGTTCCGAAGACGCGACCACGTATAAGTTCGATTTTTTCCGAAAATATTATCAAAATCGATCTTTCAACGATGCAGTCCTTTAGTCTAGATGTAGAAGACGTTTGCCCACCCAATAATTTCGTATGCCCACCCTTCACAATCGAATAAAAAAATAAAAACCACGAAAATGAAGAGTTCCGAAGACTCGACCACGTATAAGTTCGATTATTTATTAACTAAACGTTCGAATCGTTTGTCCAACGACGCATTTCGTTAGTGTAGATGTGGAAGACGTTTGCCCATCCAATAATTTCGCATGCCCAGCCTTCAGAATCGAATAAAAAAATAAAAACCGCGAAAATGAAAAGTTCCGAAGACGCGTCCACGTATAAGTTCGATTTTTTCCGAAAATATTATCAAAATCGATCTTTCAACGATGCAGTCCTTTAGTCTAGATGTAGAAGACGTTTGCCCACCCATTAATTTCGTATTCCCACCCTTCAGAATCGAAATAAAAAATAAAAACCACGAAAATGAAGAGTTCCGAAGACGCGACCACGTATAAGTTCGATTATTTATTAACTAAACGTTCGAATCGTTTGTCCAACGACGCATTTCGTTAGTGTGGATGTGGAAGACGTTTGCCCATCCAATAATTTCGTATGCCCACCCTTCAGAATCGAAAAAAAAAATAAAAACCGCGAAAATGAAGAGTTCCGAAGACGCGACCACGTATAAGTTCGATTATTTCCGAAAATATTATCAAAATCGATCTTTCAACGACGCAGTCCGTTAGTGTAGATGTGGAAGACGTTTGCCCACCCAATAATTTCGTATGACCACCCTCCAGAATCGAATTAAAAAATAAAAACCGCGAAAATGTAGAGTTCCGAAGACGCGACCACGTATAAGTTCGATTATTTATTAACTAAACGTTCGAATCGTTTGTCCAACGACGCATTTCGTTAGTTTAGATGTGGAAGACGTTTGCCCACCCAATAATTTCGTATGCCCACCCTTCAGAATCGAAAAAAAAAATAAAAACCGCGAAAATGAAGAGTTCCGAAGACGCGACCACGTATAAGTTCGATTATTTCCGAAAATATTATCAAAATCGATCTTTCAACGACGCAGTCCGTTAGTGTAGATGTAGAAGAGATTTGCCCACCCAATAATTTCGTATGCCCACCCTTCAGAATCGAAATAAAAAATAAAAACCACGAAACTGAAGAGTTCCGAAGACGCGACCACGTAAAAGTTCGATTATTTATTAACTAAACGTTCGAATCGTTTGTCCAACGACGTATTCGTTAGTTTAGATGTGGAAGACGTTTGCCCACCCAATAATTTCGTATGCCCACCCTTCAGAATCGAAATAAAAAATAAAAACCGCGAAAATGAAGAGTTCCGAAGACGCGACCACGTATAAGTTCGATTTTTTTGGAAACTATTATCAAAATCGATCTTTCAACGATGCAGTCCTTTAGCCTAGATGTAGAAGACGTTTGCCCACCCAATAATTTCGTATGCCCACCCTTCATAATCGAAATAAAAAATAAAAACCACGAAAATGAAGAGTTCCGAAGACCCGACCACGTATAAGTTCGATTTTTTCCGAAAATATTATCAAAATCGATCTTTCAACACTGCAGTCCTTTAGTCTAGATGTAGAAGACGTTTGCCCACCCAATAATTTCGTATGCCCACCCTTCAGAATCGAAATAAAAAATAAAAACCGCGAAAATGAAGAGTTCCGAAGACGCGACCACGTATAAGTTCGATTTTTTCCGAAAATATTATCAAAATCGATCTTTCAACGATGCAGTCCGTTAGTGTAGATGTGGAAGACGTTTGCCCACCCAATAATTTCGTATGCCCACCCTCCAGAATCGAATTAAAAAATAAAAACCACGAAAATGAAGAGTTCCGAAGACGCGATCACGAATAAGTTCGATTATTTATTAACTAAACGTTCGAATCGTTGTCCAACGATGCAGTCCTTTAGTCTAGATGTAGAAGACGTTTGCCCACCAAATAATTTCGTATGCCCACCCTTCAGAATCGAAATAAAAAATAAAAACCACGAAAATGAAGAGTTCCGAAGACGCGACCACGTATTAGTTCGATTTTTTCCGAAAATATTATCAAAATCGATCTTTCAACGATGCAGTCCGTTAGTGTAGATGTGGAAGACGTTTGCCCACCCAATAATTTCGTATGCCCACCCTCCAGAATCGAATTAAAAAATAAAAACCGCGAAAATGAAGAGTTCCGAAGACGCGACCACATATAAGTTCGATTTTTTTCGAAAATATTATCAAAATCGATCTTTCAACGATGCAGTCCGTTAGTCTAGATGTAGAAGAGATTTGCCCACCCAATAATTTCGTATGCGCACCCTCCAGAATTGAATTAAAAAATAAAAACCGCGAAAATGAAGAGTTCCGAAGACGCGACCACGTATGTGTTCGATTTTTTCCGAAAATATTATCAAAATCGATCTTTCAACGATGCAGTCCTTTAGTCTAGATGTAGAAGACGTTTGCCCACCCAATAATTTCGTATGCCCACCCTTCACAATCGAATAAAAAAATAAAAACCGCGAAAATGGAGAGTTCCGAAGACGCGACCACGTATAAGTTCGATTATTTCCGAAAATATTATCAAAATCGATCTTTCAACGATGCAGTCCGTTAGTCTAGATGTAGAAGACGTTTGCCCACCCAATAATTTCGTATGACCACCCTCCAGAATCGAATTAAAAAATAAAAACCGCGAAAATGTAGAGTTCCGAAGACGCGACCACGTATAAGTTCGATTATTTATTAACTAAACGTTCGAATCGTTTGTCCAACGACGCATTTCGTTAGTTTCGATGTGGAAGACGTTTGCCCACCCAATAATTTCGTATGCCCACCCTTCAGAATCGAAAAAAAAATAAAAACCGCGAAAATGAAGAGTTCCGAAGACGCGACCACGTATAAGTACGATTTTTTTCGAAAATATTATCAAAATCGATCTTTCAACGATGCAGTCCGTTAGTCTAGATGTAGAAGACGTTTGCCCACCCAATAATTTCGTATGCCCACCCTTCAGAATCGAAATAAAAAATAAAAACCGCGAAAATGAAGAGTTCCGAAGACGCGTCCACGTATAAGTTCGATTATTTATTAACTAAACGTTCGAATCGTTTGTCCAACGACGCATTTCGTTAGTGTGGATGTGGAAGACGTTTGCCCATCCAATAATTTCGTATGCCCACCCTTCAGAATCGAAAAAAAAAATAAAAACCGCGAAAATGAAGAGTTCCGAAGACGCGACCACGTATAAGTTCGATTATTTATTAACTAAACGTTCGAATCGTTTGTCCAACGATGCAGTCCTTTAGTCTAGATGTAGAAGACGTTTGCCCACCAAATAATTTCGTATGCCCACCCTTCAGAATCGAAATAAAAAATAAAAACCACGAAAATGAAGAGTTCCGAAGACGCGACCACGTATAAGTTCGATTTTTTCCGAAAATATTATCAAAATCGATCTTTCAACGATGCAGTCCTTTAGTCTAGATGTAGAAGACGTTTGCCCACCCAATAATTTCGTATGCCCACCCTTCAGAATCGAAATAAAAAATAAAAACCACGAAAATGAAGAGTTCCGAAGACGCGACCACGTATAAGTTCGATTATTTATTAACTAAACGTTCGAATCGTTTGTCCAACGACGCATTTCGTTAGTGTGGATGTGGAAGACGTTTGCCCATCCAATAATTTCGTATGCCCACCCTTCAGAATCGAAAAAAAAAATAAAAACCGCGAAAATGAAGAGTTCCGAAGACGCGACCACGTATAAGTTCGATTATTTATTAACTAAACGTTCGAATCGTTTGTCCAACGACGCATTTCGTTAGTTTAGATGTGGAAGACGTTTGCCCACCCAATAATTTCGTATGCCCACCCTTCAGAATCTAAAAAAAAATAAAAACCGCGAAAATGAAGAGTTCCGAAGACGCGACCACGTATAAGTACGATTTTTTTCGAAAATATTATCAAAATCGATCTTTCAACGATGCTGTCCGTTAGTCTAGATCAGGGTTGACTAACTGGTGACTCACGAACCACCGGGGGCTCCTCCGCCTTGCTGCTACGCTGACCGGCCCCCCCTCCATACCGACCGAAATCTGACGATCGCAGTGGATTCTTCTTTCTTTCCTTCTCTTTTCGACTGCGATCGTCAGTGTCTGGTAGGAATGGAGGGGGGCCGTTCAGCGTGGCAGCAAGGCGGAGGTGCCTCCGGTGGCCCGTGAGCCACCAGTTAGTCAACCCTGGTCTAGATGTAGAAGAGATTTGCCCACCCAATAATTTCGTATGCCCACCCTTCAGAATCGAAATAAAAAATAAAAACCACGAAACTGAAGAGTTCCGAAGACGCGACCACGTATAAGTTCGATTTTTTATTAACTAAACGTTCGAATCGTTTGTCCAAGGACGCATTTCGTTAGTGTGGATGTGGAAGACGTTTGCCCATCCAATAATTTCGTATGCCCACCCTTCAGAATCGAAAAAAAAAATAAAAACCGCGAAAATGAAGAGTTCCGAAGACGCGACCACGTATAAGTTCGATTATTTATTAACTAAACGTTCGAATCGTTTGTCCAACGACGCATTTCGTTAGTGTAGATGTGGAAGACGTTTGCCCATCCAATAATTTCGTATGCCCACCCTTCAGAATCGAAAAAAAAATAAAAACCGCGAAAATGAAAAGTTCCGAAGACGCGACCACGTATAAGTTCGATTTTTTCCGAAAATATTATCAAAATCGATCTTTCAACGATGCAGTCCGTTAGTGTAGATGTGGAAGACGTTTGCCCACCCAATAATTTCGTATGCCCACCCTCCAGAATCGAATTAAAAAATAAAAACCGCGAAAATGAAGAGTTCCGAAGACGCGACCACATATAAGTTCGATTTTTTTCGAAAATATTATCAAAATCGATCTTTCAACGATGCAGTCCGTTAGTCTAGATGTAGAAGAGATTTGCCCACCCAATAATTTCGTATGCGCACCCTCCAGAATTGAATTAAAAAATAAAAACCGCGAAAATGAAGAATTCCGAAGACGCGACCACGTATGTGTTCGATTTTTTCCCAAAATATTATCAAAATCGATCTTTCAACGATGCAGTCTTTTAGTCTAGATGTAGAAGACGTTTGCCCACCCAACAATTTCGTATGCCCACCCTTCACAATCGAATAAAAAAATAAAAACCGCGAAAATGGAGAGTTCCGAAGACGCGACCACGTATAAGTTCGATTATTTCCGAAAATATTATCAAAATCGATCTTTCAACGACGCAGTCCGTTAGTGTAGATGTGGAAGACGTTTGCCCACCCAATAATTTCGTATGACCACCCTCCAGAATCGAATTAAAAAATAAAAACCGCGAAAATGTAGAGTTCCGAAGACGCGACCACGTATAAGTTCGATTATTTATTAACTAAACGTTCGAATCGTTTGTCCAACGACGCATTTCGTTAGTTTAGATGTGGAAGACGTTTGCCCACCCAATAATTTCGTATGCCCACCCTTCAGAATCGAAAAAAAAATAAAAACCGCGAAAATGAAGAGTTCCGAAGACGCGACCACGTATAAGTACGATTTTTTTCGAAAATATTATCAAAATCGATCTTTCAACGATGCAGTCCGTTAGTCTAGATCAGGGTTGACTAACTGGTGACTCACGAACCACCGGGGGCTCCTCCGCCTTGCTGCTACGCTGACCGGCCCCCCCTCCATACCGACCGAAATCTGACGATCGCAGTGGATTCTTCTTTCTTTCCTTCTCTTTTCGACTGCGATCGTCAGTGTCTGGTAGGAATGGAGGGGGGCCGTTCAGCGTGGCAGCAAGGCGGAGGTGCCTCCGGTGGCCCGTGAGCCACCAGTTAGTCAACCCTGGTCTAGATGTAGAAGAGATTTGCCCACCCAATAATTTCGTATGCCCACCCTTCAGAATCGAAATAAAAAATAAAAACCACGAAACTGAAGAGTTCCGAAGACGCGACCACGTATAAGTTCGATTATTTATTAACTAAACGTTCGAATCGTTTGTCCAACGACGCATTTCGTTAGTGTAGATGTGGAAGACGTTTGCCCATCCAATAATTTCGTATGCCCACCCTTCAGAATCGAAATAAAAAATAAAAACCGCGAAAATGAAGAGTTCCGAAGACGCGACCACGTATAAGTTCGATTATTTCCGAAAATATTATCAAAATCGATCTTTCAACGATGCAGTCCGTTAGTGTAGATGTGGAAGACGTTTGCCCACCCAATAATTTCGTATGCCCACCCTCCAGAATCGAATTAAAAAATAAAAACCGCGAAAATGAAGAGTTCCGAAGACGCGACCACATATAAGTTCGATTTTTTTCGAAAATATTATCAAAATCGATCTTTCAACGACGCAGTCCGTTAGTGTAGATGTGGAAGACGTTTGCCCACCCAATAATTTCGTATGACCACCCTCCAGAATCGAATTAAAAAATAAAAACCGCGAAAATGTAGAGTTCCGAAGACGCGACCACGTATAAGTACGATTTTTTTCGAAAATATTATCAAAATCGATCTTTCAACGATGCAGTCCGTTAGTCTAGATCAGGGTTGACTAACTGGTGACTCACGAACCACCGGGGGCTCCTCCGCCTTGCTGCTACGCTGACCGGCCCCCCCTCCATACCGACCGAAATCTGACGATCGCAGTGGATTCGTCTTTCTTTCCTTCTCTTTTCGACTGCGATCGTCAGTGTCTGGTAGGAATGGAGGGGGGCCGTTCAGCGTGGCAGCAAGGCGGAGGTGCCTCCGGTGGCCCGTGAGCCACCAGTTAGTCAACCCTGGTCTAGATGTAGAAGAGATTTG
Organism: Andrena praecox; assembly: GCA_963932275.1. Lineage (NCBI taxonomy): Eukaryota > Metazoa > Arthropoda > Insecta > Hymenoptera > Andrenidae > Andrena > Andrena praecox. The sequence goes on from OZ010732.1 coordinate 26,489,071, forward strand.
CCCACCCAATAATTTCGTATGCCCACCCTTCAGAATCGAAATAAAAAATAAAAACCACGAAACTGAAGAGTTCCGAAGACGCGACCACGTAAAAGTTCGATTATTTATTAACTAAACGTTCGAATCGTTTGTCCAACGACGTATTCGTTAGTTTAGATGTGGAAGACGTTTGCCCACCCAATAATTTCGTATGCCCACCCTTCAGAATCGAAATAAAAAATAAAAACCGCGAAAATGAAGAGTTCCGAAGACGCGACCACGTATAAGTTCGATTTTTTTGGAAACTATTATCAAAATCGATCTTTCAACGATGCAGTCCTTTAGCCTAGATGTAGAAGACGTTTGCCCACCCAATAATTTCGTATGCCCACCCTTCATAATCGAAATAAAAAATAAAAACCACGAAAATGAAGAGTTCCGAAGACGCGACCACGTATAAGTTCGATTTTTTCCGAAAATATTATCAAAATCGATCTTTCAACACTGCAGTCCTTTAGTCTAGATGTAGAAGACGTTTGCCCACCCAATAATTTCGTATGCCCACCCTTCAGAATCGAAATAAAAAATAAAAACCGCGAAAATGAAGAGTTCCGAAGACGCGACCACGTATAAGTTCGATTTTTTCCGAAAATATTATCAAAATCGATCTTTCAACGATGCAGTCCGTTAGTGTAGATGTGGAAGACGTTTGCCCACCCAATAATTTCGTATGCCCACCCTCCAGAATCGAATTAAAAAATAAAAACCGCGAAAATGAAGAGTTCCGAAGACGCGACCACGTATAAGTTCGATTGTTTATTAACTAAACGTTCGAATCGTTTGTCCAACGACGCATTTCGTTAGTGTAGATGTGGAAGACGTTTGCCCATCCAATAATTTCGTATGCCCAGCCTTCAGAATCGAATAAAAAAATAAAAACCGCGAAAATGAAGAGTTCCGAAGACGCGTCCACGTATAAGTTCGATTTTTTCCGAAAATATTATCAAAATCGATCTTTCAACGATGCAGTCCTTTAGTCTAGATGTAGAAGACGTTTGCCCACCCAATAATTTCGTATGCCCACCCTTCAGAATCGAAATAAAAAATAAAAACCACGAAAATGAAGAGTTCCGAAGACGCGACCACGTATAAGTTCGATTATTTATTAACTAAACGTTCGAATCGTTTGTCCAACGACGCATTTCGATAGTGTAGATGTGGAAGACGTTTGCCCATCCAATAATTTCGTATGCCCACCCTTCAGAATCGAAAAAAAAATAAAAACCGCGAAAATGAAGAGTTCCGAAGACGCGACCACGTATAAGTTCGATTTTTTCCGAAAATATTATCAAAATCGATCTTTCAACGATGCAGTCCGTTAGTTTAGATGTGGAAGACGTTTGCCCACCCAATAATTTCGTATGACCACCCTCCAGAATCGAATTAAAAAATAAAAACCGCGAAAATGAAGAGTTCCGAAGACGCGACCACATATAAGTTCGATTTTTTTCGAAAATATTATCAAAATCGATCTTTCAACGACGCAGTCCGTTAGTGTAGATGTGGAAGACGTTTGCCCACCCAATAATTTCGTATGACCACCCTCCAGAATCGAATTAAAAAATAAAAACCGCGAAAATGTAGAGTTCCGAAGACGCGACCACGTATAAGTACGATTTTTTTCGAAAATATTATCAAAATCGATCTTTCAACGATGCAGTCCGTTAGTCTAGATCAGGGTTGACTAACTGGTGACTCACGAACCACCGGGGGCTCCTCCGCCTTGCTGCTACGCTGACCGGCCCCCCCTCCATACCGACCGAAATCTGACGATCGCAGTGGATTCTTCTTTCTTTCCTTCTCTTTTCGACTGCGATCGTCAGTGTCTGGTAGGAATGGAGGGGGGCCGTTCAGCGTGGCAGCAAGGCGGAGGTGCCTCCGGTGGCCCGTGAGCCACCAGTTAGTCAACCCTGGTCTAGATGTAGAAGAGATTTGCCCACCCAATAATTTCGTATGCCCACCCTTCAGAATCGAAATAAAAAATAAAAACCACGAAACTGAAGAGTTCCGAAGACGCGACCACGTAAAAGTTCGATTATTTATTAACTAAACGTTCGAATCGTTTGTCCAAGGACGTATTCGTTAGTTTAGATGTGGAAGACGTTTGCCCACCCAATAATTTCGTATGCCCACCCTTCAGAATCGAAATAAAAAATAAAAACCCCGAAAATGAAGAGTTCCGAAGACGCGACCACGTATAAGTTCGATTTTTTTGGAAACTATTATCAAAATCGATCTTTCAACGATGCAGTCCTTTAGCCTAGATGTAGAAGACGTTTGCCCACCCAATAATTTCGTATGCCCACCCTTCATAATCGAAATAAAAAATAAAAACCACGAAAATGAAGAGTTCCGAAGACGCGACCACGTATAAGTTCGATTTTTTCCGAAAATATTATCAAAATCGATCTTTCAACGATGCAGTCCGTTAGTGTAGATGTGGAAGACGTTTGCCCACCCAATAATTTCGTATGCCCACCCTCCAGAATCGAATTAAAAAATAAAAACCGCGAAAATGAAGAGTTCCGAAGACGCGACCACGTATAAGTTCGATTGTTTATTAACTAAACGTTCGAATCGTTTGTCCAACGACGCATTTCGTTAGTGTAGATGTGGAAGACGTTTGTCCATCCAATAATTTCGTATGCCCAGCCTTCAGAATCGAATAAAAAAATAAAAACCGCGAAAATGAAGAGTTCCGAAGACGCGACCACGTATAAGTTCGATTTTTTCCGAAAATATTATCAAAATCGATCTTTCAACGATGCAGTCCGTTAGTGTAGATGTGGAAGACGTTTGCCCACCCAATAATTTCGTATGCCCACCCTCCAGAATCGAATTAAAAAATAAAAACCGCGAAAATGAAGAGTTCCGAAGACGCGACCACGTATAAGTTCGATTGTTTATTAACTAAACGTTCGAATCGTTTGTCCAACGACGCATTTCGTTAGTGTAGATGTGGAAGACGTTTGCCCACCCAATAATTTCGTATGCCCACCCTTCAGAATCGAAAAAAAAATAAAAACCGCGAAAATGAAGAGTTCCGAAGACGCGACCACGTATAAGTACGATTTTTTTCGAAAATATTATCAAAATCGATCTTTCAACGATGCAGTCCGTTAGTCTAGATCAGGGTTGACTAACTGGTGACTCACGAACCACCGGGGGCTCCTCCGCCTTGCTGCTACGCTGACCGGCCCCCCCTCCATACCGACCGAAATCTGACGATCGCAGTGGATTCTTCTTTCTTTCCTTCTCTTTTCGACTGCGATCGTCAGTGTCTGGTAGGAATGGAGGGGGGCCGTTCAGCGTGGCAGCAAGGCGGAGGTGCCTCCGGTGGCCCGTGAGCCACCAGTTAGTCAACCCTGGTCTAGATGTAGAAGAGATTTGCCCACCCAATAATTTCGTATGCCCACCCTTCAGAATCGAAATAAAAAATAAAAACCACGAAACTGAAGAGTTCCGAAGACGCGAATACGTAAAAGTTCGATTATTTATTAACTAAACGTTCGAATCGTTTGTCCAACGACGTATTCGTTAGTTTAGATGTGGAAGACGTTTGCCCACCCAATAATTTCGTATGCCCACCCTTCAGAATCGAAATAAAAAATAAAAACCGCGAAAATGAAGAGTTCCGAAGACGCGACCACGTATAAGTTCGATTTTTTTGGAAACTATTATCAAAATCGATCTTTCAACGATGCAGTCCTTTAGCCTAGATGTAGAAGACGTTTGCCCACCCAATAATTTCGTATGCCCACCCTTCATAATCGAAATAAAAAATAAAAACCACGAAAATGAAGAGTTCCGAAGACGCGACCACGTATAAGTTCGATTTTTTCCGAAAATATTATCAAAATCGATCTTTCAACGATGCAGTCCGTTAGTCTAGATGTAGAAGAGATTTGCCCACCCAATAATTTCGTATGCGCACCCTCCAGAATTGAATTAAAAAATAAAAACCGCGAAAATGAAGAGTTCCGAAGACGCGACCTAGTATGTGTTCGATTTTTTCCGAAAATATTATCAAAATCGATCTTTCAACGATGCAGTCCTTTAGTCTAGATGTAGAAGACGTTTGCCCACCCAATAATTTCGTATGCCCACCCTTCACAATCGAATAAAAAAATAAAAACCGCGAAAATGGAGAGTTCCGAAGACGCGACCACGTATAAGTTCGATTATTTCCGAAAATATTATCAAAATCGATCTTTCAACGACGCAGTCCTTTAGTCTAGATGTAGAAGACGTTTGCCCACCAAATAATTTCGTATGCCCACCCTTCAGAATCGAAATAAAAAATAAAAACCACGAAAATGAAGAGTTCCGAAGACGCGACCACGTATAAGTTCGATTATTTTTTAACTAAACGTTCGAATCGTTTGTCCAACGACGCATTTCGTTAGTTTAGATGTGGAAGACGTTTGCCCACCCAATAATTTCGTATGCCCGCCCTTCAGAATCGAATAAAAAAATAAAAACCGCGAAAATGAAGGGTTCCGAAGACGCGACCACGTATAAGTTCGATTTTTTCCGAAAATATTATCAAAATCGATCTTTCAACGATGCAGTCCGTTAGTGTAGATGTGGAAGACGTGTGCCCACCCAATAATTTCGTATGCCCACCCTCCAGAATCGAATTAAAAAATAAAAACCGCGAAAATGAAGAGTTCCGACGACGCGACCACATATAAGTTCGATTTTTTTCGAAAATATTATCAAAATCGATCTTTCAACGATGCAGTCCGTTAGTCTAGATGTAGAAGAGATTTGCCCACCCAATAATTTCGTATGCGCACCCTCCAGAATTGAATTAAAAAATAAAAACCGCGAAAATGAAGAGTTCCGAAGACGCGACCACGTATGTGTTCGATTTTTTCCCAAAATATTATCAAAATCGATCTTTCAACGATGCAGTCTTTTAGTCTAGATGTAGAAGACGTTTGCCCACCCAATAATTTCGTATGCCCACCCTTCACAATCGAATAAAAAAATAAAAACCGCGAAAATGGAGAGTTCCGAAGACGCGACCACGTATAAGTTCGATTATTTCCGAAAATATTATCAAAATCGATCTTTCAACGACGCAGTCCGTTAGTGTAGATGTGGAAGACGTTTGCCCACCCAATAATTTCGTATGACCACCCTCCAGAATCGAATTAAAAAATAAAAACCGCGAAAATGTAGAGTTCCGAAGACGCGACCACGTATAAGTTCGATTATTTATTAACTAAACGTTCGAATCGTTTGTCCAACGACGCATTTCGTTAGTTTAGATGTGGAAGACGTTTGCCCACCCAATAATTTCGTATGCCCACCCTTCAGAATCGAAAAAAAAAATAAAAACCGCGAAAATGAAGAGTTCCGAAGACGCGACCACGTATAAGTACGATTTTTTTCGAAAATATTATCAAAATCGATCTTTCAACGATGCAGTCCGTTAGTCTAGATCAGGGTTGACTAACTGGTGACTCACGAACCACCGGGGGCTCCTCCGCCTTGCTGCTACGCTGACCGGCCCCCCCTCCATACCGACCGAAATCTGACGATCGCAGTGGATTCTTCTTTCTTTCCTTCTCTTTTCGACTGCGATCGTCAGTGTCTGGTAGGAATGGAGGGGGGCCGTTCAGCGTGGCAGCAAGGCGGAGGTGCCTCCGGTGGCCCGTGAGCCACCAGTTAGTCAACCCTGGTCTAGATGTAGAAGAGATTTGCCCACCCAATAATTTCGTATGCCCACCCTTCAGAATCGAAATAAAAAATAAAAACCACGAAACTGAAGAGTTCCGAAGACGCGAATACGTAAAAGTTCGATTATTTATTAACTAAACGTTCGAATCGTTTGTCCAACGACGTATTCGTTAGTTTAGATGTGGAAGACGTTTGCCCACCCAATAATTTCGTATGCCCACCCTTCAGAATCGAAATAAAAAATAAAAACCGCGAAAATGAAGAGTTCCGAAGACGCGACCACGTATAAGTTCGATTTTTTTGGAAACTATTATCAAAATCGATCTTTCAACGATGCAGTCCTTTAGCCTAGATGTAGAAGACGTTTGCCCACCCAATAATTTCGTATGCCCACCCTTCATAATCGAAATAAAAAATAAAAACCACGAAAATGAAGAGTTCCGAAGACGCGACCACGTATAAGTTCGATTTTTTCCGAAAATATTATCAAAATCGATCTTTCAACGATGCAGTCCGTTAGTCTAGATGTAGAAGAGATTTGCCCACCCAATAATTTCGTATGCGCACCCTCCAGAATTGAATTAAAAAATAAAAACCGCGAAAATGAAGAGTTCCGAAGACGCGACCTAGTATGTGTTCGATTTTTTCCGAAAATATTATCAAAATCGATCTTTCAACGATGCAGTCCTTTAGTCTAGATGTAGAAGACGTTTGCCCACCCAATAATTTCGTATGCCCACCCTTCACAATCGAATAAAAAAATAAAAACCGCGAAAATGGAGAGTTCCGAAGACGCGACCACGTATAAGTTCGATTATTTCCGAAAATATTATCAAAATCGATCTTTCAACGACGCAGTCCTTTAGTCTAGATGTAGAAGACGTTTGCCCACCAAATAATTTCGTATGCCCACCCTTCAGAATCGAAATAAAAAATAAAAACCACGAAAATGAAGAGTTCCGAAGACGCGACCACGTATAAGTTCGATTATTTTTTAACTAAACGTTCGAATCGTTTGTCCAACGACGCATTTCGTTAGTTTAGATGTGGAAGACGTTTGCCCACCCAATAATTTCGTATGCCCGCCCTTCAGAATCGAATAAAAAAATAAAAACCGCGAAAATGAAGGGTTCCGAAGACGCGACCACGTATAAGTTCGATTTTTTCCGAAAATATTATCAAAATCGATCTTTCAACGATGCAGTCCGTTAGTGTAGATGTGGAAGACGTGTGCCCACCCAATAATTTCGTATGCCCACCCTCCAGAATCGAATTAAAAAATAAAAACCGCGAAAATGAAGAGTTCCGAAGACGCGACCACGTATAAGTTCGATTATTTATTAACTAAACGTTCGAATCGTTTGTCCAACGACGCATTTCGATAGTGTAGATGTGGAAGACGTTTGCCCATCCAATAATTTCGTATGCCCACCCTTCAGAATCGAAATAAAAAATAAAAACCGCGAAAATGAAGAGTTCCGAAGACGCGACCACGTATAAGTTCGATTACTTATTAACTAAACGTTCGAATCGTTTGTCCAACGACGCATTTCGTTAGTGTGGATGTGGAAGACGTTTGCCCATCCAATAATTTCGTATGCCCACCCTTCAGAATCGAAAAAAAAAATAAAAACCGCGAAAATGAAGAGTTCCGAAGACGCGACCACGTATAAGTTCGATTATTTATTAACTAAACGTTCGAATCGTTTGTCCAACGACGCATTTCGATAGTGTAGATGTGGAAGACGTTTGCCCATCCAATAATTTCGTATGCCCACCCTTCAGAATCGAAATAAAAAATAAAAACCGCGAAAATGAAGAGTTCCGAAGACGCGACCACGTATAAGTTCGATTATTTATTAACTAAACGTTCGAATCGTTTGTCCAACGACGCATTTCGTTAGTGTAGATGTGGATGACGTTTGCCCATCCAATAATTTCGTATGCCCACCCTTCAGAATCGAAAAAAATAATAAAAACCGCGAAAATGAAGAGTTCCGAAGACGCGACCACGTATAAGTTCGATTTTTTCCGAAAATATTATCAAAATCGATCTTTCAACGATGCAGTCCGTTAGTGTAGATGTGGAAGACGTTTGCCCACCCAATAATTTCGTATGCCCACCCTCCAGAATCGAATTAAAAAATAAAAACCGCGAAAATGAAGAGTTCCGAAGACGCGACCACGTATAAGTTCGATTTTTTTCGAAAATATTATCAAAATCGATCTTTCAACGATGCAGTCCGTTAGTCTAGATGTAGAAGAGATTTGCCCACCCAATAATTTCGTATGCGCACCCTCCAGAATTGAATTAAAAAATAAAAACCGCGAAAATGAAGAGTTCCGAAGACGCGACCTAGTATGTGTTCGATTTTTTCCGAAAATATTATCAAAATCGATCTTTCAACGATGCAGTCCTTTAGTCTAGATGTAGAAGACGTTTGCCCACCCAATAATTTCGTATGCCCACCCTTCACAATCGAATAAAAAAATAAAAACCGCGAAAATGGAGAGTTCCGAAGACGCGACCACGTATAAGTTCGATTATTTCCGAAAATATTATCAAAATCGATCTTTCAACGACGCAGTCCTTTAGTCTAGATGTAGAAGACGTTTGCCCACCAAATAATTTCGTATGCCCACCCTTCAGAATCGAAATAAAAAATAAAAACCACGAAAATGAAGAGTTCCGAAGACGCGACCACGTATAAGTTCGATTATTTATTAACTAAACGTTCGAATCGTTTGTCCAACGACGCATTTCGTTAGTTTAGATGTGGAAGACGTTTGCCCACCCAATAATTTCGTATGCCCGCCCTTCAGAATCGAATAAAAAAATAAAAACCGCGAAAATGAAGAGTTCCGAAGACGCGACCACGTATAAGTTCGATTTTTTCCGAAAATATTATCAAAATCGATCTTTCAACGATGCAGTCCGTTAGTGTAGATGTGGAAGACGTGTGCCCACCCAATAATTTCGTATGCCCACCCTCCAGAATCGAATTAAAAAATAAAAACCGCGAAAATGAAGAGTTCCGAAGACGCGACCACGTATAAGTTCGATTATTTATTAACTAAACGTTCGAATCGTTTGTCCAACGACGCATTTCGTTAGTGTGGATGTGGAAGACGTTTGCCCATCCAATAATTTCGTATGCCCACCCTTCAGAATCGAAAAAAAAAATAAAAACCGCGAAAATGAAGAGTTCCGAAGACGCGACCACGTATAAGTTCGATTATTTATTAACTAAACGTTCGAATCGTTTGTCCAACGACGCATTTCGATAGTGTAGATGTGGAAGACGTTTGCCCATCCAATAATTTCGTATGCCCACCCTTCAGAATCGAAATAAAAAATAAAAACCGCGAAAATGAAGAGTTCCGAAGACGCGACCACGTATAAGTTCGATTATTTATTAACTAAACGTTCGAATCGTTTGTCCAACGACGCATTTCGTTAGTGTAGATGTGGAAGACGTTTGCCCATCCAATAATTTCGTATGCCCACCCTTCAGAATCGAAAAAAAAAATAAAAACCGCGAAAATGAAGAGTTCCGAAGACGCGACCACGTATAAGTTCGATTTTTTCCGAAAATATTATCAAAAACGATCTTTCAACGATGCAGTCCGTTAGTGTAGATGTGGAAGACGTTTGCCCACCCAATAATTTCGTATGCCCACCCGCCAGAATCGAATTAAAAAATAAAAACCGCGAAAATGAAGAGTTCCGAAGACGCGACCACGTATAAGTTCGATTTTTTTCGAAAATATTATCAAAATCGATCTTTCAACGATGCAGTCCGTTAGTCTAGATGTTGAAGAGATTTGCCCACCCAATAATTTCGTATGCGCACCCTCCAGAATTGAATTAAAAAATAAAAACCGCGAAAATGAAGAGTTCCGAAGACGCGACCTAGTATGTGTTCGATTTTTTCCGAAAATATTATCAAAATCGATCTTTCAACGATGCAGTCCTTTAGTCTAGATGTAGAAGACGTTTGCCCACCCAATAATTTCGTATGCCCACCCTTCACAATTGAATAAAAAAATAAAAACCGCGAAAATGGAGAGTTCCGAAGACGCGACCACGTATAAGTTCGATTATTTCCGAAAATATTATCAAAATCGATCTTTCAACGACGCAGTCCTTTAGTCTAGATGTAGAAGACGTTTGCCCACCAAATAATTTCGTATGCCCACCCTTCAGAATCGAAATAAAAAATAAAAACCACGAAAATGAAGAGTTCCGAAGACGCGACCACGTATAAGTTCGATTATTTATTAACTAAACGTTCGAATCGTTTGTCCAACGACGCATTTCGTTAGTTTAGATGTGGAAGACGTTTGCCCACCCAATAATTTCGTATGCCCGCCCTTCAGAATCGAATAAAAAAATAAAAACCGCGAAAATGAAGAGTTCCGAAGACGCGACCACGTATAAGTTCGATTTTTTCCGAAAATATTATCAAAATCGATCTTTCAACGATGCAGTCCGTTAGTGTAGATGTGGAAGACGTGTGCCCACCCAATAATTTCGTATGCCCACCCTCCAGAATCGAATTAAAAAATAAAAACCGCGAAAATGAAGAGTTCCGAAGACGCGACCACGTATAAGTTCGATTATTTATTAACTAAACGTTCGAATCGTTTGTCCAACGACGCATTTCGTTAGTGTGGATGTGGAAGACGTTTGCCCATCCAATAATTTCGTATGCCCACCCTTCAGAATCGAAAAAAAAAATAAAAACCGCGAAAATGAAGAGTTCCGAAGACGCGACCACGTATGTGTTCGATTTTTTCCGAAAATATTATCAAAATCGATCTTTCAACGATGCAGTCCGTTAGTGTAGATGTGGAAGACGTTTGCCCACCCAATAATTTCGTATGCCCACCCTCCAGAATCGAATTAAAAAATAAAAACCGCGAAAATGAAGAGTTCCGAAGACGCGACCACGTATAAGTTCGATTTTTTTCGAAAATATTATCAAAATCGATCTTTCAACGATGCAGTCCGTTAGTCTAGATGTAGAAGAGATTTGCCCACCCAATAATTTCGTATGCGCACCCTCCAGAATTGAATTAAAAAATAAAAACCGCGAAAATGAAGAGTTCCGAAGACGCGACCACGTATGTGTTCGATTTTTTCCGAAAATATTATCAAAATCGATCTTTCAACGATGCAGTCCTTTAGTCTAGATGTAGAAGACGTTTGCCCACCCAATAATTTCGTATGCCCACCCTTCACAATCGAATAAAAAAATAAAAACCGCGAAAATGGAGAGTTCCGAAGACGCGACCACGTATAAGTTCGATTATAGGTAGAGTCAACACCTTCCTTTGTTTTGCTCTGGTTTACGCGCGCTGCCTTGTCGCGGTTTGTCGCACGGTTGTGTGGCTAAGTATTAATTGTTGCTACGATTAGTGGTTCTTCACCGGATTTTTGTGGGATTCTCTCTGGCGACAGTTGCCCTTAGTGCAATTGCCTGTGTCGTGGATAAATTGGAATAGCCCTGATTCGGCGTTCGTGTCTGTGTGTGGTTTCCGAGTATCTACTTGCACCTTCCGGCGGTCTTCCAATGTCTACGGCAGTGGTCAAATGCAAGGGCTGCGGTACAAATGTGATCAATCCGACTGTTTGCTCGGGTTGTGGAGTCTCTTCGCACCCAGGGTCGAAATGTATGGCCAGAACGGGCCACCGGGTCCTTAATGGGTGCTTTGTGAATTGCAAGGCACCATCTTCCCCTCCTGACGTCTCGATCTTTGTGGACCCACCATCGCAGCAGGTGGCTGCTGCTTATCCTTCACTTGATGACATCAGGAATGTGGTCCTCAGTGTTGTACGTAGCGAGATAGCTAATTTCCAGCGGGATGTAATGGCCGTCTTCAACGCCGACCTAGCTGAGATCAGGGGCTCGTTAGCTGACGTGAGCGAAAGGATCAGCCGTCTGGAGAGCCTCAATACACCAGCTGACCCAGCTCCGCTCCTGCAAGGCATGACCAGTGGCGTAATTAAGGAGGTCACCGAAAGGCAAGCAAGGGCATCCAACGTTATTATTCATGGCCTGGCCGAATCGGCCCCTGGGCCTGCGAGCGGAGGTGGAGGAGGTGATGTACAATCGGCCGTAGCTCTTCTTGATCGGGTTTACGCGTCGGATTACAGCAGCATCAAGGCCTACAGACTTGGCAAACCTGGCGGTGCTGCCCCTAGACCGTTATGCGTTAAGCTCCATTCGGCTGAAGTAGCAATGTCCGTCTTGAAAAACAAGCACCGGTACTCAGGTCATTGCAAAATCACGGACGACAAGACTCCCCTGCAGCGGAGCGAGTTGCAAGATCTGAGGAATCAACTTAAGGTGCTGCATTCAAGAGGGGAGACTGACAAGACTATCAGGTACGTCAGGGGCGAGCCGAGGATTGTCCGTGCTTCACCTACTCAGGGCCCAAAAAACGATGGGCGAACCGGAGGGTCTCAGTTTATTTCCAGAACGTAAGGGGTCTCCGAACCAAGCTGTCCGACCTTCGATGTGCTATTGCCTGTTCGCCGATTTCTTATGATGTTATTGTGCTCGTTGAAACATGGCTTAACGATAATATATCCACCAGTGAACTCGGCCTATTGGATTACGTGGTGTATCGCTGTGATAGGAATCCTAACACTAGTAACTTGTCGAGAGGTGGGGGAGCCCTGATAGCTATCAGCAAACAACTGCATTCGTCGCAGGTGCATACGCAAATTGACAGTGTTGAACATCTTTTTGTCAGAGTGGGTGCCAAGCCCCGGCTCCTAATTCTGGGCGCAGTGTACATCCCTCCCTCCTCCCGCCTCACCGTGTACGAAGACCTACTCCTTAGTCTTGAAGATATTGTCTCGCTGATGTCCTCTCCGGATATCATCATCTTCGGGGATTTCAACATTCCGCATGTGTCATGGCGCCCGGGACCGAGCAATGCCCTCGTACCCTGCAGCTCTTCCCTTGCCACCAGTTGCGATAAGTCGGCGCTCGGGTACATCCTGGAGTTGTGTCATCTCTACTCTATGCAGCAGGCCAATCGTTTTCCTAACTGCTATGGATCGACGCTGGACCTGGTTCTCTCTACGCTGGGCGACGTCGTCGTGGAACTCGCGCTGGATGCGCTGCTGGAAGAGGACCGTTACCATCCTCCTCTTGTGGCGAGTGTGCACATATCGATCCAGCTGCCACGAGTGATCGCAAATTATGCTAAACGTGACTTTAATTGCGGGAACTACGAGCGCATACTCCAATATCTTAATACCATTGAATGGGACGCTTGCCTTCCCCAACTCTCAGTGGACGATGCTGTTCGGGTTTTTTATGAGCATATTTCCCAAGTGATCGACTCATTTGTACCTTTTCGTCGGGCTCGGCATCCTTCGTTCCCATGTTGGTTTTCCTCGGAGTTGGTATCCCTAACCAGATTTAAGAAGGCGGCTCACCGTGTGTATAAGACCTCGCATCGCTACGATGACTACTTGACATTTAGTCATCTCAGATCACTCTGTAAAACTCTCTCGAGATCGTGCTATGGTAACTATGTTCGCAGGGTGGAATCTAATATCCCGGATAATATTAAAGCTTTCTGGAACTTTGTTAACGTAAATCGGTCCTCGGGTGGGCTGCCGCCTTCCCTAGGGCGTAATGGAGTCGTGTCTTCTTGCCCCTCTGAGATCGCCAACATGTTCGCGGAGTATTTTGAATCAGTTTATGATGCCGGGGACAACTCGGGCTTCCACCTGGAGGATGGCATGCAAGCGTCCTTCGACTTCCCTCATTTGGTCATTAGTATAAGCGATATCCTTACTGAAATCGAGGGTTTGGCAAACAACAAGAGCCCGGGAGAAGATGGGATCCCTGCTCTGTTTATAAAAAATTGTAAGTTCATTCTCTCTCGGCCTCTGTTGATAATTTTCAATCGATCTCTGACCACGGGGTCCTTTCCTCGGAGGTGGAAACGGGGCTTAATTACTCCCGTATACAAATCTGGGGATAAGTCTGACATTTCCAACTACAGGCCGATTTCACTTTTAAATATTTTTGGTAAGATCTTTGAGGGTATTGTAACCAAGAAACTTGGTGCACTTGTCAGCAGAACAGTCTCATACGAGCAGCATGGGTTTTTGCCGGGTAGATCTACGGTTTCTAATCTTTCCTCATTTTGTAACTTTGTGTCCAGAGCTCTAGATGACAACTGTCAAGTGGACTGCATATACACTGATTTCTCTAAAGCGTTCGACAGGGTGAATCATGCCTTGCTGATTGACAAGCTCGCGAGCTGTGGATTTAGAGACAGCTTTTTGTGCTGGTTATACTCTTATATCACGGGTCGCTCGCAGAGGGTCAAGGTTGGGCTTTCCCTTTCGAGGCAAATCTGCGTCCCTTCAGGCGTGCCTCAGGGTTCACACCTTGGTCCGATGCTATTTCTATTATTCATAGATGATATTAGATACGTTATTACCGGTAGTAGGTTCTTGTTATATGCTGACGACCTCAAACTGTTTAAAACCATATCCGGTGGTTCCGACGCAATTGATTTACAATCGGACCTGGGAGGTCTAGAGGCCTGGTGTTTGCGGAACCGTATGGAGCTGAATGTAGATAAATGCTTTGTTATGAGGTTCTCGCGCAGCAAGAGTGTTTCCCAGTTTCCGTACGCCATAGCGGACAACGTACTGTCGACTAGATATGTCGCGCGGGATCTGGGTGTTTACGTCGATGCCGCGCTCACGTTCTCCACGCACCGTGTTAATGTCATCGCCGCCGCCAATAAGGCTCTGGGATTCTTACGCAGGTCATGTTTTAACTTCGATAACCCGCGTACCTTGCTCACGCTGTACTCCGCGCTTGTGCTTCCTCACCTGGAGTATGCCTCGGTTATCTGGACTCCCAGTACGGCCAAGGATAAGTACAGCTTGGAGAAGGTGCAGCATAAGTTTCTGCGTTTCCTTGCTTATAAAATGGGACAGCCGCTTGCTCGTTTTGACCATGACTATGCTCCGATAATGAGGCGACTGGGATTGACTACTCTTGAGATTCGGAGGGTCGTGGCGGACTTGTTATTTTTATTTAAGATTATTAATGGAATAGTAGATAACCCGCCTATTACGAGTTTAATTCGGTTTAACGCGCCTGGCTACCCTACCAGAGGTCCACTATTGTTTAACCCGCGTCAGTATACCTCGAGATTTAGCACTAGCGACCCGCTGCATAGGATCTGCGTCCTGGGCAACGCACTCTTTAGAAGCCTGGATTTTTTTTCGGGTTCCACTTGCGTGTTTAGAGCCAATGCATACCGAGAACTCCTACACCGCAGCTAGGTATTGGCGTGTCATCGTCTTGTCCTGTATCATTGTTGTCTCTACCTTGCGTCATTGTTTTGCTCACGTATATACGAAATGGTTTCGACCGTTAATGTCAAATAAATAAATAAATAAAATAAATTATTTCCGAAAATATTATCAAAATCGATCTTTCAACGACGCAGTCCGTTAGTGTAGATGTGGAAGACGTTTGCCCACCCAATAATTTCGTATGACCACCCTCCAGAATCGAATTAAAAAATAAAAACCGCGAAAATGTAGAGTTCCGAAGACGCGACCACGTATAAGTTCGATTATTTCCGAAAATATTATCAAAATCGATCTTTCAACGACGCAGTCCTTTAGTCTAGATGTAGAAGACGTTTGCCCACCAAATAATTTCGTATGCCCACCCTTCAGAATCGAAATAAAAAATAAAAACCACGAAAATGAAGAGTTCCGAAGACGCGACCACGTATAAGTTCGATTATTTATTAACTAAACGTTCGAATCGTTTGTCCAACGACGCATTTCGTTAGTTTAGATGTGGAAGACGTTTGCCCACCCAATAATTTCGTATGCCCGCCCTTCAGAATCGAATAAAAAAATAAAAACCGCGAAAATGAAGAGTTCCGAAGACGCGACCACGTATAAGTTCGATTTTTTCCGAAAATATTATCAAAATCGATCTTTCAACGATGCAGTCCGTTAGTGTAGATGTGGAAGACGTGTGCCCACCCAATAATTTCGTATGCCCACCCTCCAGAATCGAATTAAAAAATAAAAACCGCGAAAATGAAGAGTTCCGAAGACGCGACCACGTATAAGTTCGATTATTTATTAACTAAACGTTCGAATCGTTTGTCCAACGACGCATTTCGATAGTGTAGATGTGGAAGACGTTTGCCCATCCAATAATTTCGTATGCCCACCCTTCAGAATCGAAATAAAAAATAAAAACCGCGAAAATGAAGAGTTCCGAAGACGCGACCACGTATAAGTTCGATTATTTATTAACTAAACGTTCGAATCGTTTGTCCAACGACGCATTTCGTTAGTGTAGATGTGGAAGACGTTTGCCCATCCAATAATTTCGTATGCCCACCCTTCAGAATCGAAAAAAAAAATAAAAACCGCGAAAATGAAGAGTTCCGAAGACGCGACCACGTATAAGTTCGATTTTTTCCGAAAATATTATCAAAATCGATCTTTCAACGATGCAGTCCGTTAGTGTAGATGTGGAAGACGTTTGCCCACCCAATAATTTCGTATGCCCACCCTCCAGAATCGAATTAAAAAATAAAAACCGCGAAAATGAAGAGTTCCGAAGACGCGACCACGTATAAGTTCGATTTTTTTCGAAAATATTATCAAAATCGATCTTTCAACGATGCAGTCCGTTAGTCTAGATGTGGAAGACGTTTGCCCACCCAATAATTTCGTATGCCCACCCTCCAGAATCGAATTAAAAAATAAAAACCGCGAAAATGAAGAGTTCCGAAGACGCGACCACGTATAAGTTCGATTTTTTCCGAAAATATTATCAAAATCGATCTTTCAACGATGCAGTCCTTTAGTCTAGATATAGAAGACGTTTGCCCACCCAATAATTTCGTATGCCCACCCTTCAGAATCGAATAAAAAACTAAAAACCGCGAAAATGAAGAGTTCCGAAGACGCGACCACGTATAAGTTCGATTATTTATTAACTAAACGTTCGAATCGTTTGTCCAACGACGCATTTCGTTAGTTTAGATGTGGAAGAGATTTGCCCACCCAATAATTTCGTATGCGCACCCTCCAGAATTGAATTAAAAAATAAAAACCGCGAAAATTGAAGAGTTCCGAAGACGCGACCACGTATAAGTTCGATTTTTTCCGAAAATATTATCAAAATCGATCTTTCAACGATGCAGTCCTTTAGCCTAGATG
Source organism: Andrena praecox (assembly GCA_963932275.1). Classification (NCBI taxonomy): domain Eukaryota; kingdom Metazoa; phylum Arthropoda; class Insecta; order Hymenoptera; family Andrenidae; genus Andrena; species Andrena praecox. Next base: position 26,506,046 of record OZ010732.1, read on the forward strand.
TAGAAGACGTTGGCCCACCCAATAATTTCGTATGCCCACTCTTCAGAATCGAAATAAAAAATAAAAACCGCGAAAATGAAGAGTTCCGAAGACGCGACCACGTATAAGTTCGAATATTTATTAACTAAACGTTCGAATCGTTTGTCCAACGACGCATTTCGTTAGTGTAGATATGGAAGACGTTTGCCCATCCAATAATTTCGTATGCCCACCCTTCAGAATCGAATAAAAAAATAAAAACCGCGAAAATGAAGAGTTCTGAAGACGCGACCACGTATAAGTTCGATTTTTTTCGAAAATATTATCAAAATCGATCTTTCAACGATGCAGTCCGTTAGTCTAGATGTAGAAGAGATTTGCCCACCCAATAATTTCGTATGCGCACCCTCCTGAATCCAATTAAAAAATAAAAACCGCGAAAATGAAGAATTCCGAAGACGCGACCACGTATAAGTTCGATTTTTTCCGAAAATATTATCAAAATCGATCTTTCAACGATGCAGTCCTTTAGTCTACATGTAGAAGACGTTTGCCCACCCAATAATTTCGTATGCCCACCCTTCAGAATTGAAATAAAAAATAAAAACCACGAAAATGAAGAGTTCCGAAGACGCGACCACGTATAAGTTCGATTATTTAATAACTAAACGTTCGAATCGTTTGTCCAACGACGCATTTCGTTAGTTTAGATGTGGAAGACGTTTGCCCATCCAATAATTTCGTATGCCCACCCTTCAGAATCGAAATAAAAAATAAAAACCGCGAAAATGAAGAGTTCCGAAGACGCGACCACGTATAAGTTCGATTTTTTCCGCAAATATTATCAAAATCGATCTTTCAACGATGCAGTCCTTTAGTCTAGACGTAGAAGAAGTTTGCCCACCCAATAATTTCGTATGACCACCCTCCAGAATCGAATTAAAAAATAAAAACCGCGAAAATTGAAGAGTTCCGAAGACGCGACCACGTATAAGTTCGATTTTTTCCGAAAATATTATCAAAATCGATCTTTCAACGATGCAGTCCTTTAGTCTAGATGTAGAAGACGTTTGCCCACCCAATAATTTCGTATGACCACCCTCCAGAATCGAATTAAAAAATAAAAACCGCGAAAATGAAGAGTTCCGAAGACGCGACCACGGATAAGTTCGATTTTTTTCGAAAATATTATCAAAATCGATCTTTCAACGATGCAGTCCTTTAGTCTAGATGTAGAAGACGTTTGCCCACCCAATAATTTCGTATGCCCACCCTTCAGAATCGAAATAAAATATAAAAACCACGAAAATGAAGAGTTCCGAAGACGCGACCAGGTATAAGTTCGATTATTTATTAACTAAACGTTCGAATCGTTTGTCCAACGGCATTTCGTTAGTTTAGATGTGGAAGACGTTTGCCCACCCAATAATTTCGTATGCCCACCCTTCAGAATCGAAATAAAAAATAAAAACCGCGAAAATGAAGAGTTCCGAAGACGCGACCACGTATAAGTTCGATTTTTTCCGCAAATATTATCAAAATCGATCTTTCAACGATGCAGTCCTTTAGTCTAGACGTAGAAGAAGTTTGCCCACCCAATAATTTCGTATGACCACCCTCCAGAATCGAAATAAAATATAAAAACCACGAAAATGAAGAGTTCCGAAGACGCGACCACGTATAAGTTCGATTTTTTCCGAAAATATTATCAAAATCGATCTTTCAACGATGCAGTCCTTTAGTCTAGATGTAGAAGACGTTTGCCCACCCAATAATTTCGTATGACCACCCTCCAGAATCGAATTAAAAAATAAAAACCGCGAAAATGAAGAGTTCCGAAGACGCGACCACGTATAAGTTCGATTTTTTCCGAAAATATTATCAAAATCGATCATTCAACGATGCAGTCCTTTAGTCTAGATGTAGAAGACGTTTGCCCACCCAATAATTTCGTATGACCACCCTCCAGAATCGAATTAAAAAATAATAACCGCGAAAATGAAGAGTTCCGAAGACGCGACCACGGATAAGTTCGATTTTTTTCGAAAATATTATCAAAATCGATCTTTCAACGATGCAGTCCGTTAGTCTAGATGTAGAAGAGATTTGCCCACCCAATAATTTCGTATGCGCACCCTCCAGAATTGAATTAAAAAATAAAAACCGCGAAAATTGAAGAGTTCCGAAGACGCGACCACGTATAAGTTCGATTTTTTTCGAAACTATTATCAAAATCGATCTTTCAACGATGCAGTCCTTTAGCCTAGATGTAGAAGACGTTTGCCCACCCAATAATTTCGTATGCCCACCCTTCAGAATCGAAATAAAAAATAAAAACCACGAAAATGAAGAGTTCCGAAGACGCGACCACGTATAAGTTCGATTATTTATTAACTAAACGTTCGAATCGTTTGTCCAACGACGCATTTCGTTAGTTTAGATGTGGAAGACGTTTGCCCATCCAATAATTTCGTATGCCCACCCTCCAGAATCGAAATAAAAAATAAAAACCGCGAAAATGAAGAGTTCCGAAGACGCGACCACGTATAAGTTCGATTTTTTCCGAAAATATTATCAAAATCGATCTTTCAACGACGCAGGCCTTTTGTCTAGATGTAGAAGACGTTTGCCCACCCAATAATTTCGTATGACCACCCTCCAGAATCGAATTAAAAAATAAAAACCGCGAAAATGAAGAGTTCCGAAGACGCGACCACGTATAAGTTCGATTTTTTCCGCAAATATTATCAAAATCGATCTTTCAACGATGCAGTACTTTAGTCTAGACGTAGAAGACGTTTGCCCACCCAATAATTTCGTATGACCACCCTCCAGAATCGAATTAAAAAATAAAAACCGCGAAAATGAAGAGTTCCGAAGACGCGACCACGGATAAGTTCGATTATTTATTAACTAAACGTTCGAATCGTTTGTCCAACGACGCATTTCGTTAGTGTAGATGAGGAAGACGTTTGCCCATCCAATAATTTCGTATGCCCATCCTTCAGAATCGAATAAAAAAATAAAAACCGCGAAAATGAAGAGTTCCGAAGACGCGACCACGTATAAGTTCGATTTTTTCCGAGAATATTATCAAAATCGATCTTTCAACGATGCAGTCCTTTAGTCTAGATATAGAAGACGTTTGCCCACCCAATAATTTCGTATGCCCACCCTTCAGAATCGAATAAAAAACTAAAAACCGCGAAAATGAAGAGTTCCGAAGACGCGACCACGTATAAGTTCGATTATTTATTAACTAAACGTTCGAATCGTTTGTCCAACGACGCATTTCGTTAGTTTAGATGTGGAAGAGATTTGCCCACCCAATAATTTCGTATGCGCACCCTCCAGAATTGAATTAAAAAATAAAAACCGCGAAAATTGAAGAGTTCCGAAGACGCGACCACGTATAAGTCCGATTTTTTCCGAAAATATTATCAAAATCGATCTTTCAACGATGCAGTCCTTTAGTCTAGATGTAGAAGACGTTTGCCCACCCAATAATTTCGTATGCCCACCCTTCAGAATCGAAATAAAATATAAAAACCACGAAAATGAAGAGTTCCGAAGACGCGACCAGGTATAAGTTCGATTATTTATTAACTAAACGTTCGAATCGTTTGTCCAACGGCATTTCGTTAGTTTAGATGTGGAAGACGTTTGCCCACCCAATAATTTCGTATGCCCACCCTTCAGAATCGAAATAAAAAATAAAAACCGCGAAAATGAAGAGTTCCGAAGACGCGACCACGTATAAGTTCGATTTTTTCCGAAAATATTATCAAAATCGATCATTCAACGATGCAGTCCTTTAGTCTAGATGTAGAAGACGTTTGCCCACCCAATAATTTCGTATGACCACCCTCCAGAATCGAATTAAAAAATAATAACCGCGAAAATGAAGAGTTCCGAAGACGCGACCACGGATAAGTTCGATTTTTTTCGAAAATATTATCAAAATCGATCTTTCAACGATGCAGTCCGTTAGTCTAGATGTAGAAGAGATTTGCCCACCCAATAATTTCGTATGACCACCCTCCAGAATCGAATTAAAAAATAAAAACCGCGAAAATGAAGAGTTCCGAAGACGCGACCACGGATAAGTTCGATTATTTATTAACTAAACGTTCGAATCGTTTGTCCAACGACGCATTTCGTTAGTGTAGATGAGGAAGACGTTTGCCCATCCAATAATTTCGTATGCCCATCCTTCAGAATCGAATAAAAAAATAAAAACCGCGAAAATGAAGAGTTCCGAAGACGCGACCACGTATAAGTTCGATTTTTTCCGAGAATATTATCAAAATCGATCTTTCAACGATGCAGTCCTTTAGTCTAGATATAGAAGACGTTTGCCCACCCAATAATTTCGTATGCCCACCCTTCAGAATCGAATAAAAAACTAAAAACCGCGAAAATGAAGAGTTCCGAAGACGCGACCACGTATAAGTTCGATTATTTATTAACTAAACGTTCGAATCGTTTGTCCAACGACGCATTTCGTTAGTTTAGATGTGGAAGAGATTTGCCCACCCAATAATTTCGTATGCGCACCCTCCAGAATTGAATTAAAAAATAAAAACCGCGAAAATTGAAGAGTTCCGAAGACGCGACCACGTATAAGTCCGATTTTTTCCGAAAATATTATCAAAATCGATCTTTCAACGATGCAGTCCTTTAGTCTAGATGTAGAAGACGTTTGCCCACCCAATAATTTCGTATGCCCACCCTTCAGAATCGAAATAAAATATAAAAACCACGAAAATGAAGAGTTCCGAAGACGCGACCAGGTATAAGTTCGATTATTTATTAACTAAACGTTCGAATCGTTTGTCCAACGGCATTTCGTTAGTTTAGATGTGGAAGACGTTTGCCCACCCAATAATTTCGTATGCCCACCCTTCAGAATCGAAATAAAAAATAAAAACCGCGAAAATGAAGAGTTCCGAAGACGCGACCACGTATAAGTTCGATTTTTTCCGAAAATATTATCAAAATCGATCATTCAACGATGCAGTCCTTTAGTCTAGATGTAGAAGACGTTTGCCCACCCAATAATTTCGTATGACCACCCTCCAGAATCGAATTAAAAAATAATAACCGCGAAAATGAAGAGTTCCGAAGACGCGACCACGGATAAGTTCGATTTTTTTCGAAAATATTATCAAAATCGATCTTTCAACGATGCAGTCCGTTAGTCTAGATGTAGAAGAGATTTGCCCACCCAATAATTTCGTATGCGCACCCTCCAGAATTGAATTAAAAAATAAAAACCGCGAAAATTGAAGAGTTCCGAAGACGCGACCACGTATAAGTTCGATTTTTTTCGAAACTATTATCAAAATCGATCTTTCAACGATGCAGTCCTTTAGCCTAGATGTAGAAGACGTTTGCCCACCCAATAATTTCGTATGCCCACCCTTCAGAATCGAAATAAAAAATAAAAACCACGAAAATGAAGAGTTCCGAAGACGCGACCACGTATAAGTTCGATTATTTATTAACTAAACGTTCGAATCGTTTGTCCAACGACGCATTTCGTTAGTGTAGATGTGGAAGACGTTTGCCCATCCAATAATTTCGTATGCCCACCCTTCAGAATCGAATAAAAAAATAAAAACCGCGAAAATGAAGAGTTCTGAAGACGCGACCACGTATAAGTTCGATTATTTATTAACTAAACGTTCGAATCGTTTGTCCAACGACGCATTTCGTTAGTTTAGATGTGGAAGACGTTTGCCCATCCAATAATTTCGTATGCCCACCCTCCAGAATCGAAATAAAAAATAAAAACCGCGAAAATGAAGAGTTCCGAAGACGCGACCACGTATAAGTTCGATTTTTTCCGAAAATATTATCAAAATCGATCTTTCAACGATGCAGTCCTTTTGTCTAGATGTAGAAGACGTTTGCCCACCCAATAATTTCGTATGACCACCCTCCAGAATCGAATTAAAAAATAAAAACCGCGAAAATGAAGAGTTCCGAAGACGCGACCACGTATAAGTTCGATTTTTTCCGCAAATATTATCAAAATCGATCTTTCAACGATGCAGTCCTTTAGTCTAGACGTAGAAGACGTTTGCCCACCCAATAATTTCGTATGACCACCCTCCAGAATCGAATTAAAAAATAAAAACCGCGAAAATGAAGAGTTCCGAAGACGCGACCACGTATAAGTTCGATTTTTTCCGCAAATATTATCAAAATCGATCTTTCAACGATGCAGTACTTTAGTCTAGACGTAGAAGACGTTTGCCCACCCAATAATTTCGTATGACCACCCTCCAGAATCGAATTAAAAAATAAAAACCGCGAAAATGAAGAGTTCCGAAGACGCGACCACGGATAAGTTCGATTTTTTCCGAAAATAATATCAAAATCGATCTTTCAACGGTGCAGTCCTTTAGTCTACATGTAGAAGACGTTTGCCCACCCAATAATTTCGTATGCCCACCCTTCAGAATCGAAATAAAAAATAAAACCCACGAAAATGTAGAGTTCCGAAGACGCGACCACGTATAAGTTCGATTATTTATTAACTAAACGTTCGAATCGTTTGTCCAACGACGCATTTCGTTAGTGTAGATGAGGAAGACGTTTGCCCATCCAATAATTTCGTATGCCCATCCTTCAGAATCGAATAAAAAAATAAAAACCGCGAAAATGAAGAGTTCCGAAGACGCGACCACGTATAAGTTCGATTTTTTCCGAGAATATTATCAAAATCGATCTTTCAACGATGCAGTCCTTTAGTCTAGATATAGAAGACGTTTGCCCACCCAATAATTTCGTATGCCCACCCTTCAGAATCGAATAAAAAACTAAAAACCGCGAAAATGAAGAGTTCCGAAGACGCGACCACGTATAAGTTCGATTATTTATTAACTAAACGTTCGAATCGTTTGTCCAACGACGCATTTCGTTAGTTTAGATGTGGAAGAGATTTGCCCACCCAATAATTTCGTATGCGCACCCTCCAGAATTGAATTAAAAAATAAAAACCGCGAAAATTGAAGAGTTCCGAAGACGCGACCACGTATAAGTCCGATTTTTTCCGAAAATATTATCAAAATCGATCTTTCAACGATGCAGTCCTTTAGCCTAGATGTAGAAGACGTTGGCCCACCCAATAATTTCGTATGCCCACTCTTCAAAATCGAAATAAAAAATAAAAACCGCGAAAATGAAGAGTTCCGAAGACGCGACCACGTATAAGTTCGAATATTTATTAACTAAACGTTCGAATCGTTTGTCCAACGACGCATTTCGTTAGTGTAGATATGGAAGACGTTTGCCCATCCAATAATTTCGTATGCCCACCCTTCAGAATCGAATAAAAAAATAAAAACCGCGAAAATGAAGAGTTCTGAAGACGCGACCACGTATAAGTTCGATTTTTTTCGAAAATATTATCAAAATCGATCTTTCAACGATGCAGTCCGTTAGTCTAGATGTAGAAGAGATTTGCCCACCCAATAATTTCGTATGCGCACCCTCCTGAATCCAATTAAAAAATAAAAACCACGAAAATGAAGAATTCCGAAGACGCGACCACGTATAAGTTCGATTTTTTCCGAAAATATTATCAAAATCGATCTTTCAACGATGCAGTCCTTTAGTCTACATGTAGAAGACGTTTGCCCACCCAATAATTTCGTATGCCCACCCTTCAGAATTGAAATAAAAAATAAAAACCACGAAAATGAAGAGTTCCGAAGACGCGACCACGTATAAGTTCGATTATTTAATAACTAAACGTTCGAATCGTTTGTCCAACGACGCATTTCGTTAGTTTAGATGTGGAAGACGTTTGCCCATCCAATAATTTCGTATGCCCACCCTTCAGAATCGAAATAAAAAATAAAAACCGCGAAAATGAAGAGTTCCGAAGACGCGACCACGTATAAGTTCGATTTTTTCCGAAAATATTATCAAAATAGATCTTTCAACGATGCAGTCCTTTAGTCTAGATGTAGAAGACGTTTGCCCACCCAATAATTTCGTATGACCACCCTCCAGAATCGAATTAAAAAATAAAAACCGCGAAAATGAAGAGTTCCGAAGACGCGACCACGTATAAGTTCGATTTTTTCCGCAAATATTATCAAAATCGATCTTTCAACGATGCAGTCCTTTAGTCTAGACGTAGAAGAAGTTTGCCCACCCAATAATTTCGTATGACCACCCTCCAGAATCGAATTAAAAAATAAAAACCGCGAAAATTGAAGAGTTCCGAAGACGCGACCACGTATAAGTTCGATTTTTTCCGAAAATATTATCAAAATCGATCTTTCAACGATGCAGTCCTTTAGTCTAGATGTAGAAGACGTTTGCCCACCCAATAATTTCGTATGACCGCCCTCCAGAATCGAATTAAAAAATAAAAACCGCGAAAATTGAAGAGTTCCGAAGACGCGACCACGTATAAGTTCGATTTTTTCCGAAAATATTATCAAAATCGATCTTTCAACGATGCAGTCCTTTAGTCTAGATGTAGAAGACGTTTGCCCACCCAATAATTTCGTATGACCGCCCTCCAGAATCGAATTAAAAAATAAAAACCGCGAAAATGAAGAGTTCCGAAGACGCGACCACGGATAAGTTCGATTTTTTTCGAAAATATTATCAAAATCGATCTTTCAACGATGCAGTCCTTTAGTCTAGATGTAGAAGACGTTTGCCCACCCAATAATTTCGTATGCCCACCCTTCAGAATCGAAATAAAATATAAAAACCACGAAAATGAAGAGTTCCGAAGACGCGACCAGGTATAAGTTCGATTATTTATTAACTAAACGTTCGAATCGTTTGTCCAACGGCATTTCGTTAGTTTAGATGTGGAAGACGTTTGCCCACCCAATAATTTCGTATGCCCACCCTTCAGAATCGAAATAAAAAATAAAAACCGCGAAAATGAAGAGTTCCGAAGACGCGACCACGTATAAGTTCGATTTTTTCCGAAAATATTATCAAAATCGATCATTCAACGATGCAGTCCTTTAGTCTAGATGTAGAAGACGTTTGCCCACCCAATAATTTCGTATGACCACCCTCCAGAATCGAATTAAAAAATAATAACCGCGAAAATGAAGAGTTCCGAAGACGCGACCACGGATAAGTTCGATTTTTTTCGAAAATATTATCAAAATCGATCTTTCAACGATGCAGTCCGTTAGTCTAGATGTAGAAGAGATTTGCCCACCCAATAATTTCGTATGCGCACCCTCCAGAATTGAATTAAAAAATAAAAACCGCGAAAATTGAAGAGTTCCGAAGACGCGACCACGTATAAGTTCGATTTTTTTCGAAACTATTATCAAAATCGATCTTTCAACGATGCAGTCCTTTAGCCTAGATGTAGAAGACGTTTGCCCACCCAATAATTTCGTATGCCCACCCTTCAGAATCGAAATAAAAAATAAAAACCACGAAAATGAAGAGTTCCGAAGACGCGACCACGTATAAGTTCGATTATTTATTAACTAAACGTTCGAATCGTTTGTCCAACGACGCATTTCGTTAGTGTAGATGTGGAAGACGTTTGCCCATCCAATAATTTCGTATGCCCACCCTTCAGAATCGAATAAAAAAATAAAAACCGCGAAAATGAAGAGTTCTGAAGACGCGACCACGTATAAGTTCGATTATTTATTAACTAAACGTTCGAATCGTTTGTCCAACGACGCATTTCGTTAGTTTAGATGTGGAAGACGTTTGCCCATCCAATAATTTCGTATGCCCACCCTCCAGAATCGAAATAAAAAATAAAAACCGCGAAAATGAAGAGTTCCGAAGACGCGACCACGTATAAGTTCGATTTTTTCCGAAAATATTATCAAAATCGATCTTTCAACGATGCAGTCCTTTTGTCTAGATGTAGAAGACGTTTGCCCACCCAATAATTTCGTATGACCACCCTCCAGAATCGAATTAAAAAATAAAAACCGCGAAAATGAAGAGTTCCGAAGACGCGACCACGTATAAGTTCGATTTTTTCCGCAAATATTATCAAAATCGATCTTTCAACGATGCAGTCCTTTAGTCTAGTACGTAGAAGACGTTTGCCCACCCAATAATTTCGTATGACCACCCTCCAGAATCGAATTAAAAAATAAAAACCGCGAAAATGAAGAGTTCCGAAGACGCGACCACGGATAAGTTCGATTTTTTCCGAAAATATTATCAAAATCGATCTTTCAACGGTGCAGTCCTTTAGTCTACATGTAGAAGACGTTTGCCCACCCAATAATTTCGTATGCCCACCCTTCAGAATCGAAATAAAAAATAAAACCCACGAAAATGTAGAGTTCCGAAGACGCGACCACGTATAAGTTCGATTATTTATTAACTAAACGTTCGAATCGTTTGTCCAACGACGCATTTCGTTAGTGTAGATGAGGAAGACGTTTGCCCATCCAATAATTTCGTATGCCCATCCTTCAGAATCGAATAAAAAAATAAAAACCGCGAAAATGAAGAGTTCCGAAGACGCGACCACGTATAAGTTCGATTTTTTCCGAAAATATTATCAAAATCGATCTTTCAACGATGCAGTCCTTTAGTCTAGATATAGAAGACGTTTGCCCACCCAATAATTTCGTATGCCCACCCTTCAGAATCGAATAAAAAACTAAAAACCGCGAAAATGAAGAGTTCCGAAGACGCGACCACGTATAAGTTCGATTATTTATTAACTAAACGTTCGAATCGTTTGTCCAACGACGCATTTCGTTAGTTTAGATGTGGAAGAGATTTGCCCACCCAATAATTTCGTATGCGCACCCTCCAGAATTGAATTAAAAAATAAAAACCGCGAAAATTGAAGAGTTCCGAAGACGCGACCACGTATAAGTCCGATTTTTTCCGAAAATATTATCAAAATCGATCTTTCAACGATGCAGTCCTTTAGTCTAGATGTAGAAGACGTTTGCCCACCCAATAATTTCGTATGCCCACCCTTCAGAATCGAAATAAAATATAAAAACCACGAAAATGAAGAGTTCCGAAGACGCGACCAGGTATAAGTTCGATTATTTATTAACTAAACGTTCGAATCGTTTGTCCAACGGCATTTCGTTAGTTTAGATGTGGAAGACGTTTGCCCACCCAATAATTTCGTATGCCCACCCTTCAGAATCGAAATAAAAAATAAAAACCGCGAAAATGAAGAGTTCCGAAGACGCGACCACGTATAAGTTCGATTTTTTCCGAAAATATTATCAAAATCGATCATTCAACGATGCAGTCCTTTAGTCTAGATGTAGAAGACGTTTGCCCACCCAATAATTTCGTATGACCACCCTCCAGAATCGAATTAAAAAATAATAACCGCGAAAATGAAGAGTTCCGAAGACGCGACCACGGATAAGTTCGATTTTTTTCGAAAATATTATCAAAATCGATCTTTCAACGATGCAGTCCGTTAGTCTAGATGTAGAAGAGATTTGCCCACCCAATAATTTCGTATGCGCACCCTCCAGAATTGAATTAAAAAATAAAAACCGCGAAAATTGAAGAGTTCCGAAGACGCGACCACGTATAAGTTCGATTTTTTTCGAAACTATTATCAAAATCGATCTTTCAACGATGCAGTCCTTTAGCCTAGATGTAGAAGACGTTTGCCCACCCAATAATTTCGTATGCCCACCCTTCAGAATCGAAATAAAAAATAAAAACCACGAAAATGAAGAGTTCCGAAGACGCGACCACGTATAAGTTCGATTATTTATTAACTAAACGTTCGAATCGTTTGTCCAACGACGCATTTCGTTAGTGTAGATGTGGAAGACGTTTGCCCATCCAATAATTTCGTATGCCCACCCTTCAGAATCGAATAAAAAAATAAAAACCGCGAAAATGAAGAGTTCTGAAGACGCGACCACGTATAAGTTCGATTATTTATTAACTAAACGTTCGAATCGTTTGTCCAACGACGCATTTCGTTAGTTTAGATGTGGAAGACGTTTGCCCATCCAATAATTTCGTATGCCCACCCTCCAGAATCGAAATAAAAAATAAAAACCGCGAAAATGAAGAGTTCCGAAGACGCGACCACGTATAAGTTCGATTTTTTCCGAAAATATTATCAAAATCGATCTTTCAACGATGCAGTCCTTTTGTCTAGATGTAGAAGACGTTTGCCCACCCAATAATTTCGTATGACCACCCTCCAGAATCGAATTAAAAAATAAAAACCGCGAAAATGAAGAGTTCCGAAGACGCGACCACGTATAAGTTCGATTTTTTCCGCAAATATTATCAAAATCGATCTTTCAACGATGCAGTCCTTTAGTCTAGACGTAGAAGACGTTTGCCCACCCAATAATTTCGTATGACCACCCTCCAGAATCGAATTAAAAAATAAAAACCGCGAAAATGAAGAGTTCCGAAGACGCGACCACGTATAAGTTCGATTTTTTCCGCAAATATTATCAAAATCGATCTTTCAACGATGCAGTACTTTAGTCTAGACGTAGAAGACGTTTGCCCACCCAATAATTTCGTATGACCACCCTCCAGAATCGAATTAAAAAATAAAAACCGCGAAAATGAAGAGTTCCGAAGACGCGACCACGGATAAGTTCGATTTTTTCCGAAAATAATATCAAAATCGATCTTTCAACGGTGCAGTCCTTTAGTCTACATGTAGAAGACGTTTGCCCACCCAATAATTTCGTATGCCCACCCTTCAGAATCGAAATAAAAAATAAAACCCACGAAAATGTAGAGTTCCGAAGACGCGACCACGTATAAGTTCGATTATTTATTAACTAAACGTTCGAATCGTTTGTCCAACGACGCATTTCGTTAGTGTAGATGAGGAAGACGTTTGCCCATCCAATAATTTCGTATGCCCATCCTTCAGAATCGAATAAAAAAATAAAAACCGCGAAAATGAAGAGTTCCGAAGACGCGACCACGTATAAGTTCGATTTTTTCCGAGAATATTATCAAAATCGATCTTTCAACGATGCAGTCCTTTAGTCTAGATATAGAAGACGTTTGCCCACCCAATAATTTCGTATGCCCACCCTTCAGAATCGAATAAAAAACTAAAAACCGCGAAAATGAAGAGTTCCGAAGACGCGACCACGTATAAGTTCGATTATTTATTAACTAAACGTTCGAATCGTTTGTCCAACGACGCATTTCGTTAGTTTAGATGTGGAAGAGATTTGCCCACCCAATAATTTCGTATGCGCACCCTCCAGAATTGAATTAAAAAATAAAAACCGCGAAAATTGAAGAGTTCCGAAGACGCGACCACGTATAAGTCCGATTTTTTCCGAAAATATTATCAAAATCGATCTTTCAACGATGCAGTCCTTTAGCCTAGATGTAGAAGACGTTGGCCCACCCAATAATTTCGTATGCCCACTCTTCAGAATCGAAATAAAAAATAAAAACCGCGAAAATGAAGAGTTCCGAAGACGCGACCACGTATAAGTTCGAATATTTATTAACTAAACGTTCGAATCGTTTGTCCAACGACGCATTTCGTTAGTGTAGATATGGAAGACGTTTGCCCATCCAATAATTTCGTATGCCCACCCTTCAGAATCGAATAAAAAAATAAAAACCGCGAAAATGAAGAGTTCTGAAGACGCGACCACGTATAAGTTCGATTTTTTTCGAAAATATTATCAAAATCGATCTTTCAACGATGCAGTCCGTTAGTCTAGATGTAGAAGAGATTTGCCCACCCAATAATTTCGTATGCGCACCCTCCTGAATCCAATTAAAAAATAAAAACCACGAAAATGAAGAATTCCGAAGACGCGACCACGTATAAGTTCGATTTTTTCCGAAAATATTATCAAAATCGATCTTTCAAAGATGCAGTCCTTTAGTCTACATGTAGAAGACGTTTGCCCACCCAATAATTTCGTATGCCCACCCTTCAGAATTGAAATAAAAAATAAAAACCACGAAAATGAAGAGTTCCGAAGACGCGACCACGTATAAGTTCGATTATTTAATAACTAAACGTTCGAATCGTTTGTCCAACGACGCATTTCGTTAGTTTAGATGTGGAAGACGTTTGCCCATCCAATAATTTCGTATGCCCACCCTTCAGAATCGAAATAAAAAATAAAAACCGCGAAAATGAAGAGTTCCGAAGACGCGACCACGTATAAGTTCGATTTTTTCCGAAAATATTATCAAAATCGATCTTTCAACGATGCAGTCCTTTAGTCTAGATGTAGAAGACGTTTGCCCACCCAATAATTTCGTATGACCACCCTCCAGAATCGAATTAAAAAATAAAAACCGCGAAAATGAAGAGTTCCGAAGACGCGACCACGTATAAGTTCGATTTTTTCCGCAAATATTATCAAAATCGATCTTTCAACGATGCAGTCCTTTAGTCTAGACGTAGAAGAAGTTTGCCCACCCAATAATTTCGTATGACCACCCTCCAGAATCGAATTAAAAAATAAAAACCGCGAAAATTGAAGAGTTCCGAAGACGCGACCACGTATAAGTTCGATTTTTTCCGAAAATATTATCAAAATCGATCTTTCAACGATGCAGTCCTTTAGTCTAGATGTAGAAGACGTTTGCCCACCCAATAATTTCGTATGACCACCCTCCAGAATCGAATTAAAAAATAAAAACCGCGAAAATGAAGAGTTCCGAAGACGCGACCACGGATAAGTTCGATTTTTTTCGAAAATATTATCAAAATCGATCTTTCAACGATGCAGTCCTTTAGTCTAGATGTAGAAGACGTTTGCCCACCCAATAATTTCGTATGCCCACCCTTCAGAATCGAAATAAAATATAAAAACCACGAAAATGAAGAGTTCCGAAGACGCGACCAGGTATAAGTTCGATTATTTATTAACTAAACGTTCGAATCGTTTGTCCAACGGCATTTCGTTAGTTTAGATGTGGAAGACGTTTGCCCACCCAATAATTTCGTATGCCCACCCTTCAGAATCGAAATAAAAAATAAAAACCGCGAAAATGAAGAGTTCCGAAGACGCGACCACGTATAAGTTCGATTTTTTCCGAAAATATTATCAAAATCGATCATTCAACGATGCAGTCCTTTAGTCTAGATGTAGAAGACGTTTGCCCACCCAATAATTTCGTATGACCACCCTCCAGAATCGAATTAAAAAATAATAACCGCGAAAATGAAGAGTTCCGAAGACGCGACCACGGATAAGTTCGATTTTTTTCGAAAATATTATCAAAATCGATCTTTCAACGATGCAGTCCGTTAGTCTAGATGTAGAAGAGATTTGCCCCCCCAATAATTTCGTATGCGCACCCTCCAGAATTGAATTAAAAAATAAAAACCGCGAAAATTGAAGAGTTCCGAAGACGCGACCACGTATAAGTTCGATTTTTTTCGAAACTATTATCAAAATCGATCTTTCAACGATGCAGTCCTTTAGCCTAGATGTAGAAGACGTTTGCCCACCCAATAATTTCGTATGCCCACCCTTCAGAATCGAAATAAAAAATAAAAACCACGAAAATGAAGAGTTCCGAAGACGCGACCACGTATAAGTTCGATTATTTATTAACTAAACGTTCGAATCGTTTGTCCAACGACGCATTTCGTTAGTGTAGATGTGGAAGACGTTTGCCCATCCAATAATTTCGTATGCCCACCCTTCAGAATCGAATAAAAAAATAAAAACCGCGAAAATGAAGAGTTCTGAAGACGCGACCACGTATAAGTTCGATTATTTATTAACTAAACGTTCGAATCGTTTGTCCAACGACGCATTTCGTTAGTTTAGATGTGGAAGACGTTTGCCCATCCAATAATTTCGTATGCCCACCCTCCAGAATCGAAATAAAAAATAAAAACCGCGAAAATGAAGAGTTCCGAAGACGCGACCACGTATAAGTTCGATTTTTTCCGAAAATATTATCAAAATCGATCTTTCAACGATGCAGTCCTTTTGTCTAGATGTAGAAGACGTTTGCCCACCCAATAATTTCGTATGACCACCCTCCAGAATCGAATTAAAAAATAAAAACCGCGAAAATGAAGAGTTCCGAAGACGCGACCACGTATAAGTTCGATTTTTTCCGCAAATATTATCAAAATCGATCTTTCAACGATGCAGTCCTTTAGTCTAGACGTAGAAGACGTTTGCCCACCCAATAATTTCGTATGACCACCCTCCAGAATCGAATTAAAAAATAAAAACCGCGAAAATGAAGAGTTCCGAAGACGCGACCACGGATAAGTTCGATTTTTTCCGAAAATATTATCAAAATCGATCTTTCAACGGTGCAGTCCTTTAGTCTACATGTAGAAGACGTTTGCCCACCCAATAATTTCGTATGCCCACCCTTCAGAATCGAAATAAAAAATAAAACCCACGAAAATGTAGAGTTCCGAAGACGCGACCACGTATAAGTTCGATTATTTATTAACTAAACGTTCGAATCGTTTGTCCAACGACGCATTTCGTTAGTGTAGATGAGGAAGACGTTTGCCCATGCAATAATTTCGTATGCCCATCCTTCAGAATCGAATAAAAAAATAAAAACCGCGAAAATGAAGAGTTCCGAAGACGCGACCACGTATAAGTTCGATTTTTTCCGAAAATATTATCAAAATCGATCTTTCAACGATGCAGTCCTTTATTCTAGATGTAGAAGACGTTTGCCCACCCAATAATTTGGTATGCCCACCCTTCAGAATCGAATAAAAAACTAAAAACCGCGAAAATGAAGAGTTCCGAAGACGCGACCACGTATAAGTTCGATTATTTATTAACTAAACGTTCGAATCGTTTGTCCAACGACGCATTTCGTTAGTTTAGATGTGGAAGACGTTTGCCCACCCAATAATTTCGTATGCCCACCCTTCAGAATCGAAATAAAAAATAAAAACCGCGAAAATGAAGAGTTCCGAAGACGCGACCACGTATAAGTTCGATTTTTTCCGAAAATATTATCAAAATCGATCTTTCAACGATGTAGTCCGTTAGTCTAGATGTAGAAGAGATTTGCCCACCCAATAATTTCGTATGCGCACCCTCCAGAATTGAATTAAAAAATAAAAACCGCGAAAATTGAAGAGTTCCGAAGACGCGACCACGTATAAGTTCGATTTTTTTCGAAACTATTATCAAAATCGATCTTTCAACGATGCAGTCCTTTAGCCTAGATGTAGAAGACGTTTGCCCACCCAATAATTTCGTATGCCCACCCTTCAGAATCGAAATAAAAAATAAAAACCACGAAAATGAAGAGTTCCGAAGACGCGACCACGTATAAGTTCGATTATTTATTAACTAAACGTTCGAATCGTTTGTCCAACGACGCATTTCGTTAGTGTAGATGTGGAAGACGTTTGCCCATCCAATAATTTCGTATGCCCACCCTTCAGAATCGAATAAAAAAATAAAAACCGCGAAAATGAAGAGTTCTGAAGACGCGACCACGTATAAGTTCGATTATTTATTAACTAAACGTTCGAATCGTTTGTCCAACGACGCATTTCGTTAGTTTAGATGTGGAAGACGTTTGCCCATCCAATAATTTCGTATGCCCACCCTCCAGAATCGAAATAAAAAATAAAAACCGCGAAAATGAAGAGTTCCGAAGACGCGACCACGTATAAGTTCGATTTTTTCCGAAAATATTATCAAAATTGATCTTTCAACGATGCAGTCCTTTTGTCTAGATGTAGAAGACGTTTGCCCACCCAATAATTTCGTATGACCACCCTCCAGAATCGAATTAAAAAATAAAAACCGCGAAAATGAAGAGTTCCGAAGACGCGACCACGTATAAGTTCGATTATTTATTAACTAAACGTTCGAATCGTTTGTCCAACGACGCATTTCGTTAGTGTAGATGAGGAAGACGTTTGCCCATCCAATAATTTCGTATGCCCATCCTTCAGAATCGAATAAAAAAATAAAAACCGCGAAAATGAAGAGTTCCGAAGACGCGACCACGTATAAGTTCGATTTTTTCCGAAAATATTATCAAAATCGATCTTTCAACGATGCAGTCCTTTAGTCTAGATGTAGAAGACGTTTGCCCACCCAATAATTTGGTATGCCCACCCTTCAGAATCGAATAAAAAACTAAAAACCGCGAAAATGAAGAGTTCCGAAGACGCGACCACGTATAAGTTCGATTATTTATTAACTAAACGTTCGAATCGTTTGTCCAACGACGCATTTCGTTAGTTTAGATGTGGAAGACGTTTGCCCACCCAATAATTTCGTATGCCCACCCTTCAGAATCGAAATAAAAAATAAAAACCGCGAAAATGAAGAGTTCCGAAGACGCGACCACGTATAAGTTCGATTTTTTCCGAAAATGTTATCAAAATCGATCTTTCAACGATGCAGTCCTTTAGTCTAGATGTAGAAGACGTTTGCCCACCCAATAATTTCGTATGACCACCCTCCAGAATCGAATTAAAAAATAATAACCGCGAAAATGAAGAGTTCCGAAGACGCGACCACGGATAAGTTCGATTTTTTTCGAAACTATTATCAAAATCGATCTTTCAACGATGCAGTCCTTTAGCCTAGATGTAGAAGACGTTTGCCCACCCAATAATTTCGTATGCCCACCCTTCAGAATCGAAATAAAAAATAATAACCGCGAAAATGAAGAGTTCCGAAGACGCGACCACGGATGAGTTCGATTTTTTTCGAAAATATTATCAAAATCGATCTTTCAACGATGCAGTCCGTTAGTCTAGACGTAGAAGACGTTTGCCCACCCAATAATTTCGTATGACCACTCTCCAGAATCGAATTAAAAAATAAAAACCGCGAAAATGAAGAGTTCCGAAGACGCGACCACGGATAAGTTCGATTTTTTTCGAAAATATTATCAAAATCGATCTTTCAACGATGCAGTCCTTTAGTCTAGATGTAGAAGACGTTTGCCCACCCAATAATTTCGTATGCCCACCCTTCAGAATCGAAATAAAATATAAAAACCACGAAAATGAAGAGTTCCGAAGACGCGACCAGGTATAAGTTCGATTATTTATTAACTAAACGTTCGAATCGTTTGTCCAACGGCATTTCGTTAGTTTAGATGTGGAAGACGTTTGCCCACCCAATAATTTCGTATGCCCACCCTTCAGAATCGAAATAAAAAATAAAAACCGCGAAAATGAAGAGTTCCGAAGACGCGACCACGTATAAGTTCGATTTTTTCCGAAAATATTATCAAAATCGATCATTCAACGATGCAGTCCTTTAGTCTAGATGTAGAAGACGTTTGCCCACCCAATAATTTCGTATGACCACCCTCCAGAATCGAATTAAAAAATAATAACCGCGAAAATGAAGAGTTCCGAAGACGCGACCACGGATAAGTTCGATTTTTTTCGAAAATATTATCAAAATCGATCTTTCAACGATGCAGTCCGTTAGTCTAGACGTAGAAGACGTTTGCCCACCCAATAATTTCGTATGACCACTCTCCAGAATCGAATTAAAAAATAAAAACCGCGAAAATGAAGAGTTCCGAAGACGCGACCACGGATAAGTTCGATTTTTTCCGAAAATATTATCAAAATCGATCTTTCAACGGTGCAGTCCTTTAGTCTACATGTAGAAGACGTTTGCCCACCCAATAATTTCGTATGCCCACCCTTCAGAATCGAAATAAAAAATAAAACCCACGAAAATGTAGAGTTCGGAAGACGCGACCACGTATAAGTTCGATTATTTATTAACTAAACGTTCGAATCGTTTGTCCAACGACGCATTTCGTTAGTGTAGATGAGGAAGACGTTTGCCCATCCAATAATTTCGTATGCCCATCCTTCAGAATCGAATAAAAAAATAAAAACCGCGAAAATGAAGAGTTCCGAAGACGCGACCACGTATAAGTTCGATTTTTTCCGAAAATATTATCAAAATCGATCATTCAACGATGCAGTCCTTTAGTCTAGATGTAGAAGACGTTTGCCCACCCAATAATTTCGTATGACCACCCTCCAGAATCGAATTAAAAAATAATAACCGCGAAAATGAAGAGTTCCGAAGACGCGACCACGGATAAGTTCGATTTTTTTCGAAAATATTATCAAAATCGATCTTTCAACGATGCAGTCCGTTAGTCTAGACGTAGAAGACGTTTGCCCACCCAATAATTTCGTATGACCACTCTCCAGAATCGAATTAAAAAATAAAAACCGCGAAAATGAAGAGTTCCGAAGACGCGACCACGGATAAGTTCGATTTTTTCCGAAAATATTATCAAAATCGATCTTTCAACGGTGCAGTCCTTTAGTCTACATGTAGAAGACGTTTGCCCACCCAATAATTTCGTATGCCCACCCTTCAGAATCGAAATAAAAAATAAAACCCACGAAAATGTAGAGTTCGGAAGACGCGACCACGTATAAGTTCGATTATTTATTAACTAAACGTTCGAATCGTTTGTCCAACGACGCATTTCGTTAGTGTAGATGAGGAAGACGTTTGCCCATCCAATAATTTCGTATGCCCATCCTTCAGAATCGAATAAAAAAATAAAAACCGCGAAAATGAAGAGTTCCGAAGACGCGACCACGTATAAGTTCGATTTTTTCCGAAAATATTATCAAAATCGATCTTTCAACGATGCAGTCCTTTAGTCTAGATGTAGAAGACGTTTGCCCACCCAATAATTTCGTATGCCCACCCTTCAGAATCGAATAAAAAACTAAAAACCGCGAAAATGAAGAGTTCCGAAGACGCGACCACGTATAAGTTCGATTATTTATTAACTAAACGTTCGAATCGTTTGTCCAACGACGCATTTCGTTAGTTTAGATGTGGAAGACGTTTGCCCACCCAATAATTTCGTATGCCCACCCTTCAGAATCGAAATAAAAAATAAAAACCGCGAAAATGAAGAGTTCCGAAGACGCGACCACGTATAAGTTCGATTTTTTCCGAAAATATTATCAAAATCGATCTTTCAACGATGCAGTCCTTTAGTCTAGATGTAGAAGACGTTTGCCCACCCAATAATTTCGTATGACCACCCTCCAGAATCGAATTAAAAAATAATAACCGGGAAAATGAAGAGTTCCGAAGACGCGACCACGGATAAGTTCGATTTTTTTCGAAAATATTATCAAAATCGATCTTTCAACGATGCAGTCCTTTAGTCTAGATGTAGAAGGCGTTTGCCCACCCAAT
Source organism: Andrena praecox (assembly GCA_963932275.1). Classification (NCBI taxonomy): domain Eukaryota; kingdom Metazoa; phylum Arthropoda; class Insecta; order Hymenoptera; family Andrenidae; genus Andrena; species Andrena praecox. Next base: position 26,527,177 of record OZ010732.1, read on the forward strand.
AATTTCGTATGACCACCCTCCAGAATCGAATTAAAAAATAAAAACCGCGAAAATGAAGAGTTCCGAAGACGCGTCCACGTATAAGTTCGATTATTTATTAACTAAACGTTCGAATCGTTTGTCCAACGACGCATTTCGTTAGTGTAGATGTGGAAGACGTTTGCCCACCCAATAATTTCGTATGCCCACCCTTCAGAATCGAAATAAAAAATAAAAACCGGGAAAATGAAGAGTTCCGAAGACGCGACCACGTATAAGTTCGATTTTTTCCGAAAATATTATCAAAATCGATCTTTCAACGATGCAGTCCTTTAGCCTAGATGTAGAAGACGTTTGTGCACCCAATAATTTCGTATGCCCACCCTTCATAATCGAAATAAAAAATAAAAACCACGAAAATGAAGAGTTCCGAAGACGCGACCACGTATAAGTTCGATTATTTATTAACTAAACGTTCGAATCGTTTGTCCAACGACGCATTTCGTTAGTGTAGATATGGAAGACGTTTGCCCATCCAATAATTTCGTATGCCCACCCTTCAGAATCGAATAAAAAAATAAAAACCGCGAAAATGAAGAGTTCTGAAGACGCGACCACGTATAAATTCGATTTTTTTCGAAAATATTATCAAAATCGATCTTTCAACGATGCAGTCCGTTAGTGTAGATGTGGAAGGCGTTTGCCCACCCAATAATTTCGTATGCCCACCCTCCAGAATCGAATTAAAAAATAAAAACCGCGAACATGACGAGTTCCGAAGACGCGACCACGTATAAGTTCGATTTTTTTCGAAAATATTATCAAAATCGATCTTTCAACGATGCAGTCCTTTAGCCTAGATGTAGAAGACGTTTGCCCACCCAATAATTTCGTATGCCCACCCTTCAGAATCGAAATAAAAAATAAAAACCACGAAAATGAAGAGTTCCGAAGACGCGACCACGTATAAGTTCGATTATTTATTAACTAAACGTTCGAATCGTTTGTCCAACGACGCATTTCGTTAGTTTAGATGTGGAAGACGTTTGCCCATCCAATAATTTCGTATGCCCACCCTCCAGAATCGAAATAAAAAATAAAAACCGCGAAAATGAAGAGTTCCGAAGACGCGACCACGTATAAGTTCGATTTTTTCCGAAAATATTATCCAAATCGATCTTTCAACGATGCAGTCCTTTAGCCTAGATGTAGAAGACGTTGGCCCACCCAATAATTTCGTATGCCCACTCTTCAGAATCGAAATAAAAAATAAAAACCGCGAAAATGAAGAGTTCCGAAGACGCGACCACGTATAAGTTCGATTATTTATTAACTAAACGTTCGAATCGTTTGTCCAACGACGCATTTCGTTAGTGTAGATGTGGAAGACGTTTGCCCACACAATTATTTCGTATGCCCACCCTTCAGAATCGAAATAAAAAATAAAACCCACGAAAATGAAGTGTTCCGAAGACGCGACCACGTATAAGTTCGATTTTTTTCGAAAATATTATCAAAATCGATCTTTCAACGATGCAGTCCTTTAGCCTAGATGTAGAAGACGTTTGCCCACCCAATAATTTCGTATGCCCACCCTTCAGAATCGAAATAAAAAATAAAAACCACGAAAATGAAGAGTTCCGAAGACGCGACCACGTATAAGTTCGAATATTTATTAACTAAACGTTCGAATCGTTTGTCCAACGACGCATTTCGTTAGTGTATATGTGGAAGACGTTTGCCCACCAATAATTTCGTATGCCCAGCCTTCAGAATCGAATAAAAAAATAAAAACTGCGAAAATGAAGAGTTCTGAAGACGCGACCACGTATAAGTTCGATTTTTTTCGAAAATATTATCAAAATCGATCTTTCAACGATGCAGTCCGTTAGTCTAGATGTAGGAGAGATTTGCCCACCCAATAATTTCGTATGCCCACCCTTCAGAATCGAAATAAAAAATAAAACCCACGAAAATGAAGTGTTCCGAAGACGCGACCACGTATAAGTTCGATTTTTTTCGAAAATATTATCAAAATCGATCTTTCAACGATGCAGTCCTTTAGTCTAGATGTAATAGACGTTTGCCCACCCAATAATTTCGTATGCCAACCCTTCAGAATCGAAATAAAAAATAAAAACCGCGAAAATGAAGAGTTCCGAAGACGCGACCACGTATAAGTTCGATTTTTTCCGAAAATATTATCAAAATCGATCTTTCAACGATGCAGTCCTTTAGTCTAGATGTAGAAGACGTTTGCCCACCCAATAATTTCGTATGACCACTGTCCAGAATCGAATTAAAAAATAAAAACCGCGAAAATGAAGAGTTCCGAAGACGCGACCACGGATAAGTTCGATTTTTTTCGAAAATATTATCAAACTCGATCTTTCAACGATGCACTCCGTTAGTCTAGATGTAGAAGAGATTTGCCCACCCAATAATTTCGTATGCGCACCCTCCAGAATCGAATTAAAAAATAAAAACCGCGAAAATGAAGTGTTCCGAAGACGCGACCACGTATAAGTTCGATTTTTTTCGAAAATATTATCAAAATCGATAGTTCAACGATGCAGTCCTTTAGTCTAGATGTAATAGACGTTTGCCCACCCAATAATTTCGTATGCCCACCCTTCAGAATCGAAATAAAAAATAAAAACCACGAAAATGAAGAGTTCCGAAGACGCGACCACGTATACGTTCGATTATTTATTAACTAAACGTTCGAATCGTTTGTCCAACGACGCATTTCGTTAGTGTAGATGTGGAAGACGTTTGCCCCCACAATTATTTCGTATGCCCACCCTTCAGAATCGGAATAAAAAATAAAAACCACGAAAATGAAGAGTTCCGAATACGCGACCACGTATAAGTTCTATTATTTATTAACTACACGTTCGAATCGTTTGTCCAACGATGCATTTCGTTAGTGTAGATGTGGAAGACGTTTGCCCACCCAATAATTTCGTATGCCCACCCTTCAGAATCGAAATAAAAAATAAAAACCGCGAAAATGAAGAGTTCCGAAGACGCGACCACGTATAAGTTCGATTTTTTCCGAAAATATTATCAAAATCGATCTTTCAACGATGCAGTCCTTTAGTCTAGATGTAGAAGACGTTTGCCCACCCAATAATTTCGTATGCCCAACCTTCAGAATCGAAATAAAAAATAAAACCCACGAAAGTGAAGAGTTCCGAAGACGCGACCACGTATAAGTTCGATTATTTATTAACTAAACGTTCGAATCGTTTGTCCAACGACGCATTTCGTTAGTGTAGATGTGGAAGACGTTTGCCCACACAATTATTTCGTATGCCCACCCTTCAGAATCGAAATAAAAAATAAAAACCGCGAAAATGAAGAGTTCCGAAGACGCGACCACGTATAAGTTCGATTATTTATTAACTACACGTTCGAATCGTTTGTCCAACGACGCATTTCGTTAGTGTAGATGTGGAAGACGTTTGCCCACCCAATAATTTCGTATGCCCACCCTTCAGAATCGAAATAAAAAATAAAAACCGCGAAAATGAAGAGTTCCGAAGACGCGACCATGTATAAGTCCGATTTTTTTCGAAAATATTATCAAAATCGATCTTTCAACGATGCAGTCCGTTAGTCTAGATGTAGGAGAGATTTGCCCACCCAATAATTTCGTATGCCCACCCTTCAGAATCGGAATAAAAAATAAAAACCACGAAAATGAAGAGTTCCGAATACGCGACCACGTATAAGTTCTATTATTTATTAACTACACGTTCGAATCGTTTGTCCAACGATGCATTTCGTTAGTGTAGATGTGGAAGACGTTTGCCCACCCAATAATTTCGTATGCCCACCCTTCAGAATCGAAATAAAAAATAAAAACCGCGAAAATGAAGAGTTCCGAAGACGCGACCACGTATAAGTTCGAATTTTTCCGAAAAGATTATCAAAATCGATCTTTCAACGATGCAGTCCTTTAGTCGAGATGTAGAAGACGTTTGCCCACCCAATAATTTCGTATGCCCACCCTTCAGAATCGAAATAAAAAATAAAAACCACGAAAATGAAGAGTTCCGAAGACGCGACCACGTATAAGTTCGAATATTTATTAACTAAACGTTCGAATCGTTTGTCCAACGACGCATTTCGTTAGTGTATATGTGGAAGACGTTTGCCCACCAATAATTTCGTATGCCCAGCCTTCAGAATCGAATAAAAAAATAAAAACTGCGAAAATGAAGAGTTCTGAAGACGCGACCACGTATAAGTCCGATTTTTTTCGAAAATATTATCAAAATCGATCTTTCAACGATGCAGTCCGTTAGTCTAGATGTAGGAGAGATTTGCCCACCCAATAATTTCGTATGCCCACCCTTCAGAATCGAAATAAAAAATAAAACCCACGAAAATGAAGTGTTCCGAAGACGCGACCACGTATAAGTTCGATTTTTTTCGAAAATATTATCAAAATCGATCTTTCAACGATGCAGTCCTTTAGTCTAGATGTAATAGACGTTTGCCCACCCAATAATTTCGTATGCCAACCCTTCAGAATCGAAATAAAAAATAAAAACCGCGAAAATGAAGAGTTCCGAAGACGCGACCACGTATAAGTTCGATTTTTTCCGAAAATATTATCAAAATCGATCTTTCAACGATGCAGTCCTTTAGTCTAGATGTAGAAGACGTTTGCCCACCCAATAATTTCGTATGACCACTGTCCAGAATCGAATTAAAAAATAAAAACCGCGAAAATGAAGAGTTCCGAAGACGCGACCACGGATAAGTTCGATTTTTTTCGAAAATATTATCAAACTCGATCTTTCAACGATGCACTCCGTTAGTCTAGATGTAGAAGAGATTTGCCCACCCAATAATTTCGTATGCGCACCCTCCAGAATCGAATTAAAAAATAAAAACCACGAAAATGAAGAGTTCCGAAGACGCGACCACGTATACGTTCGATTATTTATTAACTAAACGTTCGAATCGTTTGTCCAACGACGCATTTCGTTAGTGTAGATGTGGAAGACGTTTGCCCCCACAATTATTTCGTATGCCCACCCTTCAGAATCGGAATAAAAAATAAAAACCACGAAAATGAAGAGTTCCGAATACGCGACCACGTATAAGTTCTATTATTTATTAACTACACGTTCGAATCGTTTGTCCAACGATGCATTTCGTTAGTGTAGATGTGGAAGACGTTTGCCCACCCAATTATTTCGTATGCCCACCCTTCAGAATCGAAATAAAAAATAAAAACCGCGAAAATGAAGAGTTCCGAAGACGCGACCACGTATAAGTTCGATTTTTTCCGAAAATATTATCAAAATCGATCTTTCAACGATGCAGTCCTTTAGTCTAGATGTAGAAGACGTTTGCCCACACAATAATTTCGTATGCCCAACCTTCAGAATCGAAATAAAAAATAAAACCCACGAAAGTGAAGAGTTCCGAAGACGCGACCACGTATAAGTTCGATTATTTATTAACTAAACGTTCGAATCGTTTGTCCAACGACGCATTTCGTTAGTGTAGATATGGAAGACGTTTGCCCACCCAATAATTTCGTATGCTCACCCTGCAGAATCGAAATAAAAAATAAAAACCGCGAAAATGAAGAGTTCCGAAAACGCGACCACGTATAAGTTCGATTATTTATTAACTAAACGTTCGAATCGTTTGTCCAACGACGCATTTCGTTAGTTTAGATGTGGAAGACGTTTGCCCACCCAATAATTTCGTATGCCCACCCTTCAGAATCGAAATAAAAAATAAAAGCGCGAAAATGGAGAGTTCCGAAGACGCGACCACGGATAAGTTCGATTTTTTCCGAAAATATTATCAAAATCGATCTTTCAACGATGCAGTCCTTTAGTCTAGATGTAGAAGACGTTTGCCCACCCAATAATTTCGTATGACCACCCTCCAGAATCGAATTAAAAAATAAAAACCGCGAAAATGAAGAGTTCCGAAGACGCGACCACGTATAAGTTCGATTTTTTCCGAAAATATTATCAAAATCGATCTTTCAACGATGCAGTCCTTTAGCCTAGATGTAGAAGACGTTGGCCCACCCAATAATTTCGTATGCCCACCCTTCAGAATCGAAATAAAAAATAAAACCCACGAAAATGAAGAGTTCCGAAGACGCGACCACGTATAAGTTCGATTTTTTTCGAAAATATTATCAAAATCGATCTTTCAACGATGCAGCCCGTTAGTCTAGATGTAGTAGAGATTTGCCCACCCAATAATTTCGTATGCCCACCCTTCAGAATCGAAATAAAAAATAAAACCCACGAAAATGAAGAGTTCCGAAGACGCGACCACGTATAAGTTCGATTATTTATTAACTAAACGTTCGAATCGTTTGTCCAACGACGCATTTCGTTAGTGTAGATGTGGAAGACGTTTGCCCACACAATTATTTCGTATGCCCACCCTTCAGAACCGAAATAAAAAATAAAAACCGCGAAAATGAAGAGTTCTGAAGACGCGACCACGTATAAGTTCGATTTTTTCCGAAAATATTATCAAAATCGATCTTTCAACGATGCAGTCCTTTAGTCTAGATGTAGAAGACGTTTGCCCACCCAATAATTTCGTATGCCCAACCTTCAGAATCGAAATAAAAAATGAAACCCACGAAAGTGAAGAGTTCCGAAGACGCGACCACGTATAAGTTCGATTATTTATTAACTAAACGTTCGAATCGTTTGTCCAACGACGCATTTCGTTAGTGTAGATGTGGAAGACGTTTGCCCATCCAATAATTTCGTATGCCCACCCTTCAGAATCGAATAAAAAAATAAAAACCGCGAAAATGAAGAGTTCCGAATGACGCGACCACGTATAAGTTCGATTTTTTCCGAAAATATTATCAAAATCGATCTTTCAACGATGCAGTCCTTTAGTCTAGATGTAGAAGACGTTTGCCCACCCAATAATTTCGTATGGCCACCCTTCAGCATCGAAATAAAAAATAAAAAGCCATGAAAATTAAGAGTTCCGAAGACGCGACCACGTATAAGTTCGATTTTTTCCGAAAATGTTATCAAAATCGATCTTTCAACGATGCAGTCCGTTAGTCTAGATGTAGAAGAGATGTGCCCACCCAATAATTTCGTATGCGCACTCTTCAGAATCGAATTAAAAAATAAAAACCGCGAAAATGAAGAGTTCCGTAGACGCGACCACGTATAAGTTCAATTTTTTCCGAAAATATTATCAAAATCGATCTTTCAACGATGCAGTCCTTTAGTCTAGATGTAGAACACGTTTGCCCACCCAATAATTTCGTATGCCCACCCTTCAGAATCGAAATAAAAAATAAAAACCACGAAAATGAAGAGTTCCGAAGACGCGACCACGTATAAGTTCGATTATTTCCGAAAATGTTATCAAAATCGATCTTTCAACGATGCAGTCCGTTAGTCTAGATGTAGAAGAGATGTGCCCACCCAATAATTTCGTATGCGCACTCTTCAGAATCGAATTAAAAAATGAAAACCGCGAAAATGAAGAGTTCCGTAGACGCGACCACGTATAAATTCGATTTTTTCCGAAAATATTATCAAAATCGATCTTTCAACGATGCAGTCCTTTAGTCTAGATGTAGAAGACGTTTGCCCACCCAATAATTTCGTATGCCCACCCTTCAGAATCGAAATAAAAAATAAAAACCACGAAAATGAAGAGTTCCGAAGACGCGACCAAGTATAAGTTCGATTATTTATTAACTAAACGTTCGAATCGTTTGTCCAACGACGCATTTCGTTAGTGTAGTTGTGGGAGACGTTTGCCCATCCAATAAAATCGTATGCCCACCCTTCAGAATCAAAAATAAAAAAATAAAAACCGCGAAAATGAAGAGTTCCGTAGACGCGACCACGTATAAGTTCGATTTTTTCCGAAAATATTATCAAAATCGATCTTTCAACGATGCAGTCCTTTAGTCTAGATGTAGAAGACGTTTGCCCACCCAATAATTTCGTATGCCCACCCTTCAGAATCAAAAATAAAAAAATAAAAACCTCGAAAATGAAGAGTTCCGAAGACGCGATCACGTACAAGTTCGATTTTTTCCGAGAATATTATCAAAATCGATCTTTCAACGATGCAGTCCTTTAGTCTAGATGTAGAAGACGTTTGCCCACCCAATAATTTCGTATGCCCACCCTTCAGAATCGAAATAAAAAATAAAAACCACGAAAATGAAGAGTTCCGAAGACGCGACCAAGTATAAGTTCGATTATTTATTAACTAAACGTTCGAATCGTTTGTCCAACGACGCATTTCGTTAGTGTAGATGTGGAAGACGTTTGCCCATCCAATAATTTCGTATGCCCACCCTTCAGAATCGAAATAAAAAAATAAAAACCGCGAAAATGAAGAGTTCCGAAGACGCGACCACGTATAAGTTCGATTTTTTCCGAAAATGTTATCAAAATCGATCTTTCAACGATGCAGTCCGTTAGTCTAGATGTAGAAGAGATGTGCCCACCCAATAATTTCGTATGCGCACTCTTCAGAATCGAATTAAAAAATAAAAACCGCGAAAATGAAGAGTTCCGTAGACGCGATCACGTATAAGTTCGATTTTTTCCGAAAATATTATCAAAATTGACCTTTCAACGATGCAGTCTTTAGTCTAGATGTAGAAGACGTTTGCCCACCCAATCATTTCGTATGCCCATCCTTCAGAATCGAAATAAAAAATATAAACCACGAAAATGAAGAGTTCCGAAGACGCGACCACGTATAAGTTCGATTATTTATTAACTAAACGTTCGAATCGTTTGTTCAACGACGCATTTCGTTAGTGTAGATGTGGAAGACGTTTGCCCATCCAATAATTTCGTAGGGCCACCCTTCAGAATCGAAATAAAAAATAAAAAGCCATGAAAATGAAGAGTTCCGAAGACGCGACCACGTATAAGTTCGATTTTTTTCGAAAATGTTATCAAAATCGATCTTTCAACGATGCAGTCCGTTAGTCTAGATGTAGAAGAGATGTGCCCACCCAATAATTTCGTATGCGCACTCTTCAGAATCGAATTAAAAAATAAAAACCGCGAAAATGAAGAGTTCCGTAGACGCGACCACGTATAAGTTCGATTTTTTCCGAAAATATTATCAAAATCGATCTTTCAACGATGCAGTCCTTTAGTCTAGATGTAGAAGACGTTTGCCCACCCAATAATTTCGTATGCCCACCCTTCAGACTCGAAATAAAAAATAAAAACCACGAAAATGAAGAGTTCCGAAGACGCGACCAAGTATAAGTTCGATTATTTATTAACTAAACGTTCGAATCGTTTGTCCAACGACGCATTTCGTTAGTGTAGTTGTGGGAGACGTTTGCCCATCCAATAATTTCGTATGCCCACCCTTCAGAATCAAAAATAAAAAAATAAAAACCTCGAAAATGAAGAGTTCCGAAGACGCGACCACGTATAAGTTCGATTTTTTCCGAAAATGTTATCAAAATCGATCTTTCAACGATGCAGTCCTTTAGTCTAGATGTAGAAGACGTTTGCCCACCGAATAATTTCGTATGCCCACCCTTCAGAATCGATTAAAAAAATAAAAACGGCGAAAATGAAGAGTTCCGAAGACGCGACCACGTATAAGTTCGATTATTTATTAACTAAACGTTCGAATCGTTTGTCCAACGACGCATTTCGTTAGTGTAGATGTGGAAGACGTTTGCCCATCCAATAATTTCGTATGCCCACCCTTCAGAATCAAAAATAAAAAAATAAAAACCTCGAAAATGAAGAGTTCCGATAACGCGATCACGTATAAGTTCGATTTTTTCCGAAAATATTATCAAAATTGATCTTTCAACGATGCAGTCCTTTAGTCTAGATGTAGAAGACGTTTGCCCACCCAATAATTTCGTATGCCCATCCTTCAGAATCGAAATAAAAAATATAAACCACGAAAATGAAGAGTTCCGAAGACGCGACCACGTATAAGTTCGATTATTTATTAACTAAACGTTCGAATCGTTTGTTCAACGACGCATTTCGTTAGTGTAGATGTGGAAGACGTTTGCCCATCCAATAATTTCGTATGGCCACCCTTCAGAATCGAAATAAAAAATAAAAAGCCATGAAAATGAAGAGTTCCGAAGACGCGACCACGTATAAGTTCGATTTTTTTCGAAAATGTTATCAAAATCGATCTTTCAACGATGCAGTCCTTTAGTCTAGATGTAGAAGACGTTTGCCCACCCAATAATTTCGTATGCCCAACCTTCAGAATCGAAATAAAAATTAAAACCCACGAAAGTGAAGAGTTCCGAAGACGCGACCACGTATAAGTTCGATTATTTATTAACTAAACGTTCGAATCGTTTGTCCAACGACGCATTTCGTTAGTGTAGATATGGAAGACGTTTGCCCACCCAATAATTTCGTATGCTCACCCTGCAGAATCGAAATAAAAAATAAAAACCGCGAAAATGAAGAGTTCCGAAAACGCGACCACGTATAAGTTCGATTATTTATTAACTAAACGTTCGAATCGTTTGTCCAACGACGTATTTCGTTAGTTTAGATGTGGAAGACGTTTGCCCACCCAATAATTTCGTATGCCCACCCTTCAGAATCGAAATAAAAAATAAAAGCGCGAAAATGGAGAGTTCCGAAGACGCGACCACGGATAAGTTCGATTTTTTCCGAAAATATTATCAAAATCGATCTTTCAACGATGCAGTCCTTTAGTCTAGATGTAGAAGACGTTTGCCCACCCAATAATTTCGTATGACCACCCTCCAGAATCGAATTAAAAAATAAAAACCGCGAAAATGAAGAGTTCCGAAGACGCGACCACGTATAAGTTCGATTTTTTCCGAAAATATTATCAAAATCGATCTTTCAACGATGCAGTCCTTTAGCCTAGATGTAGAAGACGTTGGCCCACCCAATAATTTCGTATGCCCACCCTTCAGAATCGAAATAAAAAATAAAACCCACGAAAATGAAGAGTTCCGAAGACGCGACCACGTATAAGTTCGATTTTTTTCGAAAATATTATCAAAATCGATCTTTCAACGATGCAGCCCGTTAGTCTAGATGTAGTAGAGATTTGCCCACCCAATAATTTCGTATGCCCACCCTTCAGAATCGAAATAAAAAATAAAACCCACGAAAATGAAGAGTTCCGAAGACGCGACCACGTATAAGTTCGATTATTTATTAACTAAACGTTCGAATCGTTTGTCCAACGACGCATTTCGTTAGTGTAGATGTGGAAGACGTTTGCCCACACAATTATTTCGTATGCCCACCCTTCAGAACCGAAATAAAAAATAAAAACCGCGAAAATGAAGAGTTCCGAAGACGCGACCACGTATAAGTTCGATTTTTTTCGAAAATGTTATCAAAATCGATCTTTCAACGATGCAGTCCGTTAGTCTAGATGTAGAAGAGATGTGCCCACCCAATAATTTCGTATGCGCACTCTTCAGAATCGAATTAAAAAATAAAAACCGCGAAAATGAAGAGTTCCGTAGACGCGACCACGTATAAGTTCGATTTTTTCCGAAAATATTATCAAAATCGATCTTTCAACGATGCAGTCCTTTAGTCTAGATGTAGAAGACGTTTGCCCACCCAATAATTTCGTATGCCCACCCTTCAGACTCGAAATAAAAAATAAAAACCACGAAAATGAAGAGTTCCGAAGACGCGACCAAGTATAAGTTCGATTATTTATTAACTAAACGTTCGAATCGTTTGTCCAACGACGCATTTCGTTAGTGTAGTTGTGGGAGACGTTTGCCCATCCAATAATTTCGTATGCCCACCCTTCAGAATCAAAAATAAAAAAATAAAAACCTCGAAAATGAAGAGTTCCGAAGACGCGACCACGTATAAGTTCGATTTTTTCCGAAAATGTTATCAAAATCGATCTTTCAACGATGCAGTCCTTTAGTCTAGATGTAGAAGACGTTTGCCCACCGAATAATTTCGTATGCCCACCCTTCAGAATCGATTAAAAAAATAAAAACGGCGAAAATGAAGAGTTCCGAAGACGCGACCACGTATAAGTTCGATTATTTATTAACTAAACGTTCGAATCGTTTGTCCAACGACGCATTTCGTTAGTGTAGATGTGGAAGACGTTTGCCCATCCAATAATTTCGTATGCCCACCCTTCAGAATCAAAAATAAAAAAATAAAAACCTCGAAAATGAAGAGTTCCGATAACGCGATCACGTATAAGTTCGATTTTTTCCGAAAATATTATCAAAATTGATCTTTCAACGATGCAGTCCTTTAGTCTAGATGTAGAAGACGTTTGCCCACCCAATAATTTCGTATGCCCATCCTTCAGAATCGAAATAAAAAATATAAACCACGAAAATGAAGAGTTCCGAAGACGCGACCACGTATAAGTTCGATTATTTATTAACTAAACGTTCGAATCGTTTGTTCAACGACGCATTTCGTTAGTGTAGATGTGGAAGACGTTTGCCCATCCAATAATTTCGTATGGCCACCCTTCAGAATCGAAATAAAAAATAAAAAGCCATGAAAATGAAGAGTTCCGAAGACGCGACCACGTATAAGTTCGATTTTTTTCGAAAATGTTATCAAAATCGATCTTTCAACGATGCAGTCCGTTAGTCTAGATGTAGAAGACGTTTGCCCACCCAATAATTTCGTATGCGCACTCTTCAGAATCGAATTAAAAAATAAAAACCGCGAAAATGAAGAGTTCCGTAGACGCGACCACGTATAAGTTCGATTTTTTCCGAAAATATTATCAAAATCGATCTTTCAACGATGCAGGCCTTTAGTCTAGATGTAGAAGACGTTTGCGCACCCAATAATTTCGTATGCCCACCCTTCAGAATCGAAATAAAAAATAAAAACCACGAAAATGAAGAGTTCCGAAGACGCGACCAAGTATAAGTTCGATTATTTATTAACTAAACGTTCGAATCGTTTGTCCAACGACGCATTTCGTTAGTGTAGTTGTGGGAGACGTTTGCCCATCCAATAATTTCGTATGCCCACCCTTCAGAATCAAAAATAAAAAAATAAAAACCGCGAAAATGAAGAGTTCCGTAGACGCGACCACGTATAAGTTCGATTTTTTCCGAAAATGTTATCAAAATCGATCTTTCAACGATGCAGTCCGTTAGTCTAGATGTAGAAGAGATTTGCCCCCCCAACAATTTCGTATGCGCACTTTTCAGAATCAAATTAAAAAATAAAAACCGCGAAAATGAAGAGTTCCGTAGACGCGACCACGTATTAGTTCGATTTTTTCCGAAAATATTATCAAAATCGATCTTTCAACGATGCAGTCCTTTAGTCTAGATGTAGAAGACGTTTGCCCACCCAATAATTTCGTATGCCCACCCTTCAGAATCGAAATAAAAAATAAAAACCACGAAAATGAAGAGTTCCGAAGACGCGACCAAGTATAAGTTCGATTATTTATTAACTAAACGTTCGAATCGTTTGTCCAACGACGCATTTCGTTAGTGTAGTTGTGGGAGACGTTTGCCCATCCAATAATTTCGTATGCCCACCCTTCAGAATCAAAAATAAAAAAATAAAAACCGCGAAAATGAAGAGTTCCGTAGACGCGACCACGTATAAGTTCGATTTTTTCCGAAAATATTATCAAAATCGATCTTTCAACGATGCAGTCCTTTAGTCTAGATGTAGAAGACGTTTGCCCACCCAATAATTTCGTATGCCCACCCTTCAGAATCAAAAATAAAAAAATAAAAACCTCGAAAATGAAGAGTTCCGAAGACGCGATCACGTACAAGTTCGATTTTTTCCGAAAATATTATCAAAATCGATCTTTCAACGATGCAGTCCTTTAGTCTAGATGTAGAAGACGTTTGCCCACCCAATAATTTCGTATGCCCACCCTTCAGAATCGAAATAAAAAATAAAAACCACGAAAATGAAGAGTTCCGAAGACGCGACCAAGTATAAGTTCGATTATTTATTAACTAAACGTTCGAATCGTTTGTCCAACGACGCATTTCGTTAGTGTAGTTGTGGGAGACGTTTGCCCATCCAATAATTTCGTATGCCCACCCTTCAGAATCAAAAATAAAAAAATAAAAACCTCGAAAATGAAGAGTTCCGAAGACGCGACCACGTATAAGTTCGATTTTTTCCGAAAATGTTATCAAAATCGATCTTTCAACGATGCAGTCCTTTAGTCTAGATGTAGAAGACGTTTGCCCACCGAATAATTTCGTACGCCCACCCTTCAGAATCGATTAAAAAAATAAAAACGGCGAAAATGAAGAGTTCCGAAGACGCGACCACGTATAAGTTCGATTATTTATTAACTAAACGTTCGAATCGTTTGTCCAACGACGCATTTCGTTAGTGTAGATATGGAAGACGTTTGCCCACCCAATAATTTCGTATGCTCACCCTGCAGAATCGAAATAAAAAATAAAAACCGCGAAAATGAAGAGTTCCGAAAACGCGACCACGTATAAGTTCGATTATTTATTAACTAAACGTTCGAATCGTTTGTCCAACGACGCATTTCGTTAGTTTAGATGTGGAAGACGTTTGCCCACCCAATAATTTCGTATGCCCACCCTTCAGAATCGAAATAAAAAATAAAAGCGCGAAAATGGAGAGTTCCGAAGACGCGACCACGGATAAGTTCGATTTTTTCCGAAAATATTATCAAAATCGATCTTTCAACGATGCAGTCCGTTAGTCTAGATGTAGAAGAGATGTGCCCACCCAATAATTTCGTATGCGCACTCTTCAGAATCGAATTAAAAAATAAAAACCGCGAAAATGAAGAGTTCCGTAGACGCGACCACGTATAAGTTCGATTTTTTCCGAAAATGTTATCAAAATCGATCTTTCAACGATGCAGTCCTTTAGTCTAGATGTAGAAGACGTTTGCCCACCGAATAATTTCGTATGCCCACCCTTCAGAATCGATTAAAAAAATAAAAACGGCGAAAATGAAGAGTTCCGAAGACGCGACCACGTATAAGTTCGATTATTTATTAACTAAACGTTCGAATCGTTTGTCCAACGACGCATTTCGTTAGTGTAGATGTGGAAGACGTTTGCCCATCCAATAATTTCGTATGCCCACCCTTCAGAATCAAAAATAAAAAAATAAAAACCTCGAAAATGAAGAGTTCCGATAACGCGATCACGTATAAGTTCGATTTTTTCCGAAAATATTATCAAAATTGATCTTTCAACGATGCAGTCCTTTAGTCTAGATGTAGAAGACGTTTGCCCACCCAATAATTTCGTATGCCCATCCTTCAGAATCGAAATAAAAAATATAAACCACGAAAATGAAGAGTTCCGAAGACGCGACCACGTATAAGTTCGATTATTTATTAACTAAACGTTCGAATCGTTTGTTCAACGACGCATTTCGTTAGTGTAGATGTGGAAGACGTTTGCCCATCCAATAATTTCGTATGGCCACCCTTCAGAATCGAAATAAAAAATAAAAAGCCATGAAAATGAAGAGTTCCGAAGACGCGACCACGTATAAGTTCGATTTTTTTCGAAAATGTTATCAAAATCGATCTTTCAACGATGCAGTCCTTTAGTCTAGATGTAGAAGACGTTTGCCCACCCAATAATTTCGTATGCCCAACCTTCAGAATCGAAATAAAAATTAAAACCCACGAAAGTGAAGAGTTCCGAAGACGCGACCACGTATAAGTTCGATTATTTATTAACTAAACGTTCGAATCGTTTGTCCAACGACGCATTTCGTTAGTGTAGATATGGAAGACGTTTGCCCACCCAATAATTTCGTATGCTCACCCTGCAGAATCGAAATAAAAAATAAAAACCGCGAAAATGAAGAGTTCCGAAAACGCGACCACGTATAAGTTCGATTATTTATTAACTAAACGTTCGAATCGTTTGTCCAACGACGCATTTCGTTAGTTTAGATGTGGAAGACGTTTGCCCACCCAATAATTTCGTATGCCCACCCTTCAGAATCGAAATAAAAAATAAAAGCGCGAAAATGGAGAGTTCCGAAGACGCGACCACGGATAAGTTCGATTTTTTCCGAAAATATTATCAAAATCGATCTTTCAACGATGCAGTCCTTTAGTCTAGATGTAGAAGACGTTTGCCCACCCAATAATTTCGTATGACCACCCTCCAGAATCGAATTAAAAAATAAAAACCGCGAAAATGAAGAGTTCCGAAGACGCGACCACGTATAAGTTCGATTTTTTTCGAAAATATTATCAAAATCGATCTTTCAACGATGCAGCCCGTTAGTCTAGATGTAGTAGAGATTTGCCCACCCAATAATTTCGTATGCCCACCCTTCAGAATCGAAATAAAAAATAAAACCCACGAAAATGAAGAGTTCCGAAGACGCGACCACGTATAAGTTCGATTATTTATTAACTAAACGTTCGAATCGTTTGTCCAACGACGCATTTCGTTAGTGTAGATGTGGAAGACGTTTGCCCACACAATTATTTCGTATGCCCACCCTTCAGAACCGAAATAAAAAATAAAAACCGCGAAAATGAAGAGTTCCGAAGACGCGACCACGTATAAGTTCGATTTTTTTCGAAAATGTTATCAAAATCGATCTTTCAACGATGCAGTCCGTTAGTCTAGATGTAGAAGAGATGTGCCCACACAATAATTTCGTATGCGCACTCTTCAGAATCGAATTAAAAAATAAAAACCGCGAAAATGAAGAGTTCCGTAGACGCGACCACGTATAAGTTCGATTTTTTCCGAAAATATTATCAAAATCGATCTTTCAACGATGCAGTCCTTTAGTCTAGATGTAGAAGACGTTTGCCCACCCAATAATTTCGTATGCCCACCCTTCAGACTCGAAATAAAAAATAAAAACCACGAAAATGAAGAGTTCCGAAGACGCGACCAAGTATAAGTTCGATTATTTATTAACTAAACGTTCGAATCGTTTGTCCAACGACGCATTTCGTTAGTGTAGTTGTGGGAGACGTTTGCCCATCCAATAATTTCGTATGCCCACCCTTCAGAATCAAAAATAAAAAAATAAAAACCTCGAAAATGAAGAGTTCCGAAGACGCGACCACGTATAAGTTCGATTTTTTCCGAAAATGTTATCAAAATCGATCTTTCAACGATGCAGTCCTTTAGTCTAGATGTAGAAGACGTTTGCCCACCGAATAATTTCGTATGCCCACCCTTCAGAATCGATTAAAAAAATAAAAACGGCGAAAATGAAGAGTTCCGAAGACGCGACCACGTATAAGTTCGATTATTTATTAACTAAACGTTCGAATCGTTTGTCCAACGACGCATTTCGTTAGTGTAGATGTGGAAGACGTTTGCCCATTCAATAATTTCGTATGCCCACCCTTCAGAATCGAAATAAAAAAATAAAAACCGCGAAAATGAAGAGTTCCGAAGACGCGACCACGTATAAGTTCGATTTTTTCCGAAAATGTTATCAAAATCGATCTTTCAACGATGCAGTCCGTTAGTCTAGATGTAGAAGAGATGTGCCCACCCAATAATTTCGTATGCGCACTCTTCAGAATCGAATTAAAAAATAAAAACCGCGAAAATGAAGAGTTCCGTAGACGCGACCACGTATAAGTTCGATTTTTTCCGAAAATATTATCAAAATCGATCTTTCAACGGTGCAGTCCTTTAGTCTAGATGTAGAAGACGTTTGCCCACCCAATAATTTCGTATGCCCACCCTTCAGAATCGAAATAAAAAAATAAAAACCGCGAAAATGAAGAGTTCCGAAGACGCGACCACGTATAAGTTCGATTTTTTCCGAAAATGTTATCAAAATCGATCTTTCAACGATGCAGTCCGTTAGTCTAGATGTAGAAGAGATGTGCCCACCCAATAATTTCGTATGCCCACCCTTTAGAATCGAAATAAAAAATAAAACCCACGAAAATGAAGAGTTCCGAAGACGCGACCACGTATAAGTTCGATTATTTATTAACTAAGCGTTCGAATCGTTTGTCCAACGACGCATTTCGTTAGTGTAGATGTGGAAGACGTTTGCCCATCCAATAATTTCGTATCCCCACCCTTCAGAATCGAATAAATAAATAAAAACCGCGAAAATGAAGAGTTCCGAAGACGCGACCACGTATAAGTGCGATTTTTTCCGAAAATATTATCAAAATCGATCTTTCAACGATGCAGTCCTTTAGTCTAGATGTAGAAGACGTTTGCCCACCCAATAATTTCGTATGCCCACCCTTCAGAATCGAAATAAAAAAATAAAAACCGCGAAAATGAAGAGTTCCGAAGACGCGACCACGTATAAGTTCGATTTTTTCCGAAAATGTTATCAAAATCGATCTTTCAACGATGCAGTCCGTTAGTCTAGATGTAGAAGAGATGTGCCCACCCAATAATTTCGTATGCGCACTCTTCAGAATCGAATTAAAAAAGAAAAACCGCGAAAATGAAGAGTTCCGAAGACGCAACCACGTATAAGTTCGATTATTCATTAACTAAACGTTCGAATCGTTTGTCCAACGACGCATTTCGTTAGTGTAGATGTGGAAGACGTTTGCCCATGCAATAATTTCGTATGCCCACCCTTCAGAATCGAATAAAAAAATAAAAACCGCGAAAATGAAGAGTTCCGAAGACGCGACCACGTATAAGTTCGATTATTTATTAACTAAACGTTCGAATCGTTTGTCCAACGACGCATTTCGTTAGTGTAGATGTGGAAGACGTTTGCCCATCCAATAATTTCGTATGCCCACCCTTCATAATCGAAATTAAAAATAAAAACCGCGAAAATGAAGAGTTCCGAAGACGCGACCACGTATAAGTTCGATTTTTTCCGAAAATATTATCAAAATCGATCTTTCAACGATGCATTCCTTTAGTCTAGATGTAGAAAACGTTTGCCCACCCAATAATTTCGTATGCCCACCCTTCAGAATCGAATAAAAAAATAAAAACCGCGAAAATGAAGAGTTCTGAAGACGCGACCACGTATAAGTTCGATTTTTTCCAAAAATATTATCAAAATCGATCTTTCAACGATGCAGTCCTTTAGTCTAGATGTAGAAGACGTTTGCCCACCCAATAATTTCGTATGCCCACCCTTCAGAATCGTTTAAAAAAATAAAAACGGCGAAAATGAAGAGTTCCGAAGACGCGACCACGTATAAGTTCGATTATTTATTAACTAAACGTTCGAATCGTTTGTCCAACGACGCATTTCGTTAGTGTAGATGTGGAAGACGTTTGCCCATCCAATAATTTCGTATGCCCACCCTTCAGAATCAAAAATAAAAAAATAAAAACCTCGAAAATGAAGAGTTCCGAAGACGCGATCACGTATAAGTTCGATTTTTTCCGAAAATGTTATCAAAATCGATCTTTCAACGATGCAGTCCGTTAGTCTAGATGTAGAAGAGATGTGCCCACCCAATAATTTCGTATGCGCACTCTTCAGAATCGAATTAAAAAATAAAAACCGCGAAAATGATGAGTTCCGAAGACCTGATCACGTACAAGCTCGATTTATTCCGAAAATATTATCAAAATCGAACTTTCAACGATGCAGTCCATTAGTCTAGATGTAGAAGACGTTTGCCCACCCAATAATTTCGTATGCCCACCCTTCAGAATCGATTAAAAAAATAAAAACGGCGAAAATGAAGAGTTCCGAAGACGCGACCACGTATAAGTTCGATTATTTATTAACTAAACGTTCGAATCGTTTGTCCAACGACGCATTTCGTTAGTGTAGATGTGGAAGACGTTTGCCCATCGAATAATTTCGTATGCCCACCCTTCAGAATCGAAATAAAAAAATAAAAACCGCGAAAATGAAGAGTTCCGAAGACGCGACCACGTATAAGTTCGATTTTTTCCGAAAATGTTATCAAAATCGATCTTTCAACGATGCAGTCCGTTAGTCTAGATGTAGAAGAGATGTGCCCACCCAATAATTTCGTATGCGCACTCTTCAGAATCGAATTAAAAAATAAAAACCGCGAAAATGAAGAGTTCCGAAGACGCAACCACGTATAAGTTCGATTATTCATTAACTAAACGTTCGAATCGTTTGTCCAACGACGCATTTCGTTAGTGTAGATGTGGAAGACGTTTGCCCATGCAATAATTTCGTATGCCCACCCTTCAGAATCGAATAAAAAAATAAAAACCGCGAAAATGAAGAGTTCCGAAGACGCGACCACGTATAAGTTCGATTATTTATTAACTAAACGTTCGAATCGTTTGTCCAACGACGCATTTCGTTAGTGTAGATGTGGAAGACGTTTGGCCATCCAATAATTTCGTATGCCCACCCTTCAGAATCGAATAAATAAATAAAAACCGCGAAAATGAAGAGTTCCGAAGACGCGACCACGTATAAGTTCGATTTTTTCCGAAAATATTATCAAAATCGATCTTTCAACGATGCAGTCCTTTAGTCTAGATGTAGAAGACGTTTGCCCACCCAATAATTTCGTATGCCCACCCTTCAGAATCGAAATAAAAAAATAAAAACCGCGAAAATGAAGAGTTCCGAAGACGCGACCACGTATAAGTTCGATTTTTTCCGAAAATGTTATCAAAATCGATCTTTCAACTATGCAGTCCGTTAGTCTAGATGTAGAAGAGATGTGCCCATCCAATAATTTCGTATGCGCACTCTTCAGAATCGAATTAAAAAATAAAAACCGCGAAAATGATGAGTTCCGAAGACGCGATCACGTACAAGTTCGATTTATTCCGAAAATATTATCAAAATCGATCTTTCAACGATGCAGTCCATTAGTCTAGATGTAGAAGACGTTTGCCCACCCAATAATTTCGTATGCCCACCCTTCAGAATCGATTAAAAAAATAAAAACGGCGAAAATGAAGAGTTCCGAAGACGCGATCACGTACAAGTTCGATTTTTTCCGAAAATATTATCAAACTCGATCTTTCAACGATGCAGTCCTTTAGTCTAGATGTAGAAGACGTTTGCCCACCCAATAATTTCGTATGCCCACCCTTCAGAATCGATTAAAAAAATAAAAACGGCGAAAATGAAGAGTTCCGAAGACGCGACCACGTATAAGTTCGATTATTTATTAACTAAACGTTCGAATCGTTTGTCCAACGACACATTTCGTTAGTGTAGATGTGGAAGACGTTTGCCCATCCAATAATTTCGTATGCCCACCCTTCAGAATCGAAATAAAAAAATAAAAACCGCGAAAATGAAGAGTTCCGAAGACGCGACCACGTATAAGTTCGATTTTTTCCGAAAATGTTATCAAAATCGATCTTTCAACGATGCAGTCCGTTAGTCTAGATGTAGAAGAGATGTGCCCACCCAATACTTTCGTATGCGCACTCTTCAGAATCGAATTAAAAAATAAAAACCGCGAAAATGAAGAGTTCCGTAGACGCGACCACGTATAAGTTCGATTTTTTCCGAAAATATTATCAAAATCGATCTTTCAACGATGCAGTCCTTTAGTCTAGATGTAGAAGACGTTTGCCCACCGAATAATTTCGTATGCCCACCCTTCAGAATCGATTAAAAAAATAAAAACGGCGAAAATGAAGAGTTCCGAAGACGCGACCACGTATAAGTTCGATTATTTATTAACTAAACGTTCGAATCGTTTGTCCAACGACACATTTCGTTAGTGTAGATGTGGAAGACGTTTGCCCATCCAATAATTTCGTATGCCCACCCTTCAGAATCGAAATAAAAAAATAAAAACCGCGAAAATGAAGAGTTCCGAAGACGCGACCACGTATAAGTTCGATTTTTTCCGAAAATGTTATCAAAATCGATCTTTCAACGATGCAGTCCGTTAGTCTAGATGTAGAAGAGATGTGCCCACCCAATAATTTCGTATGCGCACTCTTCAGAATCGAATTAAAAAATAAAAACCGCGAAAATGAAGAGTTCCGTAGACGCGACCACGTATAAGTTCGATTTTTTCCGAAAATATTATCAAAATCGATCTTTCAACGATGCAGTCCTTTAGTCTAGATGTAGAAGACGTTTGCCCACCGAATAATTTCGTATGCCCACCCTTCAGAATCGATTAAAAAAATAAAAACGGCGAAAATGAAGAGTTCCGAAGACGCGACCACGTATAAGTTCGATTATTTATTAACTAAACGTTCGAATCGTTTGTCCAACGACGCATTTCGTTAGTGTAGATGTGGAAGACGTTTGCCCATCCAATAATTTCGTATGCCCACCCTTCAGAATAATAAATAAAAAAATAAAAACCTCGAAAATGAAGAGTTCCGAAGACGCGATCACGTATAAGTTCGATTTTTTCCGAAAATATTATCAAAATTGATCTTTCAACGATGCAGTCCTTTAGTCTAGATGTAGAAGACGTTTGCCCACCCAATAATTTCGTATGCCCATCCTTCAGAATCGAAATAAAAAATATAAACCACGAAAATGAAGAGTTCCGAAGACGCGACCACGTATAAGTTTGATTATTTATTAACTAAACGTTCGAATCGTTTGTCCAACGACGCATTTCGTTAGTGTAGATGTGGAAGACGTTTGCCCATCCAATAATTTCGTATGCCCACCCTTCAGAATCGAATAAATAAATAAAAACCGCGAAAATGAAGAGTTCCGAAGACGCGACCACGTATAAGTTCGATTTTTTCCGAAAATATTATCAAAATCGATCTTTCAACGATGCAGTCCTTTAGTCTAGATGTAGAAGACGTTTGCCCATGCAATAATTTCGTATGCCCACCCTTCAGAATCGAATTAAAAAATAAAAACCGCGAAAATGAAGAGTTCCGAAGACGCGATCACGTACAAGTTCGATTTTTTCCGAAAATGTTATCAAAATCGATCTTTCAACGATGCAGTCCGTTAGTCTAGATGTAGAAGAGATGTGCCCACCCAATAATTTCGTATGCCCACCCTTCAGAATCGATTAAAAAAATAAAAACGGCGAAAATGAAGAGTTCCGAAGACGCGACCACGTATAAGTTCGATTATTTATTAACTAAACGTTCGAATCGTTTGTGCAACGACGCATTTCGTTAGTGTAGATGTGGAAGACGTTTGCCCATCCAATAATTTCGTATGCCCACCCTTCAGTATCGAAATAAAAAATAAAAACCGCGAAAATGAAGAGTTCCGAAGACGCGACCACGTATAAGTTCGATTTTTTCCGAAAATATTATCAAAATCGATCTTTCAACGATGCAGTCCTTTAGTCTAGATGTAGAAGACGTTTGCCCACCCAATAATTTCGTATGCCCACCCTTCAGAATCGAAATAAAAAAATAAAAACCGCGAAAATGAAGAGTTCCGAAGACGCGACCACGTATAAGTTCGATTTTTTCCGAAAATGTTATCAAAATCGATCTTTCAACGATGCAGTCCGTTAGTCTAGATGTAGAAGAGATGTGCCCACCCAATAATTTCGTATGCGCACTCTTCAGAATCGAATTAAAAAAGAAAAACCGCGAAAATGAAGAGTTCCGAAGACGCAACCACGTATAAGTTCGATTATTCATTAACTAAACGTTCGAATCGTTTGTCCAACGACGCATTTCGTTAGTGTAGATGTGGAAGACGTTTGCCCATGCAATAATTTCGTATGCCCACCCTTCAGAATCGAATAAAAAAATAAAAACCGCGAAAATGAAGAGTTCCGAAGACGCGACCACGTATAAGTTCGATTATTTATTAACTAAACGTTCGAATCGTTTGTCCAACGACGCATTTCGTTA
This sequence comes from Andrena praecox, assembly GCA_963932275.1. Taxonomy (NCBI): domain Eukaryota; kingdom Metazoa; phylum Arthropoda; class Insecta; order Hymenoptera; family Andrenidae; genus Andrena; species Andrena praecox. Next base: position 26,550,882 of record OZ010732.1, read on the forward strand.
GTGTAGATGTGGAAGACGTTTGCCCATCCAATAATTTCGTATGCCCACCCTTCATAATCGAAATTAAAAATAAAAACCGCGAAAATGAAGAGTTCCGAAGACGCGACCACGTATAAGTTCGATTTTTTCCGAAAATATTATCAAAATCGATCTTTCAACGATGCATTCCTTTAGTCTAGATGTAGAAAACGTTTGCCCACCCAATAATTTCGTATGCCCACCCTTCAGAATCGAATAAAAAAATAAAAACCGCGAAAATGAAGAGTTCTGAAGACGCGACCACGTATAAGTTCGATTTTTTCCAAAAATATTATCAAAATCGATCTTTCAACGATGCAGTCCTTTAGTCTAGATGTAGAAGACGTTTGCCCACCCAATAATTTCGTATGCCCACCCTTCAGAATCGTTTAAAAAAATAAAAACGGCGAAAATGAAGAGTTCCGAAGACGCGACCACGTATAAGTTCGATTATTTATTAACTAAACGTTCGAATCGTTTGTCCAACGACGCATTTCGTTAGTGTAGATGTGGAAGACGTTTGCCCATCCAATAATTTCGTATGCCCACCCTTCAGAATCAAAAATAAAAAAATAAAAACCTCGAAAATGAAGAGTTCCGAAGACGCGATCACGTATAAGTTCGATTTTTTCCGAAAATGTTATCAAAATCGATCTTTCAACGATGCAGTCCGTTAGTCTAGATGTAGAAGAGATGTGCCCACCCAATAATTTCGTATGCGCACTCTTCAGAATCGAATTAAAAAATAAAAACCGCGAAAATGATGAGTTCCGAAGACCTGATCACGTACAAGCTCGATTTATTCCGAAAATATTATCAAAATCGAACTTTCAACGATGCAGTCCATTAGTCTAGATGTAGAAGACGTTTGCCCACCCAATAATTTCGTATGCCCACCCTTCAGAATCGATTAAAAAAATAAAAACGGCGAAAATGAAGAGTTCCGAAGACGCGACCACGTATAAGTTCGATTATTTATTAACTAAACGTTCGAATCGTTTGTCCAACGACGCATTTCGTTAGTGTAGATGTGGAAGACGTTTGCCCATCGAATAATTTCGTATGCCCACCCTTCAGAATCGAAATAAAAAAATAAAAACCGCGAAAATGAAGAGTTCCGAAGACGCGACCACGTATAAGTTCGATTTTTTCCGAAAATGTTATCAAAATCGATCTTTCAACGATGCAGTCCGTTAGTCTAGATGTAGAAGAGATGTGCCCACCCAATAATTTCGTATGCGCACTCTTCAGAATCGAATTAAAAAATAAAAACCGCGAAAATGAAGAGTTCCGAAGACGCAACCACGTATAAGTTCGATTATTCATTAACTAAACGTTCGAATCGTTTGTCCAACGACGCATTTCGTTAGTGTAGATGTGGAAGACGTTTGCCCATGCAATAATTTCGTATGCCCACCCTTCAGAATCGAATAAAAAAATAAAAACCGCGAAAATGAAGAGTTCCGAAGACGCGACCACGTATAAGTTCGATTATTTATTAACTAAACGTTCGAATCGTTTGTCCAACGACGCATTTCGTTAGTGTAGATGTGGAAGACGTTTGGCCATCCAATAATTTCGTATGCCCACCCTTCAGAATCGAATAAATAAATAAAAACCGCGAAAATGAAGAGTTCCGAAGACGCGACCACGTATAAGTTCGATTTTTTCCGAAAATATTATCAAAATCGATCTTTCAACGATGCAGTCCTTTAGTCTAGATGTAGAAGACGTTTGCCCACCCAATAATTTCGTATGCCCACCCTTCAGAATCGAAATAAAAAAATAAAAACCGCGAAAATGAAGAGTTCCGAAGACGCGACCACGTATAAGTTCGATTTTTTCCGAAAATGTTATCAAAATCGATCTTTCAACTATGCAGTCCGTTAGTCTAGATGTAGAAGAGATGTGCCCATCCAATAATTTCGTATGCGCACTCTTCAGAATCGAATTAAAAAATAAAAACCGCGAAAATGATGAGTTCCGAAGACGCGATCACGTACAAGTTCGATTTATTCCGAAAATATTATCAAAATCGATCTTTCAACGATGCAGTCCATTAGTCTAGATGTAGAAGACGTTTGCCCACCCAATAATTTCGTATGCCCACCCTTCAGAATCGATTAAAAAAATAAAAACGGCGAAAATGAAGAGTTCCGAAGACGCGATCACGTACAAGTTCGATTTTTTCCGAAAATATTATCAAACTCGATCTTTCAACGATGCAGTCCTTTAGTCTAGATGTAGAAGACGTTTGCCCACCCAATAATTTCGTATGCCCACCCTTCAGAATCGATTAAAAAAATAAAAACGGCGAAAATGAAGAGTTCCGAAGACGCGACCACGTATAAGTTCGATTATTTATTAACTAAACGTTCGAATCGTTTGTCCAACGACACATTTCGTTAGTGTAGATGTGGAAGACGTTTGCCCATCCAATAATTTCGTATGCCCACCCTTCAGAATCGAAATAAAAAAATAAAAACCGCGAAAATGAAGAGTTCCGAAGACGCGACCACGTATAAGTTCGATTTTTTCCGAAAATGTTATCAAAATCGATCTTTCAACGATGCAGTCCGTTAGTCTAGATGTAGAAGAGATGTGCCCACCCAATACTTTCGTATGCGCACTCTTCAGAATCGAATTAAAAAATAAAAACCGCGAAAATGAAGAGTTCCGTAGACGCGACCACGTATAAGTTCGATTTTTTCCGAAAATATTATCAAAATCGATCTTTCAACGATGCAGTCCTTTAGTCTAGATGTAGAAGACGTTTGCCCACCGAATAATTTCGTATGCCCACCCTTCAGAATCGATTAAAAAAATAAAAACGGCGAAAATGAAGAGTTCCGAAGACGCGACCACGTATAAGTTCGATTATTTATTAACTAAACGTTCGAATCGTTTGTCCAACGACACATTTCGTTAGTGTAGATGTGGAAGACGTTTGCCCATCCAATAATTTCGTATGCCCACCCTTCAGAATCGAAATAAAAAAATAAAAACCGCGAAAATGAAGAGTTCCGAAGACGCGACCACGTATAAGTTCGATTTTTTCCGAAAATGTTATCAAAATCGATCTTTCAACGATGCAGTCCGTTAGTCTAGATGTAGAAGAGATGTGCCCACCCAATAATTTCGTATGCGCACTCTTCAGAATCGAATTAAAAAATAAAAACCGCGAAAATGAAGAGTTCCGTAGACGCGACCACGTATAAGTTCGATTTTTTCCGAAAATATTATCAAAATCGATCTTTCAACGATGCAGTCCTTTAGTCTAGATGTAGAAGACGTTTGCCCACCGAATAATTTCGTATGCCCACCCTTCAGAATCGATTAAAAAAATAAAAACGGCGAAAATGAAGAGTTCCGAAGACGCGACCACGTATAAGTTCGATTATTTATTAACTAAACGTTCGAATCGTTTGTCCAACGACGCATTTCGTTAGTGTAGATGTGGAAGACGTTTGCCCATCCAATAATTTCGTATGCCCACCCTTCAGAATAATAAATAAAAAAATAAAAACCTCGAAAATGAAGAGTTCCGAAGACGCGATCACGTATAAGTTCGATTTTTTCCGAAAATATTATCAAAATTGATCTTTCAACGATGCAGTCCTTTAGTCTAGATGTAGAAGACGTTTGCCCACCCAATAATTTCGTATGCCCATCCTTCAGAATCGAAATAAAAAATATAAACCACGAAAATGAAGAGTTCCGAAGACGCGACCACGTATAAGTTTGATTATTTATTAACTAAACGTTCGAATCGTTTGTCCAACGACGCATTTCGTTAGTGTAGATGTGGAAGACGTTTGCCCATCCAATAATTTCGTATGCCCACCCTTCAGAATCGAATAAATAAATAAAAACCGCGAAAATGAAGAGTTCCGAAGACGCGACCACGTATAAGTTCGATTTTTTCCGAAAATATTATCAAAATCGATCTTTCAACGATGCAGTCCTTTAGTCTAGATGTAGAAGACGTTTGCCCATGCAATAATTTCGTATGCCCACCCTTCAGAATCGAATTAAAAAATAAAAACCGCGAAAATGAAGAGTTCCGAAGACGCGATCACGTACAAGTTCGATTTTTTCCGAAAATGTTATCAAAATCGATCTTTCAACGATGCAGTCCGTTAGTCTAGATGTAGAAGAGATGTGCCCACCCAATAATTTCGTATGCCCACCCTTCAGAATCGATTAAAAAAATAAAAACGGCGAAAATGAAGAGTTCCGAAGACGCGACCACGTATAAGTTCGATTATTTATTAACTAAACGTTCGAATCGTTTGTGCAACGACGCATTTCGTTAGTGTAGATGTGGAAGACGTTTGCCCATCCAATAATTTCGTATGCCCACCCTTCAGTATCGAAATAAAAAATAAAAACCGCGAAAATGAAGAGTTCCGAAGACGCGACCACGTATAAGTTCGATTTTTTCCGAAAATATTATCAAAATCGATCTTTCAACGATGCAGTCCTTTAGTTGTAGATGTAGAAGACGTTTGCCCACCCAATAATTTCGTATGCCCACCCTTTAGAATCGAAATAAAAAATAAAACCCACGAAAATGAAGAGTTCCGAAGACGCGACCACGTATAAGTTCGATTATTTATTAACTAAACGTTCGAATCGTTTGTCCAACGACGCATTTCGTTAGTGTAGATGTGGAAGACGTTTGCCCATGCAATAATTTCGTATGCCCACCCTTCAGAATCGAATAAAAAAATAAAAACCGCGAAAATGAAGAGTTCCGAAGATGCGACCACGTATAAGTTCGATTTTTTCCGAAAATATTATCAAAATCGATCTTTCAACGATGCAGTCCTTTAGTCTAGATGTAGAAGACGTTTGCCCACCCAATAATTTCGTATGCCCACCCTTCAGAATCGATTAAAAAAATAAAAACGGCGAAAATGAAGAGTTCCGAAGACGCGACCACGTATAAGTTCGATTATTTATTAACTAAACGTTCGAATCGTTTGTCCAACGACGCATTTCGTTAGTGTAGATGTGGAAGACGTTTGCCCATCCAATAATTTCGTATGCCCACCCTTCAGAATCGAAATAAAAAAATAAAAACCGCGAAAATGAAGAGTTCCGAAGACGCGACCACGTATAAGTTCGATTTTTTCCGAAAATGTTATCAAAATCGATTATTCAACGATGCAGTCCGTTAGTCTAGATGTAGAAGAGATGTGCCCACCCAATAATTTCGTATGCGCACTCTTCAGAATCGAATTAAAAAATAAAAACCGCGAAAATGAAGAGTTTCGTAGACGCGACCACGTATAAGTTCGATTTTTTCCGAAAATATTATCAAAATCGATCTTTCAACGATGCAGTCCTTTAGTCTAGATGTAGAAGACGTTTGCCCACCGAATAATTTCGTATGCCCACCCTTCAGAATCGATTAAAAAAATAAAAACGGCGAAAATGAAGAGTTCCGAAGACGCGACCACGTATAAGTTCGATTATTTATTACCTAAACGTTCGAATCGTTTGTCCAACGACGCATTTCGTTAGTGTAGATGTGGAAGACGTTTGCCCATCCAATAATTTCGTATGCCCACCCTTCAGAATCAAAAATAAAAAAATAAAAACCTCGAAAATGAAGAGTTCCGAAGACGCGATCACGTATAAGTTCGATTTTTTCCGAAAATGTTATCAAAATCGATCTTTCAACGATGCAGTCCGTTAGTCTAGATGTAGAAGAGATGTGCCCACCCAATAATTTCGTATGCGCACTCTTCAGAATCGAATTAAAAAATAAAAACCGCGAAAATGATGAGTTCCGAAGACGCAATCACGTACAAGTTCGATTTATTCCGAAAATATTATCAAAATCGATCTTTCAACGATGCAGTCCATTAGTCTAGATGTAGAAGACGTTTGCCCACCCAATAATTTCGTATGCCCACCCTTCAGAATCGATTAAAAAAATAAAAACGGCGAAAATGAAGAGTTCCGAAGACGCGATCACGTACAAGTTCGATTTTTTCCGAAAATATTTCCAAAATCGATCTTTCAACGATGCAGTCCTTTAGTCTAGATGTAGAAGACGTTTGCCCACCCAATAATTTCGTATGCCCACCCTTCAGAATCGATTAAAAAAATAAAAACGGCGAGAATGAAGAGTTCCGAAGATGCGACCACGTATAAGTTCGATTATTTATTAACTAAACGTTCGAATCGTTTGTCCAACGACGCATTTCGTTAGTGAAGATGTGGAAGACGTTTGGCCATCCAATAATTTCGTATGCCCACCCTTCAGAATCGAATAAATAAATAAAAACCGCGAAAATGAAGAGTTCCGAAGACGCGACCACGTATAAGTTCGATTTTTTCCGAAAATATTATCAAAATCGATCGTTCAACGATGCAGTCCTTTAGTCTAGATGTAGAAGACGTTTGCCCACCCAATAATTTCGTATGCCCACCCTTCAGAATAAAAAATAAAAAAATAAAAACCTCGAAAATGAAGAGTTCCGAAGACGCGATCACGTATAAGTTCGATTTTTTCCGAAAATATTATCAAAATTGATCTTTCAACAATGCAGTCCTTTAGTCTAGATGTAGAAGACGTTTGCCCACCCAATAATTTCGTATGCCCATCCTTCAGAATCGAAATAAAAAATATAAACCACGAAAATGAAGAGTTCCGAAGACGCGACCACGTATAAGTTCGATTATTTATTAACTAAACGTTCGAATCGTTTGTCCAACGACGCATTTCGTTAGTGTAGATGTGGAAGACGTTTGCCCATCCAATAATTTCGTATGCCCACCCTTCAGAATCGAATAAATAAATAAAAACCGCGAAAATGAAGAGTTCCGAAGACGCGACCACGTATAAGTTCGATTTTTTCCGAAAATATTATCAAAATCGATCTTTCAACGATGCAGTCCTTTAGTCTAGATGTAGAAGACGTTTGCCCATGCAATAATTTCGTATGCCCACCCTTCAGAATCGAATTAAAAAATAAAAACCGCGAAAATGAAGAGTTCCGAAGACGCGATCACGTACAAGTTCGATTTTTTCCGAAAATGTTATCAAAATCGATCTTTCAACGATGCAGTCCGTTAGTCTAGATGTAGAAGAGATGTGCCCACCCAATAATTTCGTATGCCCACCCTTCAGAATCGATTAAAAAAATAAAAACGGCGAAAATGAAGAGTTCCGAAGACGCGACCACGTATAAGTTCGATTATTTATTAACTAAACGTTCGAATCGTTTGTGCAACGACGCATTTCGTTAGTGTAGATGTGGAAGACGTTTGCCCATCCAATAATTTCGTATGCCCACCCTTCAGTATCGAAATAAAAAATAAAAACCGCGAAAATGAAGAGTTCCGAAGACGCGACCACGTATATGTTCGATTTTTTCCGAAAATATTATCAAAATCGATCTTTCAACGATGCAGTCCTTTAGTTGTAGATGTAGAAGACGTTTGCCCACCCAATAATTTCGTATGCCCACCCTTTAGAATCGAAATAAAAAATAAAACCCACGAAAATGAAGAGTTCCGAAGACGCGACCACGTATAAGTTCGATTATTTATTAACTAAACGTTCGAATCGTTTGTCCAACGACGCATTTCGTTAGTGTAGATGTGGAAGAGGTTTGCCCATCCAATAATAAATATTTTTTATTTCGATTCTGAAGGATGGGCATACGAAATTATTGGGTGGGCAAACGTCTTCTACATCTAGACTAAAGGACTGCATCGTTGAAAGATCAATTTTGATAATATTTTCGGAAAAAATCGAACTTATACGTGATCGCGTCTTCGGAACTCTTCATTTTCGAGGTTTTTATTTTTTTATTTTTTATTCTGAAGGGTGGGCATACGAAATTATTGGGTGGGCAAACGTCTTCTACATCTAGACTAAAGGACTGCATCGTTGAACGATCGATTTTGATAATATTTTCGGAAAAAATCGAACTTATACGTGGTCGCGTCTTCGGAACTCTTCATTTTCGCGGTTTTTATTTATTTATTCGATTCTGAAGGGTGGGCATACGAAATTATTGGATGGCCAAACGTCTTCCACATCTTCACTAACGAAATGCGTCGTTGGACAAACGATTCGAACGTTTAGTTAATAAATAATCGAACTTATACGTGGTCGCGTCTTCGGAACTCTTCATTTTCGCGGTTTTTATTTTTTAATTCGATTCTGGAGGGTGGGCATACGAAATTATTGGGTGGGCAAATCTCTTCTACATCTAGACTAACGGACTGCATCGTTGAATGATCGATTTTGATAATATTTTCGAAAAAAATCGAACTTATACGTGGTCGCGTCTTCGGAACTCTTCATTTTCGCGGTTTTTATTTTTTATTTCGATTCTGAAGGGTGGGCATATGAAATTATTGGGTGGGCAAACGTCTTCCACATCTACACTAACGGACTGCATCGTTGAAAGATCGATTTTGATAATATTTTCGAAAAAAATCGAACTTATACGTGGTCGCGTCTTCGGAACTCTTCATTTTCGCGGTTTTTATTTTTTATTTCGATTCTGAAGGGTGGGCATACGAAATTATTGGGTGGGAAAACGTCTTCTACATCTAGACTAAAGGACTGCATCGTTGAAAGATCGATTTTGATAATATTTTCGGAAAAAATCGAACTTATACGTGGTCGCGTCTTCGGAACTCTTCATTTTCGCGGTTTTTATTTTTTAATTCGATTCTGGAGGGTGGGCATACGAAATTATTGGGTGGGCAAATCTCTTCTACATCTAGACTAAAGGACTGCATCGTTGAATGATCGATTTTGATAATATTTTCGGAAAAAATCGAAGTTATACGTGGTCGCGTCATCGGAACTCTTCATTTCCGCGGTTTTTATTTTTTATTTCGATTCTGGAGGGTGGGCATATGAAATTATTGGGTGGGCAAACGTCTTCCACATCTACACTAACGGACTGCATCGTTGAAAGATCGATTTTGATAATATTTTCGAAAAAAATCGAACTTATACGTGGTCGCGTCTTCGGAACTCTTCATTTTCGCGGTTTTTATTTTTTATTTCGATTCTGAAGGGTGGGCATACGAAATTATTGGGTGGGCAAACGTCTTCTACATCTAGACTAAAGGACTGCATCGTTGAAAGATCGATTTTGATAATATTTTCGGAAAAAATCGAACTTATACCTGGTCGCGTCTTCGGAACTCTTCATTTTCGCGGTTTTTATTTTTTAATTCGATTCTGGCGGGTGGGCAAATCTCTTCTACATCTAGACTAACGGACTGCATCGTTGAAAGATCGATTTTGATAATATTTTCGGAAAAAATCGAACTTATACGTGGTCGCGTCTTCGGAACTCTTCATTTTCGCGGTTTTTATTTTTTAATTCGATTCTGAAGGGTGGGCATACGAAATTATTGGGTGGGCAAACGTCTTCCACATCTACACTAACGAAATGCGTCGTTGGACAAACGATTCGAACGTTTAGTTAATAAATAATCGAACTTATACGTGGTCGCGTTTTCGGAACTCTTCATTTTCGCGGTTTTTATTTTTTATTTCGATTCTGAAGGGTGGGCATACGAAATTATTGGGTGGGCAAACGTCTTCTAGATCTAGACTAAAGGACTGCATCGTTGAAAGATCGATTTTGATAATATTTTCGGAAAAAATCGCACTTATACGTGGTCGCGTCTTCGGAACTCTTCATTTTCGCGGTTTTTATTTTTTATTTCGATTCTGGAGGGTGGGCATACGAAATTATTCGGTGGGCAAATCTCTTCTACATCTAGACTAACGAAATGCGTCGTTGGACAAACGATTCGAACGTTTAGTTAATAAATAATCGAACTTATACGTGGTCGCGTTTTCGGAACTCTTCATTTTCGCGGTTTTTATTTTTTATTTCGATTCTGAAGGGTGGGCATACGAAATTATTGGGTGGGCAAATCTCTTCTACATCTAGACTAACGGACTGCATCGTTGAAAGATCGATTTTGATAATATTTTCGAAAAAAATCGAACTTATACGTGGTCGCGTCTTCGGAACTCTTCATTTTCGCGGTTTTTATTTTTTATTTCGATTCTGAAGGGTGGGCATATGAAATTATTGGGTGGGCAAACGTCTTCCACATCTACACTAACGGACTGCATCGTTGAAAGATCGATTTTGATAATATTTTCGAAAAAAATCGAACTTATACGTGGTCGCGTCATCGGAACTCTTCATTTCCGCAGTTTTTATTTTTGATTTCGATTCTGGAGGGTGGGCATACGAAATTATTGGGTGGGCAAACCTCTTCTACATCTAGACTAAAGGACTGCATCGTTGAAAGATCGATTTAGATAATATTTTCGGAAAAAATCGAACTTATACGTGGTCGCGTCTTCGGAACTCTTCATTTTCGCGGTTTTTATTTTTTAATTCGATTCTGGAGGGTGGGCATACGAAATTATTGGGTGGGCAAATCTCTTCTACATCTAGACTAACGGACTGCATCGTTGAATGATCGATTTTGATAATATTTTCGGAAAAAATCGAACTTATACGTGGTCGCGTCATCGGAACTCTTCATTTCCGCGGTTTTTATTTTTTATTTCGATTCTGGAGGGTGGGCATACGAAATTATTGGGTGGGCAAATCTCTTCTACATCTAGACTAAAGGACTGCATCGTTGAAAGATCGATTTTGATAATATTTTCGGAAAAAATCGAACTTATACGTGGTCGCGTCTTCAGAACTCTTCATTTTCGCGGTTTTTATTTTTTTATTCGATTCTGAAGGGTGGGCATACGAAATTATTGCATGGGCAAACGTCTTCCACATCTACACTAACGAAATGCGTCGTTGGACAAACGATTCGAACGTTTAGTTAATAAATAATCGAACTTATACGTGGTCGCGTTTTCGGAACTCTTCATTTTCGCGGTTTTTATTTTTTATTTCGATTCTGAAGGGTGGGCATACGAAATTATTGGGTGGGCAAACGTCTTCTACATCTAGACTAAAGGACTGCATCGTTGAAAGATCGATTTTGATAATATTTTCGGAAAAAATCGCACTTATACGTGGTCGCGTCTTCGGAACTCTTCATTTTCGCGGTTTTTATTTTTTAATTCGATTCTGGAGGGTGTGCATACGAAATTATTGGGTGGGCAAATCTCTTCTACATCTAGACTAACGGACTGCATCGTTGAAAGATCGATTTTGATAATATTTTCGAAAAAAATCAAACTTATACGTGGTCGCGTCTTCGGAACTCTTCATTTTCGCGGTTTTTATTTTTTAATTCGATTCTGGAGGGTGGGCATACGAAATTATTGGGTGGGCAAATCTCTTCTACATCTAGACTAACGGACTGCATCGTTGAAAGATCGATTTTGATAATATTTTCGAAAAAAATCGAACTTATACGTGGTCGCGTCTTCGGAACTCTTCATTTTCGCGGTTTTTATTTTTTATTTCGATTCTGAAGGGTGGGCATACGAAATTATTGGGTGGGCAAACGTCTTCTACATCTAGACTAAAGGACTGCATCGTTGAAAGATCGATTTTGATAATATTTTCGAAAAAAATCGAACTTATACGTGGTCGCGTCTTCGGAACTCTTCATTTCCGCGGTTTTTATTTTTTATTTCGATTCTGGAGGGTGGGCATACGAAATTATTGGGTGGGCCAACCTCTTCTACATCTAGACTAAAGGACTGCATCGTTGAAAGATCGATTTCGATAATATTTTCGGAAAAAATCGAACTTATACGTGGTCGCGTCTTCGGAACTCTTCACTTTCGCGGTTTTTATTTTTTAATTCGATTCTGGAGGGTGGGCATACGAAATTATTGGGTGGGCAAATCTCTTCTACATCTAGACTAACGGACTGCATCGTTGAATGATCGATTTTGATAATATTTTCGGAAAAAATCGAACTTATACGTGGTCGCGTCATCGGAACTCTTCATTTCCGCGGTTTTTATTTTTTATTTCGATTCTGGAGGGTGGGCATACGAAATTATTGGGTGGGCAAATCTCTTCTACATCTAGACTAAAGGACTGCATCGTTGAAAGATCGATTTTGATAATATTTTCGGAAAAAATCGAACTTATACGTGGTCGCGTCTTCAGAACTCTTCATTTTCGCGGTTTTTATTTTTTTATTCGATTCTGAAGGGTGGGCATACGAAATTATTGCATGGGCAAACGTCTTCCACATCTACACTAACGAAATGCGTCGTTGGACAAACGATTCGAACGTTTAGTTAATAAATAATCGAACTTATACGTGGTCGCGTTTTCGGAACTCTTCATTTTCGCGGTTTTTATTTTTTATTTCGATTCTGAAGGGTGGGCATACGAAATTATTGGGTGGGCAAACGTCTTCTACATCTAGACTAAAGGACTGCATCGTTGAAAGATCGATTTTGATAATATTTTCGAAAAAAATCGGACTTATACGTGGTCGCGTCTTCGGAACTCTTCATTTCCGCGGTTTTTATTTTTTATTTCGATTCTGGAGGGTGGGCATACGAAATTATTGGGTGGGCAAACCTCTTCTACATCTAGACTAAAGGACTGCATCGTTGAAAGATCGATTTTGATAATATTTTCGGAAAAAATCGAACTTATACGTGGTCGCGTCTTCGGAACTCTTCATTTTCGCGGTTTTTATTTTTTAATTCGATTCTGGCGGGTGGGCAAATCTCTTCTACATCTAGACTAACGGACTGCATCGTTGAAAGATCGATTTTGATAATATTTTCGGAAAAAATCGAACTTATACGTGGTCGCGTCTTCGGAACTCTTCATTTCCGCGGTTTTTATTTTTTATTTCGATTCTGGAGGGTGGGCATACGAAATTATTGGGTGGGCAAACCTCTTCTACATCTAGACTAAAGGACTGCATCGTTGAAAGATCGATTTTGATAATATTTTCGGAAAAAATCGAACTTATACGTGGTCGCGTCATCGGAACTCTTCATTTCCGCAGTTTTTATTTTTGATTTCGATTCTGGAGGGTGGGCATACGAAATTATTGGGTGGGCAAACCTCTTCTACATCTAGACTAAAGGACTGCATCGTTGAAAGATCGATTTTGATAATATTTTCGGAAAAAATCGAACTTATACGTGGTCGCGTCTTCGGAACTCTTCATTTTCGCGGTTTTTATTTTTTAATTCGATTCTGGAGGGTGGGCATACGAAATTATTGGGTGGGCAAATCTCTTCTACATCTAGACTAACGGACTGCATCGTTGAATGATCGATTTTGATAATATTTTCGGAAAAAATCGAACTTATACGTGGTCGCGTCATCGGAACTCTTCATTTCCGCGGTTTTTATTTTTTATTTCGATTCTGGAGGGTGGGCATACGAAATTATTGGGTGGGCAAATCTCTTCTACATCTAGACTAAAGGACTGCATCGTTGAAAGATCGATTTTGATAATATTTTCGGAAAAAATCGAACTTATACGTGGTCGCGTCTTCAGAACTCTTCATTTTCGCGGTTTTTATTTTTTTATTCGATTCTGAAGGGTGGGCATACGAAATTATTGCATGGGCAAACGTCTTCCACATCTACACTAACGAAATGCGTCGTTGGACAAACGATTCGAACGTTTAGTTAATAAATAATCGAACTTATACGTGGTCGCGTTTTCGGAACTCTTCATTTTCGCGGTTTTTATTTTTTATTTCGATTCTGAAGGGTGGGCATACGAAATTATTGGGTGGGCAAACGTCTTCTACATCTAGACTAAAGGACTGCATCGTTGAAAGATCGATTTTGATAATATTTTCGGAAAAAATCGCACTTATACGTGGTCGCGTCTTCGGAACTCTTCATTTTCGCGGTTTTTATTTTTTAATTCGATTCTGGAGGGTGTGCATACGAAATTATTGGGTGGGCAAATCTCTTCTACATCTAGACTAACGGACTGCATCGTTGAAAGATCGATTTTGATAATATTTTCGAAAAAAATCAAACTTATACGTGGTCGCGTCTTCGGAACTCTTCATTTTCGCGGTTTTTATTTTTTAATTCGATTCTGGAGGGTGGGCATACGAAATTATTGGGTGGGCAAATCTCTTCTACATCTAGACTAACGGACTGCATCGTTGAAAGATCGATTTTGATAATATTTTCGAAAAAAATCGAACTTATACGTGGTCGCGTCTTCGGAACTCTTCATTTTCGCGGTTTTTATTTTTTATTTCGATTCTGAAGGGTGGGCATACGAAATTATTGGGTGGGCAAACGTCTTCTACATCTAGACTAAAGGACTGCATCGTTGAAAGATCGATTTTGATAATATTTTCGGAAAAAATCGAACTTATACGTGGTCGCGTCTTCAGAACTCTTCATTTTCGCGGTTTTTATTTTTTTATTCGATTCTGAAGGGTGGGCATACGAAATTATTGCATGGGCAAACGTCTTCCACATCTACACTAACGAAATGCGTCGTTGGACAAACGATTCGAACGTTTAGTTAATAAATAATCGAACTTATACGTGGTCGCGTTTTCGGAACTCTTCATTTTCGCGGTTTTTATTTTTTATTTCGATTCTGAAGGGTGGGCATACGAAATTATTGGGTGGGCAAACGTCTTCTACATCTAGACTAAAGGACTGCATCGTTGAAAGATCGATTTTGATAATATTTTCGAAAAAAATCGGACTTATACGTGGTCGCGTCTTCGGAACTCTTCATTTCCGCGGTTTTTATTTTTTATTTCGATTCTGGAGGGTGGGCATACGAAATTATTGGGTGGGCAAACCTCTTCTACATCTAGACTAAAGGACTGCATCGTTGAAAGATCGATTTTGATAATATTTTCGGAAAAAATCGAACTTATACGTGGTCGCGTCTTCGGAACTCTTCATTTTCGCGGTTTTTATTTTTTAATTCGATTCTGGCGGGTGGGCAAATCTCTTCTACATCTAGACTAACGGACTGCATCGTTGAAAGATCGATTTTGATAATATTTTCGGAAAAAATCGAACTTATACGTGGTCGCGTCTTCGGAACTCTTCATTTCCGCGGTTTTTATTTTTTATTTCGATTCTGGAGGGTGGGCATACGAAATTATTGGGTGGGCAAACCTCTTCTACATCTAGACTAAAGGACTGCATCGTTGAAAGATCGATTTTGATAATATTTTCGGAAAAAATCGAACTTATACGTGGTCGCGTCATCGGAACTCTTCATTTCCGCAGTTTTTATTTTTGATTTCGATTCTGGAGGGTGGGCATACGAAATTATTGGGTGGGCAAACCTCTTCTACATCTAGACTAAAGGACTGCATCGTTGAAAGATCGATTTTGATAATATTTTCGGAAAAAATCGAACTTATACGTGGTCGCGTCTTCGGAACTCTTCATTTTCGCGGTTTTTATTTTTTAATTCGATTCTGGAGGGTGGGCATACGAAATTATTGGGTGGGCAAATCTCTTCTACATCTAGACTAACGGACTGCATCGTTGAATGATCGATTTTGATAATATTTTCGGAAAAAATCGAACTTATACGTGGTCGCGTCATCGGAACTCTTCATTTCCGCGGTTTTTATTTTTTATTTCGATTCTGGAGGGTGGGCATACGAAATTATTGGGTGGGCAAATCTCTTCTACATCTAGACTAAAGGACAGCATCGTTGAAAGATCGATTTTGATAATATTTTCGGAAAAAATCGAACTTATACGTGGTCGCGTCTTCAGAACTCTTCATTTTCGCGGTTTTTATTTTTTTATTCGATTCTGAAGGGTGGGCATACGAAATTATTGCATGGGCAAACGTCTTCCACATCTACACTAACGAAATGCGTCGTTGGACAAACGATTCGAACGTTTAGTTAATAAATAATCGAACTTATACGTGGTCGCGTTTTCGGAACTCTTCATTTTCGCGGTTTTTATTTTTTATTTCGATTCTGAAGGGTGGGCATACGAAATTATTGGGTGGGCAAACGTCTTCTACATCTAGACTAAAGGACTGCATCGTTGAAAGATCGATTTTGATAATATTTTCGGAAAAAATCGCACTTATACGTGGTCGCGTCTTCGGAACTCTTCATTTTCGCGGTTTTTATTTTTTAATTCGATTCTGGAGGGTGTGCATACGAAATTATTGGGTGGGCAAATCTCTTCTACATCTAGACTAACGGACTGCATCGTTGAAAGATCGATTTTGATAATATTTTCGAAAAAAATCAAACTTATACGTGGTCGCGTCTTCGGAACTCTTCATTTTCGCGGTTTTTATTTTTTAATTCGATTCTGGAGGGTGGGCATACGAAATTATTGGGTGGGCAAATCTCTTCTACATCTAGACTAACGGACTGCATCGTTGAAAGATCGATTTTGATAATATTTTCGAAAAAAATCGAACTTATACGTGGTCGCGTCTTCGGAACTCTTCATTTTCGCGGTTTTTATTTTTTATTTCGATTCTGAAGGGTGGGCATACGAAATTATTGGGTGGGCAAACGTCTTCTACATCTAGACTAAAGGACTGCATCGTTGAAAGATCGATTTTGATAATATTTTCGAAAAAAATCGAACTTATACGTGGTCGCGTCTTCGGAACTCTTCATTTCCGCGGTTTTTATTTTTTATTTCGATTCTGGAGGGTGGGCATACGAAATTATTGGGTGGGCAAACCTCTTCTACATCTAGACTAAAGGACTGCATCGTTGAAAGATCGATTTTGATAATATTTTCGGAAAAAATCGAACTTATACGTGGTCGCGTCTTCGGAACTCTTCATTTTCGCGGTTTTTATTTTTTAATTCGATTCTGGAGGGTGGGCATACGAAATTATTGGGTGGGCAAATCTCTTCTACATCTAGACTAACGGACTGCATCGTTGAATGATCGATTTTGATAATATTTTCGGAAAAAATCGAACTTATACGTGGTCGCGTCATCGGAACTCTTCATTTCCGCGGTTTTTATTTTTTATTTCGATTCTGGAGGGTGGGCATACGAAATTATTGGGTGGGCAAATCTCTTCTACATCTAGACTAAAGGACTGCATCGTTGAAAGATCGATTTTGATAATATTTTCGAAAAAAATCGAACTTATACGTGGTCGCGTCATCGGAACTCTTCATTTCCGCGGTTTTTATTTTTGATTTCGATTCTGGAGGGTGGGCATACGAAATTATTGGGTGGGCAAACCTCTTCTACATCTAGACTAAAGGACTGCATCGTTGAAAGATCGATTTTGATAATATTTTCGGAAAAAATCGAACTTATACGTGGTCGCGTCTTCGGAACTCTTCATTTTCGCGGTTTTTATTTTTTAATTCGATTCTGGAGGGTGGGCATACGAAATTATTGGGTGGGCAAATCTCTTCTACATCTAGACTAACGGACTGCATCGTTGAATGATCGATTTTGATAATATTTTCGGAAAAAATCGAACTTATACGTGGTCGCGTCATCGGAACTCTTCATTTCCGCGGTTTTTATTTTTTATTTCGATTCTGGAGGGTGGGCATACGAAATTATTGGGTGGGCAAATCTCTTCTACATCTAGACTAAAGGACTGCATCGTTGAAAGATCGATTTTGATAATATTTTCGGAAAAAATCGAACTTATACGTGGTCGCGTCTTCAGAACTCTTCATTTTCGCGGTTTTTATTTTTTTATTCGATTCTGAAGGGTGGGCATACGAAATTATTGCATGGGCAAACGTCTTCCACATCTACACTAACGAAATGCGTCGTTGGACAAACGATTCGAACGTTTAGTTAATAAATAATCGAACTTATACGTGGTCGCGTTTTCGGAACTCTTCATTTTCGCGGTTTTTATTTTTTATTTCGATTCTGAAGGGTGGGCATACGAAATTATTGGGTGGGCAAACGTCTTCTACATCTAGACTAAAGGACTGCATCGTTGAAAGATCGATTTTGATAATATTTTCGGAAAAAATCGCACTTATACGTGGTCGCGTCTTCGGAACTCTTCATTTTCGCGGTTTTTATTTTTTAATTCGATTCTGGAGGGTGTGCATACGAAATTATTGGGTGGGCAAATCTCTTCTACATCTAGACTAACGGACTGCATCGTTGAAAGATCGATTTTGATAATATTTTCGAAAAAAATCGAACTTATACGTGGTCGCGTCTTCGGAACTCTTCATTTTCGCGGTTTTTATTTTTTAATTCGATTCTGGAGGGTGTGCATACGAAATTATTGGGTGGGCAAATCTCTTCTACATCTAGACTAACGGACTGCATCGTTGAAAGATCGATTTTGATAATATTTTCGAAAAAAATCGAACTTATACGTGGTCGCGCCTTCGGAACTCTTCATTTTCGCGGTTTTTATTTTTTAATTCGATTCTGGAGGGTGGGCATACGAAATTATTGGGTGGGCAAATCTCCTCTACATCTAGACTAAAGGACTGCATCGTTGAAAGATCGATTTTGATAATATTTTCGGAAAAAATCGAACTTATACGTGGTCGCGTCATCGGAACTCTTCATTTCTGCGGTTTTTATTTTTTATTTCGATTCTGGAGGGTGGGCATACGAAATTATTGAGTGGGCAAATCTCTTCTACATCTAGACTAAAGGACTGCATCGTTGAAAGATCGATTTTGATAATATTTTCGGAAAAAATCGAACTTATACGTGGTCGCGTCTTCAGAACTCTTCATTTTCGCGGTTTTTATTTTTTTATTCGATTCTGAAGGGTGGGCATACGAAATTATTGCATGGGCAAACGTCTTCCACATCTACACTAACGAAATGCGTCGTTGGACAAACGATTCGAACGTTTAGTTAATAAATAATCGAACTTATACGTGGTCGCGTTTTCGGAACTCTTCATTTTCGCGGTTTTTATTTTTTATTTCGATTCTGAAGGGTGGGCATACGAAATTATTGGGTGGGCAAACGTCTTCTACATCTAGACTAAAGGACTGCATCGTTGAAAGATCGATTTTGATAATATTTTCGGAAAAAATCGCACTTATACGTGGTCGCGTCTTCGGAACTCTTCATTTTCGCGGTTTTTATTTTTTAATTCGATTCTGGAGGGTGTGCATACGAAATTATTGGGTGGGCAAATCTCTTCTACATCTAGACTAACGGACTGCATCGTTGAAAGATCGATTTTGATAATATTTTCGAAAAAAATCAAACTTATACGTGGTCGCGTCTTCGGAACTCTTCATTTTCGCGGTTTTTATTTTTTAATTCGATTCTGGAGGGTGGGCATACGAAATTATTGGGTGGGCAAATCTCTTCTACATCTAGACTAACGGACTGCATCGTTGAAAGATCGATTTTGATAATATTTTCGAAAAAAATCGAACTTATACGTGGTCGCGTCTTCGGAACTCTTCATTTTCGCGGTTTTTATTTTTTATTTCGATTCTGAAGGGTGGGCATACGAAATTATTGGGTGGGCAAACGTCTTCTACATCTAGACTAAAGGACTGCATCGTTGAAAGATCGATTTTGATAATATTTTCGAAAAAAATCGAACTTATACGTGGTCGCGTCTTCGGAACTCTTCATTTCCGCGGTTTTTATTTTTTATTTCGATTCTGGAGGGTGGGCATACGAAATTATTGGGTGGGCAAACCTCTTCTACATCTAGACTAAAGGACTGCATCGTTGAAAGATCGATTTTGATAATATTTTCGAAAAAAATCGAACTTATACGTGGTCGCGTCTTCGGAACTCTTCATTTCCGCGGTTTTTATTTTTTATTTCGATTCTGGAGGGTGGGCATACGAAATTATTGGGTGGGCAAACCTCTTCTACATCTAGACTAAAGGACTGCATCGTTGAAAGATCGATTTTGATAATATTTTCGGAAAAAATCGAACTTATACGTGGTCGCGTCTTCGGAACTCTTCATTTTCGCGGTTTTTATTTTTTAATTCGATTCTGGAGGGTGGGCATACGAAATTATTGGGTGGGCAAATCTCTTCTACATCTAGACTAACGGACTGCATCGTTGAATGATCGATTTTGATAATATTTTCGGAAAAAATCGAACTTATACGTGGTCGCGTCATCGGAACTCTTCATTTCCGCGGTTTTTATTTTTTATTTCGATTCTGGAGGGTGGGCATACGAAATTATTGGGTGGGCAAATCTCTTCTACATCTAGACTAAAGGACTGCATCGTTGAAAGATCGATTTTGATAATATTTTCGGAAAAAATCGAACTTATACGTGGTCGCGTCTTCAGAACTCTTCATTTTCGCGGTTTTTATTTTTTTATTCGATTCTGAAGGGTGGGCATACGAAATTATTGCATGGGCAAACGTCTTCCACATCTACACTAACGAAATGCGTCGTTGGACAAACGATTCGAACGTTTAGTTAATAAATAATCGAACTTATACGTGGTCGCGTTTTCGGAACTCTTCATTTTCGCGGTTTTTATTTTTTATTTCGATTCTGAAGGGTGGGCATACGAATTTATTGGGTGGGCAAACGTCTTCTACATCTAGACTAAAGGACTGCATCGTTGAAAGATCGATTTTGATAATATTTTCGGAAAAAATCGCACTTATACGTGGTCGCGTCTTCGGAACTCTTCATTTCCGCGGTTTTTATTTTTTATTTCGATTCTGGAGGGTGGGCATACGAAATTATTGGGTGGGCAAACCTCTTCTACATCTAGACTAAAGGACTGCATCGTTGAAAGATCGATTTTGATAATATTTTCGGAAAAAATCGAACTTATACGTGGTCGCGTCTTCGGAACTCTTCATTTTCGCGGTTTTTATTTTTTAATTCGATTCTGGAGGGTGGGCATACGAAATTATTGGGTGGGCAAATCTCTTCTACATCTAGACTAACGGACTGCATCGTTGAATGATCGATTTTGATAATATTTTCGGAAAAAATCGAACTTATACGTGGTCGCGTCATCGGAACTCTTCATTTCCGCGGTTTTTATTTTTTATTTCGATTCTGGAGGGTGGGCATACGAAATTATTGGGTGGGCAAATCTCTTCTACATCTAGACTAAAGGACTGCATCGTTGAAAGATCGATTTTGATAATATTTTCGAAAAAAATCGAACTTATACGTGGTCGCGTCTTCGGAACTCTTCATTTCCGCGGTTTTTATTTTTTATTTCGATTCTGGAGGGTGGGCATACGAAATTATTGGGTGGGCAAACCTCTTCTACATCTAGACTAAAGGACTGCATCGTTGAAAGATCGATTTTGATAATATTTTCGGAAAAAATCGAACTTATACGTGGTCGCGTCTTCGGAACTCTTCATTTTCGCGGTTTTTATTTTTTAATTCGATTCTGGAGGGTGGGCATACGAAATTATTGGGTGGGCAAATCTCTTCTACATCTAGACTAACGGACTGCATCGTTGAATGATCGATTTTGATAATATTTTCGGAAAAAATCGAACTTATACGTGGTCGCGTCATCGGAACTCTTCATTTCCGCGGTTTTTATTTTTTATTTCGATTCTGGAGGGTGGGCATACGAAATTATTGGGTGGGCAAATCTCTTCTACATCTAGACTAAAGGACTGCATCGTTGAAAGATCGATTTTGATAATATTTTCGGAAAAAATCGAACTTATACGTGGTCGCGTCTTCAGAACTCTTCATTTTCGCGGTTTTTATTTTTTTATTCGATTCTGAAGGGTGGGCATACGAAATTATTGCATGGGCAAACGTCTTCCACATCTACACTAACGAAATGCGTCGTTGGACAAACGATTCGAACGTTTAGTTAATAAATAATCGAACTTATACGTGGTCGCGTTTTCGGAACTCTTCATTTTCGCGGTTTTTATTTTTTATTTCGATTCTGAAGGGTGGGCATACGAATTTATTGGGTGGGCAAACGTCTTCTACATCTAGACTAAAGGACTGCATCGTTGAAAGATCGATTTTGATAATATTTTCGGAAAAAATCGCACTTATACGTGGTCGCGTCTTCGGAACTCTTCATTTCCGCGGTTTTTATTTTTTATTTCGATTCTGGAGGGTGGGCATACGAAATTATTGGGTGGGCAAACCTCTTCTACATCTAGACTAAAGGACTGCATCGTTGAAAGATCGATTTTGATAATATTTTCGGAAAAAATCGAACTTATACGTGGTCGCGTCTTCGGAACTCTTCATTTTCGCGGTTTTTATTTTTTAATTCGATTCTGGAGGGTGGGCATACGAAATTATTGGGTGGGCAAATCTCTTCTACATCTAGACTAACGGACTGCATCGTTGAATGATCGATTTTGATAATATTTTCGAAAAAAATCGAACTTATACGTGGTCGCGTCTTCGGAACTCTTCATTTCCGCGGTTTTTATTTTTTATTTCGATTCTGGAGGGTGGGCATACGAAATTATTGGGTGGGCAAACCTCTTCTACATCTAGACTAAAGGACTGCATCGTTGAAAGATCGATTTTGATATAATATTCGGAAAAAATCGAACTTATACGTGGTCGCGTCATCGGAACTCTTCATTTCCGCGGTTTTTATTTTTTATTTCGATTCTGGAGGGTGGGCATACGAAATTATTGGGTGGGCAAATCTCTTCTACATCTAGACTAAAGGACTGCATCGTTGAAAGATCGATTTTGATAATATTTTCGGAAAAAATCGAACTTATACGTGGTCGCGTCTTCAGAACTCTTCATTTTCGCGGTTTTTATTTTTTTATTCGATTCTGAAGGGTGGGCATACGAAATTATTGCATGGGCAAACGTCTTCCACATCTACACTAACGAAATGCGTCGTTGGACAAACGATTCGAACGTTTAGTTAATAAATAATCGAACTTATACGTGGTCGCGTTTTCGGAACTCTTCATTTTCGCGGTTTTTATTTTTTATTTCGATTCTGAAGGGTGGGCATACGAAATTATTGGGTGGGCAAACGTCTTCTACATCTAGACTAAAGGACTGCATCGTTGAAAGATCGATTTTGATAATATTTTCGGAAAAAATCGCACTTATACGTGGTCGCGTCTTCGGAACTCTTCATTTTCGCGGTTTTTATTTTTTAATTCGATTCTGGAGGGTGTGCATACGAAATTATTGGGTGGGCAAATCTCTTCTACATCTAGACTAACGGACTGCATCGTTGAAAGATCGATTTTGATAATATTTTCGAAAAAAATCAAACTTATACGTGGTCGCGTCTTCGGAACTCTTCATTTTCGCGGTTTTTATTTTTTAATTCGATTCTGGAGGGTGGGCATACGAAATTATTGGGTGGGCAAATCTCTTCTACATCTAGACTAACGGACTGCATCGTTGAAAGATCGATTTTGATAATATTTTCGAAAAAAATCGAACTTATACGTGGTCGCGTCTTCGGAACTCTTCATTTTCGCGGTTTTTATTTTTTATTTCGATTCTGAAGGGTGGGCATACGAAATTATTGGGTGGGCAAACGTCTTCTACATCTAGACTAAAGGACTGCATCGTTGAAAGATCGATTTTGATAATATTTTCGAAAAAAATCGAACTTATACGTGGTCGCGTCTTCGGAACTCTTCATTTCCGCGGTTTTTATTTTTTATTTCGATTCTGGAGGGTGGGCATACGAAATTATTGGGTGGGCAAACCTCTTCTACATCTAGACTAAAGGACTGCATCGTTGAAAGATCGATTTTGATAATATTTTCGGAAAAAATCGAACTTATACGTGGTCGCGTCTTCGGAACTCTTCATTTTCGCGGTTTTTATTTTTTAATTCGATTCTGGAGGGTGGGCATACGAAATTATTGGGTGGGCAAATCTCTTCTACATCTAGACTAACCGACTGCATCGTTGAATGATCGATTTTGATAATATTTTCGGAAAAAATCGAACTTATACGTGGTCGCGTCATCGGAACTCTTCATTTCCGCGGTTTTTATTTTTTATTTCGATTCTGGAGGGTGGGCATACGAAATTATTGGGTGGGCAAATCTCTTCTACATCTAGACTAAAGGACTGCATCGTTGAAAGATCGATTTTGATAATATTTTCGAAAAAAATCGAACTTATACGTGGTCGCGTCATCGGAACTCTTCATTTCCGCGGTTTTTATTTTTGATTTCGATTCTGGAGGGTGGGCATACGAAATTATTGGGTGGGCAAACCTCTTCTACATCTAGACTAAAGGACTGCATCGTTGAAAGATCGATTTTGATAATATTTTCGGAAAAAATCGAACTTATACGTGGTCGCGTCTTCGGAACTCTTCATTTTCGCGGTTTTTATTTTTTAATTCGATTCTGGAGGGTGGGCATACGAAATTATTGGGTGGGCAAATCTCTTCTACATCTAGACTAACGGACTGCATCGTTGAAAGATCGATTTTGATAATATTTTCGAAAAAAATCAAACTTATACGTGGTCGCGTCTTCGGAACTCTTCATTTTCGCGGTTTTTATTTTTTAATTCGATTCTGGAGGGTGGGCATACGAAATTATTGGGTGGGCAAATCTCTTCTACATCTAGACTAACGGACTGCATCGTTGAAAGATCGATTTTGATAATATTTTCGAAAAAAATCGAACTTATACGTGGTCGCGTCTTCGGAACTCTTCATTTTCGCGGTTTTTATTTTTTATTTCGATTCTGAAGGGTGGGCATACGAAATTATTGGGTGGGCAAACGTCTTCTACATCTAGACTAAAGGACTGCATCGTTGAAAGATCGATTTTGATAATATTTTCGAAAAAAATCGAACTTATACGTGGTCGCGTCTTCGGAACTCTTCATTTCCGCGGTTTTTATTTTTTATTTCGATTCTGGAGGGTGGGCATACGAAATTATTGGGTGGGCAAACCTCTTCTACATCTAGACTAAAGGACTGCATCGTTGAAAGATCGATTTTGATAATATTTTCGGAAAAAATCGAACTTATACGTGGTCGCGTCTTCGGAACTCTTCATTTTCGCGGTTTTTATTTTTTAATTCGATTCTGGAGGGTGGGCATACGAAATTATTGGGTGGGCAAATCTCTTCTACATCTAGACTAACCGACTGCATCGTTGAATGATCGATTTTGATAATATTTTCGGAAAAAATCGAACTTATACGTGGTCGCGTCATCGGAACTCTTCATTTCCGCGGTTTTTATTTTTTATTTCGATTCTGGAGGGTGGGCATACGAAATTATTGGGTGGGCAAATCTCTTCTACATCTAGACTAAAGGACTGCATCGTTGAAAGATCGATTTTGATAATATTTTCGAAAAAAATCGAACTTATACGTGGTCGCGTCATCGGAACTCTTCATTTCCGCGGTTTTTATTTTTGATTTCGATTCTGGAGGGTGGGCATACGAAATTATTGGGTGGGCAAACCTCTTCTACATCTAGACTAAAGGACTGCATCGTTGAAAGATCGATTTTGATAATATTTTCGGAAAAAATCGAACTTATACGTGGTCGCGTCTTCGGAACTCTTCATTTTCGCGGTTTTTATTTTTTAATTCGATTCTGGAGGGTGGGCATACGAAATTATTGGGTGGGCAAATCTCTTCTACATCTAGACTAACGGACTGCATCGTTGAATGATCGATTTTGATAATATTTTCGGAAAAAATCGAACTTATACGTGGTCGCGTCATCGGAACTCTTCATTTCCGCGGTTTTTATTTTTTATTTCGATTCTGGAGGGTGGGCATACGAAATTATTGGGTGGGCAAATCTCTTCTACATCTAGACTAAAGGACTGCATCGTTGAAAGATCGATTTTGATAATATTTTCGGAAAAAATCGAACTTATACGTGGTCGCGTCTTCAGAACTCTTCATTTTCGCGGTTTTTATTTTTTTATTCGATTCTGAAGGGTGGGCATACGAAATTATTGCATGGGCAAACGTCTTCCACATCTACACTAACGAAATGCGTCGTTGGACAAACGATTCGAACGTTTAGTTAATAAATAATCGAACTTATACGTGGTCGCGTTTTCGGAACTCTTCATTTTCGCGGTTTTTATTTTTTATTTCGATTCTGAAGGGTGGGCATACGAAATTATTGGGTGGGCAAACGTCTTCTACATCTAGACTAAAGGACTGCATCGTTGAAAGATCGATTTTGATAATATTTTCGGAAAAAATCGCACTTATACGTGGTCGCGTCTTCGGAACTCTTCATTTTCGCGGTTTTTATTTTTTAATTCGATTCTGGAGGGTGTGCATACGAAATTATTGGGTGGGCAAATCTCTTCTACATCTAGACTAACGGACTGCATCGTTGAAAGATCGATTTTGATAATATTTTCGAAAAAAATCGAACTTATACGTGGTCGCGTCTTCGGAACTCTTCATTTTCGCGGTTTTTATTTTTTAATTCGATTCTGGAGGGTGTCCATACGAAATTATTGGGTGGGCAAATCTCTTCTACATCTAGACTAACGGACTGCATCGTTGAAAGATCGATTTTGATAATATTTTCGAAAAAAATCGAACTTATACGTGGTCGCGCCTTCGGAACTCTTCATTTTCGCGGTTTTTATTTTTTAATTCGATTCTGGAGGGTGGGCATACGAAATTATTGGGTGGGCAAATCTCTTCTACATCTAGACTAAAGGACTGCATCGTTGAAAGATCGATTTTGATAATATTTTCGGAAAAAATCGAACTTATACGTGGTCGCGTCATCGGAACTCTTCATTTCTGCGGTTTTTATTTTTTATTTCGATTCTGGAGGGTGGGCATACGAAATTATTGAGTGGGCAAATCTCTTCTACATCTAGACTAAAGGACTGCATCGTTGAAAGATCGATTTTGATAATATTTTCGGAAAAAATCGAACTTATACGTGGTCGCGTCTTCAGAACTCTTCATTTTCGCGGTTTTTATTTTTTTATTCGATTCTGAAGGGTGGGCATACGAAATTATTGCATGGGCAAACGTCTTCCACATCTACACTAACGAAATGCGTCGTTGGACAAACGATTCGAACGTTTAGTTAATAAATAATCGAACTTATACGTGGTCGCGTTTTCGGAACTCTTCATTTTCGCGGTTTTTATTTTTTATTTCGATTCTGAAGGGTGGGCATACGAAATTATTGGGTGGGCAAACGTCTTCTACATCTAGACTAAAGGACTGCATCGTTGAAAGATCGATTTTGATAATATTTTCGGAAAAAATCGCACTTATACGTGGTCGCGTCTTCGGAACTCTTCATTTTCGCGGTTTTTATTTTTTAATTCGATTCTGGAGGGTGTGCATACGAAATTATTGGGTGGGCAAATCTCTTCTACATCTAGACTAACGGACTGCATCGTTGAAAGATCGATTTTGATAATATTTTCGAAAAAAATCAAACTTATACGTGGTCGCGTCTTCGGAACTCTTCATTTTCGCGGTTTTTATTTTTTAATTCGATTCTGGAGGGTGGGCATACGAAATTATTGGGTGGGCAAATCTCTTCTACATCTAGACTAACGGACTGCATCGTTGAAAGATCGATTTTGATAATATTTTCGAAAAAAATCGAACTTATACGTGGTCGCGTCTTCAGAACTCTTCATTTTCGCGGTTTTTATTTTTTATTTCGATTCTGAAGGGTGGGCATACGAAATTATTGGGTGGGCAAACGTCTTCTACATCTAGACTAAAGGACTGCATCGTTGAAAGATCGATTTTGATAATATTTTCGAAAAAAATCGAACTTATACGTGGTCGCGTCTTCGGAACTCTTCATTTCCGCGGTTTTTATTTTTTATTTCGATTCTGGAGGGTGGGCATACGAAATTATTGGGTGGGCAAACCTCTTCTACATCTAGACTAAAGGACTGCATCGTTGAAAGATCGATTTTGATAATATTTTCGAAAAAAATCGAACTTATACGTGGTCGCGTCTTCGGAACTCTTCATTTCCGCGGTTTTTATTTTTTATTTCGATTCTGGAGGGTGGGCATACGAAATTATTGGGTGGGCAAACCTCTTCTACATCTAGACTAAAGGACTGCATCGTTGAAAGATCGATTTTGATAATATTTTCGGAAAAAATCGAACTTATACGTGGTCGCGTCTTCGGAACTCTTCATTTTCGCGGTTTTTATTTTTTAATTCGATTCTGGAGGGTGGGCATACGAAATTATTGGGTGGGCAAATCTCTTCTACATCTAGACTAACGGACTGCATCGTTGAATGATCGATTTTGATAATATTTTCGGAAAAAATCGAACTTATACGTGGTCGCGTCATCGGAACTCTTCATTTCCGCGGTTTTTATTTTTTATTTCGATTCTGGAGGGTGGGCATACGAAATTATTGGGTGGGCAAATCTCTTCTACATCTAGACTAAAGGACTGCATCGTTGAAAGATCGATTTTGATAATATTTTCGGAAAAAATCGAACTTATACGTGGTCGCGTCTTCAGAACTCTTCATTTTCGCGGTTTTTATTTTTTTATTCGATTCTGAAGGGTGGGCATACGAAATTATTGCATGGGCAAACGTCTTCCACATCTACACTAACGAAATGCGTCGTTGGACAAACGATTCGAACGTTTAGTTAATAAATAATCGAACTTATACGTGGTCGCGTTTTCGGAACTCTTCATTTTCGCGGTTTTTATTTTTTATTTCGATTCTGAAGGGTGGGCATACGAATTTATTGGGTGGGCAAACGTCTTCTACATCTAGACTAAAGGACTGCATCGTTGAAAGATCGATTTTGATAATATTTTCGGAAAAAATCGCACTTATACGTGGTCGCGTCTTCGGAACTCTTCATTTCCGCGGTTTTTATTTTTTATTTCGATTCTGGAGGGTGGGCATACGAAATTATTGGGTGGGCAAACCTCTTCTACATCTAGACTAAAGGACTGCATCGTTGAAAGATCGATTTTGATAATATTTTCGGAAAAAATCGAACTTATACGTGGTCGCGTCTTCGGAACTCTTCATTTTCGCGGTTTTTATTTTTTAATTCGATTCTGGAGGGTGGGCATACGAAATTATTGGGTGGGCAAATCTCTTCTACATCTAGACTAACGGACTGCATCGTTGAATGATCGATTTTGATAATATTTTCGGAAAAAATCGAACTTATACGTGGTCGCGTCATCGGAACTCTTCATTTCCGCGGTTTTTATTTTTTATTTCGATTCTGGAGGGTGGGCATACGAAATTATTGGGTGGGCAAATCTCTTCTACATCTAGACTAAAGGACTGCATCGTTGAAAGATCGATTTTGATAATATTTTCGAAAAAAATCGAACTTATACGTGGTCGCGTCTTCGGAACTCTTCATTTCCGCGGTTTTTATTTTTTATTTCGATTCTGGAGGGTGGGCATACGAAATTATTGGGTGGGCAAACCTCTTCTACATCTAGACTAAAGGACTGCATCGTTGAAAGATCGATTTTGATAATATTTTCGGAAAAAATCGAACTTATACGTGGTCGCGTCTTCGGAACTCTTCATTTTCGCGGTTTTTATTTTTTAATTCGATTCTGGAGGGTGGGCATACGAAATTATTGGGTGGGCAAATCTCTTCTACATCTAGACTAACGGACTGCATCGTTGAATGATCGATTTTGATAATATTTTCGGAAAAAATCGAACTTATACGTGGTCGCGTCATCGGAACTCTTCATTTCCGCGGTTTTTATTTTTTATTTCGATTCTGGAGGGTGGGCATACGAAATTATTGGGTGGGCAAATCTCTTCTACATCTAGACTAAAGGACTGCATCGTTGAAAGATCGATTTTGATAATATTTTCGGAAAAAATCGAACTTATACGTGGTCGCGTCTTCAGAACTCTTCATTTTCGCGGTTTTTATTTTTTTATTCGATTCTGAAGGGTGGGCATACGAAATTATTGCATGGGCAAACGTCTTCCACATCTACACTAACGAAATGCGTCGTTGGACAAACGATTCGAACGTTTAGTTAATAAATAATCGAACTTATACGTGGTCGCGTTTTCGGAACTCTTCATTTTCGCGGTTTTTATTTTTTATTTCGATTCTGAAGGGTGGGCATACGAATTTATTGGGTGGGCAAACGTCTTCTACATCTAGACTAAAGGACTGCATCGTTGAATGATCGATTTTGATAATATTTTCGGAAAAAATCGCACTTATACGTGGTCGCGTCTTCGGAACTCTTCATTTCCGCGGTTTTTATTTTTTATTTCGATTCTGGAGGGTGGGCATACGAAATTATTGGGTGGGCAAACCTCTTCTACATCTAGACTAAAGGACTGCATCGTTGAAAGATCGATTTTGATAATATTTTCGGAAAAAATCGAACTTATACGTGGTCGCGTCTTCGGAACTCTTCATTTTCGCGGTTTTTATTTTTTAATTCGATTCTGGAGGGTGGGCATACGAAATTATTGGGTGGGCAAATCTCTTCTACATCTAGACTAACGGACTGCATCGTTGAAAGATCGATTTTGATAATATTTTCGGAAAAAATCGAACTTATACGTGGTCGCGTCTTCAGAACTCTTCATTTTCGCGGTTTTTATTTTTTATTTCGATTCTGAAGGGTGGGCATACGAATTTATTGGGTGGGCAAACGTCTTCTACATCTAGACTAAAGGACTGCATCGTTGAATGATCGATTTTGATAATATTTTCGGAAAAAATCGAACTTATACGTGGTCGCGTCATCGGAACTCTTCATTTCCGCGGTTTTTATTTTTTATTTCGATTCTGGAGGGTGGGCATACGAAATTATTGGGTGGGCAAATCTCTTCTACATCTAGACTAAAGGACTGCATCGTTGAAAGATCGATTATGATAATATTTTCGGAAAAAATCGAACTTATACGTGGTCGCGTCTTCAGAACTCTTCATTTTCGCGGTTTTTATTTTTTTATTCGATTCTGAAGGGTGGGCATACGAAATTATTGCATGGGCAAACGTCTTCCACATCTACACTAACGAAATGCGTCGTTGGACAACCGATTCGAACGTTTAGTTAATAAATAATCGAACTTATACGTGGTCGCGTTTTCGGAACTCTTCATTTTCGCGGTTTTTATTTTTTATTTCGATTCTGAAGGGTGGGCATACGAAATTATTGGGTGGGCAAACGTCTTCTACATCTAGACTAAAGGACTGCATCGTTGAAAGATCGATTTTGATAATATTTTCGGAAAAAATCGCACTTATACGTGGTCGCGTCTTCGGAACTCTTCATTTTCGCGGTTTTTATTTTTTAATTCGATTCTGGAGGGTGTGCATACGAAATTATTGGGTGGTCAAATCTCTTCTACATCTAGACTAACGGACTGCATCGTTGAAAGATCGATTTTGATAATATTTTCGAAAAAAATCGAACTTATACGTGGTCGCGTCTTCGGAACTCTTCATTTTCGCGGTTTTTATTTTTTAATTCGATTCTGGAGGGTGGGCATACGAAATTATTGGGTGGGCAAATCTCTTCTACATCTAGACTAACGGACTGCATCGTTGAATGATCGATTTTGATAATATTTTCGGAAAAAATCGAACTTATACGTGGTCGCGTCATCGGAACTCTTCATTTCCGCGGTTTTTATTTTTTATTTCGATTCTGGAGGGTGGGCATACGAAATTATTGGGTGGGCAAATCTCTTCTACATCTAGACTAAAGGACTGCATCGTTGAAAGATCGATTTTGATAATATTTTCGGAAAAAATCGAACTTATACGTGGTCGCGTCTTCAGAACTCTTCATTTTCGCGGTTTTTATTTTTTTATTCGATTCTGAAGGGTGGGCATACGAAATTATTGCATGGGCAAACGTCTTCCACATCTACACTAACGAAATGCGTCGTTGGACAAACGATTCGAACGTTTAGTTAATAAATAATCGAACTTATACGTGGTCGCGTTTTCGGAACTCTTCATTTTCGCGGTTTTTATTTTTTATTTCGATTCTGAAGGGTGGGCATACGAAATTATTGGGTGGGCAAACGTCTTCTACATCTAGACTAAAGGACTGCATCGTTGAAAGATCGATTTTGATAATATTTTCGGAAAAAATCGCACTTATACGTGGTCGCGTCTTCGGAACTCTTCATTTTCGCGGTTTTTATTTTTTAATTCGATTCTGGAGGGTGGGCATACGAAATTATTGGGTGGGCAAATCTCTTCTACATCTAGACTAACGGACTGCATCGTTGAATGATCGATTTTGATAATATTTTCGGAAAAAATCGAACTTATACGTGGTCGCGTCATCGGAACTCTTCATTTCCGCGGTTTTTATTTTTTATTTCGATTCTGGAGGGTGGGCATACGAAATTATTGGGTGGGCAAATCTCTTCTACATCTAGACTAAAGGACTGCATCGTTGAAAGATCGATTTTGATAATATTTTCGGAAAAAATCGCACTTATACGTGGTCGCGTCTTCGGAACTCTTCATTTTCGCGGTTTTTATTTTTTAATTCGATTCTGGAGGGTGTGCATACGAAATTATTGGGTGGTCAAATCTCTTCTACATCTAGACTAACGGACTGCATCGTTGAAAGATCGATTTTGATAATATTTTCGAAAAAAATCGAACTTATACGTGGTCGCGTCTTCGGAACTCTTCATTTTCGCGGTTTTTATTTTTTAATTCGATTCTGGAGGGTGGGCATACGAAATTATTGGGTGGGCAAATCTCTTCTACATCTAGACTAACGGACTGCATCGTTGAATGATCGATTTTGATAATATTTTCGAAAAAAATCGAACTTATACGTGGTCGCGTCATCGGAACTCTTCATTTCCGCGGTTTTTATTTTTTATTTCGATTCTGGAGGGTGGGCATACGAAATTATTGGGTGGGCAAACCTCTTCTACATCTAGACTAAAGGACTGCATCGTTGAAAGATCGATTTTGATAATATTTTCGAAAAAAATCGAACTTATACGTGGTCGCGTCTTCGGAACTCTTCATTTCCGCGGTTTTTATTTTTTATTTCGATTCTGGAGGGTGGGCATACGAAATTATTGGGTGGGCAAACCTCTTCTACATCTAGACTAAAGGACTGCATCGTTGAAAGATCGATTTTGATAATATTTTCGGAAAAAATCGAACTTATACGTGGTCGCGTCTTCGGAACTCTTCATTTTCGCGGTTTTTATTTTTTAATTCGATTCTGGAGGGTGGGCATACGAAATTATTGGGTGGGCAAATCTCTTCTACATCTAGACTAACGGACTGCATCGTTGAATGATCGATTTTGATAATATTTTCGGAAAAAATCGAACTTATACGTGGTCGCGTCATCGGAACTCTCCATTTCCGCGGTTTTTATTTTTTATTTCGATTCTGGAGGGTGGGCATACGAAATTATTGGGTGGGCAAATCTCTTCTACATCTAGACTAAAGGACTGCATCGTTGAAAGATCGATTTTGATAATATTTTCGGAAAAAATCGAACTTATACGTGGTCGCGTCTTCAGAACTCTTCATTTTCGCGGTTTTTATTTTTTTATTCGATTCTGAAGGGTGGGCATACGAAATTATTGCATGGGCAAACGTCTTCCACATCTACACTAACGAAATGCGTCGTTGGACAAACGATTCGAACGTTTAGTTAATAAATAATCGAACTTATACGTGGTCGCGTTTTCGGAACTCTTCATTTTCGCGGTTTTTATTTTTTATTTCGATTCTGAAGGGTGGGCATACGAATTTATTGGGTGGGCAAACGTCTTCTACATCTAGACTAAAGGACTGCATCGTTGAAAGATCGATTTTGATAATATTTTCGGAAAAAATCGCACTTATACGTGGTCGCGTCTTCGGAACTCTTCATTTCCGCGGTTTTTATTTTTTATTTCGATTCTGGAGGGTGGGCATACGAAATTATTGGGTGGGCAAACCTCTTCTACATCTAGACTAAAGGACTGCATCGTTGAAAGATCGATTTTGATAATATTTTCGGAAAAAATCGAACTTATACGTGGTCGCGTCTTCGGAACTCTTCATTTTCGCGGTTTTTATTTTTTAATTCGATTCTGGAGGGTGGGCATACGAAATTATTGGGTGGGCAAATCTCTTCTACATCTAGACTAACGGACTGCATCGTTGAATGATCGATTTTGATAATATTTTCGGAAAAAATCGAACTTATACGTGGTCGCGTCATCGGAACTCTTCATTTCCGCGGTTTTTATTTTTTATTTCGATTCTGGAGGGTGGGCATACGAAATTATTGGGTGGGCAAATCTCTTCTACATCTAGACTAAAGGACTGCATCGTTGAAAGATCGATTTTGATAATATTTTCGAAAAAAATCGAACTTATACGTGGTCGCGTCTTCGGAACTCTTCATTTCCGCGGTTTTTATTTTTTATTTCGATTCTGGAGGGTGGGCATACGAAATTATTGGGTGGGCAAACCTCTTCTACATCTAGACTAAAGGACTGCATCGTTGAAAGATCGATTTTGATAATATTTTCGGAAAAAATCGAACTTATACGTGGTCGCGTCTTCGGAACTCTTCATTTTCGCGGTTTTTATTTTTTAATTCGATTCTGGAGGGTGGGCATACGAAATTATTGGGTGGGCAAATCTCTTCTACATCTAGACTAACGGACTGCATCGTTGAATGATCGATTTTGATAATATTTTCGGAAAAAATCGAACTTATACGTGGTCGCGTCATCGGAACTCTTCATTTCCGCGGTTTTTATTTTTTATTTCGATTCTGGAGGGTGGGCATACGAAATTATTGGGTGGGCAAATCTCTTCTACATCTAGACTAAAGGACTGCATCGTTGAAAGATCGATTTTGATAATATTTTCGGAAAAAATCGAACTTATACGTGGTCGCGTCTTCAGAACTCTTCATTTTCGCGGTTTTTATTTTTTTATTCGATTCTGAAGGGTGGGCATACGAAATTATTGCATGGGCAAACGTCTTCCACATCTACACTAACGAAATGCGTCGTTGGACAAACGATTCGAACGTTTAATTAATAAATAATCGAACTTATACGTGGTCGCGTTTTCGGAACTCTTCATTTTCGTGGTTTTTATTTTTTATTTCGATTCTGAAGGGTGGGCATACGAAATTATTGGGTGGGCAAACGTCTTCTACATCTAGACTAAAGGACTGCATCGTTGAAAGATCGATTTTGATAATATTTTCGGAAAAAATCGAACTTATACGTGGTCGCGTCTTCGGAACTCTTCATTTTCGCGGTTTTTTTTTTTTATTTCGATTCTGGAGGGTGGGCATACGAAATTATTGGGTGGGCAAATCTCTTCTACATCTAGACTAAAGGACTGCATCGTTGAAAGATCGATTTTGATAATATTTTCGGAAAAATTCGAACTTATACGTGGTCGCGTCTTCAGAACTCTTCATTTTCGCGGTTTTTATTTTTTTATTCGATTCTGAAGGGTGGGCATACGAAATTATTGCATGGGCAAACGTCTTCCACATCTACACTAACGAAATGCGTCGTTGGACAAACGATTCGAACGTTTAGTTAATAAATAATCGAACTTATACGTGGTCGCGTTTTCGGAACTCTTCATTTTCGCGGTTTTTATTTTTTATTTCGATTCTGAAGGGTGGGCATACGAAATTATTGGGTGGGCAAACGTCTTCTACATCTAGACTAAAGGACTGCATCGTTGAAAGATCGATTTTGATAATATTTTCGGAAAAAATCGCACTTATACGTGGTCGCGTCTTCGGAACTCTTCATTTTCGCGGTTTTTATTTTTTAATTCGATTCTGGAGGGTGTGCATACGAAATTATTGGGTGGGCAAATCTCTTCTACATCTAGACTAACGGACTGCATCGTTGAAAGATCGATTTTGATAATATTTTCGAAAAAAATCGAACTTATACGTGGTCGCGTCTTCGGAACTCTTCATTTTCGTGGTTTTTATTTTTTATTTCGATTCTGAAGGGTGGGCATACGAAATTATTGGGTGGGCAAACGTCTATTACATCTAGACTAAAGGACTGCATCGTTGAACTATCGATTTTGATAATATTTTCGAAAAAAATCGAACTTATACGTGGTCGCGTCTTCGGAACACTTCATTTTCGCGGTTTTTATTTTTTATTTCGATTCTGGAGGGTGGGCATACGAAATTATTGGGTGGGCAAACCTCTTCTACATCTAGACTAAAGGACTGCATCGTTGAAAGATCGATTTTGATAATATTTTCGGAAAAAATCGAACTTATACGTGGTCGCGTCTTCGGAACTCTTCATTTTCGCGGTTTTTATTTTTTAATTCGATTCTGGTGGGTGGGCAAATCTCTTCTACATCTAGACTAACGGACTGCATCGTTGAAAGATCGATTTTGATAATATTTTCGGAAAAAATCGAACTTATACGTGGTCGCGTCTTCGGAACTCTTCATTTTCGCGGTTTTTATTTTTTATTTCGATTCTGAAGGGTGGGCATATGAAATTAATGGGTGGGCAAACGTCTTCCACATCTACACTAACGGACTGCATCGTTGAAAGATCGATTTTGATAATATTTTCGAAAAAAATCGAACTTATACGTGGTCGCGTCATCGGAACTCTTCATTTCCGCGGTTTTTATTTTTTATTTCGATTCTGGAGGGTGGGCATACGAAATTATTGGGTGGGCAAACCTCTTCTACATCTAGACTAAAGGACTGCATCGTTGAAAGATCGATTTTGATAATATTTTCGGAAAAAATCGAACTTATACGTGGTCGCGTCTTCGGAACTCTTCATTTTCGCGGTTTTTATTTTTTAATTCGATTCTGGAGGGTGGGCATACGAAATTATTGGGTGGGCAAATCTCTTCTACATCTAGACTAACGGACTGCATCGTTGAATGATCGATTTTGATAATATTTTCGGAAAAAATCGAACTTATACGTGGTCGCGTCATCGGAACTCTTCATTTCCGCGGTTTTTATTTTTTATTTCGATTCTGGATGGTGGGCATACGAAATTATTGGGTGGGCAAACCTCTTCTACATCTAGACTAAAGGACTGCATCGTTGAAAGATCGATTTTGATAATATTTTCGGAAAAAATCGAACTTATACGTGGTCGCGTCTTCGGAACTCTTCATTTTCGCGGTTTTTATTTTTTAATTCGATTCTGGCGGGTGGGCAAATCTCTTCTACATCTAGACTAACGGACTGCATCGTTGAAAGATCGATTTTGATAATATTTTCGGAAAAAATCGAACTTATACGTGGTCGCGTCTTCGGAACTATTCATTTTCGCGGTTTTTATTTTTTATTACGATTCTGTCGGGTGGGCATACGAAATTATTGGGTGGGCAAACGTCTTCTACATCTAGACTAAAGGACTGCATCGTTGAAAGATCGATTTTGATAATATTTTCGGAAAAAATCGAACTTATGCGTGGTCGCGTCTTCGGAACTCTTCATTTTCGCGGTTTTTATTTTTTAATTCGATTCTGGAGGGTGGGCATACGAAATTATTGGGTGGGCAAATCTCTCCTACATCTAGACTAACGGACTGCATCGTTGAATGATCGATTTTGATAAAATTTTCGGAAAAAATCGAACTTATACGTGGTCGCGTCTTCGGAACTCTTCATTTTCGCGGTTTTTATTTTTTATTTCGATTCTGAAGGGTGGGCATACGAAATTATTGGGTGGACAAACGTCTTCTACATCTAGACTAAAGGACTGCATCGTTGAAAGATCGATTTTGATAATATTTTCGGAAAAAATCGAACTTATACGTGGTCGCGTCTTCGGAACTCTTCATTTTCGCGGTTTTTATTGTTTATTTCGATTCTGGAGGGTGGGCATACGAAATTATTGGGTGGGCAAATCTCTTCTACATCTAGACTAACGGACTGCATCGTTGAATGATCGATTTTGATAATATTTTCGAAAAAAATCGAACTTATACGTGGTCGCGTCTTCGGAACTCTTCATTTTCGCGGTTTTTATTTTTTAATTCGATTCTGGAGGGTGGGCATACGAAATTATTGGGAGGGCAAATCTCTTCTACATCTAGACTAAAGGACTGCATCGTTGAAAGATCGATTTTGATAATATTTTCGGAAAAAATCGAACTTATACGTGGTCGCGTCATCGGAACTCTTCATTTCTGCGGTTTTTATTTTTTATTTCGATTCTGGAGGGTGGGCATACGAAATTATTGAGTGGGCAAATCTCTTCTACATCTAGACTAAAGGACTGCATCGTTGAAAGATCGATTTTGATAATATTTTCGGAAAAAATCGAACTTATACGTGGTCGCGTCTTCAGAACTCTTCATTTTCGCGGTTTTTATTTTTTTATTCGATTCTGAAGGGTGGGCATACGAAATTATTGCATGGGCAAACGTCTTCCACATCTACACTAACGAAATGCGTCGTTGGACAAACGATTCGAACGTTTAATTAATAAATAATCGAACTTATACGTGGTCGCGTTTTCGGAACTCTTCATTTTCGTGGTTTTTATTTTTTATTTCGATTCTGAAGGGTGGGCATACGAAATTATTGGGTGGGCAAACGTCTTCTACATCTAGACTAAAGGACTGCATCGTTGAAAGATCGATTTTGATAATATTTTCGGAAAAAATCGAACTTATACGTGGTCGCGTCTTCGGAACTCTTCATTTTCGCGGTTTTTTTTTTTTATTTCGATTCTGGAGGGTGGGCATACGAAATTATTGGGTGGGCAAATCTCTTCTACATCTAGACTAAAGGACTGCATCGTTGAAAGATCGATTTTGATAATATTTTCGGAAAAATTCGAACTTATACGTGGTCGCGTCTTCAGAACTCTTCATTTTCGCGGTTTTTATTTTTTTATTCGATTCTGAAGGGTGGGCATACGAAATTATTGCATGGGCAAACGTCTTCCACATCTACACTAACGAAATGCGTCGTTGGACAAACGATTCGAACGTTTAGTTAATAAATAATCGAACTTATACGTGGTCGCGTTTTCGGAACTCTTCATTTTCGCGGTTTTTATTTTTTATTTCGATTCTGAAGGGTGGGCATACGAAATTATTGGGTGGGCAAACGTCTTCTACATCTAGACTAAAGGACTGCATCGTTGAAAGATCGATTTTGATAATATTTTCGGAAAAAATCGCACTTATACGTGGTCGCGTCTTCGGAACTCTTCATTTTCGCGGTTTTTATTTTTTAATTCGATTCTGGAGGGTGTGCATACGAAATTATTGGGTGGGCAAATCTCTTCTACATCTAGACTAACGGACTGCATCGTTGAAAGATCGATTTTGATAATATTTTCGAAAAAAATCGAACTTATACGTGGTCGCGTCTTCGGAACTCTTCATTTTCGCGGTTTTTATTTTTTATTTCGATTCTGAAGGGTGGGCATACGAAATTATTGGGTGGGCAAACGTCTTCTACATCTAGACTAAAGGACTGCATCGTTGAATGATCGATTTTGATAATATTTTCGGAAAAAATCGAACTTATACGTGGTCGCGTCTTCGGAACTCTTCATTTTCGCGGTTTTTATTTTTTATTTCGATTCTGGAGGGTGGGCATACGAAATTATTGGGTGGGCAAACCTCTTCTACATCTAGACTAAAGGACTGCATCGTTGAAAGATCGATTTTGATAATATTTTCGGAAAAAATCGAACTTATACGTGGTCGCGTCTTCGGAACTCTTCATTTTCGCGGTTTTTATTTTTTAATTCGATTCTGGTGGGTGGGCAAATCTCTTCTACATCTAGACTAACGGACTGCATCGTTGAAAGATCGATTTTGATAATATTTTCGGAAAAAATCGAACTTATACGTGGTCGCGTCTTCGGAACTCTTCATTTTCGCGGTTTTTATTTTTTATTTCGATTCTGAAGGGTGGGCATATGAAATTAATGGGTGGGCAAACGTCTTCCACATCTACACTAACGGACTGCATCGTTGAAAGATCGATTTTGATAATATTTTCGAAAAAAATCGAACTTATACGTGGTCGCGTCATCGGAACTCTTCATTTCCGCGGTTTTTATTTTTTATTTCGATTCTGGAGGGTGGGCATACGAAATTATTGGGTGGGCAAACCTCTTCTACATCTAGACTAAAGGACTGCATCGTTGAAAGATCGATTTTGATAATATTTTCGGAAAAAATCGAACTTATACGTGGTCGCGTCTTCGGAACTCTTCATTTTCGCGGTTTTTATTTTTTAATTCGATTCTGGAGGGTGGGCATACGAAATTATTGGGTGGGCAAATCTCTTCTACATCTAGACTAACGGACTGCATCGTTGAATGATCGATTTTGATAATATTTTCGGAAAAAATCGAACTTATACGTGGTCGCGTCATCGGAACTCTTCATTTCCGCGGTTTTTATTTTTTATTTCGATTCTGGATGGTGGGCATACGAAATTATTGGGTGGGCAAACCTCTTCTACATCTAGACTAAAGGACTGCATCGTTGAAAGATCGATTTTGATAATATTTTCGGAAAAAATCGAACTTATACGTGGTCGCGTCTTCGGAACTCTTCATTTTCGCGGTTTTTATTTTTTAATTCGATTCTGGCGGGTGGGCAAATCTCTTCTACATCTAGACTAACGGACTGCATCGTTGAAAGATCGATTTTGATAATATTTTCGGAAAAAATCGAACTTATACGTGGTCGCGTCTTCGGAACTATTCATTTTCGCGGTTTTTATTTTTTATTACGATTCTGTCGGGTGGGCATACGAAATTATTGGGTGGGCAAACGTCTTCTACATCTAGACTAAAGGACTGCATCGTTGAAAGATCGATTTTGATAATATTTTCGGAAAAAATCGAACTTATGCGTGGTCGCGTCTTCGGAACTCTTCATTTTCGCGGTTTTTATTTTTTAATTCGATTCTGGAGGGTGGGCATACGAAATTATTGGGTGGGCAAATCTCTTCTACATCTAGACTAACGGACTGCATCGTTGAATGATCGATTTTGATAAAATTTTCGGAAAAAATCGAACTTATACGTGGTCGCGTCTTC
This sequence comes from Andrena praecox, assembly GCA_963932275.1. Lineage (NCBI taxonomy): Eukaryota > Metazoa > Arthropoda > Insecta > Hymenoptera > Andrenidae > Andrena > Andrena praecox. The sequence goes on from OZ010732.1 coordinate 26,591,767, forward strand.
GGAACTCTTCATTTTCGCGGTTTTTATTTTTTATTTCGATTCTGAAGGGTGGGCATACGAAATTATTGGGTGGACAAACGTCTTCTACATCTAGACTAAAGGACTGCATCGTTGAAAGATGGATTTTGATAATATTTTCGGAAAAAATCGAACTTATACGTGGTCGCGTCTTCGGAACTCTTCATTTTCGCGGTTTTTATTGTTTATTTCGATTCTGAAGGGTGGGCATACGAAATTATTGGGTGGGCAAACGTCTTCTACATCTAGACTAAAGGACTGCATCGTTGAAAGATCGATTTTGATAATATTTTCGGAAAAAATCGAACTTATGCGTGGTCGCGTCTTCGGAACTCTTCATTTTCGCGGTTTTTATTTTTTATTTCGATTCTGAAGGGTGGGCATACGAAATTATTGGGTGGGCAAACGTCTTCCACATCTAAACTAACGAAATGCGTCGTTGGACAAACGATTCGAACGTTTAGTTAATAAATAATCGAACTTATACGTGGTCGCGTTTTCGGAACTCTTCATTTTCGCGGTTTTTATTTTTTATTTCGATTCTGAAGGGTGGGCATACGAAATTATTGGGTGGGCAAACGTCTTCTACATCTAGACTAAAGGACTGCATCGTTGAAAGATCGATTTTGATAATATTTTCGGAAAAAATCGAACTTATGCGTGGTCGCGTCATCGGAACTCTTCATTTCTGCGGTTTTTATTTTTTATTTCGATTCTGGATGGTGGGCATACGAAATTATTGGGTGGGCAAACCTCTTCTACATCTAGACTAAAGGACTGCATCGTTGAAAGATCGATTTTGATAATATTTTCGGAAAAAATCGAACTTATACGTGGTCGCGTCTTCGGAACTCTTCATTTTCGCGGTTTTTATTTTTTAATTCGATTCTGGCGGGTGGGCAAATCTCTTCTACATCTAGACTAACGGACTGCATCGTTGAAAGATCGATTTTGATAATATTTTCGGAAAAAATCGAACTTATACGTGGTCGCGTCTTCGGAACTATTCATTTTCGCGGTTTTTATTTTTTATTACGATTCTGTCGGGTGGGCATACGAAATTATTGGGTGGGCAAACGTCTTCTACATCTAGACTAAAGGACTGCATCGTTGAAAGATCGATTTTGATAATATTTTCGGAAAAAATCGAACTTATGCGTGGTCGCGTCTTCGGAACTCTTCATTTTCGCGGTTTTTATTTTTTAATTCGATTCTGGAGGGTGGGCATACGAAATTATTGGGTGGGCAAATCTCTTCTACATCTAGACTAACGGACTGCATCGTTGAATGATCGATTTTGATAAAATTTTCGGAAAAAATCGAACTTATACGTGGTCGCGTCTTCGGAACTCTTCATTTTCGCGGTTTTTATTTTTTATTTCGATTCTGAAGGGTGGGCATACGAAATTATTGGGTGGACAAACGTCTTCTACATCTAGACTAAAGGACTGCATCGTTGAAAGATCGATTTTGATAATATTTTCGGAAAAAATCGAACTTATACGTGGTCGCGTCTTCGGAACTCTTCATTTTCGCGGTTTTTATTTTTTATTTCGATTCTGAAGGGTGGGCATACGAAATTATTGGGTGGGCAAACGTCTTCCACATCTAAACTAACGAAATGCGTCGTTGGACAAACGATTCGAACGTTTAGTTAATAAATAATCGAACTTATACGTGGTCGCGTTTTCGGAACTCTTCATTTTCGCGGTTTTTATTTTTTATTTCGATTCTGAAGGGTGGGCATACGAAATTATTGGGTGGGCAAACGTCTTCTACATCTAGACTAAAGGACTGCATCGTTGAAAGATCGATTTTGATAATATTTTCGGAAAAAATCGCACTTATACGTGGTCGCGTCTTCGGAACTCTTCATTTTCGCGGTTTTTATTTTTTAATTCGATTCTGGAGGGTGTGCATACGAAATTATTGGGTGGGCAAATCTCTTCTACATCTAGACTAACGGACTGCATCGTTGAAAGATCGATTTTGATAATATTTTCGAAAAAAATCGAACTTATACGTGGTCGCGTCTTCGGAACTCTTCATTTTCGCGGTTTTTATTTTTTAATTCGATTCTGGAGGGTGGGCATACGAAATTATTGGGTGGGCAAATCTCTTCTACATCTAGACTAACGGACTGCATCGTTGAAAGATCGATTTTGATAATATTTTCGGAAAAAATCGAACTTATACGTGGTCGCGTCTTCGGAACTCTTCATTTTCGCGGTTTTTATTTTTTAATTCGATTCTGAAGGGTGGGCATACGAAATTATTGGGTGGGCAAACGTCTTCCACATCTAAACTAACGAAATGCGTCGTTGGACAAACGATTCGAACGTTTAGTTAATAAATAATCGAACTTACACGTGGTCGCGTCTTCTGAGCTCTTCATTTTCGTGGTTTTTATTTTTTTATTCGATTCGGAAGGGGGCGCATACGAAATTATTGGGTGGGCAAACGTCTTCCACATCTAGACTAAAGGACTGCATCGTTGAAAGATCGATTTTGATAATATTTTCGGAAAAAATCGAACTTATACGTGGTCGCGTCTTCGGAACTCTTCATTTTCGCGGTTTTTATTTTTTATTTCGATTCTGAAGGGTGGGCATACGAAATTATTGGGTGGGCAAACGTCTTCTACATCTAGACTAAAGGACTGCATCGTTGAAAGATCGATTTTGATAATATTTTCGAAAAAAATCGAACTTATACGTGGTCGCGTCTTCGGAACTCTTCATTTTCGCGGTTTTTATTTTTTATTTCGATTCTGAAGGGTGGGCATACGAAATTATTGGGTGGGCAAACGTCTTCTACATCTAGACTAAAGGACTGCATCGTTGAATGATCGATTTTGATAATATTTTCGGAAAAAATCGAACTTATACGTGGTCGCGTCTTCGGAACTCTTCATTTTCGCGGTTTTTATTTTTTATTTCGATTCTGGAGGGTGGGCATACGAAATTATTGGGTGGGCAAACCTCTTCTACATCTAGACTAAAGGACTGCATCGTTGAAAGATCGATTTTGATAATATTTTCGGAAAAAATCGAACTTATACGTGGTCGCGTCTTCGGAACTCTTCATTTTCGCGGTTTTTATTTTTTAATTCGATTCTGGTGGGTGGGCAAATCTCTTCTACATCTAGACTAACGGACTGCATCGTTGAAAGATCGATTTTGATAATATTTTCGGAAAAAATCGAACTTATACGTGGTCGCGTCTTCGGAACTCTTCATTTTCGCGGTTTTTATTTTTTATTTCGATTCTGAAGGGTGGGCATATGAAATTAATGGGTGGGCAAACGTCTTCCACATCTACACTAACGGACTGCATCGTTGAAAGATCGATTTTGATAATATTTTCGAAAAAAATCGAACTTATACGTGGTCGCGTCATCGGAACTCTTCATTTCCGCGGTTTTTATTTTTTATTTCGATTCTGGAGGGTGGGCATACGAAATTATTGGGTGGGCAAACCTCTTCTACATCTAGACTAAAGGACTGCATCGTTGAAAGATCGATTTTGATAATATTTTCGGAAAAAATCGAACTTATACGTGGTCGCGTCTTCGGAACTCTTCATTTTCGCGGTTTTTATTTTTTAATTCGATTCTGGAGGGTGGGCATACGAAATTATTGGGTGGGCAAATCTCTTCTACATCTAGACTAACGGACTGCATCGTTGAATGATCGATTTTGATAATATTTTCGGAAAAAATCGAACTTATACGTGGTCGCGTCATCGGAACTCTTCATTTCCGCGGTTTTTATTTTTTAATTCGATTCTGGCGGGTGGGAAAATCTCTTCTACATCTAGACTAACGGACTGCATCGTTGAAAGATCGATTTTGATAATATTTTCGGAAAAAATCGAACTTATACGTGGTCGCGTCTTCGGAACTCTTCATTTTCGCGGTTTTTATTTTTTATTACGATTCTGTCGGGTGGGCATACGAAATTATTGGGTGGGCAAACGTCTTCTACATCTAGACTAAAGGACTGCATCGTTGAAAGATCGATTTTGATAATATTTTCGGAAAAAATCGAACTTATGCGTGGTCGCGTCTTCGGAACTCTTCATTTTCGCGGTTTTTATTTTTTAATTCGATTCTGGAGGGTGGGCATACGAAATTATTGGGTGGGCAAATCTCTTCTACATCTAGACTAACGGACTGCATCGTTGAATGATCGATTTTGATAAAATTTTCGGAAAAAATCGAACTTATACGTGGTCGCGTCTTCGGAACTCTTCATTTTCGCGGTTTTTATTTTTTATTTCGATTCTGAAGGGTGGGCATACGAAATTATTGGGTGGACAAACGTCTTCTACATCTAGACTAAAGGACTGCATCGTTGAAAGATCGATTTTGATAATATTTTCGGAAAAAATCGAACTTATACGTGGTCGCGTCTTCGGAACTCTTCATTTTCGCGGTTTTTATTGTTTATTTCGATTCTGAAGGGTGGGCATACGAAATTATTGGGTGGGCAAACGTCTTCTACATCTAGACTAAAGGACTGCATCGTTGAAAGATCGATTTTGATAATATTTTCGGAAAAAATCGAACTTATGCGTGGTCGCGTCTTCGGAACTCTTCATTTTCGCGGTTTTTATTTTTTATTTCGATTCTGAAGGGTGGGCATACGAAATTATTGGGTGGGCAAACGTCTTCCACATCTAAACTAACGAAATGCGTCGTTGGACAAACGATTCGAACGTTTAGTTAATAAATAATCGAACTTATACGTGGTCGCGTTTTCGGAACTCTTCATTTTCGCGGTTTTTATTTTTTATTTCGATTCTGAAGGGTGGGCATACGAAATTATTGGGTGGGCAAACGTCTTCTACATCTAGACTAAAGGACTGCATCGTTGAAAGATCGATTTTGATAATATTTTCGGAAAAAATCGCACTTATACGTGGTCGCGTCTTCGGAACTCTTCATTTTCGCGGTTTTTATTTTTTAATTCGATTCTGGAGGGTGTGCATACGAAATTATTGGGTGGGCAAATCTCTTCTACATCTAGACTAACGGACTGCATCGTTGAAAGATCGATTTTGATAATATTTTCGAAAAAAATCGAACTTATACGTGGTCGCGTCTTCGGAACTCTTCATTTTCGCGGTATTTATTTTTTAATTCGATTCTGGAGGGTGGGCATACGAAATTATTGGGTGGGCAAATCTCTTCTACATCTAGACTAACGGACTGCATCGTTGAAAGATCGATTTTGATAATATTTTCGGAAAAAATCGAACTTATACGTGGTCGCGTCTTCGGAACTCTTCATTTTCGCGGTTTTTATTTTTTAATTCGATTCTGAAGGGTGGGCATACGAAATTATTGGGTGGGCAAACGTCTTCCACATCTAAACTAACGAAATGCGTCGTTGGACAAACGATTCGAACGTTTAGTTAATAAATAATCGAACTTACACGTGGTCGCGTCTTCTGAGCTCTTCATTTTCGTGGTTTTTATTTTTTTATTCGATTCGGAAGGGGGCGCATACGAAATTATTGGGTGGGCAAACGTCTTCCACATCTAGACTAAAGGACTGCATCGTTGAAAGATCGATTTTGATAATATTTTCGGAAAAAATCGAACTTATACGTGGTCGCGTCTTCGGAACTCTTCATTTTCGCGGTTTTTATTTTTTAATTCGATTCTGGAGGGTGTGCATACGAAATTATTGGGTGGGCAAATCTCTTCTACATCTAGACTAACGGACTGCATCGTTGAAAGATCGATTTTGATAATATTTTCGAAAAAAATCGAACTTATACGTGGTCGCGTCTTCAGAACTCTTCATTTTCGCGGTTTTTATTTTTTTATTCGATTCTGAAGGGTGGGCATACGAAATTATTGCATGGGCAAACGTCTTCCACATCTACACTAACGAAATGCGTCGTTGGACAAACGATTCGAACGTTTAGTTAATAAATAATCGAACTTATACGTGGTCGCGTTTTCGGAACTCTTCATTTTCGCGGTTTTTATTTTTTATTTCGATTCTGAAGGGTGGGCATACGAAATTATTGGGTGGGCAAACGTCTTCTACATCTAGACTAAAGGACTGCATCGTTGAAAGATCGATTTTGATAATATTTTCGGAAAAAATCGCACTTATACGTGGTCGCGTCTTCGGAACTATTCATTTTCGCGGTTTTTATTTTTTTATTCGATTCTGAAAGGTGGGCAAACGAAATTATTGGATGGGCAAACGTCTTCCACATCTACACTGACGAAATGCGTCGTTGGACAAACGATTCGAACGTTTAGTTAATAAATAATCGAACTTATACGTGGTCGCGTCCTCGGAACTCTTCATTTTCGCGGTTTTTATTTTTTAATTCGATTCTGGAGGGTGTGCATACGAAATTATTGGGTGGGCAAATCTCTTCTACATCTAGACTAACGGACTGCATCGTTGAAAGATCGATTTTGATAATATTTTCGAAAAAAATCGAACTTATACGTGGTCGCGTCTTCGGAACTCTTCATTTTCGCGGTTTTTATTTTTTAATTCGATTCTGAAGGGTGGGCATACGAAATTATTGGGTGGGCAAACGTCTTCTACATCTAGACTAAAGGACTGCATCGTTGAAAGATCGATTTTGATAATATTTTCGGAAAAAATCGAACTTATGCGTGGTCGCGTCTTCGGAACTCTTCATTTTCGCGGTTTTTATTTTTTATTTCGATTCTGAAGGGTGGGCATACGAAATTATTGGGTGGGCAAATCTCTTCTACATCTAGACTAAAGGACTGCATCGTTGAAAGATCGATTTTGATAATATTTTCGGAAAAAATCGAACTTATACGTGGTCGCGTCTTCGGAACTCTTCATTTTCGCGGTTTTTATTTTTTAATTCGATTCTGGAGGGTGTGCATACGAAATTATTGGGTGGGCAAATCTCTTCTACATCTAGTCTAACGGACTGCATCGTTGAAAGATCGATTTTGATAATATTTTCGATAAAAATCGAACTTATACGTCTTCGCGTCTTCGGAACTCTTCATTTTCGCGGTTTTTATTTTTTTATTTCGATTCTGAAGGGTGGGCATACGAAATTATTGGGTGGGCAAACGTCTTCTACATCTAGACTAAAGGACTGCATCGTTGAAAGATCGATTTTGATAATATTTTCGATAAAAATCGAACTTATACGTGGTCGCGTCTTCGGAACTCTTCATTTTCGCGGTTTTTATTTTTTTATTTCGATTCTGAAGGGTGGGCATACGAAATTATTGGATGGGCAAACGTCTTCCACATCTACACTAACGAAATGCGTCGTTGGACAAACGATTCGAACGTTTAGTTAATAAATAATCGAACTTATACGTGGTCGCGTCTTTGGAACTCTTCATTTTCGTGGTTTTTATATTTATTTCGATTCTGAAGGGTACGCATACGAAATTATTGGGTGGGCAAACGTCTCCTACAACTAGACTAAAGGACTGCATCGTTAAAAGATCGATTTTGATAATATTTTCGGAAAAAATCAAACTTATACGTGGTCGCGGCTTCGGAACTCTTCATTTTCGCGGTTTTTATTTTTTAATTCGATTCTGGAGGGTGGGCATACGAAATTATTGGGTGCGCAAATCTCTTCTACATCTAGACTAACGGACTGCATCGTTGAATGAACAATTTTGATAATATTTTCGAAAAAAATCGAACTTATACGTGGTCGCGTCTTCGGAACTCTTCATTTTCGCGGTTTTTATTTTTTTATTCGATTCTGAAGGGTGGGCATACGAAATTATTGGATGGGCAAACGTCTTCTACATCTAGACTAAAGGACTGCATCGTTGAAAGATCGATTTTGATAATATTTTCGGAAAAAATCGAACTTTAACGCGATCGCGTCTCCGGGACTCTTTATTTCCGCGGTTTTTTTTTTAATTCGATTCTGAAGGGTGGGCATACGAAATTATTGGGTGGGCAAACGTCTTCCACATCTACACTAACGGACTGCACCGTTGAAAGATCGATTTTGATAATATTTTCGAAAAAAATCGAACTTATACGTGGCCGCGTCTTCGGAACTCTTCACTTTCGCGGTTTTTATTTTTTAATTCGATTCTGAAGGGTGGGCATACGAAATTATTGGGTGGGCAAACGTCTTCTACATCTAGACTAAAGGACTGCATCGTTGAAAGATCGATTTTGTTAATATTTTCGGAAAAAATCGAACTTATACGTGGTCGCGTCTTCGGAACTCTTCATTTTCGCGGTTTTTATTTTTTAATTCGATTCTGGAGGGTGTGCATACGAAATTATTGGGTGGGCAAATCTCTTCTACATCTAGACTAACGGACTGCATCGTTGAAAGATCGATTTTGATAATATTTTCGGAAAAAATCAAACTTATGCGTGGTCGCGTCTTCGGAACTCTTCATTTTCGCGGTTTTTATTTTTTAATTCGATTCTGGAGGGTGGGCATACGAAATTATTGGGTGGGCAAACGTCTTCTACATCTAGACTAAAGGACTGCATCGTTGAAAGATCGATTTTGTTAATATTTTCGGAAAAAATCGAACTTATACGTGGTCGCGTCTTCGGAACTCTTCATTTTCGCGGTTTTTATTTTTTAATTCGATTCTGAAGGGTGGGCATACGAAATTATTGGGTGGGCAACCGTCTTCTACATCTAGACTAAAGGACTGCATCGTTGAAAGATCGATTTTGATAATATTTTCGGAAAAAATCGAACTTATGCGTGGTCGCGTCTTCGGAACTCTTCATTTTCGCGGTTTTTATTTTTTAATTCGATTCTGGAGGGTGGGCATACGAAATTATTGGGTGGGCAAATCTCTTCTACATCTAGACTAACGGACTGCATCGTTGAATGATCGATTTTGATAATATTTTCGGAAAAAATCGAACTTATACATGGTCGCGTCTTCGGAACTCTTCATTTTCGCGGTTTTTATTTTTTAATTCGATTCTGGAGGGTGTGCATACGAAATTATTGGGTGGGCAAATCTCTTCTACATCTAGTCTAACGGACTGCATCGTTGAAAGATCGATTTTGATAATATTTTCGATAAAAATCGAACTTATACGTGGTCGCGTCTTCGGAACTCTTCATTTTCGCGGTTTTTATTTTTTAATTCGATTCTGGAGGGTGGGCATACGAAATTATTGGGTGGGCAAATCTCTTCTACATCTAGACTAACGGACTGCATCGTTGAAAGATCGATTTTGATAATATTTTCGAAAAAAATCGAACTTATACGTGGTCGCGTCTTCGGAACTCTTCATTTTCGCGGTTTTTATTTTTTTATTTCGATTCTGAAGGGTGGGCATACGAAATTATTGGATGGGCAAACGTCTTCCACATCTACACTAACGAAATGCGTCGTTGGACAAACGATTCGAACGTTTAGTTAATAAATAATCGAACTTATACGTGGTCGCGTCTTCGGAACTCTTCATTTTCGTGGTTTTTATATTTATTTCGATTCTGAAGGGTGGGCATACGAAATTATTGGGTGGGCAAACGTCTTCCACATCTACACTAACGGACTGCACCGTTGAAAGATCGATTTTGATAATATTTTCGAAAAAAATCGAACTTATACGTGGCCGCGTCTTCGGAACTCTTCATTTTCGCGGTTTTTATTTTTTAATTCGATTCTGAAGGGTGGGCATACGAAATTATTGGGTGGGCAAACGTCTTCTACATCTAGACTAAAGGACTGCATCGTTGAAAGATCGATTTTGTTAATATTTTCGTAAAAAATCGAACTTATACGTGGTCGCGTCTTCGGAACTCTTCATTTTCGCGGTTTTTATTTTTTAATTCGATTCTGAAGGGTGGGCATACGAAATCATTGGGTGGGCAAACGTCTTCTACATCTAGACTAAAGGACTGCATCGTTGAAAGATCGATTTTGATAATATTTTCGGAAAAAATCGAACTTATGCGTGGTCGCGTCTTCGGAACTCTTCATTTTCGCGGTTTTTATTTTTTAATTCGATTCTGGAGGGTGGGCATACGAAATTATTGGGTGGGCAAATCTCTTCTACATCTAGACTAACGGACTGCATCGTTGAATGATCGATTTTGATAATATTTTCGAAAAAAATCGAACTAATACGTGGTCGCGTCTTCGGAACTCTTCATTTTCGCGGTTTTTATTTTTTATTTCGATTCTGAAGGGTGGGCATACGAAATTATTGGGTGGGCAAATCTCTTCTACATCTAGAATAAAGGACTGCATCGTTGAAAGATCGATTTTGATAATATTTTCGGAAAAAATCGAACTTATACGTGGTCGCGTCTTCGGAACTCTTCATTTTCGCGGTTTTTATTTTTTAATTCGATTCTGGAGGGTGTGCATACGAAATTATTGGGTGGGCAAATCTCTTCTACATCTAGTCTAACGGACTGCATCGTTGAAAGATCGATTTTGATAATATTTTCGATAAAAATCGAACTTATACGTGGTCGCGTCTTCGGAACTCTTCATTTTCGCGGTTTTTATTTTTTAATTCGATTCTGGAGGGTGGGCATACCAAGGTTTTGGGTGGGCAAATCTCTTCTACATCTAGACTAACGGACTGCATCGTTGAATGATCGATTTTGATAATATTTTCGAAAAAAATCGAACTTATACGTGGTCGCGTCTTCGGAACTCTTCATTTTCGCGGTTTTTATTTTTTCATTCGATTCTGAAGGGGGGGCATACGAAATTATTGGGTGGGCAAACGTCTTCCACATCTAGACTAAAGGACTGCATCGTTGAAAGATCGATTTTGATAATATTTTCGGAAAAAATCGAACTTATACGTGGTCGCGTCTTCGGAACTCTTCATTTTCGCGGTTTTTATTTTTTAATTCGATTCTGAAGGGTGGGCATACGAAATTATTGGGTGGGCAAACGTCTTCTACATCTAGACTAAAGGACTGCATCGTTGAAAGATCGATTTTGATAATATTTTCGGAAAAAATCGAACTTATACGTCTTCGCGTCATCGGAACTCTTCATTTCCGCGGTTTTTATTTTTTATTTCGATTCTGGAGGGTGGGCATACGAAATTATTGGGTGGGCAAACCTCTTCTACATCTAGACTAAAGGACTGCATCGTTGAAAGATCGATTTTGATAATATTTTCGGAAAAAATCGAACTTATACGTGGTCGCGTCTTCGGAACTCTTCATTTTCGCGGTTTTTATTTTTTAATTCGATTCTGGCGGGTGGGCAAATCTCTTCTACATCTAGACTACCGGACTGCATCGTTGAAAGATCGATTTTGATAATATTTTCGGAAAAAATCAAACTTATGCGTGGTCGCGTCTTCGGAACTCTTCATTTTCGCGGTTTTTATTTTTTAATTCGATTCTGGAGGGTGGGCATACGAAATTATTGGGTGGGCAAACGTCTTCTACATCTAGACTAAAGGACTGCATCGTTGAAAGATCGATTTTGTTAATATTTTCGGAAAAAATCGAACTTATACGTGGTCGCGTCTTCGGAACTCTTCATTTTCGCGGTTTTTATTTTTTAATTCGATTCTGAAGGGTGGGCATACGAAATTATTGGGTGGGCAACCGTCTTCTACATCTAGACTAAAGGACTGCATCGTTGAAAGATCGATTTTGATAATATTTTCGGAAAAAATCGAACTTATGCGTGGTCGCGTCTTCGGAACTCTTCATTTTCGCGGTTTTTATTTTTTAATTCGATTCTGGAGGGTGGGCATACGAAATTATTGGGTGGGCAAATCTCTTCTACATCTAGTCTAACGGACTGCATCGTTGAAAGATCGATTTTGATAATATTTTCGATAAAAATCGAACTTATACGTGGTCGCGTCTTCGGAACTCTTCATTTTCGCGGTTTTTATTTTTTAATTCGATTCTGGAGGGTGGGCATACGAAATTATTGGGTGGGCAAATCTCTTCTACATCTAGACTAACGGACTGCATCGTTGAAAGATCGATTTTGATAATATTTTCGAAAAAAATCGAACTTATACGTGGTCGCGTCTTCGGAACTCTTCATTTTCGCGGTTTTTATTTTTTTATTTCGATTCTGAAGGGTGGGCATACGAAATTATTGGATGGGCAAACGTCTTCCACATCTACACTAACGAAATGCGTCGTTGGACAAACGATTCGAACGTTTAGTTAATAAATAATCGAACTTATACGTGGTCGCGTCTTCGGAACTCTTCATTTTCGTGGTTTTTATATTTATTTCGATTCTGAAGGGTGGGCATACGAAATTATTGGGTGGGCAAACGTCTTCCACATCTACACTAACGGACTGCACCGTTGAAAGATCGATTTTGATAATATTTTCGAAAAAAAATCGAACTTATACGTGGCCGCGTCTTCGGAACTCTTCATTTTCGCGGTTTTTATTTTTTAATTCGATTCTGAAGGGTGGGCATACGAAATTATTGGGTGGGCAAACGTCTTCTACATCTAGACTAAAGGACTGCATCGTTGAAAGATCGATTTTGTTAATATTTTCGTAAAAAATCGAACTTATACGTGGTCGCGTCTTCGGAACTCTTCATTTTCGCGGTTTTTATTTTTTAATTCGATTCTGAAGGGTGGGCATACGAAATCATTGGGTGGGCAAACGTCTTCTACATCTAGACTAAAGGACTGCATCGTTGAAAGATCGATTTTGATAATATTTTCGGAAAAAATCGAACTTATGCGTGGTCGCGTCTTCGGAACTCTTCATTTTCGCGGTTTTTATTTTTTAATTCGATTCTGGAGGGTGGGCATACGAAATTATTGGGTGGGCAAATCTCTTCTACATCTAGACTAACGGACTGCATCGTTGAATGATCGATTTTGATAATATTTTCGAAAAAAATCGAACTAATACGTGGTCGCGTCTTCGGAACTCTTCATTTTCGCGGTTTTTATTTTTTATTTCGATTCTGAAGGGTGGGCATACGAAATTATTGGGTGGGCAAATCTCTTCTACATCTAGAATAAAGGACTGCATCGTTGAAAGATCGATTTTGATAATATTTTCGGAAAAAATCGAACTTATACGTGGTCGCGTCTTCGGAACTCTTCATTTTCGCGGTTTTTATTTTTTAATTCGATTCTGAAGGGTGGGCATACGAAATTATTGGGTGGGCAAACGTCTTCCACATCTAAACTAACGAAATGCGTCGTTGGACAAACGATTCGAACGTTTAGTTAATAAATAATCGAACTTACACGTGGTCGCGTCTTCTGAGCTCTTCATTTTCGTGGTTTTTATTTTTTTATTCGATTCGGAAGGGGGCGCATACGAAATTATTGGGTGGGCAAACGTCTTCCACATCTAGACTAAAGGACTGCATCGTTGAAAGATCGATTTTGATAATATTTTCGGAAAAAATCGAACTTATACGTGGTCGCGTCTTCGGAACTCTTCATTTTCGCGGTTTTTATTTTTTAATTCGATTCTGGAGGGTGTGCATACGAAATTATTGGGTGGGCAAATCTCTTCTACATCTAGACTAACGGACTGCATCGTTGAAAGATCGATTTTGATAATATTTTCGAAAAAAATCGAACTTATACGTGGTCGCGTCTTCAGAACTCTTCATTTTCGCGGTTTTTATTTTTTTATTCGATTCTGATGGGTGGGCATACGAAATTATTGCATGGGCAAACGTCTTCCACATCTACACTAACGAAATGCGTCGTTGGACAAACGATTCGAACGTTTAGTTAATAAATAATCGAACTTATACGTGGTCGCGTTTTCGGAACTCTTCATTTTCGCGGTTTTTATTTTTTATTTCGATTCTGAAGGGTGGGCATACGAAATTATTGGGTGGGCAAACGTCTTCTACATCTAGACTAAAGGACTGCATCGTTGAAAGATCGATTTTGATAATATTTTCGGAAAAAATCGCACTTATACGTGGTCGCGTCTTCGGAACTATTCATTTTCGCGGTTTTTATTTTTTTATTCGATTCTGAAAGGTGGGCAAACGAAATTATTGGATGGGCAAACGTCTTCCACATCTACACTGACGAAATGCGTCGTTGGACAAACGATTCGAACGTTTAGTTAATAAATAATCGAACTTATACGTGGTCGCGTCCTCGGAACTCTTCATTTTCGCGGTTTTTATTTTTTAATTCGATTCTGGAGGGTGTGCATACGAAATTATTGGGTGGGCAAATCTCTTCTACATCTAGACTAACGGACTGCATCGTTGAAAGATCGATTTTGATAATATTTTCGAAAAAAATCGAACTTATACGTGGTCGCGTCTTCGGAACTCTTCATTTTCGCGGTTTTTATTTTTTATTTCGATTCTGAAGGGTGGGCATACGAAATTATTGGGTGGGCAAACGTCTTCTACATCTAGACTAAAGGACTGCATCGTTGAATGATCGATTTTGATAATATTTTCGGAAAAAATCGAACTTATGCGTGGTCGCGTCTTCGGAACTCTTCATTTTCGCGGTTTTTATTTTTTATTTCGATTCTGGAGGGTGGGCATACGAAATTATTGGGTGGGCAAATCTCTTCTACATCTAGACTAAAGGACTGCATCGTTGAAAGATCGATTGTGATAATATTTTCGGAAAAAATCGAACTTATACGTGGTCGCGTCTTCGGAACTCTTCATTTTCGCGGTTTTTATTTTTTAATTCGATTCTGGAGGGTGGGCATACGAAATTATTGGGTGGGCAAATCTCTTCTACATCTAGTCTAACGGACTGCATCGTTGAAAGATCGATTTTGATAATATTTTCGATAAAAATCGAACTTATACGTGGTCGCGTCTTCGGAACTCTTCATTTTCGCGGTTTTTATTTTTTAATTCGATTCTGAAGGGTGGGCATACGAAATTATTGGGTGGGCAAACGTCTTCTACATCTAGACTAAAGGACTGCATCGTTGAAAGATCGATTTTGATAATATTTTCGGAAAAAATCGAACTTATGCGTGGTCGCGTCTTCGGAACTCTTCATTTTCGCGGTTTTTATTTTTTATTTCGATTCTGAAGGGTGGGCATACGAAATTATTGGGTGGGCAAATCTCTTCTACATCTAGACTAAAGGACTGCATCGTTGAAAGATCGATTTTGATAATATTTTCGGAAAAAATCGAACTTATACGTGGTCGCGTCTTCGGAACTCTTCATTTTCGCGGTTTTTATTTTTTAATTCGATTCTGGAGGGTGTGCATACGAAATTATTGGGTGGGCAAATCTCTTCTACATCTAGTCTAACGGACTGCATCGTTGAAAGATCGATTTTGATAATATTTTCGATAAAAATCGAACTTATACGTCTTCGCGTCTTCGGAACTCTTCATTTTCGCGGTTTTTATTTTTTTATTTCGATTCTGAAGGGTGGGCATACGAAATTATTGGGTGGGCAAACGTCTTCTACATCTAGACTAAAGGACTGCATCGTTGAAAGATCGATTTTGATAATATTTTCGATAAAAATCGAACTTATACGTGGTCGCGTCTTCGGAACTCTTCATTTTCGCGGTTTTTATTTTTTTATTTCGATTCTGAAGGGTGGGCATACGAAATTATTGGATGGGCAAACGTCTTCCACATCTACACTAACGAAATGCGTCGTTGGACAAACGATTCGAACGTTTAGTTAATAAATAATCGAACTTATACGTGGTCGCGTCTTTGGAACTCTTCATTTTCGTGGTTTTTATATTTATTTCGATTCTGAAGGGTACGCATACGAAATTATTGGGTGGGCAAACGTCTCCTACAACTAGACTAAAGGACTGCATCGTTAAAAGATCGATTTTGATAATATTTTCGGAAAAAATCAAACTTATACGTGGTCGCGGCTTCGGAACTCTTCATTTTCGCGGTTTTTATTTTTTAATTCGATTCTGGAGGGTGGGCATACGAAATTATTGGGTGCGCAAATCTCTTCTACATCTAGACTAACGGACTGCATCGTTGAATGAACAATTTTGATAATATTTTCGAAAAAAATCGAACTTATACGTGGTCGCGTCTTCGGAACTCTTCATTTTCGCGGTTTTTATTTTTTTATTCGATTCTGAAGGGTGGGCATACGAAATTATTGGATGGGCAAACGTCTTCTACATCTAGACTAAAGGACTGCATCGTTGAAAGATCGATTTTGATAATATTTTCGGAAAAAATCGAACTTTAACGCGATCGCGTCTCCGGGACTCTTTATTTCCGCGGTTTTTTTTTTAATTCGATTCTGAAGGGTGGGCATACGAAATTATTGGGTGGGCAAACGTCTTCCACATCTACACTAACGGACTGCACCGTTGAAAGATCGATTTTGATAATATTTTCGAAAAAAATCGAACTTATACGTGGCCGCGTCTTCGGAACTCTTCACTTTCGCGGTTTTTATTTTTTAATTCGATTCTGAAGGGTGGGCATACGAAATTATTGGGTGGGCAAACGTCTTCTACATCTAGACTAAAGGACTGCATCGTTGAAAGATCGATTTTGTTAATATTTTCGGAAAAAATCGAACTTATACGTGGTCGCGTCTTCGGAACTCTTCATTTTCGCGGTTTTTATTTTTTAATTCGATTCTGGAGGGTGTGCATACGAAATTATTGGGTGGGCAAATCTCTTCTACATCTAGACTAACGGACTGCATCGTTGAAAGATCGATTTTGATAATATTTTCGGAAAAAATCAAACTTATGCGTGGTCGCGTCTTCGGAACTCTTCATTTTCGCGGTTTTTATTTTTTAATTCGATTCTGGAGGGTGGGCATACGAAATTATTGGGTGGGCAAACGTCTTCTACATCTAGACTAAAGGACTGCATCGTTGAAAGATCGATTTTGTTAATATTTTCGGAAAAAATCGAACTTATACGTGGTCGCGTCTTCGGAACTCTTCATTTTCGCGGTTTTTATTTTTTAATTCGATTCTGAAGGGTGGGCATACGAAATTATTGGGTGGGCAACCGTCTTCTACATCTAGACTAAAGGACTGCATCGTTGAAAGATCGATTTTGATAATATTTTCGGAAAAAATCGAACTTATGCGTGGTCGCGTCTTCGGAACTCTTCATTTTCGCGGTTTTTATTTTTTAATTCGATTCTGGAGGGTGGGCATACGAAATTATTGGGTGGGCAAATCTCTTCTACATCTAGACTAACGGACTGCATCGTTGAATGATCGATTTTGATAATATTTTCGGAAAAAATCGAACTTATACATGGTCGCGTCTTCGGAACTCTTCATTTTCGCGGTTTTTATTTTTTAATTCGATTCTGGAGGGTGTGCATACGAAATTATTGGGTGGGCAAATCTCTTCTACATCTAGTCTAACGGACTGCATCGTTGAAAGATCGATTTTGATAATATTTTCGATAAAAATCGAACTTATACGTGGTCGCGTCTTCGGAACTCTTCATTTTCGCGGTTTTTATTTTTTAATTCGATTCTGGAGGGTGGGCATACGAAATTATTGGGTGGGCAAATCTCTTCTACATCTAGACTAACGGACTGCATCGTTGAAAGATCGATTTTGATAATATTTTCGAAAAAAATCGAACTTATACGTGGTCGCGTCTTCGGAACTCTTCATTTTCGCGGTTTTTATTTTTTTATTTCGATTCTGAAGGGTGGGCATACGAAATTATTGGATGGGCAAACGTCTTCCACATCTACACTAACGAAATGCGTCGTTGGACAAACGATTCGAACGTTTAGTTAATAAATAATCGAACTTATACGTGGTCGCGTCTTCGGAACTCTTCATTTTCGTGGTTTTTATATTTATTTCGATTCTGAAGGGTGGGCATACGAAATTATTGGGTGGGCAAACGTCTTCCACATCTACACTAACGGACTGCACCGTTGAAAGATCGATTTTGATAATATTTTCGAAAAAAATCGAACTTATACGTGGCCGCGTCTTCGGAACTCTTCATTTTCGCGGTTTTTATTTTTTAATTCGATTCTGAAGGGTGGGCATACGAAATTATTGGGTGGGCAAACGTCTTCTACATCTAGACTAAAGGACTGCATCGTTGAAAGATCGATTTTGTTAATATTTTCGTAAAAAATCGAACTTATACGTGGTCGCGTCTTCGGAACTCTTCATTTTCGCGGTTTTTATTTTTTAATTCGATTCTGAAGGGTGGGCATACGAAATCATTGGGTGGGCAAACGTCTTCTACATCTAGACTAAAGGACTGCATCGTTGAAAGATCGATTTTGATAATATTTTCGGAAAAAATCGAACTTATGCGTGGTCGCGTCTTCGGAACTCTTCATTTTCGCGGTTTTTATTTTTTAATTCGATTCTGGAGGGTGGGCATACGAAATTATTGGGTGGGCAAATCTCTTCTACATCTAGACTAACGGACTGCATCGTTGAATGATCGATTTTGATAATATTTTCGAAAAAAATCGAACTAATACGTGGTCGCGTCTTCGGAACTCTTCATTTTCGCGGTTTTTATTTTTTATTTCGATTCTGAAGGGTGGGCATACGAAATTATTGGGTGGGCAAATCTCTTCTACATCTAGAATAAAGGACTGCATCGTTGAAAGATCGATTTTGATAATATTTTCGGAAAAAATCGAACTTATACGTGGTCGCGTCTTCGGAACTCTTCATTTTCGCGGTTTTTATTTTTTAATTCGATTCTGGAGGGTGTGCATACGAAATTATTGGGTGGGCAAATCTCTTCTACATCTAGTCTAACGGACTGCATCGTTGAAAGATCGATTTTGATAATATTTTCGATAAAAATCGAACTTATACGTGGTCGCGTCTTCGGAACTCTTCATTTTCGCGGTTTTTATTTTTTAATTCGATTCTGGAGGGTGGGCATACCAAGGTTTTGGGTGGGCAAATCTCTTCTACATCTAGACTAACGGACTGCATCGTTGAATGATCGATTTTGATAATATTTTCGAAAAAAATCGAACTTATACGTGGTCGCGTCTTCGGAACTCTTCATTTTCGCGGTTTTTATTTTTTCATTCGATTCTGAAGGGGGGGCATACGAAATTATTGGGTGGGCAAACGTCTTCCACATCTAGACTAAAGGACTGCATCGTTGAAAGATCGATTTTGATAATATTTTCGGAAAAAATCGAACTTATACGTGGTCGCGTCTTCGGAACTCTTCATTTTCGCGGTTTTTATTTTTTAATTCGATTCTGAAGGGTGGGCATACGAAATTATTGGGTGGGCAAACGTCTTCTACATCTAGACTAAAGGACTGCATCGTTGAAAGATCGATTTTGATAATATTTTCGGAAAAAATCGAACTTATACGTCTTCGCGTCATCGGAACTCTTCATTTCCGCGGTTTTTATTTTTTATTTCGATTCTGGAGGGTGGGCATACGAAATTATTGGGTGGGCAAACCTCTTCTACATCTAGACTAAAGGACTGCATCGTTGAAAGATCGATTTTGATAATATTTTCGGAAAAAATCGAACTTATACGTGGTCGCGTCTTCGGAACTCTTCATTTTCGCGGTTTTTATTTTTTAATTCGATTCTGGCGGGTGGGCAAATCTCTTCTACATCTAGACTACCGGACTGCATCGTTGAAAGATCGATTTTGATAATATTTTCGGAAAAAATCAAACTTATGCGTGGTCGCGTCTTCGGAACTCTTCATTTTCGCGGTTTTTATTTTTTAATTCGATTCTGGAGGGTGGGCATACGAAATTATTGGGTGGGCAAACGTCTTCTACATCTAGACTAAAGGACTGCATCGTTGAAAGATCGATTTTGTTAATATTTTCGGAAAAAATCGAACTTATACGTGGTCGCGTCTTCGGAACTCTTCATTTTCGCGGTTTTTATTTTTTAATTCGATTCTGAAGGGTGGGCATACGAAATTATTGGGTGGGCAACCGTCTTCTACATCTAGACTAAAGGACTGCATCGTTGAAAGATCGATTTTGATAATATTTTCGGAAAAAATCGAACTTATGCGTGGTCGCGTCTTCGGAACTCTTCATTTTCGCGGTTTTTATTTTTTAATTCGATTCTGGAGGGTGGGCATACGAAATTATTGGGTGGGCAAATCTCTTCTACATCTAGACTAACGGACTGCATCGTTGAAAGATCGATTTTGATAATATTTTCGAAAAAAATCGAACTTATACGTGGTCGCGTCTTCGGAACTCTTCATTTTCGCGGTTTTTATTTTTTTATTTCGATTCTGAAGGGTGGGCATACGAAATTATTGGATGGGCAAACGTCTTCCACATCTACACTAACGAAATGCGTCGTTGGACAAACGATTCGAACGTTTAGTTAATAAATAATCGAACTTATACGTGGTCGCGTCTTCGGAACTCTTCATTTTCGTGGTTTTTATATTTATTTCGATTCTGAAGGGTGGGCATACGAAATTATTGGGTGGGCAAACGTCTTCCACATCTACACTAACGGACTGCACCGTTGAAAGATCGATTTTGATAATATTTTCGAAAAAAATCGAACTTATACGTGGCCGCGTCTTCGGAACTCTTCATTTTCGCGGTTTTTATTTTTTAATTCGATTCTGAAGGGTGGGCATACGAAATTATTGGGTGGGCAAACGTCTTCTACATCTAGACTAAAGGACTGCATCGTTGAAAGATCGATTTTGTTAATATTTTCGTAAAAAATCGAACTTATACGTGGTCGCGTCTTCGGAACTCTTCATTTTCGCGGTTTTTATTTTTTAATTCGATTCTGAAGGGTGGGCATACGAAATCATTGGGTGGGCAAACGTCTTCTACATCTAGACTAAAGGACTGCATCGTTGAAAGATCGATTTTGATAATATTTTCGGAAAAAATCGAACTTATGCGTGGTCGCGTCTTCGGAACTCTTCATTTTCGCGGTTTTTATTTTTTAATTCGATTCTGGAGGGTGGGCATACGAAATTATTGGGTGGGCAAATCTCTTCTACATCTAGACTAACGGACTGCATCGTTGAATGATCGATTTTGATAATATTTTCGAAAAAAATCGAACTAATACGTGGTCGCGTCTTCGGAACTCTTCATTTTCGCGGTTTTTATTTTTTATTTCGATTCTGAAGGGTGGGCATACGAAATTATTGGGTGGGCAAATCTCTTCTACATCTAGAATAAAGGACTGCATCGTTGAAAGATCGATTTTGATAATATTTTCGGAAAAAATCGAACTTATACGTGGTCGCGTCTTCGGAACTCTTCATTTTCGCGGTTTTTATTTTTTAATTCGATTCTGGAGGGTGTGCATACGAAATTATTGGGTGGGCAAATCTCTTCTACATCTAGTCTAACGGACTGCATCGTTGAAAGATCGATTTTGATAATATTTTCGATAAAAATCGAACTTATACGTGGTCGCGTCTTCGGAACTCTTCATTTTCGCGGTTTTTATTTTTTAATTCGATTCTGGAGGGTGGGCATACCAAGGTTTTGGGTGGGCAAATCTCTTCTACATCTAGACTAACGGACTGCATCGTTGAATGATCGATTTTGATAATATTTTCGAAAAAAATCGAACTTATACGTGGTCGCGTCTTCGGAACTCTTCATTTTCGCGGTTTTTATTTTTTCATTCGATTCTGAAGGGGGGGCATACGAAATTATTGGGTGGGCAAACGTCTTCCACATCTAGACTAAAGGACTGCATCGTTGAAAGATCGATTTTGATAATATTTTCGGAAAAAATCGAACTTATACGTGGTCGCGTCTTCGGAACTCTTCATTTTCGCGGTTTTTATTTTTTAATTCGATTCTGAAGGGTGGGCATACGAAATTATTGGGTGGGCAAACGTCTTCTACATCTAGACTAAAGGACTGCATCGTTGAAAGATCGATTTTGATAATATTTTCGGAAAAAATCGAACTTATACGTCTTCGCGTCATCGGAACTCTTCATTTCCGCGGTTTTTATTTTTTATTTCGATTCTGGAGGGTGGGCATACGAAATTATTGGGTGGGCAAACCTCTTCTACATCTAGACTAAAGGACTGCATCGTTGAAAGATCGATTTTGATAATATTTTCGGAAAAAATCGAACTTATACGTGGTCGCGTCTTCGGAACTCTTCATTTTCGCGGTTTTTATTTTTTAATTCGATTCTGGCGGGTGGGCAAATCTCTTCTACATCTAGACTACCGGACTGCATCGTTGAAAGATCGATTTTGATAATATTTTCGGAAAAAATCGAACTTATACGTGGTCGCGTCTTCGGAACTCTTCATTTTCGCGGTTTTTATTTTTTAATTCGATTCTGAAGGGTGGGCATACGAAATTATTGGGTGGGCAAACGTCTTCTACATCTAGACTAAAGGACTGCATCGTTGAAAGATCGATTTTGATAATATTTTCGGAAAAAATCGAACTTATGCGTGGTCGCGTCTTCGGAACTCTTCATTTTCGCGGTTTTTATTTTTTAATTCGATTCTGGAGGGTGGGCATACGAAATTATTGGGTGGGCAAATCTCTTCTACATCTAGACTAACGGACTGCATCGTTGAATGATCGATTTTGATAATATTTTCGGAAAAAATCGAACTTATACGTGGTCGCGTCTTCGGAACTCTTCATTTTCGCGGTTTTTATTTTTTATTTCGATTCTGGAGGGTGGGCATACGAAATTATTGGGTGGGCAAATCTCTTCTGCATCTAGACTAAAGGACTGCATCGTTGAAAGATCGATTTTGATAATATTTTCGGAAAAAATCGAACTTATACGTGGTCGCGTCTTCGGAACTCTTCATTTTCGCGGTTTTTATTTTTTAATTCGATTCTGGAGGGTGTGCATACGAAATTATTGGGTGGGCAAATCTCTTCTACATCTAGTCTAACGGACTGCATCGTTGAAAGATCGATTTTGATAATATTTTCGATAAAAATCGAACTTATACGTCTTCGCGTCTTCGGAACTCTTCATTTTCGCGGTTTTTATTTTTTTATTTCGATTCTGAAGGGTGGGCATACGAAATTATTGGGTGGGCAAACGTCTTCTACATCTAGACTAAAGGACTGCATCGTTGAAAGATCGATTTTGACAATATTTTCGATAAAAATCGAACTTATACGTGGTCGCGTCTTCGGAACTCTTCAATTTCGCGGTTTTTATTTTTTTATTTCGATTCTGAAGGGTGGGCATACGAAATTATTGGATGGGCAAACGTCTTCCACATCTACACTAACGAAATGCGTCGTTGGACAAACGATTCGAACGTTTAGTTAATAAATAATCGAACTTATACGTGGTCGCGTCTTTGGAACTCTTCATTTTCGTGGTTTTTATATTTATTTCGATTCTGAAGGGTACGCATACGAAATTATTGGGTGGGCAAACGTCTCCTACAACTAGACTAAAGGACTGCATCGTTAAAAGATCGATTTTGATAATATTTTCGGAAAAAATCAAACTTATACGTGGTCGCGTCTTCGGAACTCTTCATTTTCGCGGTTTTTATTTTTTTATTCGATTCTGAAGGGTGGGCATACGAAATTATTGGATGGGCAAACGTCTTCTACATCTAGACTAAAGGACTGCATCGTTGAAAGATCGATTTTGATAATATTTTCGGAAAAAATCGAACTTTAACGCGATCGCGTCTCCGGGACTCTTTATTTCCGCGGTTTTTTTTTTAATTCGATTCTGAAGGGTGGGCATACGAAATTATTGGGTGGGCAAACGTCTTCCACATCTACACTAACGGACTGCACCGTTGAAAGATCGATTTTGATAATATTTTCGAAAAAAATCGAACTTATACGTGGCCGCGTCTTCGGAACTCTTCACTTTCGCGGTTTTTATTTTTTAATTCGATTCTGAAGGGTGGGCATACGAAATTATTGGGTGGGCAAACGTCTTCTACATCTAGACTAAAGGACTGCATCGTTGAAAGATCGATTTTGTTAATATTTTCGGAAAAAATCGAACTTATACGTGGTCGCGTCTTCGGAACTCTTCATTTTCGCGGTTTTTATTTTTTAATTCGATTCTGGAGGGTGTGCATACGAAATTATTGGGTGGGCAAATCTCTTCTACATCTAGACTAACGGACTGCATCGTTGAAAGATCGATTTTGATAATATTTTCGGAAAAAATCAAACTTATGCGTGGTCGCGTCTTCGGAACTCTTCATTTTCGCGGTTTTTATTTTTTAATTCGATTCTGGAGGGTGGGCATACGAAATTATTGGGTGGGCAAACGTCTTCTACATCTAGACTAAAGGACTGCATCGTTGAAAGATCGATTTTGTTAATATTTTCGGAAAAAATCGAACTTATACGTGGTCGCGTCTTCGGAACTCTTCATTTTCGCGGTTTTTATTTTTTAATTCGATTCTGAAGGGTGGGCATACGAAATTATTGGGTGGGCAACCGTCTTCTACATCTAGACTAAAGGACTGCATCGTTGAAAGATCGATTTTGATAATATTTTCGGAAAAAATCGAACTTATGCGTGGTCGCGTCTTCGGAACTCTTCATTTTCGCGGTTTTTATTTTTTAATTCGATTCTGGAGGGTGGGCATACGAAATTATTGGGTGGGCAAATCTCTTCTACATCTAGACTAACGGACTGCATCGTTGAATGATCGATTTTGATAATATTTTCGGAAAAAATCGAACTTATACGTGGTCGCGTCTTCGGAACTCTTCATTTTCGCGGTTTTTATTTTTTAATTCGATTCTGGAGGGTGTGCATACGAAATTATTGGGTGGGCAAATCTCTTCTACATCTAGTCTAACGGACTGCATCGTTGAAAGATCGATTTTGATAATATTTTCGATAAAAATCGAACTTATACGTGGTCGCGTCTTCGGAACTCTTCATTTTCGCGGTTTTTATTTTTTAATTCGATTCTGGAGGGTGGGCATACGAAATTATTGGGTGGGCAAATCTCTTCTACATCTGGACTAACGGACTGCATCGTTGAAAGATCGATTTTGATAATATTTTCGAAAAAAATCGAACTTATACGTGGTCGCGTCTTCGGAACTCTTCATTTTCGCGGTTTTTATTTTTTTATTTCGATTCTGAAGGGTGGGCATACGAAATTATTGGATGGGCAAACGTCTTCCACATCTACACTAACGAAATGCGTCGTTGGACAAACGATTCGAACGTTTAGTTAATAAATAATCGAACTTATACGTGGTCGCGTCTTCGGAACTCTTCATTTTCGTGGTTTTTATATTTATTTCGATTCTGAAGGGTGGGCATACGAAATTATTGGGTGGGCAAACGTCTTCCACATCTACACTAACGGACTGCACCGTTGAAAGATCGATTTTGATAATATTTTCGAAAAAAATCGAACTTATACGTGGCCGCGTCTTCGGAACTCTTCATTTTCGCGGTTTTTATTTTTTAATTCGATTCTGAAGGGTGGGCATACGAAATTATTGGGTGGGCAAACGTCTTCTACATCTAGACTAAAGGACTGCATCGTTGAAAGATCGATTTTGTTAATATTTTCGTAAAAAATCGAACTTATACGTGGTCGCGTCTTCGGAACTCTTCATTTTCGCGGTTTTTATTTTTTAATTCGATTCTGAAGGGTGGGCATACGAAATCATTGGGTGGGCAAACGTCTTCTACATCTAGACTAAATGACTGCATCGTTGAAAGATCGATTTTGATAATATTTTCGGAAAAAATCGAACTTATGCGTGGTCGCGTCTTCGGAACTCTTCATTTTCGCGGTTTTTATTTTTTAATTCGATTCTGGAGGGTGGGCATACGAAATTATTGGGTGGGCAAATCTCTTCTACATCTAGACTAACGGACTGCATCGTTGAATGATCGATTTTGATAATATTTTCGAAAAAAATCGAACTTATACGTGGTCGCGTCTTCGGAACTCTTCATTTTCGCGGTTTTTATTTTTTATTTCGATTCTGAAGGGTGGGCATACGAAATTATTGGGTGGGCAAATCTCTTCTACATCTAGAATAAAGGACTGCATCGTTGAAAGATCGATTTTGATAATATTTTCGGAAAAAATCGAACTTATACGTGGTCGCGTCTTCGGAACTCTTCATTTTCGCGGTTTTTATTTTTTAATTCGATTCTGGAGGGTGTGCATACGAAATTATTGGGTGGGCAAATCTCTTCTACATCTAGTCTAACGGACTGCATCGTTGAAAGATCGATTTTGATAATATTTTCGATAAAAATCGAACTTATACGTGGTCGCGTCTTCGGAACTCTTCATTTTCGCGGTTTTTATTTTTTAATTCGATTCTGGAGGGTGGGCATACGAAGTTATTGGGTGGGCAAATCTCTTCTACATCTAGACTAACGGACTGCATCGTTGAATGATCGATTTTGATAATATTTTCGAAAAAAATCGAACTTATACGTGGTCGCGTCTTCGGAACTCTTCATTTTCGCGGTTTTTATTTTTTCATTCGATTCTGAAGGGGGGGCATACGAAATTATTGGGTGGGCAAACGTCTTCCACATCTAGACTAAAGGACTGCATCGTTGAAAGATCGATTTTGATAATATTTTCGGAAAAAATCGAACTTATACGTGGTCGCGTCTTCGGAACTCTTCATTTTCGCGGTTTTTATTTTTTAATTCGATTCTGAAGGGTGGGCATACGAAATTATTGGGTGGGCAAACGTCTTCTACATCTAGACTAAAGGACTGCATCGTTGAAAGATCGATTTTGATAATATTTTCGAAAAAAATCGAACTTATACGTGGTCGCGTCTTCGGAACTCTTCATTTTCGCGGTTTTTATTTTTTCATTCGATTCTGAAGGGGGGGCATACGAAATTATTGGGTGGGCAAACGTCTTCCACATCTAGACTAAAGGACTGCATCGTTGAAAGATCGATTTTGATAATATTTTCGGAGAAAATCGAACTTATACGTGGTCGCGTCTTCGGAACTCTTCATTTTCGCGGTTTTTATTTTTTAATTCGATTCTGAAGGGTGGGCATACGAAATTATTGGGTGGGCAAACGTCTTCTACATCTAGACTAAAGGACTGCATCGTTGAAAGATCGATTTTGATAATATTTTCGGAAAAAATCGAACTTATACGTCTTCGCGTCATCGGAACTCTTCATTTCCGCGGTTTTTATTTTTTATTTCGATTCTGGAGGGTGGGCATACGAAATTATTGGGTGGGCAAACCTCTTCTACATCTAGACTAAAGGACTGCATCGTTGAAAGATCGATTTTGATAATATTTTCGGAAAAAATCGAACTTATACGTGGTCGCGTCTTCGGAACTCTTCATTTTCGCGGTTTTTATTTTTTAATTCGATTCTGGCGGGTGGGCAAATCTCTTCTACATCTAGACTACCGGACTGCATCGTTGAAAGATCGATTTTGATAATATTTTCGGAAAAAATCGAACTTATACGTGGTCGCGTCTTCGGAACTCTTCATTTTCGCGGTTTTTATTTTTTAATTCGATTCTGAAGGGTGGGCATACGAAATTATTGGGTGGGCAAACGTCTTCTACATCTAGACTAAAGGACTGCATCGTTGAAAGATCGATTTTGATAATATTTTCGGAAAAAATCGAACTTATGCGTGGTCGCGTCTTCGGAACTCTTCATTTTCGCGGTTTTTATTTTTTAATTCGATTCTGGAGGGTGGGCATACGAAATTATTGGGTGGGCAAATCTCTTCTACATCTAGACTAACGGACTGCATCGTTGAATGATCGATTTTGATAATATTTTCGGAAAAAATCGAACTTATACGTGGTCGCGTCTTCGGAACTCTTCATTTTCGCGGTTTTTATTTTTTAATTCGATTCTGGAGGGTGTGCATACGAAATTATTGGGTGGGCAAATCTCTTCTACATCTAGTCTAACGGACTGCATCGTTGAAAGATCGATTTTGATAATATTTTCGATAAAAATCGAACTTATACGTCTTCGCGTCTTCGGAACTCTTCATTTTCGCGGTTTTTATTTTTTTATTTCGATTCTGAAGGGTGGGCATACGAAATTATTGGGTGGGCAAACGTCTTCTACATCTAGACTAAAGGACTGCATCGTTGAAAGATCGATTTTGACAATATTTTCGATAAAAATCGAACTTATACGTGGTCGCGTCTTCGGAACTCTTCATTTTCGCGGTTTTTATTTTTTTATTTCGATTCTGAAGGGTGGGCATACGAAATTATTGGATGGGCAAACGTCTTCCACATCTACACTAACGAAATGCGTCGTTGGACAAACGATTCGAACGTTTAGTTAATAAATAATCGAACTTATACGTGGTCGCGTCTTTGGAACTCTTCATTTTCGTGGTTTTTATATTTATTTCGATTCTGAAGGGTACGCATACGAAATTATTGGGTGGGCAAACGTCTCCTACAACTAGACTAAAGGACTGCATCGTTAAAAGATCGATTTTGATAATATTTTCGGAAAAAATCAAACTTATACGTGGTCGCGTCTTCGGAACTCTTCATTTTCGCGGTTTTTATTTTTTAATTCGATTCTGGAGGGTGGGCATACGAAATTATTGGGTGGGCAAATCTCTTCTACATCTAGACTAACGGACTGCATCGTTGAATGAACGATTTTGATAATATTTTCGAAAAAAATCGAACTTATACGTGGTCGCGTCTTCGGAACTCTTCATTTTCGCGGTTTTTATTTTTTTATTCGATTCTGAAGGGTGGGCATACGAAATTATTGGATGGGCAAACGTCTTCTACATCTAGACTGAAGGACTGCATCGTTGAAAGATCGATTTTGATAATATTTTCGGAAAAAATCGAACTTTAACGCGATCGCGTCTCCGGGACTCTTTATTTCCGCGGTTTTTTTTTTTAATTCGATTCTGAAGGGTGGGCATACGAAATTATTGGGTGGGCAAACGTCTTCCACATCTACACTAACGGACTGCACCGTTGAAAGATCGATTTTGATAATATTTTCGAAAAAAATCGAACTTATACGTGGCCGCGTCTTCGGAACTCTTCACTTTCGCGGTTTTTATTTTTTAATTCGATTCTGAAGGGTGGGCATACGAAATTATTGGGTGGGCAAACGTCTTCTACATCTAGACTAAAGGACTGCATCGTTGAAAGATCGATTTTGATAATATTTTCGGAAAAAATCGAACTTATGCGTGGTCGCGTCTTCGGAACTCTTCATTTTCGCGGTTTTTATTTTTTAATTCGATTCTGGAGGGTGGGCATACGAAATTATTGGGTGGGCAAATCTCTTCTACATCTAGACTAACGGACTGCATCGTTGAATGATCGATTTTGATAATATTTTCGGAAAAAATCGAACTTATACGTGGTCGCGTCTTCGGAACTCTTCATTTTCGCGGTTTTTATTTTTTAATTCGATTCTGGAGGGTGTGCATACGAAATTATTGGGTGGGCAAATCTCTTCTACATCTAGTCTAACGGACTGCATCGTTGAAAGATCGATTTTGATAATATTTTCGATAAAAATCGAACTTATACGTGGTCGCGTCTTCGGAACTCTTCATTTTCGCGGTTTTTATTTTTTAATTCGATTCTGGAGGGTGGGCATACGAAATTATTGGGTGGGCAAATCTCTTCTACATCTAGACTAACGGACTGCATCGTTGTAAGATCGATTTTGATAATATTTTCGAAAAAAATCGAACTTATACGTGGTCGCGTCTTCGGAACTCTTCATTTTCGCGGTTTTTATTTTTTTATTTCGATTCTGAAGGGTGGGCATACGAAATTATTGGATGGGCAAACGTCTTCCACATCTACACTAACGAAATGCGTCGTTGGACAAACGATTCGAACGTTTAGTTAATAAATAATCGAACTTATACGTGGTCGCGTCTTCGGAACTCTTCATTTTCGTGGTTTTTATATTTATTTCGATTCTGAAGGGTGTGCATACGAAATTATTGGGTGGGCAAACGTCTCCTACAACTAGACTAAAGGACTGCATCGTTGAAAGATCGATTTTGATAATATTTTCGGAAAAAATCGAACTTATACGTGGTCGCGTCTTCGGAACTCTTCATTTTCGCGGTTTCTATTTTTTAATTCGATTCTGGAGGGTGGGCATACGAAATTATTGGGTGGGCAAATCTCTTCTACATCTAGACTAACGGACTGCATCGTTGAATGAACGATTTTGATAATATTTTCGAAAAAAATCGAACTTATACGTGGTCGCGTCTTCGGAACTCTTCATTTTCGCGGTTTTTATTTTTTTATTCGATTCTGAAGGGTGGGCATACGAAATTATTGGATGGGCAAACGTCTTCTACATCTAGACTAAAGGACTGCATCGTTGAAAGATCGAT
Organism: Andrena praecox; assembly: GCA_963932275.1. NCBI lineage: Eukaryota > Metazoa > Arthropoda > Insecta > Hymenoptera > Andrenidae > Andrena > Andrena praecox. The sequence goes on from OZ010732.1 coordinate 26,622,017, forward strand.
TTTGATAATATTTTCGGAAAAAATCGAACTTTAACGCGATCGCGTCTCCGGGACTCTTTATTTCCGCGGTTTTTTTTTTTAATTCGATTCTGAAGGGTGGGCATACGAAATTATTGGGTGGGCAAACGTCTTCCACATCTACACTAACGGACTGCACCGTTGAAAGATCGATTTTGATAATATTTTCGAAAAAAATCGAACTTATACGTGGCCGCGTCTTCGGAACTCTTCATTTTCGCGGTTTTTATTTTTTAATTCGATTCTGAAGGGTGGGCATACGAAATTATTGGGTGGGCAAACGTCTTCTACATCTAGACTAAAGGACTGCATCGTTGAAAGATCGATTTTGATAATATTTTCGGAAAAAATCGAACTTATGCGTGGTCGCGTCTTCGGAACTCTTCATTTTCGCGGTTTTTATTTTTTAATTCGATTCTGGAGGGTGGGCATACGAAATTATTGGGTGGGCAAACGAAGCCAGATCGTGGAGAATCGTTTCCTACTTTTAAAAAATTCAAAACTGTTCATGGAGGGTGCTGATGACGAAATTTTTAATTTTCTCATAACTTTTTTTTGAAGGGTGGGAAAAAAAGTTGTTTGGTGGGCAATCGTGGGCAAACGATGGGCAATCATTTTCCACTGTCAAATCATTAAAATGTTTTCAGTGTGCTGATGAAAAATTTTTTTTTGCCATAACTTTTTTTGAAGGGTGGGCAAACGAAAATTTTTATGGGCAAACGTGGGCAAACGATGGACAAACGAATGCCGTTGAGTTTTTCCAAAAATTCTAATTTGGGGGTGCCAACTTCACAGACCTTTCTTTTTCTAGGATCTATATTTGAGTTAATTTAGATGAAAATAACGACAATTTTTTGGATTGTGAAAAAAATTTTGTTGGAAGTGCCAAATTTTAATAAATTTATTTAAAACCAACTTCGATTTTTTTTTATTTTGTTGAGTATTTTTGTTGTAGGATGTATATTTGAGTAAATTTAGATGAAAATAACGACAATTTTTTGGATTGTGAAAAAATTTTAGTTGGAAGTGTCAAATTTTAATAAATTTATTTAAAACCAACATCGATTTTTTTGGATTTTGTAGAGCATTTTTGTTATAGGATCTATATTTGAGTAAATTTAGATGAAAACAACGACAATTTTTTGGATTGTGAAAAAATTTTAGTTGGAAGTGTCAAATTTTAATAAATTTATTTAAAACCAACATCGATTTTTTTGGATTTTGTAAAGCATTTTTGTTATAGGATCTATATTTGAGTAAATTTAGATGAAAACAACGACAATTTTTTGGATTGTGAAAAAAAATTTTAATTGGAAGTGTCAAATTTTAATAAATATATTTGAAACCAACTTCGATTTTTTTGGATTTTGGTGAGTATTTTTGTTGTAGGATGTATATTTGAGTAAATTTAGATGAAAATAACGACAATTTAATGGATTGTGAAAAAAAAATTTTAGTTTGGAAGTGTCAAATTTTAATTAATTTATTTGAAACCAACTTCGATTTTTCTCGACTATGTTAAGTTTTTTTTATAGAGAAGCTTAATTTGAGTAATTTCAGTTGAAATTAACTTCGATTTTTTGGATTTTGTCACAATTTTTGTCAAATTTTAATAAATATATTTGAAATCGACTTGGAGTATTTTGGATTTTGTAGAGCATTTTTGTTCTAGAATCTATATTTGAGTAAATTTAGATGAAAATAACTTCAATTTTTTGGATTGTGAAAAAAATTTGAGTAGGAAATGTCAAATTTTAATAAATTTATTTGACTAACCACGATTTTTCTCGACTATGTTAAGTTTTTTTTATAGAGAAGCTTAATTTGAGTAATTTCAGTTGAAATTAACTTCGATTTTTTGGATTTTGTCACGATTTTTGTCAAATTTTAATAAATATATTTGAGATATCGACTTGGAGTATTTTGGATTTTGTTGAGTATTTTTTATGTAGGATCTATATTTGAGTAAATTTAGATGAAAATAATTTCATTTTTTTGGATTGTGAAAAAAATTTAGTTGGAAGTGTCAATTTTTAATAAATTTTTTCGAAACAAACTTCGATTTTTTTTTATTTTGTTGAGTATTTTTGTTGTAGGATCTATATTTGAGTAAATTTAGATGTAAATAACAACAATTTTTGGATTGTGAAAAAAAAATTTAGTTGGAAGTGTGAATTTTAATAAATTTATTTGAAACCAACTTCGATTTTTTTGGATTTTGTCGAGTATTTTTATTGTAGGATCTATATTAGAGTAAATTTAGATGAAAATGACATCGATTTTTTAGATTGTGAAAAAAATTTTAGTTGGAAATGTCAAATTTTAATTATTTTATTTGAAACCAACTTCGATTTTTCTCGACTATGTTAAGTTTTTTTTATAAAGAAGCTTAATTTGAGTAATTTCAGTTGAAATTAACTTCGATTTTTTGGAATTTGTCACGATTTTTGTTAAATTTTAATAAATATATATGAAATCGACTTGGATTATTTTGGATTTTGTTGAGTATTTTTGTTGTAGGATCTATATTAGAGTAAATGTAGATGAAAATAACGACAATTTCTGGGATTGTGAAAAAAAATTTTAGTTGGAAGTGTTATGCCAAGGCGCCTGGGGTCGAGATTCTGGATAGAATCTCGAGGTGCTCCGGGTCGTCCTTCACAGTCGTCGTCCAGCGGGCTCCGAAAGGTTCGGGTGATAATGCCGGGACGAGGATATTCGGTTAGAAACCGAAGGTAGGGGATCGTTGCGGGTTGAAGAGTTAGAACTCACCGTAAGGTTAACAAGTTTATTCTGTCCCGATCTGGGTGACAGGAGTACTATAGCGTATGTCTGTTATTAATCTGCCCCCGCTCGTAGTTTGTACAGAGTCTTATATCTAGTCCGGGGCGAAGCGGGGACCAGCGGGGTCGCCGCCTTCGGCTCGCTTTTCGGCGTTTCGTCGGAAACGCTGACGGTGCTCGCGGGTTGTTGCCCGCGCTTTGGCGCTCGCGTGTGCCATCGGAATGCGCGACGGTTGTAACACGCGGTCGTTGACTGGGTTACAACATCCCCCCCCCCCCTTGAGAGAAGGGTGCTTAGGGGAATTTTACAATTATCGGGAATTTCCCTGTACCCTTATATCGATTCGGCTACTACGGCATATTTGTGGTCCGTGGGGGCCTCTCTGATGGGCGTAACGTTGGACGTGGACGCTGATCTTTTTGTTTTCCGTGTTTTCGCCGGTTTGGGTATTTGTACCTTTCGGCGCTGTTGGTAGTCGCGTATTAACAAATAAATGACGAGTACGATAGTTATTGTTTGTACCGTAGTCGTCGCCGTCGGGTGTACAAGTTGCCAGGTCGCCAGTCCTGATTGATAGTTGTTAGTATCGATTGTTAGGTCGCTTTCCACTTGGTTGAGTTGGTTATACAGTGCGGAAAATTCGGACGGATTCTTTAAGAGGTTATGGAGTTGAAAACGCGTGAGAGGGTGCGCTATTTTGCCCTTTTGTGTTTCATTTATCGCCGCCGTAATGTCGTATCGCGGTGCTGTCATTAGTTCGACGTCCTGACTATTCGCAGTTTTCCGCTTCCTTAGTACTACGTCCTTACTTCGGATATTACAATTTCCTGTGATTCTTAGGATTCCTGACCTATCTATTGTGACGCGTTCAGGTTGTCGTTCGTCGCATTGGATGGTCAGCGTCTCGGGTTGACGTGCTGCGAAAATCCACGTATCTGCGCGCGAGGTGCCTATCCACATCGTGTGGTTTACCGCGATGTGTTTTATTTCGCAATTTTTTGGGAATTCGTCCGAGGGTTGCAGCCACAGGCTTGCTTCACACTCGAGATCGTTATTTATGTTATGCGCGATCATTGTTTGTTCGCAGTAATATTGCGCGGCTATCTGTTTACATTCTTCTAATTCTTGGTGGTCGGTGAGCACATATTGATTACTGTTCGCGTCGATGACGAGGAGCGGCGTTCTTACGACTAATAACGCGTACATGTTGTCGTAGGTGTGGATCGGGGCTGGGGTTGCCTCGATCACTGTGAATGTTTGTGAGGATATTAGCGGGATGGTTATTACTGCTATTAACGTGTATTTATCGAAATACGCGACGATCGATGACAATTTTTCGATTACGTTCGTATTTTCTAGGTTTGGGGCTATTGGGAACGCGAGTCCGTTCGGAAGGTGTTGTACGGCGGTCTGTAGCAATTTAGTGATCTGCGCGCTCGCTATTACGTTAGTGCTGATGATGCCTCCTTTGAGGCCGGTGTAGTATTGCAATACGTCGTCTGCGTCCTGAGTCAAGTCGGTCACCAGGGCATTTAAAGTCGTGAAATGATCAACTATGTCAGCTCTTTGTGTCTGTCTGGTGGAGGTCGTCTCGACTTGTACCCGTAACATTCTGATCTGTTCTGCTAATATGTTTTCGTTGTGTTTTATTGTCGTTTTATTTTTGTTTGAGTAGATCTTGTTTTATTATTATTCTTATTATTATTTATATATATATTTTGTATGCCGACTTTATTATATTTTGTGGTTTCTTTATTCGATGAAGTGCTTTAGTCGGTTCGCGTGTGTGTGCAGTGTTTTTCTCCCCTTTTTTAGGGTTACGTTAACCTTTGAATTCTTGCCTATTATTTCATATGGGCCTACCCATTTATTATCTAACTTTTTCGATCTACCGCGTCGTACGGATTCGTCGTAGAGCCATACTTTGTCGCCTATCTTGAACTCTATTTCGCGTGCTTTTTTATCATAGTCTTTCTTTGATTTTTCTTTTGCGTGTTGGAGTCGTTCCCTCGCTATTTCGTTCGTTGTTCTTATGCGTTCTCTTGTTTGTTGCGCATAGTCGTCGTAGTTGTATGTCTGTTTAGGCGGGCTTTTCAGCGCGGTCGGTAGCAATGCTGTCTTTCCGTAAACCAATTCATACGGGGTAAAGCCTGTCGCGGTATGGGGTGTAGTATTATAAGTAAACATCGCGTAGGGTAACCATCTGTCCCAGTCAGTCTGATCGCTGTCTATGTAGTGTCGCAGGTATTCTACTAGGGTTCTATGTGACCTTTCTAGTGCCCCATTCGATTCTGGGTGATACGCGGTTGTTTGCAGTTTCGTAATTCGTAGCAATTTGCATATGTTTTTGAACATCTCGCTTAGCAAGTTTGTACCTTGGTCCGTTAGTATCTTTTCGGGGATGCCGTATTCGCAGACAATTTTTTCGACGAATGCTTCGGCTACCGTTGTTGCTTCTTGGTTCGGCAAGGCGATCGCCTTGCTAAATTTCGTAAGGAGATCCTGAAATGTTAGAATGTAGATGTTTCCGTGGTTACTTTCGGGGAGTGGCCCTACTATATCTAACGCGACTTTTTCAAAGGGTTCTCGTGGTGTATCCGTGATCTCCATTGGGGCCCTCGTTTTCCGGCCTAGTTTGTTCTTTTGGCAGAGGCTACATTTTTGTATGTATTCCTCAATATCCTTATTCATACCAGGCCATTTGTATTTTTGCTTTATTCGTTTCGTGGTTCGTTGAATACCTTGGTGACCTCCCGTGGGTGTGCAGTGGTATTCGTAGAGAATTTGTTGTTTCTCGGCTTCTTCGTTAATTTCGATCGGTTTGGTTTCTACTGATTTTCTGTTCTGTCCTTTTTCTTTCTCGCTATTCTGCAACGCGTGCACATTCCTGCTCAGCGCGTCCGCGTTGGTATTATTCTTCCCTGATTTATGAATGATTTCGTAGTCGTGTTCGGCAAGTTGGATTCTCCATCTTGTTAGTCTGGATCCAGGGTCCTGTACTTTAAATAACCATACTAGTGCCTTGTGGTCGGTGACTACTTTGAATGCAGTCCCATAAACGTACGGTCGGAAGTGTTTGACTGCCCAGACTATGGCTAATAGTTCCTTTTCTGTTGTACTATAGTTTCGTTCGGCTTTGTTTAGTATCCGACTGGCGTAAGCAATTGGTTTATCTTCGCCTATTTTTCCTTGCGATAGTATCGCGCCTATTGCTACGTCTGATGCGTCTGTGGTTACTATAAACTCTTTTGTAAAATCTGGATAAATTAGAAGGGGTGCCGTGGTCAATGTCTCTTTTAGTGTGTCGAACGCGTTCTGCTGCTCGGCGGTCCAGACGAACTCGACTTTGCTGCTCGTGATGCTGGATAAGGGCTTGGCTATTTTTGAATATTCCGGAATGAATCTACGGTAGTATCCGGCTAGTCCCAGGAATGCTTGTAATTCTTTTAGTTTTTTGGGGACAGGAAACTCTTTCACGGCCTTCGTTTTTTCGGGATTTGGTTTGATCCCGTCGGGCGTGATTATGTGTCCCAAAAAACCTACTTCCTTTCTTAGAAACGCGCATTTTTCTGGTTGTAGTTTTAAGTTGTATTTGCGAAGTGTGTCTAAAACTTTTCGTAGTCTTGTATTATGTTCTTTTAGGCTTGCTCCGTGGACGACAATGTCGTCGAGGTAGACGAAACAGTCTATTCCTTGTAATCCGATGAGTGCGGCGTTCATGGCTCGCTGAAACGTTGCAGGTGCATTTTTCAGTCCGAAAGGCATGCGATTGAATTCGTAGTGACCTTGTGGAGTTGAAAAGGCTGTCTTGCATTTGTCGCGTTCGTCCATCGGAATCTGGTGGTATCCGGACGCCAGATCGAGGGTGGTAAAATATTGTGCTTTTCCCAATTGATCTAGTATGTCTGTGATATTAGGTAGTGGGAATGAGTCACCTATGGTAACTTCATTGAGTTTTCTATAGTCGACTACTACGCGATATTTAATATTTCCCTCTGCGTCGGGTGTTTTGGGTACTACCAGTAGGGGTGCGTTCCACGGGCTGGAGCTGTGTCGGATGATGCCGTCTTTCAGCATCTGTTCCACTTGTTTTTGCACTTCTCGCTTGTGGATGTCTGGTAATCTATATGGCTTGACATTACAGGGTGTTGTGTCGCGTTTTACAGGGACCCGGTGGCCGGTTACGGTGGCCGTGGTTAGTCGGTCTCCCGGTAAGTGGAACGTATCGTGATATTCTTTGCATATTTCCTTCATGGCTTTCTTTTCTTCTTCATTCATGTGTATGCTATCTACCTGGTCTGTTACCCGAGCAATGCGCGTAGTCAGCGATTCGTTCACGGTCAAGGCGCGAACAGCTGCGGCGCTATCGTTGCTGTGGATTATTTCGTTGTCCATCATTTCGCTTAATTGCACTTGTGGTACGATTATTGTTTTTGCTTCTGCGGTTGTGTTCATAATGCACGCTACGCATTTCCCATTTTCGGGTCTTGTTAGTCCTTCTCCTAAATATATGCCTTCCGCTAGCTGTTGTTTTTCTATTATCCCGTCTCGCGTACTACTTGTTGGGACCATTATTAATTGTTGTGTGCGCGCGGGTATTGTTATTTCCGTGTTTCTATGTAGGGTTTTCCACGGTTTTCTATCTGCTAGGAGGCTCTTGCTGGGGTAGTCTATGGTTGTCCTGTTATCTGTGAGGAAGTCTACTCCTAGTATTCCGTCTGCGTTCGTTAGGATGTCTTCTTCTATGACATGTAGGGGGTACACGATTTCTTTTCCGTTTATGTAGAACGTGGCCTCAATTTTCCCTAACGTTTTTGTTTTATCCCCCGAAAATGAGATAAGAAGGATGTCGCTTTCTTCCATTATTGCGTCTTTGGGGAGGGCGCTTTTTTTGATTAGGGATACTTCTGCCCCGTTATCTATCAGCATTATGGTGTTTTTATTTTTGGTATTCTTTATTTCTACCTCTATCTTATCTGCTGTGTGTCCATTCTTAAAGAGGGATCCTATTTCAACCATACGGAGGGGTCTCGCGGTTCCTCGGGTAGGTGACTCGCGTCTCGGCGGACCGGTGTAATCGCGGCTGCCTTGCGCGGAATGTGCATGATCAGCGTTTCTGTATTGTGGCTGTGATTCTGTTTCGTAGGCGGATCGGGTGTTTCCCGGTTCGCGCCTTGTCGATTCCCAACTTTCTTCGTTGGTTGCTATGGGTTGCATCCACCGGTTATTTTCTGAGGGGAAAAATTTTTTGGGCGGTCTGTCCCTATTTTGGGTCTTCCAACACTCCTTGGTGTCGTGTCCCGATCGTCTGCAATCGTTGCAGTACCGTGGTGCTGCCCTATCCCGACTTTGATAAGTGCGGGAAGGGGAGTATGCCCTGCGCGTTCCTACTGACGTCGCTGGTCGTCTTGTAATTGACCGCTCTTCATCTATAGCTATCGTGATTGCTTCCTGTAGATCGGCGGGTTTTTGTGATTTTACTAGGACCTTAAGGTCGTCGCGAAGTCCGTCCTCGAATAGGTCTAAAGTTTGCTCTTTGTATACCCGTGCAGTTATGGTTTTTTCCATCATGCTAGCCTTGTTTTTGATCCCGGTTGCTATTAATTCTTTTAATAAAGTGGATATTCGACTCCCGTAGTGGTGTGCGTCTTCGTGGGCGCCCTGTCTACAGTGTACCAATTCCCTTTGTACGGTCGAGTGCGTGCGGGGAGGCTTGTATACCGAAGTCAGTACGTCCTCGAGGTCTTGTATGGACATTATCTGGCGCGTCTGTACTTCGGCTAGGGCGTCGCGTTGGACTCTCATCGATATGATCCCTTTTAAAATCTGGGCCCTTTCCATCGGCGTTCGGTAGGAGTAGTACACGTACTTACAGGCGGTCAGGAAACCGGGTAACCCTTTGGGGTCGGTTCCATCGAACGGTGGTATGGCTCTTATCGCGTGAAAGAATTTTTGGTTGTCTACTTCTGTCGGTACGTCGGGTGGGTTGTCTATCTCGAAATTAGGAGGGACGAAAAGACTAGCGCGCCTCGGTTCTTCCTCTGGCTCGCAAGAGGGGTCAAAGTGGACCGCGTTCCTGCCTGAGGGGCCGGGGGTTGCGTGCGTAGTGTTCATTGTTTCCCTTAGTTTTTCTATTTCGCGGTCTATCGAATCCTGTGGTGGGCCCTCTTTTGCCTCTAGTGCCCCTATTCTATCGTTCGTCGTTATCATGCCGTCGGCCATACTAGCCAGGGTGGAGGTTATTCCTGCGAGTATTTTTTCTATGTTCGCTAGGCGGTCTTCGCTTCCTGCGGGACCCTGCTCGGCGTTATCGCTCGCGGTTGCTAAGGGGGTGGACGGCATTCTGATGTCAGTTTCTAAGCCTACTCTCGGAATTAAACTATAATCTAATTCGTCGAACGGGTACAGTCGTCGGGCGGTTAAACGTCCGGTGTGGCTTGACGCAGTCGGAAATACAATTGGAACGTCAAGTTCTTCGCTAGTGTTTGCGTCTAGAGTATTCTGCGTACGTTCTCCGATTTCCCGAAATGCTTCGAATGTCGCGTCGAAGAGAGATTTCTCGGAGGGTTGTCGCGGGTGTATCTTACCGAATCGGCGCGGATTACCTCGGCTAGAGGGTATAGGCGTACGGATTTCTTTTCGCTCAATTAATTCTAGATCGCGCTCGATATTCGCATCCAGGGATTTCGCTCGGCGCATGAGAATAGCAGCGTACGGCCTGGATTTGCTGAGAGTGGTATTTCGCACTCACAGCACGTGGATCAGGTGATGCATCGCTGGTCTCTGCGTTGTCCTAGAGTTTCCTGGAGGCGTCCTCTGCAGACGTCTGTCGGTACCGCGAAGTGGATTGCCCTTCTATCAAGTGGGTCGTTGTCTCCGCTATGTCCTGTTGTCTCCGTCGGTCAGGCTTGTTCCCTACGTTGGCAGGATCCCACCGCTGCCACCAATTTGTTATGCCAAGGCGCCTGGGGTCGAGATTCTGGATAGAATCTCGAGGTGCTCCGGGTCGTCCTTCACAGTCGTCGTCCAGCGGGCTCCGAAAGGTTCGGGTGATAATGCCGGGACGAGGATATTCGGTTAGAAACCGAAGGTAGGGGATCGTTGCGGGTTGAAGAGTTAGAACTCACCGTAAGGTTAACAAGTTTATTCTGTCCCGATCTGGGTGACAGGAGTACTACAGGGTGTCCCAAAAATGTCGCGTTTCCTTGAAAGGGGTGACTCAGGGGGTGATTTGAAACAACTTTTTCCTTAGGGAAAATATTGTCCGAAGCTTCGTTAAGGAGATATTAAGCAAAAACCCCGACCAATCAGAGCGCGCGCCTTCCGCCTGAGTTCCCGCGGTAGCGTTGGCTACGAGGTAGGCGACCGCGCTTGTGCTACGAACGTACGAACAAGCAAGTCGGCATGCATCGAAGGAAACCGCGTTACACATTTTTTTTTTAAAGCAGAATCTTAAATAAGAATAATTTGAAGTGAGAGGACAAGAAGTACGTAAATTTCGTTTTTAAATAAGCCATAAACGAAAAGCTAACGTAACAGAAAATGTACGACAAGTGATCGTAATTCGTTATTGAGGTAAAAATCCGTAGTTTAAGAACGGCCAACACAACTAAATTTAAAAAATAATATTAGGTGTATGAATAAATTCTTTCCGACTGGAATTTCTATCGCGGTGGTATTCAGAAGCTGCCAGAAAAATGGCAAAAGGTAATGAACAATAATGGAAATTATTGCGATGATCGAGTTGTTTTCATATTTTTTAAATCGAACTGTTATTGTACCCTAAAATCGGAAAGAATTTATTTTCACACCTAATAATCACCAATAAATTAAAGAAAACTCACCCTTTCGGACATTCCTTTCCTTGCTTTCCTTCCCTTTTCGGAAACCTGTGTCACTAGGCCACTGTACCGATCCTGGTCATCGGCGTCCAGTGCTCAGCTGATCGCAGGGTCAATGTACCGAATATTCACTTCACTGCACGGCTACTAACACTGATCACTGAATTTATTTTTCACGGAACGTGTTGTTCCTACGTTATAAAAATTGGTGGCCGCGAAAGGGGCCGATTACTGTTAATTACTGGGACGAGATTACTACTATTACCCGGCGAAACGAAAACTCGTGGCAGACTGTCTCGGGCTGTGCAGTCCGCTGCTGTGCAGCGATCAGATACGGATCCAACCGACGATCGTCAAAACAAAAGCGTAGGCTACGCTTGGTCAAATCGCTCTATCCCACTCGATCTCGTGTTTCGTTCGATCTCTTCGTCGCGCGGTGTGACAATGTATGTGGCAACTTCAGCCAATAACCAAAATACGTGTGTCCCGTCTTTAAAAGTGTGCCCAAATAGGTGACTCGACCAATCGTCACAGCAGCGGACTGCACAGCCCGAGACAGTCTGCCACGAGTTTTCTTTTCGCCGGGTAATAGTATTAATCTCGTCCCATTAATTAACAGTAATCGGCCCCTTTCGCAGCCACCAATTTTTATAACGTAGGAACAACACGTTCCGTGAAAAATAAATTCAGTGATCAGTGTTAGTAGCCGTGCAGTGAAGTGAATATTCGGTACATTAACCCGGACGCAGTGTGATCAGCTGAGCACTGGGCGCTACCCAACCATAAATCTTTTCGTCCACTGATAACCAGGATCGGTACAGTGACCCAGTGACACAGGTTTCCGGAAAGGGAAGGAAAGCAAGGAAAGGAATGTCCGAAAGGGTGAGTTTTCTTTAATTTATTGGTGATTATTAGGTGTGAAAATAAATTCTTTCCGATTTTAGGGTACAATAACAGTTCGATTTAAAAAATATGAAAACAACTCGATCATCGCAATAATTTCCATTATTGTTCATTACCTTTTGCCATTTTTCTGGCAGCTTCTGAATACCACCGCGATAGAAATTCCAGTCGGAAAGAATTTATTCATACACCTAATATTATTTTTTAAATTTAGTTGTGTTGGCCGTTCTTAAACTACGGATTTTTACCTCAATAACGAATTACGATCACTTGTCGTACATTTTCTGTTACGTTAGCTTTTCGTTTATGCCTTATTTAAAAACGAAATTTACGTACTTCTTGTCCTCTCACTTCAAATTATTCTTATTTAAGATTCTGCTTAAAAAAAAAAAATGTGTAACACGGTTTCCTTCAATGCATGCCGACTTGCTTGTTCGTACGTTCGTAGCACAAGCGCGGTCGCCTACCTCGTAGCCAACGCTACCGCGGGAACTCAGGCGGAAGGCGCGCGCTCTGATTGGTCGGGGTTTTTGCTTAATATCTCCTTAACGAAGCTTCGGACAATATTTTCCCTAAGGAAAAAGTTGTTTCAAATCACCCCCTGAGTCACCCCTTTCAAGGAAACGCGACATTTTTCGGACACCCTGTATAGCGTATGTCTGTTATTAATCTGCCCCCGCTCGTAGTTTGTACAGAGTCTTATATCTAGTCCGGGGCGAAGCGGGGACCAGCGGGGTCGCCGCCTTCGGCTCGCTTTTCGGCGTTTCGTCGGAAACGCTGACGGTGCTCGCGGGTTGTTGCCCGCGCTTTGGCGCTCGCGTGTGCCATCGGAATGCGCGACGGTTGTAACACGCGGTCGTTGACTGGGTTACAACAGAAGTGTCAAATTTTAATCAATTTATTTGATACCAACTTCGATTTTTTTGGATTTTGTTGAGTATTTTTATTGTAGGATCTATATTAGAGTAAATTTAGATGAAAATTACTTCAATTTTTTGGATTGTAAAAAAAATTTTAGTTGGAAGTCTCAAATTTTAATAAATTTATTTGAAACCAACTTCGATTTTTTTGGATTTTGTAGAGCATTTTTGTTCTAGGATCTATATTTGAGTAAATTTAGATGAAAATAACGACAATTTCTGGGATTGTGAAAAAAAATTTTAGTTGGAAGTGTCAAATTTTAATCAATTTATTTGATACCAACTTCGATTTTTTTGGATTTTGTAGAGCATTTTTATTCTAGGATTTATATTGAGTAAATTTAGATGAAAATAATTTCATTTTTTTGGATTGTGAAATAATTTTTGTTGGAAGTGTCAAATTTTAATAAATTTATTTGACACCAACTTCGATTTTTTTGGATTTTGTAGAGCATTTTTGTTCTAGGATCTATATTTGAGTAAATTTAGATGAAAATGACTTCAATTTTTTGGATTGTGAAAAAAATTTTATTTGGAAGTCTCAAATTTATAAATTTATTTGAAACCAACTTCGATTTTTTTCGATTTTGAAGAGCATTTTTGTTCTAGGATCTATATTGAGTAAATTTAGATGAAAATAATTTCATTTTTTTGGATTGTGAAAAAATTTTTGGTTCGAAGTGTCAAATTTTAATAAATTTATTTGAAACCTACTTCGAATTTTTCTTATTTTGTTGAGTATTTTTGTTGTAGGATCTATATTAGAGTAAATTTAGATGAAAATGACTTCAATTTTTTGGATTGTGAAAAAATTTTAGTTGGAAGTCTCAAATTTTAATAAATTTATTTGAAACCAACTTCGATTTTTTTGGATTTTGTAGAGCATTTTTGTTCTAGGATCTATATTTGAGTAAATTTAGATGAAAATAACGACAATTTCTGGGATTGTGAAAAAAAATTTTAGTTGGAAGTGTGAATTTTAATAAATTTATTTGATACCAACTTCGATTTTTTTGGATTTTGTAGAGCATTTTTGTTCTAGGATTTATATTGAGTAAATTTAGATGAAAATAATTTCATTTTTTTGGATTGTGAAATAATTTTTGTTGGAAGTGTCAAATTTTAATAAATTTATTTGAAACCAACTTCGATTTTTTTGGATTTTGTAGAGCATTTTTGTTCTAGGATCTACAATTGAGTAAATTTAGATGAAAATGACTTCAATTTTTTGGATTGTGAAAAAAATTTTAGTTGGAAGTCTCAAATTTATAAATTTATTTGAAACCAACTTCGATTTTTTTCGATTTTGTAGAGCATTTTTGTTCTAGGATCTATATTGAGTAAATTTAGATGAAAATAATTTCATTTTTTTGGATTGTGAAAAAATTTTTGGTTCGATGTGTCAAATTTTAATAAATTTATTATAACCTACTTCGATTTTTTTTTATTTTGTTGAGTATTTTTGTTGTAGGATCTATATTACAGTAAATTTAGATGAAAATGACTTCAATTTTTTGGATTGTGAAAAAATTTAAGTTGGAAGTCTCCAATTTTAATAAATTTATTTGAAACCAACTTCGATTATTTTGGATTTTGTTGAGTATTTTCGTGGTAGGATCTATATTTGAGTAAATTTAGATGAAAATAACAACACTTTTTTGGATTGTGAAAAAAATTTTATTTGGAAGTCTCAAATTTATAAATTTATTTGAAACCAACTTCGATTTTTTTCGATTTTGAAGAGCATTTTTGTTCTAGGATCTATATTGAGTAAATTTAGATGAAAATAATTTCATTTTTTTGGATTGTGAAAAAATTTTTGGTTCGAAGTGTCAAATTTTAATAAATTTATTTGAAACCTACTTCGAATTTTTCTTATTTTGTTGAGTATTTTCGTGGTAGGATCTATATTTGAGTAAATTTAGATGAAAATAACAACACTTTTTTGGATTGTGAAAAAAAATTTTAGTTGGAAGTGTGAATTTTAATAAATTTATTTGACCAACTTCGATTTTTTTGGATTTTGTCGAGTAATTTTATTGTAGGATCTATATTAGAGTAAATTTAGATGAAAATGACTTCAATTTTTTGGATTGTATAAAAAATTTTAGTTGGAAGTCTCAAATTTTAATAAATTTATTTGAAACCAACTTCGATTTTTTTGGATTTTGTAGAGCATTTTTGTTCTAGGATCTATATTTGAGTAAATTTAGATGAAAATAACGACAATTTTTTGGATTGTGAAAAAAAAATTTAGTTGGAAGTGTCAAATTTTCATAATTTATTTGAAACCAACTTCGATTTTTCTCGACTATGTTAAGTTTTTTTGATAGGGAAGCTTAATTTGAGTAATTTCAGGTGAAATTAACTTCGATTTTATGGATTTTGTCACGATTTTTGTCAAATTTTAATAAATATATTTGAAATCGACTTGGATTATTTTGGATTTTGTTGAGTATTTTTGATGTAGGATCTATATTTGAGTAAATTTAGATGAAAATGACGACAATTTTTTGGATTGTGAAAAAAAATTTTAGTCGGTAGTGTCAATTTTTACTAACTTTTTTTTAAATCAACCACGGTTTTTCTTATTTTGTTGAGTATTTTTGTTGTAGGATGTACATTTGAGTTAATTTAGATGAAAATAACGACAATTTTTTGGATTGTGAAAAAATTTTAGTTGGAAGTGTCAAATTTTAATAAATTTATTTAAAACCAACATCGATTTTTTTGGATTTTGTAGAGCATTATTTGTTATAAGATCTATATTTGAGTAAATTTAGATGAAAACAACGACAATTTTTTGGATTGTGAAAAAATTTTAGTTGGAAGTGTCAAATTTTAATAAATTTATTTAAAACCAACATCGATTTTTTTGGATTTTGTAAAGCATTTTTGTTATAGGATCTATATTTGAGTAAATTTAGATGAAAACAACGACAATTTTTTGGATTGTGAAAAAAAATTTTAATTGGAAGTGTCAAATTTTAATAAATATATTTGAAACCAACTTCGATTTTTTTGGATTTTGGTGAGTATTTTTGTTGTAGGATGTATATTTGAATAATTTAAATGAAAATAACGACAATTTAATGGATTGTGAAAAAAAAATTTTAGTTTGGAAGTGTCAAATTTTAATTAATTTATTTGAAACCAACTTCGATTTTTCTCGACTATGTTAAGTTTTTTTTATAGAGAAGCTCATTTTTGAGTAATTTCAGTTGAAATTAACTTCGATTTTTTGGAATTTGTCACGATTTTTGTTAAATTTTAATAAATATATATGAAATCGACTTGGATTATTTTGGATTTTTTTGAGTATTTTTGTTGTAGGATCTATATTAGAGTAAATGTAGATGAAAATAACGACAATTTCTGGGATTGTGAAAAAAAATTTTAGTTGGAAGTGTCAAATTTAATCAATTTATTTGATACCAACTTCGATTTTTTTGGATTTTGTTGAGTATTTTTATTGTAGGATCTATATTAGAGTAAATTTAGATGAAAATTACTTCAATTTTTTGGATTGTAAAAAAAATTTTAGTTGGAAGTCTCAAATTTTAATAAATTTATTTGAAACCAACTTCGATTTTTTTGGATTTTGTAGAGCATTTTTGTTCTAGGATCTATATTTGAGTAAATTTAGATGAAAATAACGACAATTTCTGGGATTGTGAAAAAAAATTTATTTGGAAGTCTCAAATTTATAAATTTATTTGAAACCAACTTCGATTTTTTTCGATTTTGTAGAGCATTTTTGTTCTAGGATCTATATTGAGTAAATTTAGATGAAAATAATTTCATTTTTTTGGATTGTGAAAAAAATTTTTGGTTCGAAGTGTCAAATTTTAATAAATTTATTTGAAACCTACTTCGATTTTTTCTTATTTTGTTGAGTATTTTTGTTGTAGGATCTATATTAGAGTAAATTTAGATGAAAATGACTTCAATTTTTTGGATTGTGAAAAAATTTTAGTTGGAAGTCTCAAATTTTAATAAATTTATTTGAAACCAACTTCGATTTTTTTGGATTTTGTAGAGCATTTTTGTTCTAGGATCTATATTTGAGTAAATTTAGATGAAAATAACGACAATTTCTGGGATTGTGAAAAAAAATTTTAGTTGGAAGTGTGAATTTTAATAAATTTATTTGATACCAACTTCGATTTTTTTGGATTTTGTAGAGCATTTTTGTTCTAGGATTTATATTGAGTAAATTTAGATGAAAATAATTTCATTTTTTTGGATTGTGAAAAAATTTTAGTTGGAAGTGTCAAATTTTAATAAATTTATTTAAAACCAACATCGATTTTTTTGGATTTTGTAAAGCATTTTTGTTATAGGATCTATATTTGAGTAAATTTAGATGAAACAACGACAATTTTTTGGATTGTGAAAAAAAATTTTAATTGGAAGTGTCAAATTTTAATAAATATATTTGAAACCAACTTCGATTTTTTTGGATTTTGGTGAGTATTTTTGTTGTAGGATGTATATTTGAATAATTTAAATGAAAATAACGACAATTTAATGGATTGTGAAAAAAAAATTTTAGTTTGGAAGTGTCAAATTTTAATTAATTTATTTGAAACCAACTTCGATTTTTCTCGACTATGTTAAGTTTTTTTTATAGAGAAGCTCATTTTTGAGTAATTTCAGTTGAAAATAACTTCGATTTTTTGGAATTTGTCACGATTGTTGTTAAATTTTAATAAATATATATGAAATCGACTTGGATTATTTTGGATTTTTTTGAGTATTTTTGTTGTAGGATCTATATTAGAGTAAATGTAGATGAAAATAACGACAATTTCTGGGATTGTGAAAAAAAATTTTAGTTGGAAGTGTCAAATTTAATCAATTTATTTGATACCAACTTCGATTTTTTTGGATTTTGTTGAGTATTTTTATTGTAGGATCTATATTAGAGTAAATTTAGATGAAAATTACTTCAATTTTTTGGATTGTAAAAAAAATTTTAGTTGGAAGTCTCAAATTTTAATAAATTTATTTGAAACCAACTTCGATTTTTTTGGATTTTGTAGAGCATTTTTGTTCTAGGATCTATATTTGAGTAAATTTAGATGAAAATAACGACAATTTCTGGGATTGTGAAAAAAAATTTATTTGGAAGTCTCAAATTTATAAATTTATTTGAAACCAACTTCGATTTTTTTCGATTTTGTAGAGCATTTTTGTTCTAGGATCTATATTGAGTAAATTTAGATGAAAATAATTTCATTTTTTTGGATTGTGAAAAAAATTTTTGGTTCGAAGTGTCAAATTTTAATAAATTTATTTGAAACCTACTTCGATTTTTTCTTATTTTGTTGAGTATTTTTGTTGTAGGATCTATATTAGAGTAAATTTAGATGAAAATGACTTCAATTTTTTGGATTGTGAAAAAATTTTAGTTGGAAGTCTCAAATTTTAATAAATTTATTTGAAACCAACTTCGATTTTTTTGGATTTTGTAGAGCATTTTTGTTCTAGGATCTATATTTGAGTAAATTTAGATGAAAATAACGACAATTTCTGGGATTGTGAAAAAAAATTTTAGTTGGAAGTGTGAATTTTAATAAATTTATTTGATACCAACTTCGATTTTTTTGGATTTTGTAGAGCATTTTTGTTCTAGGATTTATATTGAGTAAATTTAGATGAAAATAATTTCATTTTTTTGGATTGTGAAAAAAATTTTAGTTGGAAGTCTCAAATTTATAAATTTATTTGAAACCAACTTCGATTTTTTTCGATTTTGTAGAGCATTTTTGTTCTAGGATCTATATTGAGTAAATTTAGATGAAAATAATTTCATTTTTTTGGATTGTGAAAAAATTTTTGGTTCGATGTGTCAAATTTTAATAAATTTATTATAACCTACTTCGATTTTTTTTTATTTTGTTGAGTATTTTTGTTGTAGGATCTATATTAGAGTAAATTTAGATGAAAATGACTTCAATTTTTTGGATTGTGAAAAAATTTAAGTTGGAAGTCTCAAATTTTAATAAATTTATTTGAAACCAACTTCGATTATTTTGGATTTTGTTGAGTATTTTCGTGGTAGGATCTATATTTGAGTAAATTTAGATGAAAATGACTTCAATTTTTTGGATTGTATAAAAAATTTTAGTTGGAAGTCTCAAATTTTAATAAATTTATTTGAAACCAACTTCGATTTTTTTGGATTTTGTAGAGCATTTTTGTTCTAGGATCTATATTTGAGTAAATTTAGATGAAAATAACGACAATTTTTTGGATTGTGAAAAAAAAATTTAGTTGGAAGTGTCAAATTTTCATAATTTATTTGAAACCAACTTCGATTTTTCTCGACTATGTTAAGTTTTTTTGATAGGGAAGCTTAATTTGAGTAATTTCAGGTGAAATTAACTTCGATTTTATGGATTTTGTCACGATTTTTGTCAAATTTTAATAAATATATTTGAAATCGACTTGGATTATTTTGGATTTTGTTGAGTATTTTTGATGTAGGATCTATATTTGAGTATATTTAGATGAAAATGACGACAATTTTTTGGATTGTGAAAAAATTTTAGTTGGAAGTGTCAAATTTTAATAAATTTATTTAAAACCAACATCGATTTTTTTGGATTTTGTAGAGCATTTTTGTTCTAGGATCTATATTTGAGTAAATTTAGATGAAAATAACGACAATTTCTGGGATTGTGAAAAAAAATTTTAGTTGGAAGTGTGAATTTTAATAAATTTATTTGATACCAACTTCGATTTTTTTGGATTTTGTAGAGCATTTTTGTTCTAGGATTTATATTGAGTAAATTTAGATGAAAATAATTTCATTTTTTTGGATTGTGAAATAATTTTTGTTGGAAGTGTCAAATTTTAATAAATTTATTTGAAACCAACTTCGATTTTTTTGGATTTTGTAGAGCATTTTTGTTCTAGGATCTATAATTGAGTAAATTTAGATGAAAATGACTTCAATTTTTTGGATTGTGAAAAAAATTTTAGTTGGAAGTCTCAAATTTATAAATTTATTTGAAACCAACTTCGATTTTTTTCGATTTTGTAGAGCATTTTTGTTCTAGGATCTATATTGAGTAAATTTAGATGAAAATAATTTCATTTTTTTGGATTGTGAAAAAATTTTTGGTTCGATGTGTCAAATTTTAATAAATTTATTATAACCTACTTCGATTTTTTTTTATTTTGTTGAGTATTTTTGTTGTAGGATCTATATTAGAGTAAATTTAGATGAAAATGACTTCAATTTTTTGGATTGTGAAAAAATTTAAGTTGGAAGTCTCCAATTTTAATAAATTTATTTGAAACCAACTTCGATTATTTTGGATTTTGTTGAGTATTTTCGTGGTAGGATCTATATTTGAGTAAATATAGATGAAAATAACAACACTTTTTTGGATTGTGAAAAAAATTTTATTTGGAAGTCTCAAATTTATAAATTTATTTGAAACCAACTTCGATTTTTTTCGATTTTGAAGAGCATTTTTGTTCTAGGATCTATATTGAGTAAATTTAGATGAAAATAATTTCATTTTTTTGGATTGTGAAAAAATTTTTGGTTCGAAGTGTCAAATTTTAATAAATTTATTTGAAACCTACTTCGAATTTTTCTTATTTTGTTGAGTATTTTTCTTGTAGGATCTATATTAGAGTAAATTTAGATGAAAATGACTTCAATTTTTTGGATTGTGAAAAAATTTTAGTTGGAAGTCTCAAATTTTAATAAATTTATTTGAAACCAACTTCGATTTTTTTGGATTTTGTAGAGCATTTTTGTTCTAGGATCTATATTTGAGTAAATTTAGATGAAAATAACGACAATTTCTGGGATTGTGAAAAAAAATTTTAGTTGGAAGTGTGAATTTTAATAAATTTATTTGATACCAACTTCGATTTTTTTGGATTTTGTAGAGCATTTTTGTTCTAGGATTTATATTGAGTAAATTTAGATGAAAATAATTTCATTTTTTTGGATTGTGAAATAATTTTTGTTGGAAGTGTCAAATTTTAATAAATTTATTTGAAACCAACTTCGATTTTTTTGGATTTTGTAGAGCATTTTTGTTCTAGGATCTATATTTCAGTAAATTTAGATGAAAATAACGAGACTTTCTGGGATTGTGAAAAAAAATTATAGTTGGAAGTGTCAAATTTTAATCAATTTATTTGATACCAACTTCGATTTTTTTGGATTTTGTTGAGTATTTTCGTGGTAGAATCTATATTTGAGTAAATTTAGATGAAAATAACGACAATTTTTTGGATTGTGAAAAAAAAATTTAGTTGGAAGTGTCAAATTTTACATAATTTATTTGAAACCAACTTCGATTTTTCTCGGCTATGTTAAGTTTTTTTGATAGGGAAGCTTAATTTGAGTAATTTCAGGTGAAATTAACTTCGATTTTATGGATTTTGTCACGATTTTTGTCAAATTTTAATAAATATATTTGAAATCGACTTGGATTATTTTGGATTTTGTTGAGTATTTTTGATGTAGGATCTATATTTGAGTAAATTTAGATGAAAATGACGACAATTTTTTGGATTGTGAAAAAATTTTAGTTGGAAGTGTCAAATTTTAATAAATTTATTTAAAACCAACATCGATTTTTTTGGATTTTGTAAAGCATTTTTGTTATAGGATCTATATTTGAGTAAATTTAGATGAAAACAACGCCAATTTTTTGGATTGTGAAAAAAAAATTTAATTGGAAGTGTCATATTTTAATAAATATATTTGAAACCAACTTCGATTTTTTTGGATTTTGGTGAGTATTTTTGTTGTAGGATGTATATTTGAGTAAATTTAGATGAAAATAACGACAATTTAATGGATTGTGAAAAAAAATTTTAGTTTGGAAGTGTCAAATTTTAATAAATTTTTTTGAAACAAACTTCGATTTTTCTCGACTATGATAGATTTTTTTTTATAGAGAAGCTCAATTTTGAGTAATTTCAGTTGAAATTAACTTCGATTTTTTGGAATTTGTCACGATTTTTGTTAAATTTTAATAAATATATATGAAATCGACTCGGATTATTTTGGATTTTGTTGAGTATTTTTGTTGTAGGATCTATATTAGAGTAAATGTAGATGAAAATAACGACAATTTCTGGGATTGTGAAAAAAAATTTTAGTTGGAAGTGTCAAATTTTAATCGATTTATTTGATACCAACTTCGATTTTTTTGGATTTTGTAGAGCATTTTTGTTCTAGGATCTATATTTGAGTAAATTTAGATGAAAATGACTTCAATTTTTTGGATTGTGAAAAAAATTTTATTTGGAAGTCTCAAATTTATAAATTTATTTGAAACCAACTTCGATTTTTTACGATTTTGTAGAGCATTTTTGTTCTAGGATCTATATTGAGTAAATTTAGATGAAAATAATTTCATTTTTTTGGATTGTGAAAAAATTTTTGGTTCGAAGTGTCAAATTTTAATAAATTTATTTGAAACCTACTTCGATTTTTTTTTATTTTGTTGAGTATTTTTGTTGTAGGATTAGAGTAAATTTAGATGAAAATGACTTCAATTTTTTGGATTGTGAAAAAATTTTAGTTGGAAGTCTCAAATTTTAATAAATTTATTTGAAACCAACTTCGATTTTTTTGGATTTTGTAGAGCATTTTTGTTCTAGGATCTATATTTCAGTAAATTTAGATGAAAATAACGACTATTTCTGGGATTGTGAAAAAAAATTTTAGTTGGAAGTGTCAAATTTGAATCGATTTATTTGATACCAACTTCGATTTTTTTGGATTTTGTAGAGCATTTTTGTTCTAGGATTTATATTGAGTAAATTTAGATGAAAATAATTTCATTTTTTTGGATTGTGAAATAATTTTAGTTGGAAGTGTCAACTTTTAATAAATTTATTTGACACCAACTTCGATTTTTTTGGATTTTGTAGAGCATATTTGTTCTAGGATCTATATTTGAGTAAATTTAGATGAAAATGACTTCAATTTTTTGGATTGTGAAAAAAATTTTATTTGGAAGTCTCAAATTTATAAATTTATTTGAAACCAACTTCGATTTTTTACGATTTTGTAGAGCATTTTTGTTCTAGGATCTATATTGAGTAAATTTAGATGAAAATAATTTCATTTTTTTGGATTGTGAAAAAATTTTTGGTTCGAAGTGTCAAATTTTAATAAATTTATTTGAAACCTACTTCGATTTTTTTTTATTTTGTTGAGTATTTTTGTTGTAGGATTAGAGTAAATTTAGATGAAAATGACTTCAATTTTTTGGATTGTGAAAAAATTTTAGTTGGAAGTCTCAAATTTTAATAAATTTATTTGAAACCAACTTCGATTTTTTTGGATTTTGTAGAGCATTTTTGTTCTAGGATCTATATTTCAGTAAATTTAGATGAAAATAACGACTATTTCTGGGATTGTGAAAAAAAATTTTAGTTGGAAGTGTCAAATTTGAATCGATTTATTTGATACCAACTTCGATTTTTTTGGATTTTGTAGAGCATTTTTGTTCTAGGATTTATATTGAGTAAATTTAGATGAAAATAATTTCATTTTTTTGGATTGTGAAATAATTTTTGTTGGAAGTGTCAACTTTTAATAAATTTATTTGACACCAACTTCGATTTTTTTGGATTTTGTAGAGCATATTTGTTCTAGGATCTATATTTGAGTAAATTTAGATGAAAATGACTTCAATTTTTTGGATTGTGAAAAAAATTTTATTTGGAAGTCTCAAATTTATAAATTTATTTGAAACCAACTTCGATTTTTTTCGATTTTGTAGAGCATTTTTGTTCTAGGATCTATATTGAGTAAATTTAGATGAAAATAATTTCATTTTTTTGGATTGTGAAAAAATTTTTGGTTCGAAGTGTCAAATTTTAATAAATTTATTAGAAACCTACTTCGATTTTTTTTTATTTTGTTGAGTATTTTTGTTGTAGGATTAGAGTAAATTTAGATGGAAATGACTTCAATTTTTTGGATTGTGAAAAAATTTTAGTTGGAAGTCTCAAATTTTAATAAATTTATTTGAAACCAACTTCGATGTTTTGGATTTTGTAGAGCATTTTTGTTCTAGGATCTATATTTGAGTAAATTTAGATGAAAATAACGACAATTTCTGGGATTGTGAAAAAAAATTTAGTTGGAAGTGTCAAATTTTAATCAATTTATTTGATACCAACTTCGATTTTTTTGGATTTTGTAGAGCATTTTTGTTCTAGGATTTATATTGAGTAAATTTAGATGAAAATAATTTCATTTTTTTGGATTGTGAAATAATTTTTGTTGGAAGTGTCAAATTTTAATAAATTTATTTGACACCAACTTCGATTTTTTTGGATTTTGTAGAGCATTTTTGTTCTAGGATTTATATTGAGTAAATTTAGATGAAAATAATTTCATTTTTTTGGATTGTGAAATAATTTTTGTTGGAAGTGTCAACTTTTAATAAATTTATTAGACACCAACTTCGATTTTTGTGGATTTTGTAGAGCATTTTTGTTCTAGGATCTATATTTGAGTAAATTTAGATGAAAATGACTTCAATTTTTTGGATTGTGAAAAAAATTTTATTTGGAAGTCTCAAATTTATAAATTTATTTGAAACCAACTTCGATTTTTTTCGATTTTGTAGAGCATTTTTGTTCTAGGATCTATATTGAGTAAATTTAGATGAAAATAGTTTCATTTTTTTGGATTGTGAAAAAATTTTTGGTTCGAAGTGTCAAATTTTAATAAATTTATTTGAAACCTACTTCGATTTTTTTTTATTTTGTTGAGTATTTTTGTTGTAGGATTAGAGTAAATTTAGATGAAAATGACTTCAATTTTTTGGATTGTGAAAAAATTTTAGTTGGAAGTCTCAAATTTTAATAAATTTATTTGAAACCAACTTCGATTTTTTTGGATTTTGTAGAGCATTTTTGTTCTAGGATCTATATTTGAGTAAATTTAGATGAAAATAACGACAATTTCTGGGATTGTGAAAAAAAATTTTAGTTGGAAGTGTGAATTTTAATAAATTTATTTGATACCAACTTCGATTTTTTTGGATTTTGTAGAGCATTTTTGTTCTAGGATTTATATTGAGTAAATTTAGATGAAAATAATTTCATTTTTTTGGATTGTGAAATAATTTTTGTTGGAAGTGTCAAATTTTAATAAATTTATTTGAAACCAACTTCGATTTTTTTGGATTTTGTAGAGCATTTTTGTTCTAGGATCTATATTTCAGTAAATTTAGATGAAAATAACGAGACTTTCTGGGATTGTGAAAAAAAATTTTAGTTGGAAGTGTCAAATTTTAATCAATTTATTTGATACCAACTTCGATTTTTTTGGATTTTGTTGAGTATTTTCGTGGTAGAATCTATATTTGAGTAAATTTAGATGAAAATAACGACAATTTTTTGGATTGTGAAAAAAAAATTTAGTTGGAAGTGTCAAATTTTACATAATTTATTTGAAACCAACTTCGATTTTTCTCGACTATGTTAAGTTTTTTTGATAGGGAAGCTTAATTTGAGTAATTTCAGGTGAAATTAACTTCGATTTTATGGATTTTGTCACGATTTTGTCAAATTTTAATAAATATATTTGAAATCGACTTGGATTATTTTGGATTTTGTTGAGTATTTTTGATGTAGGATCTATATTTGAGTAAATTTAGATGAAAATGACGACAATTTTTTGGATTGTGAAAAAATTTTAGTTGGAAGTGTCAAATTTTAATAAATTTATTTAAAACCAACATCGATTTTTTTGGATTTTGTAAAGCATTTTTGTTATAGGATCTATATTTGAGTAAATTTAGATGAAAACAACGCCAATTTTTTGGATTGTGAAAAAAAAATTTAATTGGAAGTGTCATATTTTAATAAATATATTTGAAACCAACTTCGATTTTTTTGGATTTTGGTGAGTATTTTTGTTGTAGGATGTATATTTGAGTAAATTTAGATGAAAATAACGACAATTTAATGGATTGTGAAAAAAAATTTTAGTTTGGAAGTGTCAAATTTTAATAAATTTTTTTGAAACAAACTTCGATTTTTCTCGACTATGATAGATTTTTTTTTATAGAGAAGCTCAATTTTGAGTAATTTCAGTTGAAATTAACTTCGATTTTTTGGAATTTGTCACGATTTTTGTTAAATTTTAATAAATATATATGAAATCGACTCGGATTATTTTGGATTTTGTTGAGTATTTTTGTTGTAGGATCTATATTAGAGTAAATGTAGATGAAAATAACGACAATTTCTGGGATTGTGAAAAAAAATTTTAGTTGGAAGTGTCAAATTTTAATCGATTTATTTGATACCAACTTCGATTTTTTTGGATTTTGTAGAGCATTTTTGTTCTAGGATCTATATTTGAGTAAATTTAGATGAAAATGACTTCAATTTTTTGGATTGTGAAAAAAATTTTATTTGGAAGTCTCAAATTTATAAATTTATTTGAAACCAACTTCGATTTTTTTCGATTTTGTAGAGCATTTTTGTTCTAGGATCTATATTGAGTAAATTTAGATGAAAATAATTTCATTTTTTTGGATTGTGAAAAAATTTTTGGTTCGAAGTGTCAAATTTTAATAAATTTATTTGAAACCTACTTCGATTTTTTTTTATTTTGTTGAGTATTTTTGTTGTAGGATTAGAGTAAATTTAGATGAAAATGACTTCAATTTTTTGGATTCTGAAAAAATTTTAGTTGGAAGTCTCAAATTTTAATAAATTTATTTGAAACCAACTTCGATGTTTTGGATTTTGTAGAGCATTTTTGTTCTAGGATCTATATTTGAGTAAATTTAGATGAAAATAACGACAATTTCTGGGATTGTGAAAAAAAATTTAGTTGGAAGTGTCAAATTTTAATCAATTTATTTGATACCAACTTCGATTTTTTTGGATTTTGTAGAGCATTTTTGTTCTAGGATTTATATTGAGTAAATTTAGATGAAAATAATTTCATTTTTTTGGATTGTGAAATAATTTTTGTTGGAAGTGTCAAATTTTAATAAATTTATTTGACACCAACTTCGATTTTTTTGGATTTTGTAGAGCATTTTTGTTCTAGGATCTATATTTCAGTAAATTTAGATGAAAACAACGCCAATTTTTTGGATTGTGAAAAAAAATTTTAATTGGAGGTGTCAAATTTTAATAAATATATTTGAAACCAACTTCGATTTTTTTGGATTTTGGTGAGTATTTTTGTTGTAGGATGTATATTTGAGTAAATTTAGATGAAAATAACGACAATTTAATGGATTGTGAAAAAAAATTTTAGTTTGGAAGTGTCAAATTTTAATTAATTTATTTGAAACCAACTTCGATTTTTCTCGACTATGTTAAGTTTTTTTTATAGAGAAGCTTAATTTGAGTAATTTCAGTTGAAATTAACTTCGATTTTTTGGATTTTGTCACAATTTTTGTCAAATTTTAATAAATATATTTGAAATCGACTTGGAGTATTTTGGATTTTGTTGAGTATTTTTGATGTAGGATCTATATTTGAGTAAATTTAGATGAAAATGACGACAATTTTTTGGATTGTGAAAAAAAATTTTAGTTGGAAGTGTCAAATTTTAATAAATTTTTTTGATACCAACTTCGATTTTTTTGGATTTTGTAGAGCATTTTTGTTCTAGGATCTATATTTGAGTAAATTTAGATGAAAATGACTTCAATTTTTTGGATTGTGAAAAAAATTTTATTTGGAAGTCTCAAATTTATAAATTTATTTGAAACCAACTTCGATTTTTTTCGATTTTGTAGAGCATTTTTGTTCTAGGATCTATATTTGAGTAAATTTAGATGAAAATAACGACAATTTCTGGGATTGTGAAAAAAAATTTTAGTTGGAAGTGTGAATTTTAATAAATTTATTTGATACCAACTTCGATTTTTTTGGATTTTGTAGAGCATTTTTGTTCTAGGATTTATATTGAGTAAATTTAGATGAAAATAATTTCATTTTTTTGGATTGTGAAATAATTTTTGTTGGAAGTGTCAAATTTTAATAAATTTATTTGAAACCAACTTCGATTTTTTTGGATTTTGTAGAGCATTTTTGTTCTAGGATCTATAATTGAGTAAATTTAGATGAAAATGACTTCAATTTTTTGGATTGTGAAAAAAATTTTAGTTGGAAGTCTCAAATTTATAAATTTATTTGAAACCAACTTCGATTTTTTTCGATTTTGTTCTAGGATCTATATTGAGTAAATTTAGATGAAAATAATTTCATTTTTTTGGATTGTGAAAAAATTTTTGTTGGAAGTGTCAAATTTTAATAAATTTATTTGAAACCAACTTCGATTTTTTTGGATTTTGTAGAGCATTTTTGTTCTAGGATCTATATTTCAGTAAATTTAGATGAAAATAACGACAATTTTTTGGATTGTGAAAAAAAAATTTAGTTGGAAGTGTCAAATTTTACATAATTTATTTGAAACCAACTTCGATTTTTTTGGATTTTGGTGAGTATTTTTGTTGTAGGATGTATATTTGAGTAAATTTAGATGAAAATAACGACAATTTAATGGATTGTGAAAAAAAATTTTAGTTTGGAAGTGTCAAATTTTAATTAATTTATTTGAAACCAACTTCGATTTTTCTCGACTATGTTAAGTTTTTTTTATAGAGAAGCTTAATTTGAGTAATTTCAGTTGAAATTAACTTCGATTTTTTGGATTTTGTCACAATTTTTGTCAAATTTTAATAAATATATTTGAAATCGACTTGGAGTATTTTGGATTTTGTTGAGTATTTTTGATGTAGGATCTATATTTGAGTAAATTTAGATGAAAATGACGACAATTTTTTGGATTGTGAAAAAAAATTTTAGTTGGAAGTGTCAAATTTTAATAAATTTTTTTGATACCAACTTCGATTTTTTTGGATTTTGTAGAGCATTTTTGTTCTAGGATCTATAATTGAGTAAATTTAGATGAAAATGACTTCAATTTTTTGGATTGTGAAAAAAATTTTAGTTGGAAGTCTCAAATTTATAAATTTATTTGAAAGCAACTTCGATTTTTTTCGATTTTGTAGAACATTTTTGTTCTAGGATCTATATTGAGTAAATTTAGATGAAAATAATTTCATTTTTTTGGATTGTGAAAAAATTTTTGTTGGAAGTGTCAAATTTTAATAAATTTATTTGAAACCAACTTCGATTTTTTTGGATTTTGTAGAGCATTTTTGTTCTAGGATCTATATTTCAGTAAATTTAGATGAAAATAACGAGACTTTCTGGGATTGTGAAAAAAAATTTTAGTTGGAAGTGTGAATTTTAATAAATTTATTTGATACCAACTTCGATTTTTTTGGATTTTGTAGAGCATTTTTGGTCTAGGATTTATATTGAGTAAATTTAGATGAAAATAATTTCATTTTTTTGGATTGTGAAATAATTTTTGTTGGAAGTGTCAAATTTTAATAAATTTATTTGAAACCAACTTCGATTTTTTTGGATTTTGTAGAGCATTTTTGTTCTAGGATCTATATTTCAGTAAATTTAGATGAAAATAACGAGACTTTCTGGGATTGTGAAAAAAAATTTTAGTTGGAAGTGTCAAATTTTAATAAATTTTTTTGAAACAAACTTCGATTTTTCTCGACTATGATAGATTTTTTTTTATAGAGAAGCTCAATTTTGAGTAATTTCAGTTGAAATTAACTTCGATTTTTTGGAATTTGTAACGATTTTTGTTAAATTTTAATAAATATATATGAAATCGACTTGGATTATTTTGGATTTTGTTGAGTATTTTTGTTGTAGGATCTATATTAGAGTAAATGTAGATGAAAATAACGACAATTTCTGGGATTGTGAAAAAAAATTTTAGTTGGAAGTGTCAAATTTAATCAATTTATTTGATACTGTAAAATATTAGGTTATGTGAGCACGAGGAGGCTGGTGAGGTTAGGATCGGCGTTGAGCCACACAGACACTGGTTTGCACAAAAGTATGTGAAGTCTTTATTTATAAAAGGTGTGCCAACGGGTGAGCCGTTGTGCGCACTTGAAATTAGAGGGTTGAGCCCCCGTACACTCTCTTGTACAATTCACACGTGTGAAAACGTGCCCACGCGGACACGCACAATCGCGAATGCACACTCTCGTGATAACTGCACCCGAACTGTGTCGTGAACACCGTGGTTGAGCCTACCGATTGATTGGAAATGATATGCACACAATATTGCTGGTTGAGCAACGCGGTAAAAGGACAATGAACAAAACGTGTTGTACGTTGAGCACGGTTGTGAACAGAGCGAATCTCAAGATGGATGCGCATTTCCGCCTCGGCGTCTTCTCGAACATTCTCGAGCGTCGTTCGACAAGACGGGCCCTGATTGGTTGATCGATCGCGGATCGACCGCGACTTCCGCCGCCCAGGAGGTGCTGCGGTGATCGAGAGTGCGGCGGCGCGGAGAACTATTCATTCCCAAACATGCTCCCGCCATCAACAGCTGATTGAAGATGTTGATGATGAATCTGTAACAGGCAAAATTGCCAATTTTGCAATTGGCCTGATTAGTGTTGTTGTGGCGGTTTTGAGCGTCACGACTCGGGTGAGTCCATCCTTCCCTGGATGTAAGGTGATGATCCTCGCAAGTGGCCACTTGCTAGGTGGAAAACGCTCATCTGTGATGAGCACCAGGGACCCGACCTTCAGGTCGTTGGTTGGATGATGCCATTTGGTGATGGATAGTTGTCTCTGCAGATAGTGGGATGACCACTGAGTCCAAAATTGTTGCGTCTTTGTTTGAATGAATTGCCACCTGGCTGATGGCAAGATTGATGAATTCTCCACTGACGGTTCCGGAAGCGCTGAGAGTGGTTGTCCAATGAGAAAGTGCGCTGGTGTGAGTGCAGTGATGTCATCAGGGTCGTCACTGAGGGGCTCAAGCGGTCGTGAGTTGAGCATTGCTTCTATTTGTGTGAGAAGTGTGCTGAACTCCTCGTATGTGAGCACCGTCTCACTGACTGTGCGCCGGAGATGGTGTTTGACTGACTTCACGACCGCTTCCCACTTACCTCCCATGTGAGGTGCTGCTGGAGGGTTGAAATGCCATTCTGTCTTGTCATTGACGAACAGCTGATTCAGGCGTTGATGCGCCTCAGTCCCCTGGGTGAACATTCTTTTGAGAACAGTGTCAGCTCCAACGTAGTTGGTTCCGCAATCGGAGTGAAGAGTGAGAGGAATCCCTCTCCTGGAGACAAATCTCCTGTAGGTGGCGATGAACCCTTCTGTTGTGTAATCTGTCACCAGTTCTAGGTGAACAGCTGATGTGGTGAGGCACACAAAGACGCAAATCCAGCCCTTTTGAGTCTTGGCACCTCTTCCTCTCCACGTCTTCAGTGTGATTGGACCCGCATAATCGGTGCCAGTATTGTTGAACGGTCGTGAGGGTGTAACTCTCGAAAGAGGTAGTTGGCCCATCAGTTGATGGGCACGGATCCCCCTTTGTCGAGCACACACAACACACCGCAGGATGTGAGATTTTACTGGCGCTCGCCCTCCAATGATCCAGTAATTTTGTCGAATCTGGGCGAGGGTGAGCTGGGTCCCTCCATGGAGAGTTTGTCGATGAGCATGGTCTATAATCAATTTAGACAAATGTGAGTGACGAGGTAGAATTGCAGGGTGCTTACTTTCGTAGCTTGTGCAAACATTGTTGAGTCTGCCTCCAACTCGAATGACTCCATTCTCATCGATGAATGCGGTGAGTCGATTGAAGACATGAGCAGCTGGTAATGTTGAGCCTGAGCTGAGCATCTTCATCTCGCTGGAGAAATAGAGCGCCTGCGTTGCTTTGATCCAGAAGATTCTGGCCCATTCTATGTCGATGGGCGATAAGGTGAAGAGCGGCAATGTGACTGGAGCCTTCTTCAACCTTGAAACAAATCTGAAACAAACTGATGTGATGCGAATAAGTTTGTTGAGAGATGAATATTTGTAAATGAGGTCCCAGTGATATTCAATCCTTTGAATATTGAGCAGCTTTGAAATGCCTGGACGAGCCTCTAGCGCGCTCAAGTCTTCGTCCGGCATTGGTTGTGATGGCCAAGTTTCACTGGGATGCGCAAGCCATGGTGGTCCCGTCCACCAAAGCTTATGATGTTCAAGCTGTGATGTTGATAAGCCTCGGGATGCGCAATCAGCTGGGTTTGAGGACCCTGGAACGTGTCTCCAATGTGCGCCTTGGGTGATCTCTTGAATTTGGGACACACGATTCCTTACGTAGTCCTTCCAGCGTGATGCTTGTGTTTTGATCCATGTTAGTGTCACTTGTGAGTCCGTCCACAGATATGTAGTAGCAATGTTGAGCTTGAGCGTTGCTTGAACATATTTGGTGAGCTTCGCCAGCATCAATGCTGCAGTAAGCTCGAGTCTCGGGATTGTGAGCTTCTTTAGTGGTGCTACCTTAGTTTTGGAGCACACCAATGTCGCGACCTTGTGAGTTGTGGACGGTGATGATACGGTAATGTAAATTACCGCTGCCATGGCGAGTTGTGAGGCATCAGAGAAGCCGTGTAGTTCCACTGTAGAGTTGCTGAAGGTGTTGAACCACCTTGGACATGATAGCTTGCGCAAGCTTGTTAAATCTTCTCTGATGATGAGCCATTGTGACGTTACTTGGGAAGGCAGTGGATCATCCCAGTTGAGCTTGTGTAGCCACAACTCTTGCAATAGTGTTTTTGCTCGAATTATGACCGGCGCTAGAAAACCTAATGGATCAAATATTTGTGCTACTTCTGATAAGATGAGGCGTTTGGTGAGCCTTGAATTTGAGCTTGGTTTTGAGGTGAAAGAAAATTCGTCGTTGATCACATTCCATTGAAGTCCGAGAATTTTGGTATTGCAGTCGTCTAATGATATAACTGAGCCTTGGGCTCGTTGGGTTTGAGAAATTGCATCAAGCAACGGAGGAAAGGTTGAATGCCATTTGGCTAGTGGAAACCCTCCCGCGTTGCACAGATCTTTTAATTGGTGAGCAATTGTAATGAGCATCTCACCTGTGTCTGCGCCTCCAAAGATGTCATCAACGTATCTGGCATGTGTGATTGATGGCACCGCCAGAGGAAAGCGATGACCTTCGTCTTCCGCCAATTGGAGCAAGGTTCTGACCGCCAAAAATGGCGCAGCCTTGGTCCCATATGTGACCGTTGTGAGCTTGTAGGGCACCTCCTTTGAATCGTCATCGATCCACAGTATTCGTTGGAGATCTTGATCATCCTCGTGAATCTTGACTTGACGATACATTTTCGTCACATCTGTGGCAAAAATGTACTTGTGCTGGCGTATCCACAGCAGCACGTCGGTGATGTTAAGGAGTAGATTTGCACCCGTATGCATCAAATCGTTGACAGAATACCCGGATGAAGTAGGGCTAGATCCATTGAAGACGACTCTCAGTTTCGTCGTCTGGCTGTCAGGCTTCAATACTCCATGATGTGGAAGATAAAACACAGAGTGAGTATTAGGTGAAAGGGATGGTGCTCTTACCATGTGACGGAGCTCCTCGTACTCTTGCATGAAGCCTTGATAGAGGTTGCGATACTCGTTGTTCCTGTTGAGCTTGACGAGCGTACGCTTCAAGCAAGCGTGAGCTGCTTGATAAGAATTACCCAGCAGCTTTGGAGTCTCCTTCAGAGGGATGCGCACGGTGTATCGTCCTGTAGAATCACGAGTGTGTGTCGCTCGAAAGTGATCCTCACATTCTTGTTCTTCAGGTGTGAGCTTCATGGGTGTATCTGTCGGGAGCTCTTCTTGAATCCAAAATCGTGTCAGCATGTCTTGCAAAGAAGTGTCAGCATGCTGCACGACGGCAGAGTGATGTGCGGTGGCCTTGCGCAGGTCCACTGTAACTGGTCCAAGAATGAGCCACCCAAAAATGGACAGCTGTCCAATTGGCATTGAAGAATCACCCTTCTTGAGGGTGGGCTTGATCACTTGCCCATACACGTCTGCGCCAATCACGATGTCTATCGGTCTTGATCTAAGAAAGTCTGGATCGGCCAGCGGAAGGCCATTCAAATGTGGCCATTCTTGACGTGGCGGTTCCACCGATGGTAAACTTGACGTCAGTGCTCGCAGAACGTGTGCTTGAAAGTGCACTGTTGACATATCGTAGTTGGAGCGCAGAGTTAGTAGTGCGACTCCTCTGGTTTGAATTGATGTGTTACCCCCAATGCCAGTGATCGTGATGGATGCATGGGCGCGTGGAATCCTAAGCAGGTTGATGAGCTCTTCAGTGACAAATGTCAGTTCCGAGCCCGAATCAATCAATAATCTGACTGGTGTAGATGACACTGAAGTGATCAGCTGGGCGTTGGCTGTTGCCAACAGGGTAACTGAAACATATGGGGTGAGCACTGGCGATGATTGTTTGAGCCTCCTTCGTTCGGTTGAGCACGCTGTGTGAGTCTGCGTTGTGCGCTGTTGTGTGAGTGATGTTGGTGATGGGACGACTGCACCGATACTTCAATGGGTTGCGCTACTTGTTGATGGTTCCTCTTCTGCGCGAGGTTTTACAAGAGCAGCGGTGTGAGCAGACGGCTTTGTGAGGTGCAGCATCGTGTGATGGTTGGCTGCGCACGTTTTGCACCGACGCGTGGAATTGCAATCTTCGGTGCGATGCCTGCCACAGCAATTCCTGCACAGCTTGTTGACGGTAATCACTTTCCGCCTGTCCTCCACCGACAGCTCCCTGAACCTTGGACACATTACAACGTAATGGTCCTCCTTACAAAAGTCACAGGGGTAGCTGTAGGGCGACGCAGCTGGTTGAGCCTTCGGCTTCGTCTTTGATGCCGTGTGAGCAGCGCCCCGGTTGGGGTATGATCTGCTCGGTGGAGCAGCAGGAGATTGAGCCTTCTTACCCTTTTGGAGAGCCGCGGCCTCCAGTCGCTCCAGGGCCACCACCTTGGCAGCAATGAACGTCTCGAGCTGCTGCAGCCGAGGGTAGTCCTTGGATGAGCCCACTGACGTCTCCCATGCTTCCCTGGTTGACTTGTCCAGGCAGCTCGTCGCCTGGTGCACGAGCAATATGTTGAACATATCCTCTGCTGCTCCCAAAGTGGTCAATGTCTTTTGCACCTTGCTGATTGTGGACACGATATCATTGAGCGACTTTGAGCTACGCGTCGCTATTGGCGAGACGTTGAGCAACTTGTCCAGCTGCTCTTCAATGAGCACGCGCTTGTTGGAGTATTTCTTGCTCAGTTCCTCCCAGCAAGACTGAAACGATGAGCCTGTGAGCGGGTATGCGTTCACCAGCTCTGATGGATCACCTTGGAGGCTGGACCGCAGGTAGTGAAGGCGGTCTATTTCCATGAGCTGCTGGTCATGGATGATCAAAGATGTGAAGAGCTCACTGTAAGCTGGCCACTCCGTGTATGCACCAGAGAATGTGGGCAGGGCGATCTCCGGCAGCTTCGAGGCCCTCGACGGTACTGCGCTCGATGCAGCCGGTGGACGCTGCTGTATCGCCTTCACGTCTTCTCGGAGGCGGTTGAGCTTGATCTTGGTGGTCAAGTACATTTGAGCCTCCTGCACTGCATAGTTTGCCCCGAAATACGGGTGATCGATGAACTTCACAGGCCACGTTTCCTCAAAGTGAGCATGTTCACGAGTGAATGCTGCGTGCAGCTCCTCTACGTGGGCTGCAATGAGCTCCACCTCGTCGACGGACGTTGTGTGAGCGTGGGCGGGCATGTGCAGTTGCAAGCCTTGAAGAGAGTCGAAGCGGCCAATCTGGGTCTTGGCCTTGAAGACCAGCTGCGAGGGCAACGTTGATGGTGATGTCGCCCTCGGTGGTTTTTTATCCCCACTCGTCCCCAGAGCCTCGGTGGGGATGGTGAGCACAATCGGTGCTGGGGAAGGCGGCCTTGATGAGCCCGCTGACTTCACGCTTTTTTGATCATCTTGATCAGCCATCGCGAAGCACAGGAGTTGAGCTTGTGAGCCCTCTAAACTGAACTACACAGCACTGTGGTACACAATCACCGATCCGGCTCGAAGGACCAAACTGTAAAATATTAGGTTATGTGAGCACGAGGAGGCTGGTGAGGTTAGGATCGGCGTTGAGCCACACAGACACTGGTTTGCACAAAAGTATGTGAAGTCTTTATTTATAAAAGGTGTGCCAACGGGTGAGCCGTTGTGCGCACTTGAAATTAGAGGGTTGAGCCCCCGTACACTCTCTTGTACAATTCACACGTGTGAAAACGTGCCCACGCGGACACGCACAATCGCGAATGCACACTCTCGTGATAACTGCACCCGAACTGTGTCGTGAACACCGTGGTTGAGCCTACCGATTGATTGGAAATGATATGCACACAATATTGCTGGTTGAGCAACGCGGTAAAAGGACAATGAACAAAACGTGTTGTACGTTGAGCACGGTTGTGAACAGAGCGAATCTCAAGATGGATGCGCATTTCCGCCTCGGCGTCTTCTCGAACATTCTCGAGCGTCGTTCGACAAGACGGGCCCTGATTGGTTGATCGATCGCGGATCGACCGCGACTTCCGCCGCCCAGGAGGTGCTGCGGTGATCGAGAGTGCGGCGGCGCGGAGAACTATTCATTCCCAAACAGATACCAACTTCGATTTTTTTGGATTTTGTTGAGTATTTTTATTGTAGGATCTATATTAGAGTAAATTTAGATGAAAATTACTTCAATTTTTTGGATTGTAAAAAAAATTTTAGTTGGAAGTCTCAAATTTTAATAAATTTATTTGAAACGAACTTCGATTTTTTTGGATTTTGTAGAGCATTTTTGTTCTAGGATCTATATTTGAGTAAATTTAGATGAAAATAACGACAATTTCTGGGATTGTGAAAAAAAATTTTAGTTGGAAGTGTCAAATTTTTATCGATTTATTTGATACCAACTTCGATTTTTTTGGATTTTGTAGAGCATTTTTGTTCTAGGATTTATATTGAGTAAATTTAGATGAAAATAATTTCATTTTTTTGGATTGTGAAATAATTTTTGTTGGAAGTGTCAACTTTTAATAAATTTATTAGACACCAACTTCGATTTTTGTGGATTTTGCAGAGCATTTTTGTTCTAGGATCTATATTTGAGTAAATTTAGATGAAAATGACTTCAATTTTTTGGATTGTGAAAAAAATTTTATTTGGAAGTCTCAAATTTATAAATTTATTTGAAACCAACTTCGATTTTTTTCGATTTTGTAGAGCATTTTTGTTCTAGGATCTATATTGAGTAAATTTAGATGAAAATAATTTCATTTTTTTGGATTGTGAAAAAATTTTTGGTTCGAAGTGTCAAATTTTAATAAATTTATTTGAAACCTACTTCGATTTTTTTTTATTTTGTTGAGTATTTTTGTTGTAGGATTAGAGTAAATTTAGATGAAAATGACTTCAATTTTTTGGATTGTGAAAAAATTTTAGTTGGAAGTCTCAAATTTTAATAAATTTATTTGAAACCAACTTCGATGTTTTGGATTTTGTAGAGCATTTTTGTTCTAGGATCTATATTTGAGTAAATTTAGATGAAAATAACGACAATTTCTGGGATTGTGAAAAAAAATTTAGTTGGAAGTGTCAAATTTTAATAAATATATTTGAAACCAACTTCGATTTTTTTGGATTTTGGTGAGTATTTTTGTTGTAGGATGTATATTTGAGTAAATTTAGATGAAAATAACGACAATTTAATGGATTGTGAAAAAAAATTTTAGTTTGGAAGTGTCAAATTTTAATTAATTTATTTGAAACCAACTTCGATTTTTCTCGACTATGTTAAGTTTTTTTTATAGAGAAGCTTAATTTGAGTAATTTCAGTTGAAATTAACTTCGATTTTTTGGATTTTGTCACAATTTTTGTCAAATTTTAATAAATATATTTGAAATCGACTTGGAGTATTTTGGATTTTGTTGAGTATTTTTGATGTAGGATCTATATTTGAGTAAATTTAGATGAAAATGACGACAATTTTTTGGATTGTGAAAAAAAATTTTAGTTGGAAGTGTCAAATTTTAATAAATTTTTTTGATACCAACTTCGATTTTTTTGGATTTTGTAGAGCATTTTTGTTCTAGGATCTATATTTGAGTAAATTTAGATGAAAATGACTTCAATTTTTTGGATTGTGAAAAAAATTTTATTTGGAAGTCTCAAATTTATAAATTTATTTGAAACCAACTTCGATTTTTTTCGATTTTGTAGAGCATTTTTGTTCTAGGATCTATATTTGAGTAAATTTAGATGAAAATAACGACAATTTCTGGGATTGTGAAAAAAAATTTTAGTTGGAAGTGTGAATTTTAATAAATTTATTTGATACCAACTTCGATTTTTTTGGATTTTGTAGAGCATTTTTGTTCTAGGATTTATATTGAGTAAATTTAGATGAAAATAATTTCATTTTTTTGGATTGTGAAATAATTTTTGTTGGAAGTGTCAAATTTTAATAAATTTATTTGACACCAACTTCGATTTTTTTGGATTTTGTAGAGCATTTTTGTTCTAGGATCTATATTTCAGTAAATTTAGATGAAAACAACGCCAATTTTTTGGATTGTGAAAAAAAATTTTAATTGGAAGTGTCAAATTTTAATAAATATATTTGAAACCAACTTCGATTTTTTTGGATTTTGGTGAGTATTTTTGTTGTAGGATGTATATTTGAGTAAATTTAGATGAAAATAACGACAATTTAATGGATTGTGAAAAAAAATTTTAGTTTGGAAGTGTCAAATTTTAATTAATTTATTTGAAACCAACTTCGATTTTTCTCGACTATGTTAAGTTTTTTTTATAGAGAAGCTTAATTTGAGTAATTTCAGTTGAAATTAACTTCGATTTTTTGGATTTTGTCACAATTTTTGTCAAATTTTAATAAATATATTTGAAATCGACTTGGAGTATTTTGGATTTTGTTGAGTATTTTTGATGTAGGATCTATATTTGAGTAAATTTAGATGAAAATGACGACAATTTTTTGGATTGTGAAAAAAAATTTTAGTTGGAAGTGTCAAATTTTAATAAATTTTTTTGATACCAACTTCGATTTTTTTGGATTTTGCAGAGCATTTTTGTTCTAGGATCTATATTTGAGTAAATTTAGATGAAAATGACTTCAATTTTTTGGATTGTGAAAAAAATTTTATTTGGAAGTCTCAAATTTATAAATTTATTTGAAACCAACTTCGATTTTTTTCGATTTTGTAGAGCATTTTTGTTCTAGGATCTATATTTGAGTAAATTTAGATGAAAATAACGACAATTTCTGGGATTGTGAAAAAAAATTTTAGTTGGAAGTGTGAATTTTAATAAATTTATTTGATACCAACTTCGATTTTTTTGGATTTTGTAGAGCATTTTTGTTCTAGGATTTATATTGAGTAAATTTAGATGAAAATAATTTCATTTTTTTGGATTGTGAAATAATTTTTGTTGGAAGTGTCAAATTTTAATAAATTTATTTGAAACCAACTTCGATTTTTTTGGATTTTGTAGAGCATTTTTGTTCTAGGATCTATAATTGAGTAAATTTAGATGAAAATGACTTCAATTTTTTGGATTGTGAAAAAAATTTTAGTTGGAAGTCTCAAATTTATAAATTTATTTGAAACCAACTTCGATTTTTTTCGATTTTGTTCTAGGATCTATATTGAGTAAATTTAGATGAAAATAATTTCATTTTTTTGGATTGTGAAAAAATTTTTGTTGGAAGTGTCAAATTTTAATAAATTTATTTGAAACCAACTTCGATTTTTTTGGATTTTGTAGAGCATTTTTGTTCTAGGATCTATATTTCAGTAAATTTAGATGAAAATAACGACAATTTTTTGGATTGTGAAAAAAAAATTTAGTTGGAAGTGTCAAATTTTACATAATTTATTTGAAACCAACTTCGATTTTTTTGGATTTTGGTGAGTATTTTTGTTGTAGGATGTATATTTGAGTAAATTTAGATGAAAATAACGACAATTTAATGGATTGTGAAAAAAAAATTAGTTTGGAAGTGTCAAATTTTAATTAATTTATTTGAAACCAACTTCGATTTTTCTCGACTATGTTAAGTTTTTTTTATAGAGAAGCTTAATTTGAGTAATTTCAGTTGAAATTAACTTCGATTTTTTGGATTTTGTCACAATTTTTGTCAAATTTTAATAAATATATTTGAAATCGACTTGGAGTATTTTGGATTTTGTTGAGTATTTTTGATGTAGGATCTATATTTGAGTAAATTTAGATGAAAATGACGACAATTTTTTGGATTGTGAAAAAAAATTTTAGTTGGAAGTGTCAAATTTTAATAAATTTTTTTGAAACAAACTTCGATTTTTCTCGACTATGATAGATTTTTTTTTATAGAGAAGCTCAATTTTGAGTAATTTCAGTTGAAATTAACTTCGATTTTTTGGAATTTGTCACGATTTTCGTTAAATTTTAATAAATATATATGAAATCGACTTGGATTATTTTGGATTTTGTTGAGTATTTTTGTTGTAGGATCTATATTAGAGTAAATGTAGATGAAAATAACGACAATTTCTGGGATTGTGAAAAAAAATTTTAGTTGGAAGTGTCAAATTTAATCAATTTATTTGATACCAACTTCGATTTTTTTGGATTTTGTTGAGTGTTTTTATTGTAGGATCTATATTAGAGTAAATTTAGATGAAAATTACTTCAATTTTTTGGATTGTAAAAAAAATTTTAGTTGGAAGTCTCAAATTTTAATAAATTTATTTGAAACCAACTTCGATTTTTTTGGATTTTGTAGAGCATTTTTGTTCTAGGATCTATATTTGAGTAAATTTAGATGAAAATAACGACAATTTCTGGGATTGTGAAAAAAAAATTTAGTTGGAAGTGTCAAATTTTAATCGATTTATTTGATACCAACTTCGATTTTTTTGGATTTTGTAGAGCATTTTTGTTCTAGGATTTATATTGAGTAAATTTAGATGAAAATAATTTCATTTTTTTGGATTGTGAAATAATTTTTGTTGGAAGTGTCAACTTTTAATAAATTTATTTGACACCAACTTCGATTTTTTTGGATTTTGTAGAGCATTTTTGTTCTAGGATCTATATTTGAGTAAATTTAGATGAAAATGACTTCAATTTTTTGGATTGTGAAAAAAATTTTATTTGGAAGTCTCAAATTTATAAATTTATTTGAAACCAACTTCGATTTTTTTCGATTTTGTAGAGCATTTTTGTTCTAGGATCTATATTGAGTAAATTTAGATGAAAATAATTTCATTTTTTTGGATTGTGAAAAAATTTTTGGTTCGAAGTGTCAAATTTTAATAAATTTATTTGAAACCTACTTCGATTTTTTTTTATTTTGTTGAGTATTTTTGTTGTAGGATTAGAGTAAATTTAGATGAAAATGACTTCAATTTTTGGGATTGTGAAAAAATTTTAGTTGGAAGTCTCAAATTTTAATAAATTTATTTGAAACCAACTTCGATTTTTTTGGATTTTGTAGAGCATTTTTGTTTTAGGATCTATATTTGAGTAAATTTAGATGAAAATAACGACAATTTCTGGGATTGTGAAAAAAAATTTTAGTTGGAAGTGTCAAATTTTAATCAATTTATTTGATACCAACTTCGATTTTTTTGGATTTTGTAGAGCATTTTTGTTCTAGGATTTATATTGAGTAAATTTAGATGAAAATAATTTCATTTTTTTGGATTGTGAAATAATTTTTGTTGGAAGTGTCAAATTTTAATAAATTTATTTGACACCAACTTCGATTTTTTTGGATTTTGTAGAGCTATTTTGTTCTAGGATCTATATTTGAGTAAATTTAGATGAAAATGACTTCAATTTTTTGGATTGTGAAAAAAATTTTATTTGGAAGTCTCAAATTTATAAATTTATTTGAAACCAACTTCGATTTTTTTCGATTTTGTAGAGCATTTTTGTTCTAGGATCTATATTGAGTAAATTTAGATGAAAATAATTTCATTTTTTTGGATTGTGAAAAAATTTTTGGTTCGAAGTGTCAAATTTTAATAAATTTATTTGAAACCTACTTCGATTTTTTTTTATTTTGTTGTAGGATTAGAGTAAATTTAGATGAAAATGACTTCAATTTTTTGGATTGTGAAAAAATTTTAGTTGGAAGTCTCAAATTTTAATAAATTTATTTGAAACCAACTTCGATTTTTTTGGATTTTGTAGAGCATTTTTGTTCTAGGATCTATATTTGAGTAAATTTAGATGAAAATAACGACAATTTCTGGGATTGTGAAAAAAAATTTTAGTTGGAAGTGTGAATTTTAATAAATTTATTTGATACCAACTTCGATTTTTTTGGATTTTGTAGAGCATTTTTGTTCTAGGATTTATATTGAGTAAATTTAGATGAAAATAATTTCATTTTTTTGGATTGTGAAATAATTTTTGTTGGAAGTGTCAAATTTTAATAAATTTATTTGAAACCAACTTCGATTTTTTTGGATTTTGTAGAGCATTTTTGTTCTAGGATCTATATTTGAGTAAATTTAGATGAAAATGACGACAATTTTTTGGATTGTGAAAAAAAATTTTAGTTGGAAGTGTCAAATTTTAATAAATTTTTTTGATACCAACTTCGATTTTTTTGGATTTTGTAGAGCATTTTTGTTCTAGGATCTATAATTGAGTAAATTTAGATGAAAATGACTTCAATTTTTTGGATTGTGAAAAAAATTTTAGTTGGAAGTCTCAAATTTATAAATTTATTTGAAACCAACTTCGATTTTTTTCGATTTTGTAGAACATTTTTGTTCTAGGATCTATATTGAGTAAATTTAGATGAAAATAATTTCATTTTTTTGGATTGTGAAAAAATTTTTGTTGGAAGTGTCAAATTTTAATAAATTTATTTGAAACCAACTTCGATTTTTTTGGATTTTGTAGAGCATTTTTGTTCTAGGATCTATATTTCAGTAAATTTAGATGAAAATAACGAGACTTTCTGGGATTGTGAAAAAAAATTTTAGTTGGAAGTGTGAATTTTAATAAATTTATTTGATACCAACTTCGATTTTTTTGGATTTTGTAGAGCATTTTTGTTCTAGGATCTATATTTGAGTAAATTTAGATGAAAATGACTTCAATTTTTGGATTGTGAAAAAAATTTTATTTGGAAGTCTCAAATTTATAAATTTATTTGAAACCAACTTCGATTTTTTTCGATTTTGTAGAGCATTTTTGTTCTAGGATCTATATTGAGTAAATTTAGATGAAAATAATTTCATTTTTTTGGATTGTGAAAAAATTTTTGGTTCGAAGTGTCAAATTTTAATAAATTTATTTGAAACCTACTTCGATTTTTTTTTATTTTGTTGAGTATTTTTGTTGTAGGATTAGAGTAAATTTAGATGAAAATGACTTCAATTTTTGGGATTGTGAAAAAATTTTAGTTGGAAGTCTCAAATTTTAATAAATTTATTTGAAACCAACTTCGATTTTTTTGGATTTTGTAGAGCATTTTTGTTTTAGGATCTATATTTGAGTAAATTTAGATGAAAATAACGACAATTTCTGGGATTGTGAAAAAAAATTTTAGTTGGAAGTGTCAAATTTTAATCAATTTATTTGATACCAACTTCGATTTTTTTGGATTTTGTAGAGCATTTTTGTTCTAGGATTTATATTGAGTAAATTTAGATGAAAATAATTTCATTTTTTTGGATTGTGAAATAATTTTTGTTGGAAGTGTCAAATTTTAATAAATTTATTTGACACCAACTTCGATTTTTTTGGATTTTGTAGAGCTATTTTGTTCTAGGATCTATATTTGAGTAAATTTAGATGAAAATGACTTCAATTTTTTGGATTGTGAAAAAAATTTTATTTGGAAGTCTCAAATTTATAAATTTATTTGAAACCAACTTCGATTTTTTTCGATTTTGTAGAGCATTTTTGTTCTAGGATCTATATTGAGTAAATTTAGATGAAAATAATTTCATTTTTTTGGATTGTGAAAAAATTTTTGGTTCGAAGTGTCAAATTTTAATAAATTTATTTGAAACCTACTTCGATTTTTTTTTATTTTGTTGTAGGATTAGAGTAAATTTAGATGAAAATGACTTCAATTTTTTGGATTGTGAAAAAATTTTAGTTGGAAGTCTCAAATTTTAATAAATTTATTTGAAACCAACTTCGATTTTTTTGGATTTTGTAGAGCATTTTTGTTCTAGGATCTATATTTGAGTAAA
This sequence comes from Andrena praecox, assembly GCA_963932275.1. NCBI lineage: Eukaryota > Metazoa > Arthropoda > Insecta > Hymenoptera > Andrenidae > Andrena > Andrena praecox. Next base: position 26,665,705 of record OZ010732.1, read on the forward strand.
TTTAGATGAAAATAACGACAATTTCTGGGATTGTGAAAAAAAATTTTAGTTGGAAGTGTGAATTTTAATAAATTTATTTGATACCAACTTCGATTTTTTTGGATTTTGTAGAGCATTTTTGTTCTAGGATTTATATTGAGTAAATTTAGATGAAAATAATTTCATTTTTTTGGATTGTGAAATAATTTTTGTTGGAAGTGTCAAATTTTAATAAATTTATTTGAAACCAACTTCGATTTTTTTGGATTTTGTAGAGCATTTTTGTTCTAGGATCTATATTTCAGTAAATTTAGATGAAAATAACGAGACTTTCTGGGATTGTGAAAAAAAATTTTAGTTGGAAGTGTCAAATTTTAATAAATTTTTTTGAAACAAACTTCGATTTTTCTCGACTATGATAGATTTTTTTTTATAGAGAAGCTCAATTTTGAGTAATTTCAGTTGAAATTAACTTCGATTTTTTGGAATTTGTAACGATTTTTGTTAAATTTTAATAAATATATATGAAATCGACTTGGATTATTTTGGATTTTGTTGAGTATTTTTGTTGTAGGATCTATATTAGAGTAAATGTAGATGAAAATAACGACAATTTCTGGGATTGTGAAAAAAAATTTTAGTTGGAAGTGTCAAATTTAATCAATTTATTTGATACCAACTTCGATTTTTTTGGATTTTGTTGAGTATTTTTATTGTAGGATCTATATTAGAGTAAATTTAGATGAAAATTACTTCAATTTTTTGGATTGTAAAAAAAATTTTAGTTGGAAGTCTCAAATTTTAATAAATTTATTTGAAACGAACTTCGATTTTTTTGGATTTTGTAGAGCATTTTTGTTCTAGGATCTATATTTGAGTAAATTTAGATGAAAATAACGACAATTTCTGGGATTGTGAAAAAAAATTTTAGTTGGAAGTGTCAAATTTTAATCGATTTATTTGATACCAACTTCGATTTTTTTGGATTTTGTAGAGCATTTTTGTTCTAGGATTTATATTGAGTAAATTTAGATGAAAATAATTTCATTTTTTTGGATTGTGAAATAATTTTTGTTGGAAGTGTCAACTTTTAATAAATTTATTAGACACCAACTTCGATTTTTGTGGATTTTGTAGAGCATTTTTGTTCTAGGATCTATATTTGAGTAAATTTAGATGAAAATGACTTCAATTTTTGGATTGTGAAAAAAATTTTATTTGGAAGTCTCAAATTTATAAATTTATTTGAAACCAACTTCGATTTTTTTCGATTTTGTAGAGCATTTTTGTTCTAGGATCTATATTGAGTAAATTTAGATGAAAATAATTTCATTTTTTTGGATTGTGAAAAAATTTTTGGTTCGAAGTGTCAAATTTTAATAAATTTATTTGAAACCTACTTCGATTTTTTTTTATTTTGTTGAGTATTTTTGTTGTAGGATTAGAGTAAATTTAGATGAAAATGACTTCAATTTTTTGGATTGTGAAAAAATTTTAGTTGGAAGTCTCAAATTTTAATAAATTTATTTGAAACCAACTTCGATTTTTTTGGATTTTGTAGAGCATTTTTGTTTTAGGATCTATATTTGAGTAAATTTAGATGAAAATAACGACAATTTCTGGGATTGTGAAAAAAAATTTTAGTTGGAAGTGTCAAATTTTAATCAATTTATTTGATACCAACTTCGATTTTTTTGGATTTTGTAGAGCATTTTTGTTCTAGGATTTATATTGAGTAAATTTAGATGAAAATAATTTCATTTTTTTGGATTGTGAAATAATTTTTGTTGGAAGTGTCAAATTTTAATAAATTTATTTGACACCAACTTCGATTTTTTTGGATTTTGTAGAGCTATTTTGATCTAGGATCTATATTTTAGTAAATTTAGATGAAAATGACTTCAATTTTTTGGATTGTGAAAAAAATTTTATTTGGAAGTCTCAAATTTATAAATTTATTTGAAACCAACTTCGATTTTTTTCGATTTTGTAGAGCATTTTTGTTCTAGGATCTATATTGAGTAAATTTAGATGAAAATAATTTCATTTTTTTGGATTGTGAAAAAATTTTTGGTTCGAAGTGTCAAATTTTAATAAATTTATTTGAAACCTACTTCGATTTTTTTTTATTTTGTTGTAGGATTAGAGTAAATTTAGATGAAAATGACTTCAATTTTTTGGATTGTGAAAAAATTTTAGTTGGAAGTCTCAAATTTTAATAAATTTATTTGAAACCAACTTCGATTTTTTTGGATTTTGTAGAGCATTTTTGTTCTAGGATCTATATTTGAGTAAATTTAGATGAAAATAACGACAATTTCTGGGATTGTGAAAAAAAATTTTAGTTGGAAGTGTGAATTTTAATAAATTTATTTGATACCAACTTCGATTTTTTTGGATTTTGTAGAGCATTTTTGTTCTAGGATTTATATTGAGTAAATTTAGATGAAAATAATTTCATTTTTTTGGATTGTGAAATAATTTTTGTTGGAAGTGTCAACTTTTAATAAATTTATTAGACACCAACTTCGATTTTTGTGGATTTTGTAGAGCATTTTTGTTCTAGGATCTATATTTGAGTAAATTTAGATGAAAATGACTTCAATTTTTTGGATTGTGAAAAAAATTTTATTTGGAAGTCTCAAATTTATAAATTTATTTGAAACCAACTTCGATTTTTTTCGATTTTGTAGAGCATTTTTGTTCTAGGATCTATATTGAGTAAATTTAGATGAAAATAATTTCATTTTTTTGGATTGTGAAAAAATTTTTGGTTCGAAGTGTCAAATTTTAATAAATTTATTTGAAACCTACTTCGATTTTTTTTTATTTTGTTGAGTATTTTTGTTGTAGGATTAGAGTAAATTTAGATGAAAATAACGACAATTTCTGGGATTGTGAAAAAAAATTTTAGTTGGAAGTGTCAAATTTTAATCAATTTATTTGATACCAACTTCGATTTTTTTGGATTTTGTAGAGCATTTTTGTTCTAGGATTTATATTGAGTAAATTTAGATGAAAATAATTTCATTTTTTTGGATTGTGAAATAATTTTTGTTGGAAGTGTCAAATTTTAATAAATTTATTTGACACCAACTTCGATTTTTTTGGATTTTGTAGAGCTATTTTGATCTAGGATCTATATTTTAGTAAATTTAGATGAAAATGACTTCAATTTTTTGGATTGTGAAAAAAATTTTATTTGGAAGTCTCAAATTTATAAATTTATTTGAAACCAACTTCGATTTTTTTCGATTTTGTAGAGCATTTTTGTTCTAGGATCTATATTGAGTAAATTTAGATGAAAATAATTTCATTTTTTTGGATTGTGAAAAAATTTTTGGTTCGAAGTGTCAAATTTTAATAAATTTATTTGAAACCTACTTCGATTTTTTTTTATTTTGTTGAGTATTTTTGTTGTAGGATTAGAGTAAATTTAGATGAAAATGACTTCAATTTTTTGGATTGTGAAAAAATTTTAGTTGGAAGTCTCAAATTTTAATAAATTTATTTGAAACCAACTTCGATGTTTTGGATTTTGTAGAGCATTTTTGTTCTAGGATCTATATTTGAGTAAATTTAGATGAAAATAACGACAATTTCTGGGATTGTGAAAAAAAATTTAGTTGGAAGTGTCAAATTTTAATAAATATATTTGAAACCAACTTCGATTTTTTTGGATTTTGGTGAGTATTTTTGTTGTAGGATGTATATTTGAGTAAATTTAGATGAAAATAACGACAATTTAATGGATTGTGAAAAAAAATTTTAGTTTGGAAGTGTCAAATTTTAATTAATTTATTTGAAACCAACTTCGATTTTTCTCGACTATGTTAAGTTTTTTTTATAGAGAAGCTTAATTTGAGTAATTTCAGTTGAAATTAACTTCGATTTTTTGGATTTTGTCACAATTTTTGTCAAATTTTAATAAATATATTTGAAATCGACTTGGAGTATTTTGGATTTTGTTGAGTATTTTTGATGTAGGATCTATATTTGAGTAAATTTAGATGAAAATGACGACAATTTTTTGGATTGTGAAAAAAAATTTTAGTTGGAAGTGTCAAATTTTAATAAATTTTTTTGATACCAACTTCGATTTTTTTGGATTTTGTAGAGCATTTTTGTTCTAGGATCTATATTTGAGTAAATTTAGATGAAAATGACTTCAATTTTTTGGATTGTGAAAAAAATTTTATTTGGAAGTCTCAAATTTATAAATTTATTTGAAACCAACTTCGATTTTTTTCGATTTTGTAGAGCATTTTTGTTCTAGGATCTATATTTGAGTAAATTTAGATGAAAATAACGACAATTTCTGGGATTGTGAAAAAAAATTTTAGTTGGAAGTGTGAATTTTAATAAATTTATTTGATACCAACTTCGATTTTTTTGGATTTTGTAGAGCATTTTTGTTCTAGGATTTATATTGAGTAAATTTAGATGAAAATAATTTCATTTTTTTGGATTGTGAAATAATTTTTGTTGGAAGTGTCAAATTTTAATAAATTTATTTGACACCAACTTCGATTTTTTTGGATTTTGTAGAGCATTTTTGTTCTAGGATCTATATTTCAGTAAATTTAGATGAAAACAACGCCAATTTTTTGGATTGTGAAAAAAAATTTTAATTGGAAGTGTCAAATTTTAATAAATATATTTGAAACCAACTTCGATTTTTTTGGATTTTGGTGAGTATTTTTGTTGTAGGATGTATATTTGAGTAAATTTAGATGAAAATAACGACAATTTAATGGATTGTGAAAAAAAATTTTAGTTTGGAAGTGTCAAATTTTAATTAATTTATTTGAAACCAACTTCGATTTTTCTCGACTATGTTAAGTTTTTTTTATAGAGAAGCTTAATTTGAGTAATTTCAGTTGAAATTAACTTCGATTTTTTGGATTTTGTCACAATTTTTGTCAAATTTTAATAAATATATTTGAAATCGACTTGGAGTATTTTGGATTTTGTTGAGTATTTTTGATGTAGGATCTATATTTGAGTAAATTTAGATGAAAATGACGACAATTTTTTGGATTGTGAAAAAAAATTTTAGTTGGAAGTGTCAAATTTTAATAAATTTTTTTGATACCAACTTCGATTTTTTTGGATTTTGCAGAGCATTTTTGTTCTAGGATCTATATTTGAGTAAATTTAGATGAAAATGACTTCAATTTTTTGGATTGTGAAAAAAATTTTATTTGGAAGTCTCAAATTTATAAATTTATTTGAAACCAACTTCGATTTTTTTCGATTTTGTAGAGCATTTTTGTTCTAGGATCTATATTTGAGTAAATTTAGATGAAAATAACGACAATTTCTGGGATTGTGAAAAAAAATTTTAGTTGGAAGTGTGAATTTTAATAAATTTATTTGATACCAACTTCGATTTTTTTGGATTTTGTAGAGCATTTTTGTTCTAGGATTTATATTGAGTAAATTTAGATGAAAATAATTTCATTTTTTTGGATTGTGAAATAATTTTTGTTGGAAGTGTCAAATTTTAATAAATTTATTTGAAACCAACTTCGATTTTTTTGGATTTTGTAGAGCATTTTTGTTCTAGGATCTATAATTGAGTAAATTTAGATGAAAATGACTTCAATTTTTTGGATTGTGAAAAAAATTTTAGTTGGAAGTCTCAAATTTATAAATTTATTTGAAACCAACTTCGATTTTTTTCGATTTTGTTCTAGGATCTATATTGAGTAAATTTAGATGAAAATAATTTCATTTTTTTGGATTGTGAAAAAATTTTTGTTGGAAGTGTCAAATTTTAATAAATTTATTTGAAACCAACTTCGATTTTTTTGGATTTTGTAGAGCATTTTTGTTCTAGGATCTATATTTCAGTAAATTTAGATGAAAATAACGACAATTTTTTGGATTGTGAAAAAAAAATTTAGTTGGAAGTGTCAAATTTTACATAATTTATTTGAAACCAACTTCGATTTTTTTGGATTTTGGTGAGTATTTTTGTTGTAGGATGTATATTTGAGTAAATTTAGATGAAAATAACGACAATTTAATGGATTGTGAAAAAAAAATTAGTTTGGAAGTGTCAAATTTTAATTAATTTATTTGAAACCAACTTCGATTTTTCTCGACTATGTTAAGTTTTTTTTATAGAGAAGCTTAATTTGAGTAATTTCAGTTGAAATTAACTTCGATTTTTTGGATTTTGTCACAATTTTTGTCAAATTTTAATAAATATATTTGAAATCGACTTGGAGTATTTTGGATTTTGTTGAGTATTTTTGATGTAGGATCTATATTTGAGTAAATTTAGATGAAAATGACGACAATTTTTTGGATTGTGAAAAAAAATTTTAGTTGGAAGTGTCAAATTTTAATAAATTTTTTTGAAACAAACTTCGATTTTTCTCGACTATGATAGATTTTTTTTTATAGAGAAGCTCAATTTTGAGTAATTTCAGTTGAAATTAACTTCGATTTTTTGGAATTTGTCACGATTTTCGTTAAATTTTAATAAATATATATGAAATCGACTTGGATTATTTTGGATTTTGTTGAGTATTTTTGTTGTAGGATCTATATTAGAGTAAATGTAGATGAAAATAACGACAATTTCTGGGATTGTGAAAAAAAATTTTAGTTGGAAGTGTCAAATTTAATCAATTTATTTGATACCAACTTCGATTTTTTTGGATTTTGTTGAGTGTTTTTATTGTAGGATCTATATTAGAGTAAATTTAGATGAAAATTACTTCAATTTTTTGGATTGTAAAAAAAATTTTAGTTGGAAGTCTCAAATTTTAATAAATTTATTTGAAACCAACTTCGATTTTTTTGGATTTTGTAGAGCATTTTTGTTCTAGGATCTATATTTGAGTAAATTTAGATGAAAATAACGACAATTTCTGGGATTGTGAAAAAAAAATTTAGTTGGAAGTGTCAAATTTTAATCGATTTATTTGATACCAACTTCGATTTTTTTGGATTTTGTAGAGCATTTTTGTTCTAGGATTTATATTGAGTAAATTTAGATGAAAATAATTTCATTTTTTTGGATTGTGAAATAATTTTTGTTGGAAGTGTCAACTTTTAATAAATTTATTTGACACCAACTTCGATTTTTTTGGATTTTGTAGAGCATTTTTGTTCTAGGATCTATATTTGAGTAAATTTAGATGAAAATGACTTCAATTTTTTGGATTGTGAAAAAAATTTTATTTGGAAGTCTCAAATTTATAAATTTATTTGAAACCAACTTCGATTTTTTTCGATTTTGTAGAGCATTTTTGTTCTAGGATCTATATTGAGTAAATTTAGATGAAAATAATTTCATTTTTTTGGATTGTGAAAAAATTTTTGGTTCGAAGTGTCAAATTTTAATAAATTTATTTGAAACCTACTTCGATTTTTTTTTATTTTGTTGAGTATTTTTGTTGTAGGATTAGAGTAAATTTAGATGAAAATGACTTCAATTTTTGGGATTGTGAAAAAATTTTAGTTGGAAGTCTCAAATTTTAATAAATTTATTTGAAACCAACTTCGATTTTTTTGGATTTTGTAGAGCATTTTTGTTTTAGGATCTATATTTGAGTAAATTTAGATGAAAATAACGACAATTTCTGGGATTGTGAAAAAAAATTTTAGTTGGAAGTGTCAAATTTTAATCAATTTATTTGATACCAACTTCGATTTTTTTGGATTTTGTAGAGCATTTTTGTTCTAGGATTTATATTGAGTAAATTTAGATGAAAATAATTTCATTTTTTTGGATTGTGAAATAATTTTTGTTGGAAGTGTCAAATTTTAATAAATTTATTTGACACCAACTTCGATTTTTTTGGATTTTGTAGAGCTATTTTGTTCTAGGATCTATATTTGAGTAAATTTAGATGAAAATGACTTCAATTTTTTGGATTGTGAAAAAAATTTTATTTGGAAGTCTCAAATTTATAAATTTATTTGAAACCAACTTCGATTTTTTTCGATTTTGTAGAGCATTTTTGTTCTAGGATCTATATTGAGTAAATTTAGATGAAAATAATTTCATTTTTTTGGATTGTGAAAAAATTTTTGGTTCGAAGTGTCAAATTTTAATAAATTTATTTGAAACCTACTTCGATTTTTTTTTATTTTGTTGTAGGATTAGAGTAAATTTAGATGAAAATGACTTCAATTTTTTGGATTGTGAAAAAATTTTAGTTGGAAGTCTCAAATTTTAATAAATTTATTTGAAACCAACTTCGATTTTTTTGGATTTTGTAGAGCATTTTTGTTCTAGGATCTATATTTGAGTAAATTTAGATGAAAATAACGACAATTTCTGGGATTGTGAAAAAAAATTTTAGTTGGAAGTGTGAATTTTAATAAATTTATTTGATACCAACTTCGATTTTTTTGGATTTTGTAGAGCATTTTTGTTCTAGGATTTATATTGAGTAAATTTAGATGAAAATAATTTCATTTTTTTGGATTGTGAAATAATTTTTGTTGGAAGTGTCAAATTTTAATAAATTTATTTGACACCAACTTCGATTTTTTTGGATTTTGTAGAGCTATTTTGATCTAGGATCTATATTTTAGTAAATTTAGATGAAAATGACTTCAATTTTTTGGATTGTGAAAAAAATTTTATTTGGAAGTCTCAAATTTATAAATTTATTTGAAACCAACTTCGATTTTTTTCGATTTTGTAGAGCATTTTTGTTCTAGGATCTATATTGAGTAAATTTAGATGAAAATAATTTCATTTTTTTGGATTGTGAAAAAATTTTTGGTTCGAAGTGTCAAATTTTAATAAATTTATTTGAAACCTACTTCGATTTTTTTTTATTTTGTTGTAGGATTAGAGTAAATTTAGATGAAAATGACTTCAATTTTTTGGATTGTGAAAAAATTTTAGTTGGAAGTCTCAAATTTTAATAAATTTATTTGAAACCAACTTCGATTTTTTTGGATTTTGTAGAGCATTTTTGTTCTAGGATCTATATTTGAGTAAATTTAGATGAAAATAACGACAATTTCTGGGATTGTGAAAAAAAATTTTAGTTGGAAGTGTGAATTTTAATAAATTTATTTGATACCAACTTCGATTTTTTTGGATTTTGTAGAGCATTTTTGTTCTAGGATTTATATTGAGTAAATTTAGATGAAAATAATTTCATTTTTTTGGATTGTGAAATAATTTTTGTTGGAAGTGTCAAATTTTAATAAATTTATTTGAAACCAACTTCGATTTTTTTGGATTTTGTAGAGCATTTTTGTTCTAGGATCTATATTTCAGTAAATTTAGATGAAAATAACGAGACTTTCTGGGATTGTGAAAAAAAATTTTAGTTGGAAGTGTCAAATTTTAATCAATTTATTTGATACCAACTTCGATTTTTTTGGATTTTGTTGAGTATTTTCGTGGTAGAATCTATATTTGAGTAAATTTAGATGAAAATAACGACAATTTTTTGGATTGTGAAAAAAAAATTTAGTTGGAAGTGTCAAATTTTACATAATTTATTTGAAACCAACTTCGATTTTTCTCGACTATGTTAAGTTTTTTTGATAGGGAAGCTTAATTTGAGTAATTTCAGGTGAAATTAACTTCGATTTTATGGATTTTGTCACGATTTTTGTCAAATTTTAATAAATATATTTGAAATCGACTTGGATTATTTTGGATTTTGTTGAGTATTTTTGATGTAGGATCTATATTTGAGTAAATTTAGATGAAAATGACGACAATTTTTTGGATTGTGAAAAAATTTTAGTTGGAAGTGTCAAATTTTAATAAATTTATTTAAAACCAACATCGATTTTTTTGGATTTTGTAAAGCATTTTTGTTATAGGATCTATATTTGAGTAAATTTAGATGAAAACAACGCCAATTTTTTGGATTGTGAAAAAAAAATTTAATTGGAAGTGTCATATTTTAATAAATATATTTGAAACCAACTTCGATTTTTTTGGATTTTGGTGAGTATTTTTGTTGTAGGATGTATATTTGAGTAAATTTAGATGAAAATAACGACAATTTAATGGATTGTGAAAAAAAATTTTAGTTTGGAAGTGTCAAATTTTAATAAATTTTTTTGAAACAAACTTCGATTTTTCTCGACTATGATAGATTTTTTTTTATAGAGAAGCTCAATTTTGAGTAATTTCAGTTGAAATTAACTTCGATTTTTTGGAATTTGTCACGATTTTTGTTAAATTTTAATAAATATATATGAAATCGACTCGGATTATTTTGGATTTTGTTGAGTATTTTTGTTGTAGGATCTATATTAGAGTAAATGTAGATGAAAATAACGACAATTTCTGGGATTGTGAAAAAAAATTTTAGTTGGAAGTGTCAAATTTTAATCGATTTATTTGATACCAACTTCGATTTTTTTGGATTTTGTAGAGCATTTTTGTTCTAGGATCTATATTTGAGTAAATTTAGATGAAAATGACTTCAATTTTTTGGATTGTGAAAAAAATTTTATTTGGAAGTCTCAAATTTATAAATTTATTTGAAACCAACTTCGATTTTTTTCGATTTTGTAGAGCATTTTTGTTCTAGGATCTATATTGAGTAAATTTAGATGAAAATAATTTCATTTTTTTGGATTGTGAAAAAATTTTTGGTTCGAAGTGTCAAATTTTAATAAATTTATTTGAAACCTACTTCGATTTTTTTTTATTTTGTTGAGTATTTTTGTTGTAGGATTAGAGTAAATTTAGATGAAAATGACTTCAATTTTTTGGATTGTGAAAAAATTTTAGTTGGAAGTCTCAAATTTTAATAAATTTATTTGAAACCAACTTCGATTTTTTTGGATTTTGTAGAGCATTTTTGTTCTAGGATCTATATTTCAGTAAATTTAGATGAAAATAACGACTATTTCTGGGATTGTGAAAAAAAATTTTAGTTGGAAGTGTCAAATTTTAATCGATTTATTTGATACCAACTTCGATTTTTTTGGATTTTGTAGAGCATTTTTGTTCTAGGATTTATATTGAGTAAATTTAGATGAAAATAATTTCATTTTTTTGGATTGTGAAATAATTTTTGTTGGAAGTGTCAACTTTTAATAAATTTATTTGACACCAACTTCGATTTTTTTGGATTTTGTAGAGCATATTTGTTCTAGGATCTATATTAGAGTAAATTTAGATGAAAATGACTTCAATTTTTTGGATTGTGAAAAAAATTTTATTTGGAAGTCTCAAATTTATAAATTTATTTGAAACCAACTTCGATTTTTTTCGATTTTGTAGAGCATTTTTGTTCTAGGATCTATATTGAGTAAATTTAGATGAAAATAATTTCATTTTTTTGGATTGTGAAAAAATTTTTGGTTCGAAGTGTCAAATTTTAATAAATTTATTTGAAACCTACTTCGATTTTTTTTTATTTTGTTGAGTATTTTTGTTGTAGGATTAGAGTAAATTTAGATGAAAATGACTTCAATTTTTTGGATTGTGAAAAAATTTTAGTTGGAAGTCTCAAATTTTAATAAATTTATTTGAAACCAACTTCGATGTTTTGGATTTTGTAGAGCATTTTTGTTCTAGGATCTATATTTGAATAAATTTAGATGAAAATAACGACAATTTCTGGGATTGTGAAAAAAAATTTAGTTGGAAGTGTCAAATTTTAATCAATTTATTTGATACCAACTTCGATTTTTTTGGATTTTGTAGAGCATTTTTGTTCTAGGATTAATATTGAGTAAATTTAGATGAAAATAATTTCATTTTTTTGGATTGTGAAATAATTTTTGTTGGAAGTGTCAAATTTTAATAAATTTATTTGACACCAACTTCGATTTTTTTGGATTTTGTAGAGCATTTTTGTTCTAGGATCTATATTTCAGTAAATTTAGATGAAAACAACGCCAATTTTTTGGATTGTGAAAAAAAATTTTAATTGGAAGTGTCAAATTTTAATAAATATATTTGAAACCAACTTCGATTTTTTTGGATTTTGGTGAGTATTTTTGTTGTAGGAAGTATATTTGAGTAAATTTAGATGAAAATAACGACAATTTAATGGATTGTGAAAAAAAAATTTAGTTTGGAAGTGTCAAATTTTAATTAATTTATTTGAAACCAACTTCGATTTTTCTCGACTATGTTAAGTTTTTTTTATAGAGAAGCTTAATTTGAGTAATTTCAGTTGAAATTAACTTCGATTTTTTGGATTTTGTCACAATTTTTGTCAAATTTTAATAAATATATTTGAAATCGACTTGGAGTATTTTGGATTTTGTTGAGTATTTTTGATGTAGGATCTATATTTGAGTAAATTTAGATGAAAATGACGACAATTTTTTGGATTGTGAAAAAAAATTTTAGTTGGAAGTGTCAAATTTTAATAAATTTTTTTGATACCAACTTCGATTTTTTTGGATTTTGTAGAGCATTTTTGTTCTAGGATCTATATTTGAGTAAATTTAGATGAAAATGACTTCAATTTTTTGGATTGTGAAAAAAATTTTATTTGGAAGTCTCAAATTTATAAATTTATTTGAAACCAACTTCGATTTTTTTCGATTTTGTAGAGCATTTTTGTTCTAGGATCTATATTTGAGTAAATTTAGATGAAAATAACGACAATTTCTGGGATTGTGAAAAAAAATTTTAGTTGGAAGTGTGAATTTTAATAAATTTATTTGATACCAACTTCGATTTTTTTGGATTTTGTAGAGCATTTTTGTTCTAGGATTTATATTGAGTAAATTTAGATGAAAATAATTTCATTTTTTTGGATTGTGAAATAATTTTTGTTGGAAGTGTCAAATTTTAATAAATTTATTTGAAACCAACTTCGATTTTTTTGGATTTTGTAGAGCATTTTTGTTCTAGGATCTATAATTGAGTAAATTTAGATGAAAATGACTTCAATTTTTTGGATTGTGAAAAAAATTTTAGTTGGAAGTCTCAAATTTATAAATTTATTTGAAACCAACTTCGATTTTTTTCGATTTTGTTCTAGGATCTATATTGAGTAAATTTAGATGAAAATAATTTCATTTTTTTGGATTGTGAAAAAATTTTTGTTGGAAGTGTCAAATTTTAATAAATTTATTTGAAACCAACTTCGATTTTTTTGGATTTTGTAGAGCATTTTTGTTCTAGGATCTATATTTCAGTAAATTTAGATGAAAATAACGACAATTTTTTGGATTGTGAAAAAAAAATTTAGTTGGAAGTGTCAAATTTTACATAATTTATTTGAAACCAACTTCGATTTTTTTGGATTTTGGTGAGTATTTTTGTTGTAGGATGTATATTTGAGTAAATTTAGATGAAAATAACGACAATTTAATGGATTGTGAAAAAAAATTTTAGTTTGGAAGTGTCAAATTTTAATTAATTTATTTGAAACCAACTTCGATTTTTCTCGACTATGTTAAGTTTTTTTTATAGAGAAGCTTAATTTGAGTAATTTCAGTTGAAATTAACTTCGATTTTTTGGATTTTGTCACAATTTTTGTCAAATTTTAATAAATATATTTGAAATCGACTTGGAGTATTTTGGATTTTGTTGAGTATTTTTGATGTAGGATCTATATTTGAGTAAATTTAGATGAAAATGACGACAATTTTTTGGATTGTGAAAAAATTTTAGTTGGAAGTCTCAAATTTTAATAAATTTATTTGAAACCAACTTCGATTTTTTTGGATTTTGTAGAGCATTTTTGTTCTAGGATTTATATTGAGTAAATTTAGATGAAAATAATTTCATTTTTTTGGATTGTGAAATAATTTTTGTTGGAAGTGTCAAATTTTAATAAATTTATTTGACACCAACTTCGATTTTTTTGGATTTTGTAGAGCATTTTTGTTCTAGGATCTATATTTCAGTAAATTTAGATGAAAACAACGCCAATTTTTTGGATTGTGAAAAAAAATTTTAATTGGAAGTGTCAAATTTTAATAAATATATTTGAAACCAACTTCGATTTTTTTGGATTTTGGTGAGTATTTTTGTTGTAGGAAGTATATTTGAGTAAATTTAGATGAAAATAACGACAATTTAATGGATTGTGAAAAAAAAATTTAGTTTGGAAGTGTCAAATTTTAATTAATTTATTTGAAACCAACTTCGATTTTTCTCGACTATGTTAAGTTTTTTTTATAGAGAAGCTTAATTTGAGTAATTTCAGTTGAAATTAACTTCGATTTTTTGGATTTTGTCACAATTTTTGTCAAATTTTAATAAATATATTTGAAATCGACTTGGAGTATTTTGGATTTTGTTGAGTATTTTTGATGTAGGATCTATATTTGAGTAAATTTAGATGAAAATGACGACAATTTTTTGGATTGTGAAAAAAAATTTTAGTTGGAAGTGTCAAATTTTAATAAATTTTTTTGATACCAACTTCGATTTTTTTGGATTTTGTAGAGCATTTTTGTTCTAGGATCTATATTTGAGTAAATTTAGATGAAAATGACTTCAATTTTTTGGATTGTGAAAAAAATTTTATTTGGAAGTCTCAAATTTATAAATTTATTTGAAACCAACTTCGATTTTTTTCGATTTTGTAGAGCATTTTTGTTCTAGGATCTATATTTGAGTAAATTTAGATGAAAATAACGACAATTTCTGGGATTGTGAAAAAAAATTTTAGTTGGAAGTGTGAATTTTAATAAATTTATTTGATACCAACTTCGATTTTTTTGGATTTTGTAGAGCATTTTTGTTCTAGGATTTATATTGAGTAAATTTAGATGAAAATAATTTCATTTTTTTGGATTGTGAAATAATTTTTGTTGGAAGTGTCAAATTTTAATAAATTTATTTGAAACCAACTTCGATTTTTTTGGATTTTGTAGAGCATTTTTGTTCTAGGATCTATAATTGAGTAAATTTAGATGAAAATGACTTCAATTTTTTGGATTGTGAAAAAAATTTTAGTTGGAAGTCTCAAATTTATAAATTTATTTGAAACCAACTTCGATTTTTTTCGATTTTGTTCTAGGATCTATATTGAGTAAATTTAGATGAAAATAATTTCATTTTTTTGGATTGTGAAAAAATTTTTGTTGGAAGTGTCAAATTTTAATAAATTTATTTGAAACCAACTTCGATTTTTTTGGATTTTGTAGAGCATTTTTGTTCTAGTGTCACGTCCCGGGTGAAGGTCTTTGGGAGAATGACATGAGGGGTTTTATTCGAAGGGAATGCAGGCGCGAATGCCAGATTCGTGGCACTGCGGAGAGTAGGATGCAGGCGCGAATGCCAGATTCGTGGCACTGCGGAGAGTAGGAATTCAGGCGCGAATGCCAGATTCGTGGTACTGAATGTTCGAAGGGATGCAGGCGCGAATGCCAGATTCGTGGCACTGCGGAGAGTAGGATGCAGGCGCGAATGCCAGATTCGTGGCACTGCGGAGAGCAGGAATTCAGGCGCGAATGCCAGATTCGTGGCACTGCGGAGAGCAGGAATTCAGGCGCGAATGCCAGATTCGTGGCACTGAATGTTCGAAGGGATGCAGGCGCGAATGCCAGATTCGTGGCACTGCGGAGAGTAGGATGCAGGCGCGAATGCCAGATTCGTGGCACTGCGGAGAGTAGGAATTCAGGCGCGAATGCCAGATTCGTGGCACTGAATGTTCGAAGGGATGCAGGTGCGAATGCCAGATTCGTGGCACTGCGGAGAGTAGGATGCAGGCGCGAATGCCAGATTCGTGGCGCTGCGGAGGGTAGGATGCAGGCGCGAATGCCAGATTCGTGGCACTGCGGAGAGTAGGGATTCAGGCGCGAATGCCAGATTCGTAGCTCTGAACGACCAGGGAAGGTTTGGACTGTAATCCCTCCGGTAATGACACCCGTTAGCACTCTTGTTTTGTTTTGGTTTGGTAATAGGATTTACCGTTGCATTCGTACTAAAGAAACCACACTTAGTTTTCCTAAGAATAGCACGGTTCGTGCTGCAGTGTGTTTGTAAATACTGGGAGAGCTCTCGCGAATCAGCTGTTGCGGCAGCTTGGTTTCGTGGGGAAGCCTTATGATTTGAGGATACGCACAATAACTCGAAACATGATTGATAACAAAGCGGTTTATTAGCTTTGTTAGAGAGGGTTTAACAATGCGTGGGAAGATTTTGTATTCACACGCGCATCATTTATAATATGAGTTATGAATATGAATGGCGATATAAGCATAAATGAAAGAATATAATAGTAAGTAAGCGATAAGCATAAACGAAAGAATATAATAATAAGTAAGCGATAAGCATAAACGAAAGAATATAATAATAAGTAAGCGATAAGCATAAACGAAAGAATATAATAATAAGCTATAAGCGTTGATAAATAATAATATGGTATGGGGTGATATGCACTATAATGATGGTATATAATAATGACTTACAGTGATTGTCGTAGAGCACTGATTAGAATAGTTAACACTGGTTAAATAATACTCTGATCTATTCGATAGTCTGTTGACAAAAGAGCGTTATGAGCTCTCGATCCTTCGTATTTATATGATCTTCCAGGAGTACTGCGGGGGTTCGCGCGGTAAAGACCTTGACAGATTTCGGAACAAGACGCAGTAGATTTTGGGGGTTTTTGTAAACGGTATGGCTATTAATAGATGTATTTATGTCACGTACGCCAAATGCGTCGTAATTACAATCACGTGTTGATCACGTTTGTACATTTGCGTCGCAGTAACATTTCTAGGGTTTTTGCATGGGGCTTTGTAGCGAAATACTCAACCCGTTTGGTGGAGTTTAGGAGGTCGTATAGGAATGGGGTAAACGGTGTATTGACTTCTGTGATCATAGTAAGGGCGTGAGACGTAGTCTCGATTTGGAAGAGGGTTTTAAGGATGAGGGGTTTGTTTAAACGTAGATTTGGAAGGAAGTTTTCATGCCTCATATGGCGAATAGGCGAAGGAGTTTTGTAACGATCATCTCGTGATGGGGATCTCTAAGATACATCATCGAGGTGGCGTTTTGTATGGGTCATCTTGTGTTGGGGACCGCTAAGGTACAACATCAAGGTGATCGGCGATTGGGATTGACCATTTAGAGACAGGGACCACTAAGGTATATCGTCTAAGTGATCGGTTGGGTTTGAAAAAGGGGTATGGCTTGAGTTCGATGGTTTTTGATGGAGTTGTGGATGGGTTTGTGAGGAAGTGGTGTTAAAATACCGCGCGAAAAATAGTGGGACGTCACACCTCCCCCCTTATATGAAGAAATTTTTACATTTCTTAACATAAGTGGCGGGTGGCTTGGAATGAGAAAAAAAATTTTGAGCGAAATATAGTGGGACATCACACCTCCCCCTTTATATGAAGAAATTTTTATATTTCTTAACATAAGGTTTGGGTGGTTTGAAGAGAAAAATAAAAGAGAGACCTATATATATATATAAAAAATAGAAAATAAGGAATATTATTAATTTATAAGGAATATTTACAAGGGATTATATACAAGGTAAGGAAAGGAAGGAAGGATTAGGAGGAATTTTAGGGTCTATACAGGGTATTTGTTTGAATTTAGAAGGGTCTCTACGGGACGAAGGGGTAGTGGCTTTCGGGAACTGCTTCCCGTTGACCGATGTTGGAGGATGAGAGTCATCGATGGAGGTGTCCGTTCTGCGGAGGCGCCTCTCTGTTGATGACTCGAAGAGATCACTTTAGGGAGAGAAGGGGTGTGATGGCCCTTTCTTCCATCTAGACGGCATGGCCGCGTGAGTGGTGCAATAAATGTTGCAGTAGAAATTATCTATGATGGAAAATTGATTAAGGTAATTTTGTTTGTGGTGGCGTGGGGTCAACCGGGACTCTCGCGTATATGAAAAGGACGATCATAATATCCTTTGCACCATAGACTCCTACTCAGAGGTGATAGATAACCAATGTATGTTTCTTTTTCAAAATTTTCGGTTACCGGTTTCCGACTGGGTACCCGAGCTAATTTTCCGAATATTAATTCACGCGAAGTGCAGCCAGTGCCCTTTTGGACGCTGGCGTTATTTGAGAACGCGGCTAAGTTCCATTCGTCCCAGTCGCTGTATCTACATATAATTAATTGTGAAGATTTGGTCAAAGCGAGATGCAATCTTTTTATAGAGCCATTCGTCTGTGGGTGAAGGGCTGTGGTTCGGAATTGTTGGGTTTTACATTCCCGTACTGCTGTTTTCGCGAAAGTGCTTTTAGAGTTTGCCGCTTGGTCGGTGAGGGTGGCTCTAGGAGCTCCGAAATGACAGTTAAATCTTTTAACGAATTCGTCAGCCCCTTTAATTGATGTGAGTAGGCTGAGGAGCACGCACACAGGATATTTCGTCAATAGAACCTGCATGGGTAATTTGTAAATCTGGTCGGTTCTCGTGGTAGGCAGTCGTTCACGTATGTTTTCCGGGGAAGGACTTGGCCGAATTTCTGCTGGCGACAATTTCCGGCGCTTCTTTCGGTGCAGTTGAATCCCGTTTGATTCTCTTCTAAGGTGAGCGTTGGATGTGGGCATTGTAGGATCGATGGAGTTGCTTCCACTCGTTGCCACATGGATCGGTGAACTGGAGAACCTTGGCCTCTTGGAGCTGCTTGGCTTATGTTTGGACCTGTCTTCCAAGTCGTCGTCCGATTTTTCTCGTGGTCGTATGGGGCATGCCTCCACTGTAAGGGGTTTACGGGATAAGGCGTCTGACCAGGCGTGGAATTCCAGTTCAAAAGTCGAGTATTGCAGGATCGGTTCCCTCTGCAATGCTGATTTTGAGTGGTTAAAAGCGGTTTGTTGGGACGATCTCCAGTCCAATGGAGTGTCTTTCTTCCGTAGTGAGGTCGAAGGCCGAGCCGTTTTAGGGAAATCTGGGATAAACTTAATGTAATATCCGGTCAGTCCGAGGTAGTTGTTAATTCTTTCAGGTGCGCAAGGTGCTGAGTAGTTCAGAACGGCGTGGATTTTCTGTTTGTCCAGTTTTACTAGGTCTGCTTCCTGGGCGATTATGTGTCCCGTTGAGATTGACTGGAGTGATTGTCCTACCCTCGAAGGGATTTCTTCAGATTTCTCCGTTATTTCCTGTTCCGGCGTAACTGCAAGAGACTCTTGGGAGGTTATGGGAAGGGTTGATTTGGCGTCATGCGCAGGGGATGAGCGTGAGTGCACCTTCGCGGGTGCCTCGAGGTGGTGGATCGACGGATCCTGGGCTAAGAGGGACTTGCTTTTTATTATGGGGTGGATGGGAGTGATGCCTGTCGGCGTCGTAGTCTCTTTTGGACGTACCGGTTTGGATTCTGGATTTATTCTGTCGAGTTTCTCTACTTCGATGGTGGGCATTTTGATCGGAGTGTCAATCTTTAATTCGGGTATCTTCACGAAATCCGGCGTGTGAGTTATTATCGATGGCACCTGATTAACTGGGTTTAGTTGTGCGGTATCGATTCTTACGGTATTCTTGGTATTTTGGGCTGAATCGTAAATGGGTGTACTCCACGGATCGCATCCATCAGTGCTCGGAGGAGTAGTTTTCGACTCCGTTTCCCGCAAGGTTCTAGGATCCTTGTATATGGTGGATTTGCGTTTTAGGTATTCCAAGGTCGCGTGTCCGGGCTTCATGCAGTAACTGCTTTTGCGTATCTCCGTAGGTTTCGGAGGTGGAGGACGGTTCTTGTTCCCATATGGGAGCAGGGGATTGGGTGCTTGATACCTATATTCCGCGGCGTGGTTTGGAGGGTAACTCTCGGAATTTTGGTTGATCGCAGATCGTTGATTATTTCGACAGAACCGTGCGCCGTGACCTGTCTTGTTGCAGATTTGGCAGATTAGTTTGGGATCGGAGAATCGGAGACGGTCCCTATCAATCTGCTTGTCTACGAGGACAGCCTGATCGAATGCTTCGTTGAGAGTTTCGAAACGGTGCTGGTGTAATCTCATCCTTATGTAGGGCGGAAGGCCATCGACGAATGAGTCTAAGGTTAGGCGGTCTAGGTCCTGAAGATGCTGTTGTGCGAAATCGCTGTAATATTCTCTATCCTCTTCTAAAATGGCGAATCGGAGGTCCCTTACGCGTGAAAGGTACTTCAACATGTGCTCGTTGGTTCCTTTTATAATATTGACAAGTTCCCCACGATAGTGGTCGGACGTTTTACCAGGAGAAAAAGTGCGGTTGAGTTGTTTGACTAAATCATTTATGGAGTCAAAGACCCTATTCTCAACGGCCAAGTATGCATGGTCTTGCAGCTTAGTTAGCAACAACCTCGTTAACTGGGGTTCGGCTTGCGAGGGAACCAGAGCCTTAGCCCTATTGCAGGCTCTCGCGAATTGCAAAACGGATATATTGTGACCGTTAAACTTTGGGACGGTTTCTATTGCGTCTTTCAATTCGATCTGGGGCAATGGATCCTGGTCCGGTACATTGTTATAATTTATCATTGGTTTCCTATCGAAACGGGAGGAACCGGGAGCTGCGAAATTGTTTGCCATTGGCGGAGGTGCAAGAAGTTTTTCCACCATGTCGCGGATGGCTTGAATTCGACCGGAGAGACCTTCTAACGCGGGGCCGTCCGAATCGGAGACTACGCCTGAATGCGTATTGGATTCTCGATTTGCGACAATTTCCGCGTACGAGCTTTTAATTTGGGCTACCTCTTGCTGTAATAATTGCACCAGCTCCATTCTTTCGGCGGTCGCGGCGTCTTCAGGGTTAGGGGAAGGACCCGCGTCTGGGTCCATTATGTGAGAGTCCTCGGTATCGCCGTACACGGACATGTTTAGGCCGTTTATTTAAAATTCGGGGCGTTCTATACTCATTTTTGATGATTGTCAAACCGACGGTAGCTCTTATTCGAGAGCAAATAACTTTCACAGCACTCGATGCAGTCTCTTATTGGGCGTTCTCGCTGCCGTCAATGGTTGTAGCTACGCCTCCCGAAGTGCAGGTTAGCGCGTTCAAATATGCCGTCAAACTTTGTAACCTACGGCTCCGGTAAGATGGTTGACACCGACTAGGGCGTTCAATACACATTTTAAATGTTGGGACTTTGTGGGTACCGCGTTAGAGAATTTACTTTCTTTCAACGGTGGACGCATCCCACCGCTGTCACCAAAAATATGTCACGTCCCGGGTGAAGGTCTTTGGGAGAATGACATGAGGGGTTTTATTCGAAGGGAATGCAGGCGCGAATGCCAGATTCGTGGCACTGCGGAGAGTAGGATGCAGGCGCGAATGCCAGATTCGTGGCACTGCGGAGAGTAGGAATTCAGGCGCGAATGCCAGATTCGTGGTACTGAATGTTCGAAGGGATGCAGGCGCGAATGCCAGATTCGTGGCACTGCGGAGAGTAGGATGCAGGCGCGAATGCCAGATTCGTGGCACTGCGGAGAGCAGGAATTCAGGCGCGAATGCCAGATTCGTGGCACTGCGGAGAGCAGGAATTCAGGCGCGAATGCCAGATTCGTGGCACTGAATGTTCGAAGGGATGCAGGCGCGAATGCCAGATTCGTGGCACTGCGGAGAGTAGGATGCAGGCGCGAATGCCAGATTCGTGGCACTGCGGAGAGTAGGAATTCAGGCGCGAATGCCAGATTCGTGGCACTGAATGTTCGAAGGGATGCAGGTGCGAATGCCAGATTCGTGGCACTGCGGAGAGTAGGATGCAGGCGCGAATGCCAGATTCGTGGCGCTGCGGAGGGTAGGATGCAGGCGCGAATGCCAGATTCGTGGCACTGCGGAGAGTAGGGATTCAGGCGCGAATGCCAGATTCGTAGCTCTGAACGACCAGGGAAGGTTTGGACTGTAATCCCTCCGGTAATGACACCCGTTAGCACTCTTGTTTTGTTTTGGTTTGGTAATAGGATTTACCGTTGCATTCGTACTAAAGAAACCACACTTAGTTTTCCTAAGAATAGCACGGTTCGTGCTGCAGTGTGTTTGTAAATACTGGGAGAGCTCTCGCGAATCAGCTGTTGCGGCAGCTTGGTTTCGTGGGGAAGCCTTATGATTTGAGGATACGCACAATAACTCGAAACATGATTGATAACAAAGCGGTTTATTAGCTTTGTTAGAGAGGGTTTAACAATGCGTGGGAAGATTTTGTATTCACACGCGCATCATTTATAATATGAGTTATGAATATGAATGGCGATATAAGCATAAATGAAAGAATATAATAGTAAGTAAGCGATAAGCATAAACGAAAGAATATAATAATAAGTAAGCGATAAGCATAAACGAAAGAATATAATAATAAGTAAGCGATAAGCATAAACGAAAGAATATAATAATAAGCTATAAGCGTTGATAAATAATAATATGGTATGGGGTGATATGCACTATAATGATGGTATATAATAATGACTTACAGTGATTGTCGTAGAGCACTGATTAGAATAGTTAACACTGGTTAAATAATACTCTGATCTATTCGATAGTCTGTTGACAAAAGAGCGTTATGAGCTCTCGATCCTTCGTATTTATATGATCTTCCAGGAGTACTGCGGGGGTTCGCGCGGTAAAGACCTTGACAGATTTCGGAACAAGACGCAGTAGATTTTGGGGGTTTTTGTAAAC
This sequence comes from Andrena praecox, assembly GCA_963932275.1. Lineage (NCBI taxonomy): Eukaryota > Metazoa > Arthropoda > Insecta > Hymenoptera > Andrenidae > Andrena > Andrena praecox. The sequence continues at coordinate 26,688,172 of OZ010732.1, forward strand.
GGTATGGCTATTAATAGATGTATTTATGTCACGTACGCCAAATGCGTCGTAATTACAATCACGTGTTGATCACGTTTGTACATTTGCGTCGCAGTAACATTTCTAGGGTTTTTGCATGGGGCTTTGTAGCGAAATACTCAACCCGTTTGGTGGAGTTTAGGAGGTCGTATAGGAATGGGGTAAACGGTGTATTGACTTCTGTGATCATAGTAAGGGCGTGAGACGTAGTCTCGATTTGGAAGAGGGTTTTAAGGATGAGGGGTTTGTTTAAACGTAGATTTGGAAGGAAGTTTTCATGCCTCATATGGCGAATAGGCGAAGGAGTTTTGTAACGATCATCTCGTGATGGGGATCTCTAAGATACATCATCGAGGTGGCGTTTTGTATGGGTCATCTTGTGTTGGGGACCGCTAAGGTACAACATCAAGGTGATCGGCGATTGGGATTGACCATTTAGAGACAGGGACCACTAAGGTATATCGTCTAAGTGATCGGTTGGGTTTGAAAAAGGGGTATGGCTTGAGTTCGATGGTTTTTGATGGAGTTGTGGATGGGTTTGTGAGGAAGTGGTGTTAAAATACCGCGCGAAAAATAGTGGGACGTCACACTAGGATCTATATTTCAGTAAATTTAGATGAAAATAACGACAATTTTTTGGATTGTGAAAAAAAAATTTAGTTGGAAGTGTCAAATTTTACATAATTTATTTGAAACCAACTTCGATTTTTTTGGATTTTGGTGAGTATTTTTGTTGTAGGATGTATATTTGAGTAAATTTAGATGAAAATAACGACAATTTAATGGATTGTGAAAAAAAATTTTAGTTTGGAAGTGTCAAATTTTAATTAATTTATTTGAAACCAACTTCGATTTTTCTCGACTATGTTAAGTTTTTTTTATAGAGAAGCTTAATTTGAGTAATTTCAGTTGAAATTAACTTCGATTTTTTGGATTTTGTCACAATTTTTGTCAAATTTTAATAAATATATTTGAAATCGACTTGGAGTATTTTGGATTTTGTTGAGTATTTTTGATGTAGGATCTATATTTGAGTAAATTTAGATGAAAATGACGACAATTTTTTGGATTGTGAAAAAATTTTAGTTGGAAGTCTCAAATTTTAATAAATTTATTTGAAACCAACTTCGATTTTTTTGGATTTTGTAGAGCATTTTTGTTCTAGGATTTATATTGAGTAAATTTAGATGAAAATAATTTCATTTTTTTGGATTGTGAAATAATTTTTGTTGGAAGTGTCAAATTTTAATAAATTTATTTGAAACCAACTTCGATTTTTTTGGATTTTGTAGAGCATTTTTGTTCTAGGATCTATATTTCAGTAAATTTAGATGAAAATAACGAGACTTTCTGGGATTGTGAAAAAAAATTTTAGTTGGAAGTGTCAAATTTTAATCAATTTATTTGATACCAACTTCGATTTTTTTGGATTTTGTTGAGTATTTTCGTGGTAGAATCTATATTTGAGTAAATTTAGATGAAAATAACGACAATTTTTTGGATTGTGAAAAAAAAATTTAGTTGGAAGTGTCAAATTTTACATAATTTATTTGAAACCAACTTCGATTTTTCTCGACTATGTTAAGTTTTTTTGATAGGGAAGCTTAATTTGAGTAATTTCAGGTGAAATTAACTTCGATTTTATGGATTTTGTCACGATTTTTGTCAAATTTTAATAAATATATTTGAAATCGACTTGGATTATTTTGGATTTTGTTGAGTATTTTTGATGTAGGATCTATATTTGAGTAAATTTAGATGAAAATGACGACAATTTTTTGGATTGTGAAAAAATTTTAGTTGGAAGTGTCAAATTTTAATAAATTTATTTAAAACCAACATCGATTTTTTTGGATTTTGTAAAGCATTTTTGTTATAGGATCTATATTTGAGTAAATTTAGATGAAAACAACGCCAATTTTTTGGATTGTGAAAAAAAAATTTAATTGGAAGTGTCATATTTTAATAAATATATTTGAAACCAACTTCGATTTTTTTGGATTTTGGTGAGTATTTTTGTTGTAGGATGTATATTTGAGTAAATTTAGATGAAAATAACGACAATTTAATGGATTGTGAAAAAAAATTTTAGTTTGGAAGTGTCAAATTTTAATAAATTTTTTTGAAACAAACTTCGATTTTTCTCGACTATGATAGATTTTTTTTTATAGAGAAGCTCAATTTTGAGTAATTTCAGTTGAAATTAACTTCGATTTTTTGGAATTTGTCACGATTTTTGTTAAATTTTAATAAATATATATGAAATCGACTCGGATTATTTTGGATTTTGTTGAGTATTTTTGTTGTAGGATCTATATTAGAGTAAATGTAGATGAAAATAACGACAATTTCTGGGATTGTGAAAAAAAATTTTAGTTGGAAGTGTCAAATTTTAATCGATTTATTTGATACCAACTTCGATTTTTTTGGATTTTGTAGAGCATTTTTGTTCTAGGATCTATATTTGAGTAAATTTAGATGAAAATGACTTCAATTTTTTGGATTGTGAAAAAAATTTTATTTGGAAGTCTCAAATTTATAAATTTATTTGAAACCAACTTCGATTTTTTTCGATTTTGTAGAGCATTTTTGTTCTAGGATCTATATTGAGTAAATTTAGATGAAAATAATTTCATTTTTTTGGATTGTGAAAAAATTTTTGGTTCGAAGTGTCAAATTTTAATAAATTTATTTGAAACCTACTTCGATTTTTTTTTATTTTGTTGAGTATTTTTGTTGTAGGATTAGAGTAAATTTAGATGAAAATGACTTCAATTTTTTGGATTGTGAAAAAATTTTAGTTGGAAGTCTCAAATTTTAATAAATTTATTTGAAACCAACTTCGATTTTTTTGGATTTTGTAGAGCATTTTTGTTCTAGGATCTATATTTCAGTAAATTTAGATGAAAATAACGACTATTTCTGGGATTGTGAAAAAAAATTTTAGTTGGAAGTGTCAAATTTTAATCGATTTATTTGATACCAACTTCGATTTTTTTGGATTTTGTAGAGCATTTTTGTTCTAGGATTTATATTGAGTAAATTTAGATGAAAATAATTTCATTTTTTTGGATTGTGAAATAATTTTTGTTGGAAGTGTCAACTTTTAATAAATTTATTTGACACCAACTTCGATTTTTTTGGATTTTGTAGAGCATATTTGTTCTAGGATCTATATTAGAGTAAATTTAGATGAAAATGACTTCAATTTTTTGGATTGTGAAAAAAATTTTATTTGGAAGTCTCAAATTTATAAATTTATTTGAAACCAACTTCGATTTTTTTCGATTTTGTAGAGCATTTTTGTTCTAGGATCTATATTGAGTAAATTTAGATGAAAATAATTTCATTTTTTTGGATTGTGAAAAAATTTTTGGTTCGAAGTGTCAAATTTTAATAAATTTATTTGAAACCTACTTCGATTTTTTTTTATTTTGTTGAGTATTTTTGTTGTAGGATTAGAGTAAATTTAGATGAAAATGACTTCAATTTTTTGGATTGTGAAAAAATTTTAGTTGGAAGTCTCAAATTTTAATAAATTTATTTGAAACCAACTTCGATGTTTTGGATTTTGTAGAGCATTTTTGTTCTAGGATCTATATTTGAATAAATTTAGATGAAAATAACGACAATTTCTGGGATTGTGAAAAAAAATTTAGTTGGAAGTGTCAAATTTTAATCAATTTATTTGATACCAACTTCGATTTTTTTGGATTTTGTAGAGCATTTTTGTTCTAGGATTTATATTGAGTAAATTTAGATGAAAATAATTTCATTTTTTTGGATTGTGAAATAATTTTTGTTGGAAGTGTCAAATTTTAATAAATTTATTTGACACCAACTTCGATTTTTTTGGATTTTGTAGAGCATTTTTGTTCTAGGATCTATATTTCAGTAAATTTAGATGAAAACAACGCCAATTTTTTGGATTGTGAAAAAAAATTTTAATTGGAAGTGTCAAATTTTAATAAATATATTTGAAACCAACTTCGATTTTTTTGGATTTTGGTGAGTATTTTTGTTGTAGGAAGTATATTTGAGTAAATTTAGATGAAAATAACGACAATTTAATGGATTGTGAAAAAAAAATTTAGTTTGGAAGTGTCAAATTTTAATTAATTTATTTGAAACCAACTTCGATTTTTCTCGACTATGTTAAGTTTTTTTTATAGAGAAGCTTAATTTGAGTAATTTTAGTTGAAATTAACTTCGATTTTTTGGATTTTGTCACAATTTTTGTCAAATTTTAATAAATATATTTGAAATCGACTTGGAGTATTTTGGATTTTGTTGAGTATTTTTGATGTAGGATCTATATTTGAGTAAATTTAGATGAAAATGACGACAATTTTTTGGATTGTGAAAAAAAATTTTAGTTGGAAGTGTCAAATTTTAATAAATTTTTTTGATACCAACTTCGATTTTTTTGGATTTTGTAGAGCATTTTTGTTCTAGGATCTATATTTGAGTAAATTTAGATGAAAATGACTTCAATTTTTTGGATTGTGAAAAAAATTTTATTTGGAAGTCTCAAATTTATAAATTTATTTGAAACCAACTTCGATTTTTTTCGATTTTGTAGAGCATTTTTGTTCTAGGATCTATATTTGAGTAAATTTAGATGAAAATAACGACAATTTCTGGGATTGTGAAAAAAAATTTTAGTTGGAAGTGTGAATTTTAATAAATTTATTTGATACCAACTTCGATTTTTTTGGATTTTGTAGAGCATTTTTGTTCTAGGATTTATATTGAGTAAATTTAGATGAAAATAATTTCATTTTTTTGGATTGTGAAATAATTTTTGTTGGAAGTGTCAAATTTTAATAAATTTATTTGAAACCAACTTCGATTTTTTTGGATTTTGTAGAGCATTTTTGTTCTAGGATCTATAATTGAGTAAATTTAGATGAAAATGACTTCAATTTTTTGGATTGTGAAAAAAATTTTAGTTGGAAGTCTCAAATTTATAAATTTATTTGAAACCAACTTCGATTTTTTTCGATTTTGTTCTAGGATCTATATTGAGTAAATTTAGATGAAAATAATTTCATTTTTTTGGATTGTGAAAAAATTTTTGTTGGAAGTGTCAAATTTTAATAAATTTATTTGAAACCAACTTCGATTTTTTTAAATTTTGTAGAGCATTTTTGTTCTAGGATCTATATTTCAGTAAATTTAGATGAAAATAACGACAATTTTTTGGATTGTGAAAAAAAAATTTAGTTGGAAGTGTCAAATTTTACATAATTTATTTGAAACCAACTTCGATTTTTTTGGATTTTGGTGAGTATTTTTGTTGTAGGATGTATATTTGAGTAAATTTAGATGAAAATAACGACAATTTAATGGATTGTGAAAAAAATTTTAGTTTGGAAGTGTCAAATTTTAATTAATTTATTTGAAACCAACTTCGATTTTTCTCGACTATGTTAAGTTTTTTTTATAGAGAAGCTTAATTTGAGTAATTTCAGTTGAAATTAACTTCGATTTTTTGGATTTTGTCACAATTTTTGTCAAATTTTAATAAATATATTTGAAATCGACTTGGAGTATTTTGGATTTTGTTGAGTATTTTTTATGTAGGATCTATATTTGAGTAAATTTAGATGAAAATGACGACAATTTTTTGGATTGTGAAAAAAAATTTTAGTTGGAAGTGTCAAATTTTAATAAATTTTTTTGAAACAAACTTCGATTTTTCTCGACTATGATAGATTTTTTTTTATAGAGAAGCTCAATTTTGAGTAATTTCAGTTGAAATTAACTTCGATTTTTTGGAATATGTCACGATTTTTGTTAAATTTTAATAAATATATATGAAATCGACTTGGATTATTTTGGATTTTGTTGAGTATTTTTGTTGTAGGATCTATATTAGAGTAAATGTAGATGAAAATAACGACAATTTCTGGGATTGTGAAAAAAAATTTTAGTTGGAAGTGTCAAATTTAATCAATTTATTTGATACCAACTTCGATTTTTTTGGATTTTGTTGAGTGTTTTTATTGTAGGATCTATATTAGAGTAAATTTAGATGAAAATTACTTCAATTTTTTGGATTGTAAAAAAAATTTTAGTTGGAAGTCTCAAATTTTAATAAATTTATTTGAAACCAACTTCGATTTTTTTGGATTTTGTAGAGCATTTTTGTTCTAGGATCTATATTTGAGTAAATTTAGATGAAAATAACGACAATTTCTGGGATTGTGAAAAAAAATTTTAGTTGGAAGTGTCAAATTTTAATCGATTTATTTGATACCAACTTCGATTTTTTTGGATTTTGTAGAGCATTTTTGTTCTAGGATTTATATTGAGTAAATTTAGATGAAAATAATTTCATTTTTTTGGATTGTGAAATAATTTTTGTTGGAAGTGTCAACTTTTAATAAATTTATTTGACACCAACTTCGATTTTTTTGGATTTTGTAGAGCATTTTTGTTCTAGGATCTATATTTGAGTAAATTTAGATGAAAATGACTTCAATTTTTTGGATTGTGAAAAAAATTTTATTTGGAAGTCTCAAATTTATAAATTTCTTTGAAACCAACTTCGATTTTTTTCGATTTTGTAGAGCATTTTTGTTCTAGGATCTATATTGAGTAAATTTAGATGAAAATAATTTCATTTTTTTGGATTGTGAAAAAATTTTTGGTTCGAAGTGTCAAATTTTAATAAATTTATTTGAAACCTACTTCGATTTTTTTTTATTTTGTTGAGTATTTTTGTTGTAGGATTAGAGTAAATTTAGATGAAAATGACTTCAATTTTTGGGATTGTGAAAAAATTTTAGTTGGAAGTCTCAAATTTTAATAAATTTATTTGAAACCAACTTCGATTTTTTTGGATTTTGTAGAGCATTTTTGTTTTAGGATCTATATTTGAGTAAATTTAAATGAAAATAACGACAATTTCTGGGATTGTGAAAAAAAATTTTAGTTGGAAGTGTCAAATTTTAATCAATTTATTTGATACCAACTTCGATTTTTTTGGATTTTGTAGAGCATTTTTGTTCTAGGATTTATATTGAGTAAATTTAGATGAAAATAATTTCATTTTTTTGCATTGTGAAATAATTTTTGTTGGAAGTGTCAAATTTTAATAAATTTATTTGACACCAACTTCGATTTTTTTGGATTTTGTAGAGCTATTTTGTTCTAGGATCTATATTTGAGTAAATTTAGATGAAAATGACTTCAATTTTTTGGATTGTGAAAAAAATTTTATTTGGAAGTCTCAAATTTATAAATTTATTTGAAACCAACTTCGATTTTTTTCGATTTTGTAGAGCATTTTTGTTCTAGGATCTATATTGAGTAAATTTAGATGAAAATAATTTCATTTTTTTGGATTGTGAAAAAATTTTTGGTTCGAAGTGTCAAATTTTAATAAATTTATTTGAAACCTACTTCGATTTTTTTTTATTTTGTTGTAGGATTAGAGTAAATTTAGATGAAAATGACTTCAATTTTTTGGATTGTGAAAAAATTTTAGTTGGAAGTCTCAAATTTTAATAAATTTATTTGAAACCAACTTCGATTTTTTTGGATTTTGTAGAGCATTTTTGTTCTAGGATCTATATTTGAGTAAATTTAGATGAAAATAACGACAATTTCTGGGATTGTGAAAAAAAATTTTAGTTGGAAGTGTGAATTTTAATAAATTTATTTGATACCAACTTCGATTTTTTTGGATTTTGTAGAGCATTTTTGTTCTAGGATTTATATTGAGTAAATTTAGATGAAAATAATTTCATTTTTTTGGATTGTGAAATAATTTTTGTTGGAAGTGTCAAATTTTAATAAATTTATTTGAAACCAACTTCGATTTTTTTGGATTTTGTAGAGCATTTTTGTTCTAGGATCTATATTTCAGTAAATTTAGATGAAAATAACGAGACTTTCTGGGATTGTGAAAAAAAATTTTAGTTGGAAGTGTCAAATTTTAATCAATTTATTTGATACCAACTTCGATTTTTTTGGATTTTGTTGAGCATTTTTGTTCTAGGATTTATATTGAGTAAATTTAGATGAAAATAATTTCATTTTTTTGGATTGTGAAATAATTTTTGTTGGAAGTGTCAACTTTTAATAAATTTATTTGACACCAACTTCGATTTTTTTGGATTTTGTAGAGCATTTTTGTTCTAGGATCTATATTTGAGTAAATTTAGATGAAAATGACTTCAATTTTTTGGATTGAGAAAAAAATTTTATTTGGAAGTCTCAAATTTATAAATTTATTTGAAACCAACTTCGATTTTTTTCGATTTTGTAGAGCATTTTTGTTCTAGGATCTATATTGAGTAAATTTAGATGAAAATAATTTCATTTTTTTGGATTGTGAAAAAATTTTTGGTTCGAAGTGTCAAATTTTAATAAATTTATTTGAAACCTACTTCGATTTTTTTTTATTTTGTTGAGTATTTTTGTTGTAGGATTAGAGTAAATTTAGATGAAAATGACTTCAATTTTTTGGATTGTGAAAAAATTTTAGTTGGAAGTCTCAAATTTTAATAAATTTATTTGAAACCAACTTCGATGTTTTGGATTTTGTAGAGCATTTTTGTTCTAGGATCTATATTTGAGTAAATTTAGATGAAAATAACGACAATTTCTGGGATTGTGAAAAAAAATTTAGTTGGAAGTGTCAAATTTTAATCAATTTATTTGATACCAACTTCGATTTTTTTGGATTTTGTAGAGCATTTTTGTTCTAGGATTTATATTGAGTAAATTTAGATGAAAATAATTTCATTTTTTTGGATTGTGAAACAATTTTTGTTGGAAGTGTCAAATTTTAATAAATTTATTTGACACCAACTTCGATTTTTTTGGATTTTGTAGAGCATTTTTGTTCTAGGATCTATATTTCAGTAAATTTAGATGAAAACAACGCCAATTTTTTGGATTGTGAAAAAAAATTTTAATTGGAAGTGTCAAATTTTAATAAATATATTTGAAACCAACTTCGATTTTTTTGGATTTTGGTGAGTATTTTTGTTGTAGGATGTATATTTGAGTAAATTTAGATGAAAATAACGACAATTTCTGGGATTGTGAAAAAAAATTTTAGTTGGAAGTGTGAATTTTAATAAATTTATTTGATACCAACTTCGATTTTTTTGGATTTTGTAGAGCATTTTTGTTCTAGGATTTATATTGAGTAAATTTAGATGAAAATAATTTCATTTTTTTGGATTGTGAAATAATTTTTGTTGGAAGTGTCAAATTTTAATAAATTTATTTGAAACCAACTTCGATTTTTTTGGATTTTGTAGAGCATTTTTGTTCTAGGATCTATATTTCAGTAAATTTAGATGAAAATAACGAGACTTTCTGGGATTGTGAAAAAAAATTTTAGTTGGAAGTGTCAAATTTTAATCAATTTATTTGATACCAACTTCGATTTTTTTGGATTTTGTTGAGCATTTTTGTTCTAGGATTTATATTGAGTAAATTTAGATGAAAATAATTTCATTTTTTTGGATTGTGAAATAATTTTTGTTGGAAGTGTCAACTTTTAATAAATTTATTTGACACCAACTTCGATTTTTTTGGATTTTGTAGAGCATTTTTGTTCTAGGATCTATATTTGAGTAAATTTAGATGAAAATGACTTCAATTTTTTGGATTGAGAAAAAAATTTTATTTGGAAGTCTCAAATTTATAAATTTATTTGAAACCAACTTCGATTTTTTTCGATTTTGTAGAGCATTTTTGTTCTAGGATCTATATTGAGTAAATTTAGATGAAAATAATTTCATTTTTTTGGATTGTGAAAAAATTTTTGGTTCGAAGTGTCAAATTTTAATAAATTTATTTGAAACCTACTTCGATTTTTTTTTATTTTGTTGAGTATTTTTGTTGTAGGATTAGAGTAAATTTAGATGAAAATGACTTCAATTTTTTGGATTGTGAAAAAATTTTAGTTGGAAGTCTCAAATTTTAATAAATTTATTTGAAACCAACTTCGATGTTTTGGATTTTGTAGAGCATTTTTGTTCTAGGATCTATATTTGAGTAAATTTAGATGAAAATAACGACAATTTCTGGGATTGTGAAAAAAAATTTAGTTGGAAGTGTCAAATTTTAATCAATTTATTTGATACCAACTTCGATTTTTTTGGATTTTGTAGAGCATTTTTGTTCTAGGATTTATATTGAGTAAATTTAGATGAAAATAATTTCATTTTTTTGGATTGTGAAACAATTTTTGTTGGAAGTGTCAAATTTTAATAAATTTATTTGACACCAACTTCGATTTTTTTGGATTTTGTAGAGCATTTTTGTTCTAGGATCTATATTTCAGTAAATTTAGATGAAAACAACGCCAATTTTTTGGATTGTGAAAAAAAAATTTAATTGGAAGTGTCAAATTTTAATAAATATATTTGAAACCAACTTCGATTTTTTTGGATTTTGGTGAGTATTTTTGTTGTAGGATGTATATTTGAGTAAATTTAGATGAAAATAACGACAATTTAATGGCTTGTGAAAAAAAATTTTAGTTTGGAAGTGTCAAATTTTAATTAATTTATTTGAAACCAACTTCGATTTTTCTCGACTATGTTAAGTTTTTTTTATACAGAAGCTTAATTTGAGTAATTTCAGTTGAAATTAACTTCGATTTTTTGGATTTTGTCACAATTTTTGTCAAATTTTAATAAATATATTTGAAATCGACTTGGAGTATTTTGGATTTTGTTGAGTATTTTTGATGTAGGATCTATATTTGAGTAAATTTAGATGAAAATGACGACAATTTTTTGGATTGTGAAAAAAAATTTTAGTTGGAAGTGTCAAATTTTAATAAATTTTTTTGAAACAAACTTCGATTTTTCTCGACTATGATAGATTTTTTTTTATAGAGAAGCTCAATTTTGAGTAATTTCAGTTGAAATTAACTTCGATTTTTTGGAATTTGTCACGATTTTTGTTAAATTTTAATAAATATATTTGAAATCGACTTGGATTATTTTGGATTTTGTTGAGTATTTTTGTTGTAGGATCTATATTAGAGTAAATGTAGATGAAAATAACGACAATTTCTGGGATTGTGAAAAAAAATTTTAGTTGGAAGTGTCAAATTTTAATCGATTTATTTGATACCAACTTCGATTTTTTTGGATTTTGTAGAGCATTTTTGTTCTAGGATTTATATTGAGTAAATTTAGATGAAAATAATTTCATTTTTTTGGATTGTGAAATAATTTTTGTTGGAAGTGTCAACTTTTAATAAATTTATTTGACACCAACTTCGATTTTTTTGGATTTTGTAGAGCATTTTTGTTCTAGGATCTATATTTGAGTAAATTTAGATGAAAATGACTTCAATTTTTTGGATTGTGAAAAAAATTTTATTTGGAAGTCTCAAATTTATAAATTTATTTGAAACCAACTTCGATTTTTTTCGATTTTGTAGAGCATTTTTGTTCTAGGATCTATATTTGAGTAAATTTAGATGAAAATGACTTCAATTTTTTGGATTGTGAAAAAATTTTTGGTTCGAAGTGTCAAATTTTAATAAATTTATTTGAAACCTACTTCGATTTTTTTTTATTTTGTTGAGTATTTTTGTTGTAGGATTAGAGTAAATTTAGATGAAAATGACTTCAATTTTTTGGATTGTGAAAAAATTTTAGTTGGAAGTCTCAAATTTTAATAAATTTATTTGAAACCAACTTCGATTTTTTTGGATTTTGTAGAGCATTTTTGTTCTAGGATCTATATTTGAGTAAATTTAGATGAAAATAACGACAATTTCTGGGATTGTGAAAAAAAATTTAGTTGGAAGTGTCAAATTTTAATCAATTTATTTGATACCAACTTCGATTTTTTTGGATTTTGTAGAGCATTTTTGTTCTAGGATTTATATTGAGTAAATTTAGATGAAAATAATTTCATTTTTTTGGATTGTGAAATAATTTTTGTTGGAAGTGTCAAATTTTAATAAATTTATTTGACACCAACTTCGATTTTTTTGGATTTTGTAGAGCTATTTTGTTCTAGGATCTATATTTGAGTAAATTTAGATGAAAATGACTTCAATTTTTTGGATTGTGAAAAAAAATTTATTTGGAAGTCTCAAATTTATAAATTTATTTGAAACCAACTTCGATTTTTTTGGATTTTGTAGAGCATTTTTGTTCTAGGATCTATATTTCAGTAAATTTAGATGAAAATAACGAGACTTTCTGGGATTGTGAAAAAAAATTTTAGTTGGAAGTGTCAAATTTTAATCAATTTATTTGATACCAACTTCGATTTTTTAGGATTTTGTTGAGTATTTTCGTGGTAGAATCTATATTTGAGTAAATTTAGATGAAAATAACGACAATTTTTTGGATTGTGAAAAAAAAATTTAGTTGGAAGTGTCAAATTTTACATAATTTATTTGAAACCAACTTCGATTTTTCTCGACTATGTTAAGTTTTTTTGATAGGGAAGCTTAATTTGAGTAATTTCAGGTGAAATTAACTTCGATTTTATGGATTTTGTCACGATTTTTGTCAAATTTTAATAAATATATTTGAAATCGACTTGGATTATTTTGGATTTTGTTGAGTATTTTTGATGTAGGATCTATATTTGAGTAAATTTAGATGAAAATGACGACAATTTTTTGGATTGTGAAAAAATTTTAGTTGGAAGGGTCAAATTTTAATAAATTTATTTAAAACCAACATCGATTTTTTTGGATTTTGTAAAGCATTTTTGTTATAGGATCTATATTTGAGTAAATTTAGATGAAAACAACGCCAATTTTTTGGATTGTGAAAAAAAATTTTAATTGGAAGTGTCAAATTTTAATAAATATATTTGAAACCAACTTCGATTTTTTTGGATTTTGGTGAGTATTTTTGTTGTAGGATGTATATTTGAGTAAATTTAGATGAAAATAACGACAATTTAATGGATTGTGAAAAAAAATTTTAGTTTGGAAGTGTCAAATTTTAATTAATTTATTTGAAACCAACTTCGATTTTTCTCGACTATGTTAAGTTTTTTTTATAGAGAAGCTTAATTTGAGTAATTTCAGTTGAAATTAACTTCGATTTTTTGGATTTGGTCACAATTTTTGTCAAATTTTAATAAATTTATTTGAAATCGACTTGGAGTATTTTGGATTTTGTTGAGTATTTTTGATGTAGGATCTATATTTGAGTAAATTTAGATGAAAATGACGACAATTTTTTGGATTGTGAAAAAAAATTTTAGTTGGAAGTGTCAAATTTTAATAAATTTTTTTGAAACAAACTTCGATTTTTCTCGACTATGATAGATTTTTTTTTATAGAGAAGCTCAATTTTGAGTAATTTCAGTTGAAATTAACTTCGATTTTTTGGAATTTGTCACGATTTTTGTTAAATTTTAATAAATATATATGAAATCGACTTGGATTATTTTGGATTTTGTTGAGTATTTTTGTTGTAGGATCTATATTAGAGTAAATGTAGATGAAAATAACGACAATTTCTGGGATTGTGAAAAAAAAATTTAGTTGGAAGTGTCAAATTTTAATCGATTTATTTGATACCAACTTCGATTTTTTTGGATTTTGTAGAGCATTTTTGTTCTAGGATCTATATTTGAGTAAATTTAGATGAAAATGACTTCAATTTTTTGGATTGTGAAAAAAATTTTATTTGGAAGTCTCAAATTTATAAATTTATTTGAAACCAACTTCGATTTTTTTCGATTTTGTAGAGCATTTTTGTTCTAGGATCTATATTGAGTAAATTTAGATGAAAATAATTTCATTTTTTTGGTTTGTGAAAAAATTTTTGGTTCGAAGTGTCAAATTTTAATAAATTTATTTGAAACCTACTTCGATTTTTTTTTATTTTGTTGAGTATTTTTGTTGTAGGATTAGAGTAAATTTAGATGAAAATGACTTCAATTTTTTGGATTGTGAAAAAATTTTAGTTGGAAGTCTCAAATTTTAATAAATTTATTTGAAACCAACTTCGATTTTTTTGGATTTTGTAGAGCATTTTTGTTCTAGGATCTATATTTCAGAAAATTTAGATGAAAATAACGACTATTTCTGGGATTGTGAAAAAAAATTTTAGTTGGAAGTGTCAAATTTTAATCGATTTATTTGATACCAACTTCGATTTTTTTGGATTTTGTAGAGCATTTTTGTTCTAGGATTTATATTGAGTAAATTTAGATGAAAATAATTTCATTTTTTTGGATTGTGAAATAATTTTTGTTGGAAGTGTCAACTTTTAATAAATTTATTTGACACCAACTTCGATTTTTTTGGATTTTGTAGAGCATTTTTGTTCTAGGATCTATATTTGAGTAAATTTAGATGAAAATGACTTCAATTTTTTGGATTGTGAAAAAAATTTTATTTGGAAGTCTCAAATTTATAAATTTATTTGAAACCAACTTCGATTTTTTTCGATTTTGTAGAGCATTTTTGTTCTAGGATCTATATTTGAGTAAATTTAGATGAAAATGACTTCAATTTTTTGGATTGTGAAAAAATTTTTGGTTCGAAGTGTCAAATTTTAATAAATTTATTTGAAACCTACTTCGATTTTTTTTTATTTTGTTGAGTATTTTTGTTGTAGGATTAGAGTAAATTTAGATGAAAATGACTTCAATTTTTTGGATTGTGAAAAAATTTTAGTTGGAAGTCTCAAATTTTAATAAATTTATTTGAAACCAACTTCGATTTTTTTGGATTTTGTAGAGCATTTTTGTTCTAGGATCTATATTTGAGTAAATTTAGATGAAAATAACGACAATTTCTGGGATTGTGAAAAAAAATTTAGTTGGAAGTGTCAAATTTTAATCAATTTATTTGATACCAACTTCGATTTTTTTGGATTTTGTAGAGCATTTTTGTTCTAGGATTTATATTGAGTAAATTTAGATGAAAATAATTTCATTTTTTTGGATTGTGAAATAATTTTTGTTGGAAGTGTCAAATTTTAATAAATTTATTTGACACCAACTTCGTTTTTTTCTGGATTTTGTAGAGCTATTTTGTTCTAGGATCTATATTTGAGTAAATTTAGATGAAAATGACTTCAATTTTTTGGATTGTGAAAAAAATTTTATTTGGAAGTCTCAAATTTATAAATTTATTTGAAACCAACTTCGATTTTTTTGGATTTTGGTGAGTATTTTTGTTGTAGGATGTATAATTGAGTAAATTTAGATGAAAATAACGACAATTTAATGGATTAGGAAAAAAAATTTTAGTTTGGAAGTGTCAAATTTTAATTAATTTATTTGAAACCAACTTCGATTTTTCTCGACTATGTTAAGTTTTTTTTATAGAGAAGCTTAATTTGAGTAATTTCAGTTGAAATTAACTTCGATTTTTTGGATTTGGTCACAATTTTTGTCAAATTTTAATAAATATATTTGAAATCGACTTGGAGTATTTTGGATTTTGTTGAGTATTTTTGATGTAGGATCTATATTTGAGTAAATTTAGATGAAAATGACGACAATTTTTTGGATTGTGAAAAAAAATTTTAGTTGGAAGTGTCAAATTTTAATAAATTTTTTTGAAACAAACTTCGATTTTTCTCGACTATGATAGATTTTTTTTTATAGAGAAGCTCAATTTTGAGTAATTTCAGTTGAAATTAACTTCGATTTTTTGGAATTTGTCACGATTTTTGTTAAATTTTAATAAATATATATGAAATCGACTTGGATTATTTTGGATTTTGTTGAGTATTTTTGTTGTAGGATCTATATTAGAGTAAATGTAGATGAAAATAACGACAATTTCTGGGATTGTGAAAAAAAAATTTAGTTGGAAGTGTCAAATTTTAATCGATTTATTTGATACCAACTTCGATTTTTTTGGATTTTGTAGAGCATTTTTGTTCTAGGATCTATATTTGAGTAAATTTAGATGAAAATGACTTCAATTTTTTGGATTGTGAAAAAAATTTTATTTGGAAGTCTCAAATTTATAAATTTATTTGAAACCAACTTCGATTTTTTTCGATTTTGTAGAGCATTTTTGTTCTAGGATCTATATTGAGTAAATTTAGATGAAAATAATTTCATCTTTTTGGTTTGTGAAAAAATTTTTGGTTCGAAGTGTCAAATTTTAATAAATTTATTTGAAACCTACTTCGATTTTTTTTTATTTTGTTGAGTATTTTTGTTGTAGGATTAGAGTAAATTTAGATGAAAATGACTTCAATTTTTTGGATTGTGAAAAAATTTTAGTTGGAAGTCTCAAATTTTAATAAATTTATTTGAAACCAACTTCGATTTTTTTGGATTTTGTAGAGCATTTTTGTTCTAGGATCTATATTTCAGTAAATTTAGATGAAAATAACGACTATTTCTGGGATTGTGAAAAAAAATTTTAGTTGGAAGTGTCAAATTTTAATCGATTTATTTGATACCAACTTCGATTTTTTTGGATTTTGTAGAGCATTTTTGTTCTAGGATTTATATTGAGTAAATTTAGATGAAAATAATTTCATTTTTTTGGATTGTGAAATAATTTTTGTTGGAAGTGTCAACTTTTAATAAATTTATTTGACACCAACTTCGATTTTTTTGGATTTTGTAGAGCATTTTTGTTCTAGGATCTATATTTGAGTAAATTTAGATGAAAATGACTTCAATTTTTTGGATTGTGAAAAAAATTTTATTTGGAAGTCTCAAATTTATAAATTTATTTGAAACCAACTTCGATTTTTTTCGATTTTGTAGAGCATTTTTGTTCTAGGATATTGAGTAAATTTAGATGAAAATAATTTCATTTTTTTGGATTGTGAAAAAATTTTTGGTTCGAAGTGTCAAATTTTAATAAATTTATTTGAAACCTACTTCGATTTTTTTTTATTTTGTTGAGTATTTTTGTTGTAGGATTAGAGTAAATTTAGATGAAAATGACTTCAATTTTTTGGATTGTGAAAAAATTTTAGTTGGAAGTCTCAAATTTTAATAAATTTATTTGAAACCAACTTCGATTTTTTTGGATTTTGTAGAGCATTTTTGTTCTTGGATCTATATTTGAGTAAATTTAGATGAAAATAACGACAATTTCTGGGATTGTGAAAAAAAATTTTAGTTGCAAGTGTCAAATTTTAATCAATTTATTTGATACCAACTTCGATTTTTTTGGATTTTGTAGAGCATTTTTGTTCTAGGATTTATATTGAGTAAATTTAGATGAAAATAATTTCATTTTTTTGGATTGTGAAATAATTTTTGTTGGAAGTGTCAAATTTTAATAAATTTATTTGACACCAACTTCGATTTTTTTGAATTTTGTAGAGCTATTTTGTTCTAGGATCTATATTTGAGTAAATTTAGATGAAAATGACTTCAATTTTTTGGATTGTGAAAAAAATTTTATTTGGAAGTCTCAAATTTATAAATTTATTTGAAACCAACTTCGATTTTTTTCGGTTTTGTAGAGCATTTTTGTTCTAGGATCTATATTGAGTAAATTTAGATGAAAATAATTTCATTTTTTTGGATTGTGAAAAAATTTTTGGTTCGAAGTGTCAAATTTTAATAAATTTATTTGAAACCAACTTCGATTTTTTTGGATTTTGTAGAGCATTTTTGTTCTAGGATCTATATTTGAGTAAATTTAGATGAAAATGACTTCAATTTTTTGGATTGTGAAAAAAATTTTATTTGGAAGTCTCAAATTTATAAATTTATTTGAAACCAACTTTGATTTTTTTCGATTTTGTAGAGCATTTTTGTTCTAGGATCTATATTGAGTAAATTTAGATGAAAATAATTTCATTTTTTTGGTTTGTGAAAAAATTTTTGGTTCGAAGTGTCAAATTTTAATAAATTTATTTGAAACCTACTTCGATTTTTTTTTATTTTGTTGAGTATTTTTGTTGTAGGATTAGAGTAAATTTAGATGAAAATGACTTCAATTTTTTGGATTGTGAAAAAATTTTAGTTGGAAGTCTCAAATTTTAATAAATTTATTTGAAACCAACTTCGATTTTTTTGGATTTTGTAGAGCATTTTTGTTCTAGGATCTATATTTCAGTAAATTTAGATGAAAATAACGACAATTTCTGGGATTGTGAAAAAAAAATTTAGTTGGAAGTGTGAATTTTAATAAATTTATTTGATACCAACTTCGATTTTTTTGGATTTTGTAGAGCATTTTTGTTCTAGGATTTATATTGAGTAAATTTAGATGAAAATAATTTCATTTTTTTGGATTGTGAAATAATTTTTGTTGGAAGTGTCAAATTTTAATAAATTTATTTGAAACCAACTTCGATTTTTTTGGATTTTGTAGAGCATTGAGTAAATTTAGATGTAAATAACTTCAATTTTTTGGATTGAGTAAAAAATTTTAGTTGGAAGTGTCAAATTTTAATAAATTTATTTGAAATCAACTTCGATTTTTTTGGATTTTGTTGAGTATTTTTTGGTAGGATCTATATTTGAGTAAATTTAGATGAAAATAACTTCAATTTTTAGAATTGTGAACAAAATTTTAGTTGGAAGTGTCAAATTTTAATAAATTTATTCGAAACCTACTTCGATTTTTTTGGATTTTGTCGAGTATTTTTGGTGTAGGATGTATATTTGAGTAAATTTAGATGAAAATAACTTCAATTTTTAGGCCTGTGAAAAAAATTTTAGTTGGAAGTGTCAAATTGTAATAAATTTATTTGAAACCAACTTCGATTTTTTTGGATTTTGTCGTGTATTTTTGGTGTAGGATGTATATTTGAGTAAAGTTAGATGAAAATAACTTCAATTTTTAGGATTGTGAAAAAAATTTTAGTTGCAAGTGTCAAATTTTAATAAATTTATTTGAAATCAACTCGGATTTTTTTGGATTTTGTTGAGTATTTTTTTGTAGGATCTATATTTGAGTAAATTTAGATGAAAATAACTTCAATTTTTAGGATTGTGAAAAAAATTTTAGTTGGAAGTGTCAAATTTTAATAAATTTATTTGAAATCAACTCCGATTTTTTTGGATTTTGTTGAGTATTTTTTGGTAGGATCTATATTTGAGTAAATTTAGATGAAAATAACTTCAATTTTTAGAATTGTGAAAAAAATTTTAGTTGGAAGTGTCAAATTTTAATAAATTTATTTGAAATCTACTTCGATTTTTTTTGGATTTTGTCGAGTATTTTTGGTGTAGGATGTATATTTGAGTAAATTTAGATGAAAATAACTTCAATTTTTAGGCTTGTGAAAAAAATTTTAGTTGGAAGTGTCAAATTGTAATAAATTTATTTGAAACCAACTTCGATTTTTTTGGATTTTGTCGAGTATTTTTGGTGTAGGATGTATATTTGAGTAAAGTTAGATGAAAATAACTTCAATTTTTAGGATTGTGAAAAAAATTTTAGTTGCAAGTGTCAAATTTTAATAAATTTATTTGAAATCAACTCGGATTTTTTTGGATTTTGTTGAGTATTTTTTTGTAGGATCTATATTTGAGTAAATTTAGATGAAAATAACTTCAATTTTTAGGATTGTGAAAAAAATTTTAGTTGGAAGTGTCAAATTTTAATAAATTTATTTGAAATCAACTCCGATTTTTTTGGATTTTGTTGAGTATTTTTTGGTAGGATCTATATTTGAGTAAATTTAGATGAAAATAACTTCAATTTTTAGAATTGTGAAAAAAATTTTAGTTGGAAGTGTCAAATTTTAATAAATTTATTTGAAACCTACTTCGATTTTTTTTGGATTTTGTCGAGTATTTTTGGTGTAGGATGTATATTTGAGTAAATTTAGATGAAAATAACTTCAATTTTTAGGCTTGTGAAAAAAATTTTAGTTGGAAGTGTCAAATTGTAATAAATTTATTTGAAACCAACTTCGATTTTTTTGGATTTTGTCGAGTATTTTTGGTGTAGGATGTATATTTGAGTAAAGTTAGATGAAAATAACTTCAATTTCTAGGATTGTGAAAAAAAATTTAGATGGAAGTGTCAAATTTTAATAAATTTATTTGAAACCAACTTCGATTTTTTTGGATTTTGTCGAGTATTTTTGCTGTAGGATGTATATTTGAGTAAATTTAGATGAAAATAACGACCATTTTTTGGATTGTGAAGAAAATTTTAGTTGGAAGTGTCAAATTTTAATAAATTTATTTGAAACTAACTTCGATTTTTTTGGATTTTGTGGAGTATTTTTGGTGTAGGATGTATATTTGAGTAAATTTAGATGAAAATAACTTCAATTTCTAGGATTGTGAAAATAATTTTAGTTGGAAGTGTCAAATTTTAATAAATTTATTTGAAACCAACTTCGATTTTTTTGGATTTTGACGAGTATTTTTATTGTAGGATGTATATTTGAGTAAATTTAGATGAAAATAACTTCAATTTCTAGGATTGTGAAAAAAAATTTAGTTGGAAGTGTCAATTTTTAATAAATTTATTTGAAACCAACTTCGATTTTTTTGGATTTTGTCGAGTATTTTTGTTGTAGGATGTATATTTGAGTAAATTAAGATGAAAATAACTTCAATTTTTAGGTTTGTGAAAAAAATTTTAGTTGGAAGTGTCAAATTTTAATAAATTTATTTGAAACCAACTTCGATTTTTTTGGATTTTGTCGAGTATTTTTGTTGTAGGATGTATATTTGAGTACATTTAGATGAAAATAACGACCATTTTTTGGATTGTGAAAAATATTTTAGTTGGAAGTGTCAAATTTTAATAAATTTATTTGAAATCAACTTCGATTTTTTTGGATTTTGTTGAGTATTTTGTTGTAGGATCTATATTTGAGTAAATTTAGATGAAAATGACGACAATTTTTTGGATTGTGAAAAAATTTTAGTTGGAAGGGTCAAATTTTAATAAATTTATTTAAAACCAACATCGATTTTTTTGGATTTTATAAAGCATTTTTGTTATAGGATCTATATTTGAGTAAATTTAGATGAAAACAACGCCAATTTTTTGGATTGTGAAAAAAAATTTTAATTGGAAGTGTCAAATTTTAATAAATATATTTGAAACCAACTTCGATTTTTTTGGATTTTGGTGAGTATTTTTGTTGTAGGATGTATATTTGAGTAAATTTAGATGAAAATAACGACAATTTAATGGATTGTGAAAAAAAATTTTAGTTTGGAAGTGTCAAATTTTAATTAATTTATTTGAAACCAACTTCGATTTTTCTCGACTATGTTAAGTTTTTTTTATAGAGAAGCTTAATTTGAGTAATTTCAGTTGAAATTAACTTCGATTTTTTGGATTTGGTCACAATTTTTGTCAAATTTTAATAAATATATTTGAAATCGACTTGGAGTATTTTGGATTTTGTTGAGTATTTTTGATGTAGGATCTATATTTGAGTAAATTTAGATGAAAATGACGACAATTTTTTGGATTGTGAAAAAAAATTTTAGTTGGAAGTGTCAAATTTTAATAAATTTTTTTGAAACAAACTTCGATTTTTCTCGACTATGATAGATTTTTTTTTATAGAGAAGCTCAATTTTGAGTAATTTCAGTTGAAATTAACTTCGATTTTTTGGAATTTGTCACGATTTTTGTTAAATTTTAATAAATATATATGAAATCGACTTGGATTATTTTGGATTTTGTTGAGTATTTTTGTTGTAGGATCTATATTAGAGTAAATGTAGATGAAAATAACGACAATTTCTGGGATTGTGAAAAAAAAATTTAGTTGGAAGTGTCAAATTTTAATCGATTTATTTGATACCAACTTCGATTTTTTTGGATTTTGTAGAGCATTTTTGTTCTAGGATCTATATTTGAGTAAATTTAGATGAAAATGACTTCAATTTTTTGGATTGTGAAAAAAATTTTATTTGGAAGTCTCAAATTTATAAATTTATTTGAAACCAACTTCGATTTTTTTCGATTTTGTAGAGCATTTTTGTTCTAGGATCTATATTGAGTAAATTTAGATGAAAATAATTTCATTTTTTTGGTTTGTGAAAAAATTTTTGGTTCGAAGTGTCAAATTTTAATAAATTTATTTGAAACCTACTTCGATTTTTTTTTATTTTGTTGAGTATTTTTGTTGTAGGATTAGAGTAAATTTAGATGAAAAAGACTTCAATTTTTTGGATTGTGAAAAAATTTTAGTTGGAAGTCTCAAATTTTAATAAATTTATTTGAAACCAACTTCGATTTTTTTGGATTTTGTAGAGCATTTTTGTTCTAGGATCTATATTTCAGTAAATTTAGATGAAAATAACGACTATTTCTGGGATTGTGAAAAAAAATTTTAGTTGGAAGTGTCAAATTTTAATCGATTTATTTGATACCAACTTCGATTTTTTTGGATTTTGTAGAGCATTTTTGTTCTAGGATTTATATTGAGTAAATTTAGATGAAAATAATTTCATTTTTTTGGATTGTGAAATAATTTTTGTTGGAAGTGTCAACTTTTAATAAATTTATTTGACACCAACTTCGATTTTTTTGGATTTTGTAGAGCATTTTTGTTCTAGGATCTATATTTGAGTAAATTTAGATGAAAATGACTTCAATTTTTTGGATTGTGAAAAAAATTTTATTTGGAAGTCTCAAATTTATAAATTTATTTGAAACCAACTTCGATTTTTTTCGATTTTGTAGAGCATTTTTGTTCTAGGATATTGAGTAAATTTAGATGAAAATAATTTCATTTTTTTGGATTGTGAAAAAATTATTGGTTCGAAGTGTCAAATTTTAATAAATTTATTTGAAACCTACTTCGATTTTTTTTTATTTTGTTGAGTATTTTTGTTGTAGGATTAGAGTAAATTTAGATGAAAATGACTTCAATTTTTTGGATTGTGAAAAAATTTTAGTTGGAAGTCTCAAATTTTAATATATTTATTTGAAACCAACTTCGATTTTTTTGGATTTTGTAGAGCATTTTTGTTCTTGGATCTATATTTGAGTAAATTTAGATGAAAATAACGACAATTTCTGGGATTGTGAAAAAAAATTTTAGTTGCAAGTGTCAAATTTTAATCAATTTATTTGATACCAACTTCGATTTTTTTGGATTTTGTAGAGCATTTTTGTTCTAGGATTTATATTGAGTAAATTTAGATGAAAATAATTTCATTTTTTTTGGATTGTGAAATAATTTTTGTTGGAAGTGTCAAATTTTAATAAATTTATTTGACACCAACTTCGATTTTTTTGAATTTTGTAGAGCTATTTTGTTCTAGGATCTATATTTGAGTAAATTTAGATGAAAATGACTTCAATTTTTTGGATTGTGAAAAAAATTTTATTTGGAAGTCTCAAATTTATAAATTTATTTGAAACCAACTTCGATTTTTTTCGATTTTGTAGAGCATTTTTGTTCTAGGATCTATATTGAGTAAATTTAGATGAAAATAATTTCATTTTTTTGGATTGTGAAAAAATTTTTGGTTCGAAGTGTCAAATTTTAATAAATTTATTTGAAACCTACTTCGATTTTTTTTTATTTTGTTGTAGGATTAGAGTAAATTTAGATGAAAATGACTTCAATTTTTTGGATTGTGAAAAAATTTTAGTTGGAAGTCTCAAATTTTAATAAATTTATTTGAAACCAACTTCGATTTTTTTGGATTTTGTAGAGCATTTTTGTTCTAGGATCTATATTTGAGTAAATTTAGATGAAAATAACGACAATTTCTGGGATTGTGAAAAAAAAATTTAGGTGGAAGTGTGAATTTTAATAAATTTATTTGATACCAACTTCGATTTTTTTGGATTTTGTAGAGCATTTTTGTTCTAGGATTTATATTGAGTAAATTTAGATGAAAATAATTTCATTTTTTTTGATTGTGAAATAATTTTTGTTGGAAGTGTCAAATTTTAATAAATTTATTTGAAACCAACTTCGATTTTTTTGGATTTTGTAGAGCATTGAGTAAATTTAGATGTAAATAACTTCAATTTTTTGGATTGAGTAAAAAATTTTAGTTGGAAGTGTCAAATTTTAATAAATTTATTTGAAATCAACTTCGATTTTTTTGGATTTTGTTGAGTATTTTTTGGTAGGATCTATATTTGAGTAAATTTAGATGAAAATAACTTCAATTTTTAGAATTGTGAACAAAATTTTAGTTGGAAGTGTCAAATTTTAATAAATTTATTCGAAACCTACTTCGATTTTTTTGGATTTTGTCGAGTATTTTTGGTGTAGGATGTATATTTGAGTAAATTTAGATGAAAATAACTTCAATTTTTAGGCCTGTGAAAAAAATTTTAGTTGGAAGTGTCAAATTGTAATAAATTTATTTGAAACCAACTTCGATTTTTTTGGATTTTGTCGTGTATTTTTGGTGTAGGATGTATATTTGAGTAAAGTTAGATGAAAATAACTTCAATTTTTAGGATTGTGAAAAAAATTTTAGTTGCAAGTGTCAAATTTTAATAAATTTATTTGAAATCAACTCGGATTTTTTTGGATTTTGTTGAGTATTTTTTTGTAGGATCTATATTTGAGTAAATTTAGATGAAAATAACTTCAATTTTTAGGATTGTGAAAAAAATTTTAGTTGGAAGTGTCAAATTTTAATAAATTTATTTGAAATCAACTCCGATTTTTTTGGATTTTGTTGAGTATTTTTTGGTAGGATCTATATTTGAGTAAATTTAGATGAAAATAACTTCAATTTTTAGAATTGTGAAAAAAATTTTAGTTGGAAGTGTCAAATTTTAATAAATTTATTTGAAATCTACTTCGATTTTTTTTGGATTTTGTCGAGTATTTTTGGTGTAGGATGTATATTTGAGTAAATTTAGATGAAAATAACTTCAATTTTTAGGCTTGTGAAAAAAATTTTAGTTGGAAGTGTCAAATTGTAATAAATTTATTTGAAACCAACTTCGATTTTTTTGGATTTTGTCGAGTATTTTTGGTGTAGGATGTATATTTGAGTAAAGTTAGATGAAAATAACTTCAATTTTTAGGATTGTGAAAAAAATTTTAGTTGCAAGTGTCAAATTTTAATAAATTTATTTGAAATCAACTCGGATTTTTTTGGATTTTGTTGAGTATTTTTTTGTAGGATCTATATTTGAGTAAATTTAGATGAAAATAACTTCAATTTTTAGGATTGTGAAAAAAATTTTAGTTGGAAGTGTCAAATTTTAATAAATTTATTTGAAATCAACTCCGATTTTTTTGGATTTTGTTGAGTATTTTTTGGTAGGATCTATATTTGAGTAAATTTAGATGAAAATAACTTCAATTTTTAGAATTGTGAAAAAAATTTTAGTTGGAAGTGTCAAATTTTAATAAATTTATTTGAAACCTACTTCGATTTTTTTTGGATTTTGTCGAGTATTTTTGGTGTAGGATGTATATTTGAGTAAATTTAGATGAAAATAACTTCAATTTTTAGGCTTGTGAAAAAAATTTTAGTTGGAAGTGTCAAATTGTAATAAATTTATTTGAAACCAACTTCGATTTTTTTGGATTTTGTCGAGTATTTTTGGTGTAGGATGTATATTTGAGTAAAGTTAGATGAAAATAACTTCAATTTCTAGGATTGTGAAAAAAAATTTAGATGGAAGTGTCAAATTTTAATAAATTTATTTGAAACCAACTTCGATTTTTTTGGATTTTGTCGAGTATTTTTGCTGTAGGATGTATATTTGAGTAAATTTAGATGAAAATAACGACCATTTTTTGGATTGTGAAGAAAATTTTAGTTGGAAGTGTCAAATTTTAATAAATTTATTTGAAACTAACTTCGATTTTTTTGGATTTTGTGGAGTATTTTTGGTGTAGGATGTATATTTGAGTAAATTTAGATGAAAATAACTTCAATTTCTAGGATTGTGAAAATAATTTTAGTTGGAAGTGTCAAATTTTAATAAATTTATTTGAAACCAACTTCGATTTTTTTGGATTTTGACGAGTATTTTTATTGTAGGATGTATATTTGAGTAAATTTAGATGAAAATAACTTCAATTTCTAGGATTGTGAAAAAAAATTTAGTTGGAAGTGTCAATTTTTAATAAATTTATTTGAAACCAACTTCGATTTTTTTGGATTTTGTCGAGTATTTTTGTTGTAGGATGTATATTTGAGTAAATTAAGATGAAAATAACTTCAATTTTTAGGTTTGTGAAAAAAATTTTAGTTGGAAGTGTCAAATTTTAATAAATTTATTTGAAACCAACTTCGATTTTTTTGGATTTTGTCGAGTATTTTTGTTGTAGGATGTATATTTGAGTACATTTAGATGAAAATAACGACCATTTTTTGGATTGTGAAAAATATTTTAGTTGGAAGTGTCACATTTTAATAAATTTATTTGAAATCAACTTCGATTTTTTTGGATTTTGTTGAGTATTTTGTTGTAGGATCTATATTTGAGTAAATTTAGATGAAAATAACTTCAATTTTTTGGATTTTGTCACGATTTTTGTCAAATTTTAATAAATATATTTGAAATCGACTTGGATTATTTTGGATTTTGTTGAGTATTTTTGATGTAGGATCTATATTTGAGTAAATTTAGATGAAAATGACGACAATTTTTTGGATTGTGAAAAAATTTTAGTTGGAAGGGTCAAATTTTAATAAATTTATTTAAAACCAACATCGATTTTTTTGGATTTTGTAAAGCATTTTTGTTATAGGATCTATATTTGAGTAAATTTAGATGAAAACAACGCCAATTTTTTGGATTGTGAAAAAAAATTTTAATTGGAAGTGTCAAATTTTAATAAATATATTTGAAACCAACTTCGATTTTTTTGGATTTTGGTGAGTATTTTTGTTGTAGGATGTATATTTGAGTAAATTTAGATGAAAATAACGACAATTTAATGTATTGTGAAAAAAAATTTTAGTTTGGAAGTGTCAAATTTTAATTAATTTATTTGAAACCAACTTCGATTTTTCTCGACTATGTTAAGTTTTTTTTATAGAGAAGCTTAATTTGAGTAATTTCAGTTGAAATTAACTTCGATTTTTTGGATTTGGTCACAATTTTTGTCAAATTTTAATAAATATATTTGAAATCGACTTGGAGTATTTTGGATTTTGTTGAGTATTTTTGATGTAGGATCTATATTTGAGTAAATTTAGATGAAAATGACGACAATTTTTTGGATTGTGAAAAAAAATTTTAGTTGGAAGTGTCAAATTTTAATAAATTTTTTTGAAACAAACTTCGATTTTTCTCGACTATGATAGATTTTTTTTTATAGAGAAGCTCAATTTTGAGTAATTTCAGTTGAAATTAACTTCGACTTTTTGGAATTTGTCACGATTTTTGTTAAATTTTAATAAATATATATGAAATCGACTTGGATTATTTTGGATTTTGTTGAGTATTTTTGTTGTAGGATCTATATTAGAGTAAATGTAGATGAAAATAACGACAATTTCTGGGATTGTGAAAAAAAAATTTAGTTGGAAGTGTCAAATTTTAATCGATTTATTTGATACCAACTTCGATTTTTTTGGATTTTGTAGAGCATTTTTGTTCTAGGATCTATATTTGAGTAAATTTAGATGAAAATGACTTCAATTTTTTGGATTGTGAAAAAAATTTTATTTGGAAGTCTCAAATTTATAAATTTATTTGAAACCAACTTCGATTTTTTTCGATTTTGTAGAGCATTTTTGTTCTAGGATCTATATTGAGTAAATTTAGATGAAAATAATTTCATTTTTTTGGTTTGTGAAAAAATTTTTGGTTCGAAGTGTCAAATTTTAATAAATTTATTTGAAACCTACTTCGATTTTTTTTTATTTTGTTGAGTATTTTTGTTGTAGGATTAGAGTAAATTTAGATGAAAATGACTTCAATTTTGTGGATTGTGAAAAAATTTTAGTTGGAAGTCTCAAATTTTAATAAATTTATTTGAAACCAACTTCGATTTTTTTGGATTTTGTAGAGCATTTTTGTTCTAGGATCTATATTTCAGTAAATTTAGATGAAAATAACGACTATTTCTGGGATTGTGAAAAAAAATTTTAGTTGGAAGTGTCAAATTTTAATCGATTTATTTGATACCAACTTCGATTTTTTTGGATTTTGTAGAGCATTTTTGTTCTAGGATTTATATTGAGTAAATTTAGATGAAAATAATTTCATTTTTTTGGATTGTGAAATAATTTTTGTTGGAAGTGTCAACTTTTAATAAATTTATTTGACACCAACTTCGATTTTTTTGGATTTTGTAGAGCATTTTTGTTCTAGGATCTATATTTGAGTAAATTTAGATGAAAATGACTTCAATTTTTTGGATTGTGAAAAAAATTTTATTTGGAAGTCTCAAATTTATAAATTTATTTGAAACCAACTTCGATTTTTTTCGATTTTGTAGAGCATTTTTGTTCTAGGATATTGAGTAAATTTAGATGAAAATAATTTCATTTTTTTGGATTGTGAAAAAATTATTGGTTCGAAGTGTCAAATTTTAATAAATTTATTTGAAACCTACTTCGATTTTTTTTTATTTTGTTGAGTATTTTTGTTGTAGGATTAGAGTAAATTTAGATGAAAATGACTTCAATTTTTTGGATTGTGAAAAAATTTTAGTTGGAAGTCTCAAATTTTAATATATTTATTTGAAACCAACTTCGATTTTTTTGGATTTTGTAGAGCATTTTTGTTCTTGGATCTATATTTGAGTAAATTTAGATGAAAATAACGACAATTTCTGGGATTGTGAAAAAAAATTTTAGTTGCAAGTGTCAAATTTTAATCAATTTATTTGATACCAACTTCGATTTTTTTGGATTTTGTAGAGCATTTTTGTTCTAGGATTTATATTGAGTAAATTTAGATGAAAATAATTTCATTTTTTTGGATTGTGAAATAATTTTTGTTGGAAGTGTCAAATTTTAATAAATTTATTTGACACCAACTTCGATTTTTTTGAATTTTGTAGAGCTATTTTGTTCTAGGATCTATATTTGAGTAAATTTAGATGAAAATGACTTCAATTTTTTGGATTGTGAAAAAATTTTATTTGGAAGTCTCAAATTTATAAATTTATTTGAAACCAACTTCGATTTTTTTCGATTTTGTAGAGCATTTTTGTTCTAGGATCTATATTGAGTAAATTTAGATGAAAATAATTTCATTTTTTTGGATTGTGAAAAAATTTTTGGTTCGAAGTGTCAAATTTTAATAAATTTATTTGAAACCTACTTCGATTTTTTTTTATTTTGTTGTAGGATTAGAGTAAATTTAGATGAAAATGACTTCAATTTTTTGGATTGTGAAAAAATTTTAGTTGGAAGTCTCAAATTTTAATAAATTTATTTGAAACCAACTTCGATTTTTTTGGATTTTGTAGAGCATTTTTGTTCTAGGATCTATATTTGAGTAAATTTAGATGAAAATGACTTCAATTTTTTGGATTGTGAACAAAATTTTAGTTGGAAGTGTCAAATTTTAATAAATTTATTCGAAACCTACTTCGATTTTTTTGGATTTTGTCGAGTATTTTTGGTGTAGGATGTATATTTGAGTAAATTTAGATGAAAATAACTTCAATTTTTAGGCCTGTGAAAAAAATTTTAGTTGGAAGTGTCAAATTGTAATAAATTTATTTGAAACCAACTTCGATTTTTTTGGATTTTGTCGTGTATTTTTGGTGTAGGATGTATATTTGAGTAAAGTTAGATGAAAATAACTTCAATTTTTAGGATTGTGAAAAAAATTTTAGTTGCAAGTGTCAAATTTTAATAAATTTATTTGAAATCAACTCGGATTTTTTTGGATTTTGTTGAGTATTTTTTTGTAGGATCTATATTTGAGTAAATTTAGATGAAAATAACTTCAATTTTTAGGATTGTGAAAAAAATTTTAGTTGGAAGTGTCAAATTTTAATAAATTTATTTGAAATCAACTCCGATTTTTTTGGATTTTGTTGAGTATTTTTTGGTAGGATCTATATTTGAGTAAATTTAGATGAAAATAACTTCAATTTTTAGAATTGTGAAAAAAATTTTAGTTGGAAGTGTCAAATTTTAATAAATTTATTTGAAATCTACTTCGATTTTTTTTGGATTTTGTCGAGTATTTTTGGTGTAGGATGTATATTTGAGTAAATTTAGATGAAAATAACTTCAATTTTTAGGCTTGTGAAAAAAATTTTAGTTGGAAGTGTCAAATTGTAATAAATTTATTTGAAACCAACTTCGATTTTTTTGGATTTTGTCGAGTATTTTTGGTGTAGGATGTATATTTGAGTAAAGTTAGATGAAAATAACTTCAATTTTTAGGATTGTGAAAAAAATTTTAGTTGCAAGTGTCAAATTTTAATAAATTTATTTGAAATCAACTCGGATTTTTTTGGATTTTGTTGAGTATTTTTTTGTAGGATCTATATTTGAGTAAATTTAGATGAAAATAACTTCAATTTTTAGGATTGTGAAAAAAATTTTAGTTGGAAGTGTCAAATTTTAATAAATTTATTTGAAATCAACTCCGATTTTTTTGGATTTTGTTGAGTATTTTTTGGTAGGATCTATATTTGAGTAAATTTAGATGAAAATAACTTCAATTTTTAGAATTGTGAAAAAAATTTTAGTTGGAAGTGTCAAATTTTAATAAATTTATTTGAAACCTACTTCGATTTTTTTTGGATTTTGTCGAGTATTTTTGGTGTAGGATGTATATTTGAGTAAATTTAGATGAAAATAACTTCAATTTTTAGGCTTGTGAAAAAAATTTTAGTTGGAAGTGTCAAATTGTAATAAATTTATTTGAAACCAACTTCGATTTTTTTGGATTTTGTCGAGTATTTTTGGTGTAGGATGTATATTTGAGTAAAGTTAGATGAAAATAACTTCAATTTCTAGGATTGTGAAAAAAAATTTAGATGGAAGTGTCAAATTTTAATAAATTTATTTGAAACCAACTTCGATTTTTTTGGATTTTGTCGAGTATTTTTGCTGTAGGATGTATATTTGAGTAAATTTAGATGAAAATAACGACCATTTTTTGGATTGTGAAGAAAATTTTAGTTGGAAGTGTCAAATTTTAATAAATTTATTTGAAACTAACTTCGATTTTTTTGGATTTTGTGGAGTATTTTTGGTGTAGGATGTATATTTGAGTAAATTTAGATGAAAATAACTTCAATTTCTAGGATTGTGAAAATAATTTTAGTTGGAAGTGTCAAATTTTAATAAATTTATTTGAAACCAACTTCGATTTTTTTGGATTTTGACGAGTATTTTTATTGTAGGATGTATATTTGAGTAAATTTAGATGAAAATAACTTCAATTTCTAGGATTGTGAAAAAAAATTTAGTTGGAAGTGTCAATTTTTAATAAATTTATTTGAAACCAACTTCGATTTTTTTGGATTTTGTCGAGTATTTTTGTTGTAGGATGTATATTTGAGTAAATTAAGATGAAAATAACTTCAATTTTTAGGTTTGTGAAAAAAATTTTAGTTGGAAGTGTCAAATTTTAATAAATTTATTTGAAACCAACTTCGATTTTTTTGGATTTTGTCGAGTATTTTTGTTGTAGGATGTATATTTGAGTACATTTAGATGAAAATAACGACCATTTTTTGGATTGTGAAAAATATTTTAGTTGGAAGTGTCAAATTTTAATAAATTTATTTGAAATCAACTTCGATTTTTTTGGATTTTGTTGAGTATTTTGTTGTAGGATCTATATTTGAGTAAATTTAGATGAAAATAACTTCAATTTTTTGGATTTTGTCACGATTTTTGTCAAATTTTAATAAATATATTTGAAATCGACTTGGATTATTTTGGATTTTGTTGAGTATTTTTGATGTAGGATCTATATTTGAGTAAATTTAGATGAAAATGACGACAATTTTTTGGATTGTGAAAAAATTTTAGTTGGAAGGGTCAAATTTTAATAAATTTATTTAAAACCAACATCGATTTTTTTGGATTTTGTAAAGCATTTTTGTTATAGGATCTATATTTGAGTAAATTTAGATGAAAACAACGCCAATTTTTTGGATTGTGAAAAAAAATTTTAATTGGAAGTGTCAAATTTTAATAAATATATTTGAAACCAACTTCGATTTTTTTGGATTTTGGTGAGTATTTTTGTTGTAGGATGTATATTTGAGTAAATTTAGATGAAAATAACGACAATTTAATGTATTGTGAAAAAAAATTTTAGTTTGGAAGTGTCAAATTTTAATTAATTTATTTGAAACCAACTTCGATTTTTCTCGACTATGTTAAGTTTTTTTTATAGAGAAGCTTAATTTGAGTAATTTCAGTTGAAATTAACTTCGATTTTTTGGATTTGGTCACAATTTTTGTCAAATTTTAATAAATATATTTGAAATCGACTTGGAGTATTTTGGATTTTGTTGAGTATTTTTGATGTAGGATCTATATTTGAGTAAATTTAGATGAAAATGACGACAATTTTTTGGATTGTGAAAAAAAATTTTAGTTGGAAGTGTCAAATTTTAATAAATTTTTTTGAAACAAACTTCGATTTTTCTCGACTATGATAGATTTTTTTTTATAGAGAAGCTCAATTTTGAGTAATTTCAGTTGAAATTAACTTCGACTTTTTGGAATTTGTCACGATTTTTGTTAAATTTTAATAAATATATATGAAATCGACTTGGATTATTTTGGATTTTGTTGAGTATTTTTGTTGTAGGATCTATATTAGAGTAAATGTAGATGAAAATAACGACAATTTCTGGGATTGTGAAAAAAAAATTTAGTTGGAAGTGTCAAATTTTAATCGATTTATTTGATACCAACTTCGATTTTTTTGGATTTTGTAGAGCATTTTTGTTCTAGGATCTATATTTGAGTAAATTTAGATGAAAATGACTTCAATTTTTTGGATTGTGAAAAAAATTTTATTTGGAAGTCTCAAATTTATAAATTTATTTGAAACCAACTTCGATTTTTTTCGATTTTGTAGAGCATTTTTGTTCTAGGATCTATATTGAGTAAATTTAGATGAAAATAATTTCATTTTTTTGGTTTGTGAAAAAATTTTTGGTTCGAAGTGTCAAATTTTAATAAATTTATTTGAAACCTACTTCGATTTTTTTTTATTTTGTTGAGTATTTTTGTTGTAGGATTAGAGTAAATTTAGATGAAAATGACTTCAATTTTTTGGATTGTGAAAAAATTTTAGTTGGAAGTCTCAAATTTTAATAAATTTATTTGAAACCAACTTCGATTTTTTTGGATTTTGTAGAGCATTTTTGTTCTAGGATCTATATTTCAGTAAATTTAGATGAAAATAACGACTATTTCTGGGATTGTGAAAAAAAATTTTAGTTGGAAGTGTCAAATTTTAATCGATTTATTTGATACCAACTTCGATTTTTTTGGATTTTGTAGAGCATTTTTGTTCTAGGATTTATATTGAGTAAATTTAGATGAAAATAATTTCATTTTTTTGGATTGTGAAATAATTTTTGTTGGAAGTGTCAACTTTTAATAAATTTATTTGACACCAACTTCGATTTTTTTGGATTTTGTAGAGCATTTTTGTTCTAGGATCTATATTTGAGTAAATTTAGATGAAAATGACTTCAATTTTTTGGATTGTGAAAAAAATTTTATTTGGAAGTCTCAAATTTATAAATTTATTTGAAACCAACTTCGATTTTTTTCGATTTTGTAGAGCATTTTTGTTCTAGGATATTGAGTAAATTTAGATGAAAATAATTTCATTTTTTTGGATTGTGAAAAAATTTTTGGTTCGAAGTGTCAAATTTTAATAAATTTATTTGAAACCTACTTCGATTTTTTTTTATTTTGTTGTAGGATTAGAGTAAATTTAGATGAAAATGACTTCAATTTTTTGGATTGTGAAAAAATTTTAGTTGGAAGTCTCAAATTTTAATAAATTTATTTGAAACCAACTTCGATTTTTTTGGATTTTGTAGAGCATTTTTGTTCTAGGATCTATATTTGAGTAAATTTAGATGAAAATGACTTCAATTTTTTGGATTGTGAAAAAAATTTTATTTGGAAGTCTCAAATTTATAAATTTATTTGAAACCAACTTCGATTTTTTTCGATTTTGTAGAGCATTTTTGTTCTAGGATATTGAGTAAATTTAGATGAAAATAATTTCATTTTTTTGGATTGTGAAAAAATTATTGGTTCGAAGTGTCAAATTTTAATAAATTTATTTGACACCAACTTCGATTTTTTTGGATTTTGTAGAGCATTTTTGTTCTAGGATCTATATTTGAGTAAATTTAGATGAAAATGACTTCAATTTTTTGGATTGTGAAAAAAATTTTATTTGGAAGTCTCAAATTTATAAATTTATTTGAAACCAACTTCGATTTTTTTCGATTTTGTAGAGCATTTTTGTTCTAGGATATTGAGTAAATTTAGATGAAAATAATTTCATTTTTTTGGATTGTGAAAAAATTATTGGTTCGAAGTGTCAAATTTTAATAAATTTATTTGAAACCTACTTCGATTTTTTTTTATTTTGTTGAGTATTTTTGTTGTAGGATTAGAGTAAATTTAGATGAAAATGACTTCAATTTTTTGGATTGTGAAAAAATTTTAGTTGGAAGTCTCAAATTTTAATATATTTATTTGAAACCAACTTCGATTTTTTTGGATTTTGTAGAGCATTTTTGTTCCTGGATCTATATTTGAGTAAATTTAGATGAAAATAACGACAATTTCTGGGATTGTGAAAAAAAATTTTAGTTGCAAGTGTCAAATTTTAATCAATTTATTTGATACCAACTTCGATTTTTTTGGATTTTGTAGAGCATTTTTGTTCTAGGATCTATATTGAGTAAATTTAGATGAAAATAATTTCATTTTTTTGGATTGTGAAAAAATTTTTGGTTCGAAGTGTCAAATTTTAATAAATTTATTTGAAACCTACTTCGATTTTTTTTTATTTTGTTGTAGGATTAGAGTAAATTTAGATGAAAATGACTTCAATTTTTTGGATTGTGAAAAAATTTTAGTTGGAAGTCTCAAATTTTAATAAATTTATTTGAAACCAACTTCGATTTTTTTGGATTTTGTAGAGCATTTTTGTTCTAGGATCTATATTTGAGTAAATTTAGATGAAAATAACGACAATTTCTGGGATTGTGAAAAAAAAATTTAGTTGGAAGTGTCAAATTTTAATAAATTTATTTGAAATCAACTTCGATTTTTTTGGATTTTGTTGAGTATTTTTTGGTAGGATCTATATTTGAGTAAATTTAGATGAAAATAACTTCAATTTTTAGAATTGTGAACAAAATTTTAGTTGGAAGTGTCAAATTTTAATAAATTTATTCGAAACCTACTTCGATTTTTTTGGATTTTGTCGAGTATTTTTGGTGTAGGATGTATATTTGAGTAAATTTAGATGAAAATAACTTCAATTTTTAGGCCTGTGAAAAAAATTTTAGTTGGAAGTGTCAAATTGTAATAAATTTATTTGAAACCAACTTCGATTTTTTTGGATTTTGTCGTGTATTTTTGGTGTAGGATGTATATTTGAGTAAAGTTAGATGAAAATAACTTCAATTTTTAGGATTGTGAAAAAAATTTTAGTTGCAAGTGTCAAATTTTAATAAATTTATTTGAAATCAACTCGGATTTTTTTGGATTTTGTTGAGTATTTTTTTGTAGGATCTATATTTGAGTAAATTTAGATGAAAATAACTTCAATTTTTAGGATTGTGAAAAAAATTTTAGTTGGAAGTGTCAAATTTTAATAAATTTATTTGAAATCAACTCCGATTTTTTTGGATTTTGTTGAGTATTTTTTGGTAGGATCTATATTTGAGTAAATTTAGATGAAAATAACTTCAATTTTTAGAATTGTGAAAAAAATTTTAGTTGGAAGTGTCAAATTTTAATAAATTTATTTGAAATCTACTTCGATTTTTTTTGGATTTTGTCGAGTATTTTTGGTGTAGGATGTATATTTGAGTAAATTTAGATGAAAATAACTTCAATTTTTAGGCTTGTGAAAAAAATTTTAGTTGGAAGTGTCAAATTGTAATAAATTTATTTGAAACCAACTTCGATTTTTTTGGATTTTGTCGAGTATTTTTGGTGTAGGATGTATATTTGAGTAAAGTTAGATGAAAATAACTTCAATTTTTAGGATTGTGAAAAAAATTTTAGTTGCAAGTGTCAAATTTGAATAAATTTATTTGAAATCAACTCGGATTTTTTTGGATTTTGTTGAGTATTTTTTTGTAGGATCTATATTTGAGTAAATTTAGATGAAAATAACTTCAATTTTTAGAATTGTGAAAAAAATTTTAGTTGGAAGTGTCAAATTTTAATAAATTTATTTGAAATCAACTCCGATTTTTTTGGATTTTGTTGAGTATTTTTTGGTAGGATCTATATTTGAGTAAATTTAGATGAAAATAACTTCAATTTTTAGAATTGTGAAAAAAATTTTAGTTGGAAGTGTCAAATTTTAATAAATTTATTTGAAACCTACTTCGATTTTTTTTGGATTTTGTCGAGTATTTTTGGTGTAGGATGTATATTTGAGTAAATTTAGATGAAAATAACTTCAATTTTTAGGCTTGTGAAAAAAATTTTAGTTGGAAGTGTCAAATTGTAATAAATTTATTTGAAACCAACTTCGATTTTTTTGGATTTTGTCGAGTATTTTTGGTGTAGGATGTATATTTGAGTAAAGTTAGATGAAAATAACTTCAATTTTTAGGATTGTGAAAAAAATTTTAGTTGCAAGTGTCAAATTTTAATAAATTTATTTGAAATCAACTCGGATTTTTTTGGATTTTGTTGAGTATTTTTTTGTAGGATCTATATTTGAGTAAATTTAGATGAAAATAACTTCAATTTTTAGAATTGTGAAAAAAATTTTAGTTGGAAGTGTCAAATTTTAATAAATTTATTTGAAATCAACTCCGATTTTTTTGGATTTTGTTGAGTATTTTTTGGTAGGATCTATATTTGAGTAAATTTAGATGAAAATAACTTCAATTTTTAGAATTGTGAAAAAAATTTTAGTTGGAAGTGTCAAATTTTAATAAATTTATTTGAAACCTACTTCGATTTTTTTTGGATTTTGTCGAGTATTTTTGGTGTAGGATGTATATTTGAGTAAATTTAGATGAAAATAACTTCAATTTTTAGGCTTGTGAAAAAAATTTTAGTTGGAAGTGTCAAATTGTAATAAATTTATTTGAAACCAACTTCGATTTTTTTGGATTTTGTCGAGTATTTTTGGTGTAGGATGTATATTTGAGTAAAGTTAGATGAAAATAACTTCAATTTCTAGGATTGTGAAAAAAAATTTAGATGGAAGTGTCAAATTTTAATAAATTTATTTGAAACCAACTTCGATTTTTTTGGATTTTGTCGAGTATTTTTGCTGTAGGATGTATATTTGAGTAAATTTAGATGAAAATAACGACCATTTTTTGGATTGTGAAGAAAATTTTAGTTGGAAGTGTCAAATTTTAATAAATTTATTTGAAACTAACTTCGATTTTTTTGGATTTTGTGGAGTATTTTTGGTGTAGGATGTATATTTGAGTAAATTTAGATGAAAATAACTTCAATTTCTAGGATTGTGAAAATAATTTTAGTTGGAAGTGTCAAATTTTAATAAATTTATTTGAAACCAACTTCGATTTTTTTGGATTTTGACGAGTATTTTTATTGTAGGATGTATATTTGAGTAAATTTAGATGAAAATAACTTCAATTTCTAGGATTGTGAAAAAAAATTTAGTTGGAAGTGTCAATTTTTAATAAATTTATTTGAAACCAACTTCGATTTTTTTGGATTTTGTCGAGTATTTTTGTTGTAGGATGTATATTTGAGTAAATTAAGATGAAAATAACTTCAATTTTTAGGTTTGTGAAAAAAATTTTAGTTGGAAGTGTCAAATTTTAATAAATTTATTTGAAACCAACTTCGATTTTTTTGGATTTTGTCGAGTATTTTTGTTGTAGGATGTATATTTGAGTACATTTAGATGAAAATAACGACCATTTTTTGGATTGTGAAAAATATTTTAGTTGGAAGTGTCAAATTTTAATAAATTTATTTGAAATCAACTTCGATTTTTTTGGATTTTGTTGAGTATTTTGTTGTAGGATCTATATTTGAGTAAATTTAGATGAAAATAACTTCAATTTTTTGGATTTTGTCACGATTTTTGTCAAATTTTAATAAATATATTTGAAATCGACTTGGATTATTTTGGATTTTGTTGAGTATTTTTGTTGTAGGATTAGAGTAAATTTAGATGAAAATGACTTCAATTTTTTGGATTGTGAAAAAATTTTAGTTGGAAGTCTCAAATTTTAATATATTTATTTGAAACCAACTTCGATTTTTTTGGATTTTGTAGAGCATTTTTGTTCTTGGATCTATATTTGAGTAAATTTAGATGAAAATAACGACAATTTCTGGGATTGTGAAAAAAAATTTTAGTTGCAAGTGTCAAATTTTAATCAATTTATTTGATACCAACTTCGATTTTTTTGGATTTTGTAGAGCATTTTTGTTCTAGGATTTATATTGAGTAAATTTAGATGAAAATAATTTCATTTTTTTGGATTGTGAAATAATTTTTGTTGGAAGTGTCAAATTTTAATAAATTTATTTGACACCAACTTCGATTTTTTTGAATTTTGTAGAGCTATTTTGTTCTAGGATCTATATTTGAGTAAATTTAGATGAAAATGACTTCAATTTTTTGGATTGTGAAAAAAATTTTATTTGGAAGTCTCAAATTTATAAATTTATTTGAAACCAACTTCGATTTTTTTCGATTTTGTAGAGCATTTTTGTTCTAGGATCTATATTGAGTAAATTTAGATGAAAATAATTTCATTTTTTTGGATTGTGAAAAAATTTTTGGTTCGAAGTGTCAAATTTTAATAAATTTATTTGAAACCTACTTCGATTTTTTTTTATTTTGTTGTAGGATTAGAGTAAATTTAGATGAAAATGACTTCAATTTTTTGGATTGTGAAAAAATTTTAGTTGGAAGTCTCAAATTTTAATAAATTTATTTGAAACCAACTTCGATTTTTTTGGATTTTGTAGAGCATTTTTGTTCTAGGATCTATATTTGAGTAAATTTAGATGAAAATAACGACAATTTCTGGGATTGTGAAAAAAAAATTTAGTTGGAAGTGTGAATTTTAATAAATTTATTTGATACCAACTTCGATTTTTTTGGATTTTGTAGAGCATTTTTGTTCTAGGATTTATATTGAGTAAATTTAGATGAAAATAATTTCATTTTTTTTTATTGTGAAATAATTTTTGTTGGAAGTGTCAAATTTTAATAAATTTATTTGAAACCAACTTCGATTTTTTTGGATTTTGTAGAGCATTGAGTAAATTTAGATGTAAATAACTTCAATTTTTTGGATTGAGTAAAAAATTTTAGTTGGAAGTGTCAAATTTTAATAAATTTATTTGAAATCAACTTCGATTTTTTTGGATTTTGTTGAGTATTTTTTGGTAGGATCTATATTTGAGTAAATTTAGATGAAAATAACTTCAATTTTTAGAATTGTGAACAAAATTTTAGTTGGAAGTGTCAAATTTTAATAAATTTATTCGAAACCTACTTCGATTTTTTTGGATTTTGTCGAGTATTTTTGGTGTAGGATGTATATTTGAGTAAATTTAGATGAAAATAACTTCAATTTTTAGGCCTGTGAAAAAAATTTTAGTTGGAAGTGTCAAATTGTAATAAATTTATTTGAAACCAACTTCGATTTTTTTGGATTTTGTCGTGTATTTTTGGTGTAGGATGTATATTTGAGTAAAGTTAGATGAAAATAACTTCAATTTTTAGGATTGTGAAAAAAATTTTAGTTGCAAGTGTCAAATTTTAATAAATTTATTTGAAATCAACTCGGATTTTTTTGGATTTTGTTGAGTATTTTTTTGTAGGATCTATATTTGAGTAAATTTAGATGAAAATAACTTCAATTTTTAGGATTGTGAAAAAAATTTTAGTTGGAAGTGTCAAATTTTAATAAATTTATTTGAAATCAACTCCGATTTTTTTGGATTTTGTTGAGTATTTTTTGGTAGGATCTATATTTGAGTATATTTAGATGAAAATAACTTCAATTTTTAGAATTGTGAAAAAAATTTTAGTTGGAAGTGTCAAATTTTAATAAATTTATTTGAAATCTACTTCGATTTTTTTTGGATTTTGTCGAGTATTTTTGGTGTAGGATGTATATTTGAGTAAATTTAGATGAAAATAACTTCAATTTTTAGGCTTGTGAAAAAAATTTTAGTTGGAAGTGTCAAATTGTAATAAATTTATTTGAAACCAACTTCGATTTTTTTGGATTTTGTCGAGTATTTTTGGTGTAGGATGTATATTTGAGTAAAGTTAGATGAAAATAACTTCAATTTCTAGGATTGTGAAAAAAAATTTAGATGGAAGTGTCAAATTTTAATAAATTTATTTGAAACCAACTTCGATTTTTTTGGATTTTGTCGAGTATTTTTGGTGTAGGATGTATATTTGAGTAAAGTTAG
Organism: Andrena praecox; assembly: GCA_963932275.1. Lineage (NCBI taxonomy): Eukaryota > Metazoa > Arthropoda > Insecta > Hymenoptera > Andrenidae > Andrena > Andrena praecox. Next base: position 26,728,614 of record OZ010732.1, read on the forward strand.
ATGAAAATAACTTCAATTTTTAGGATTGTGAAAAAAATTTTAGTTGCAAGTGTCAAATTTTAATAAATTTATTTGAAATCAACTCGGATTTTTTTGGATTTTGTTGAGTATTTTTTTGTAGGATCTATATTTGAGTAAATTTAGATGAAAATAACTTCAATTTTTAGAATTGTGAAAAAAATTTTAGTTGGAAGTGTCAAATTTTAATAAATTTATTTGAAATCAACTCCGATTTTTTTGGATTTTGTTGAGTATTTTTTGGTAGGATCTATATTTGAGTAAATTTAGATGAAAATAACTTCAATTTTTAGAATTGTGAAAAAAATTTTAGTTGGAAGTGTCAAATTTTAATAAATTTATTTGAAACCTACTTCGATTTTTTTTGGATTTTGTCGAGTATTTTTGGTGTAGGATGTATATTTGAGTAAATTTAGATGAAAATAACTTCAATTTTTAGGCTTGTGAAAAAAATTTTAGTTGGAAGTGTCAAATTGTAATAAATTTATTTGAAACCAACTTCGATTTTTTTGGATTTTGTCGAGTATTTTTGGTGTAGGATGTATATTTGAGTAAAGTTAGATGAAAATAACTTCAATTTCTAGGATTGTGAAAAAAAATTTAGATGGAAGTGTTACGTATGTGGAATATTCCCATACGCCGCTCTCAACAATTTTTCGAGCTCGCGTCTGCGAAGGGAAACGCCCTAAGAATCTTTTTTTTATCACATACCACTCAGGGGGTCGTGATCTTGACCATCTGGAACACGACCATGGGAACGGGAGTGACACGACGACGACCCCGAAGGATTTCCTTATATGGAAATCTCCTAACGAACCCCCACTCATTTTTGGGACTATATAAACCCTTTGGTTTCAACCCTCGTTGGTTAAAAGCAGTACAGTCACGCGTAGAGCAACGTCGTGTCACGCTCGTACAGAGTTGGTCATATTCAGTAAGATCGAGCTAAAGTCTCCGTCAGAATCATAGTTAACCTCATAGAATCCGCGAGTCCGGGTTATATTCTATTGGGCACTTTGAAATAGCCACTCTTACGCCCCGCATCGCCAGTGCGTCAACACCGTGCAGCTAGTGGTAACTCACACACTTTTATTCATTATTTAATCGCGACACTTACATTTGTACAATAACCTATTATTGAATATACGAATGGTGTTCACGTGTAAATCGAGTAGATTCGTTAAACCCATCTCTTACCCAGCGATCCTTATAATATTAGTAGCATTCACCCACTGATACAACTTTACCGCTCGAGTTGTATCAAATATTAATTAAGAGTTACGAGGCATTACTAACATTTCCTGCGACTCCCTGATTAAGCATCAGGTTCGTTCGCAACCTTTCATCCAAAACAAGGTATATTTTCCAACCCAGTGGCTCCCCGATTTCGCATTGGGTTCGTCCACGAAACCTCACCCTCCTACGGCTCCCTGATTTCGCATCAGGTTCGTCCGTATCCTACAGCTCCCTGATTTCGCATCAGGTTCGTCTGTAAATCTACCAACTTCCGAACAGCTCCCTGGTTTAGCACCAGGTTCGTCTGTGAACTTCATCCTAGTGACTCCCCGATTTCGCATTGGGTTCGTTCACGACGTTTCACCTTCCTGCGGCTCCCTGATTTCGAATCAGGTTCGTCCGCGTGTGACTCCATTCCTAGAGGCTCCCTGATTTCGCATCAGGTTCGTCCTCGCCGTCAATAATCCTAGCGGCTCCCTGATTTCGCATCAGGTTCGTCCGCGTGTGACTCCATTCCTAGAGGCTCCCTGATTTCGCATCAGGTTCGTCCTCGCCGTCAATAATCCTAGCGGCTCCCTGATTTCGCATCAGGTTCGTCCGCGCACCTAACTAACAAACTCATAAACCGTATTCCTTGGGAAATACCCTTCTCGCCGGCCTCGCGCGTTGCCGCAGCCCCGGCTCGTAACAGAACTGGTGACAGCGGTGGGATGCTACTGCATTAGAATCGCCGTAAATTTGGGTTTTTAAATACGTTAAAATCACTCGTAATTTTTATCGACGATATACTAGTTTTCTCTAGTCAAGTCACTTAGTAATTTTATGATGGCAACCGCACAGGCGAACGTCTCTTCTAATGATATAATGAACCTGACAGTTTCAATTGCAAACTCAATGTCGCTCTTGACGCAACGGACATGTATACAAAATATTACTATGTCAATTCCAACCTTCGACGGTGAAAGTCCACCCTTGACGCGCTTTGCACAAAATGTTGAAGACGGGTTAACTTTGATTCCTGAGGGTACGGAAGCTGAGTATCTTGCGATAATACTAACGAAACTGATCGGTCCGGCACGCAGGTGCACGTTAGAACATAAATTCGAATCTATTAAGAAATTAGTCCAACATCTGAAAAAGAGATTCGCGCCGGGAAGAAGTTTGTCATATTTTCAAGTCGAAATCGCGAAACTAAGCATACGCGAAGGAGAAAGTCTGCGACAGTACGTCGACAGAACTAGCCATCTCGTTTATTGTGCGCGCGGAGCTATTCGGGAAAGGTATCTGGATCACGCTGAAGATTTCGTCAAAGAAATGGAAAAGGACGTTAAGGAAAACTTCATCGATGGTTTACCGGATCGAATTTCTTGGAAAGTGTCGGCTCAGACTCAAGATATTCAAACACTTGAACAAGCTTACGACGCCGTGCTACAGATAGATAGGAAATTAAGGAATCGACGACAGTCGCCCCGTAATGAATCACCCTCCAGGTGGTCTCGCCGAGATCATTACACCGAAAACTCTCGCCACCACGACCGCGAAGTGTCGTACCCACTTTCTCCGAGTAGATACGACCAGAACAGGGATCGGCCTCTTAGAACATCTGGGTTTGAAGAAGAACGAGAAGGACGGACACGTACGACGGCCTGGACCTTGCGTCACCGAAGCCCCTCGAAATCCCCTTCTTATCGCTCCGACTCATCGTACGCAGATGATAGAGAAAAACACTATTCTATTTTAAAAAATCCCGATAAAGATCGCAAGCCGAGTTTATATTGCTGGCATTGCGGCACAGCCGGACATGACGGAAAGTCCTGTAGGAAACAACCGCGTAACCCTAGATATCAACGAGACTCGCGAGATTCGTCCGTTGAATCAAACAAGTCTTTAAACTTCAATCGCGCTCAACGTATAGGCGACACGATGAGCGGAAACAAGGAAGCTCGCCAAAGGACAGTCCGCTTCGAAGAGGAACCCTCATCAAGGAAGCACCTGCCCCACGCATCAACATCAAGGTTCCAGAATTGGAGTCAGGAACGGGAGAATTCCTAATCGACGGTGGAGCATCCGTTAATTTAGTAGTCATTAACGCCCTGGGAGAAAAAGCCGCGATAAACTCTCGGGAAGAAACCGAGTTAACCGGAATTACCACTAATCCAATTCATACTTTAGGAACAACAATTCTTCATATCCACGAAGCTCCTGCACTTTTCTATGTAGTAAACGAGCTGGCCATAGAAGCAGATGGACTTATAGGAAGCCCATTTTTAAAACAGGAAGAGGCTGAAATCTCCTATTATCATGGGACTCTGGTATTAAAAAATAAACCAACCCGACCTCTACGTTTTTCAAATTATCAAGATCTACCTCAAATGAAAGAACTATTGACATCGACCAAACATCGTATCGAGCCTAGGACGTCGCAACAGATTGCTATAACAATTACAAACTCGAAGATTAAGGAAGGATATTTACCGCGTATCAAGACCCTTGAACATCTTTACATAGGAGAAGCAGTTGTGAGGAATAATAAAGGGAAGTGCTACGTTATGGCAACAAATACCAGCGATGAACCCCTAGACGTAGAGATAGAACCACAAACATTAGAGTCATTCGATATCTTCGGGTCATCAGACGAAGATTCTTACCCAGCTGCAGAACACCCGTCAAAATTCAAAACACACGAAGATAGGATACAAAAAATTTTAGAAGCCCTAAACACTAAACATTTGAACAAGGAGGAACTAGATTTCGTTACTAATCTAGTTAGAGATTTTCCCGACCGATTTTATCTTTCTGGAGATAAACTTGGGAAGGCCCGCGACTTTAAACACTCAATCCATACATCGAATGATATTCCAATCAACACAAGACAATATCGTTATCCTCTCATTCATCAAAAGGAAATTCAAAAACAAATCAGCGCGCTATTATCAAACGGTATAATTACGCCTTCAAAATCTCCGTACAATTCACCCTTATGGATTGTACCGAAGAAAGAAGACGAAAACGGAGTGAAACGTTGGCGCCTGGTAATAGATTTCCGCGGCCTCAACGAAATAACCATTTCTGATAGGTATCCATTACCTCAAATCACAGAGATCTTAGATCGATTAGGAGGAGCCAAATATTTCTCAGTTTTTGATCTCGCAAGTGGATTTCATCAAATAGAGATGGACCCGAAGGATAAGGCAAAAACAGCATTCACCACTCCAAATGGACATTACGAATTTTCTCGAATGCCTTTCGGATTAAAAAATGCACCACCCACCTTTCAACGCCTGATGGACCAAGCACTCACTGGACTTCAAGGAACAGACCTCTTTGTCTACTTGGACGACATAGTGATTTACGCATCATCGTTACAGGAGCACAATATCAAAGTCAAAAAATTGTTAAACCGCCTTCGAGAACACGGATTAACCCTTCAGACCAACAAGTGCCAATTCCTGCGAAAGGAAGTCGCATACCTTGGACACATTATTTCAAAGGAAGGGGTAAGACCTGATCCTAGGAAATTAAAAGCTGTTCAAGATTTTCCAACACCCACATCGCAGAAGAACATTCAACAATTCTTGGGACTTGTTGGATATTACCGAAGATTCGTACCTAATTTTACCACAAAAGCAAAACCATTAATTAACTTATTAGGAAAAGGCATCAAATTCAAATGGACAGAAGAACAAGACCAGAGTTTTAAGCAATTACGCAACGAACTTTGTCAACAGCCCATATTGCAATACCCTGATTTCAGTAAACCTTTCATTGTAACCACAGATGCATCTGATTACGCTATTGGAGCCGTACTTAGCCAAGGGGAGATAGGAAACGACCTACCGATTGCTTATGCCTCCCGCAGCCTAAATAAACCTGAGAACAATTATTCAGCTACGGAAAAGGAATGTTTGGCCATGGTTTACGCAGTAAGATACTTCAGGCCCTACATCTATGGAACCCCATTCACCCTTGTTACAGACCACAGACCACTTGTCTGGTTACATTCTGTCAAGGACCCAACTTCTAGACTTATGAAGTGGAAGCTACGTCTTTTGGAATACGAGTACCAGGTTGTCCATAAATCCGGAAAGACGAATAAGAACGCAGACGCATTATCGCGCAACCCTACGTCTACCTGCTTACCACTTATTCCACGAGAGCTCCAGGACCCCGACTTCAAAGCCCAGATACCGAAAACAGATGCCAATATCGAAACAATCGGGCACCGCATACGACAGTTACGACGAGATAGAGAAAGCCGACCCAAGTACCAAGAGACAAGCAGCAGCTCAGAAGAAGAAACCGCACGTGGGAACATTCAACATTCTCCAATAATATACAAGAACCGATCTTTTCCCAGCTTATCTCAAGAGGTAACCATGCCAGATGAACGCCAGGAAACCATAAACAGTTTTTCGCCCGCAGCTAATTCTACACAAATTGCCCCTTTAGATAAGGACCAGACCGTATTTGACAATTTAATATCGTTTGAGGAGCCGCTCGAAAATACTGTAATAGAAAATGCAAGAAATACTCAACTAGATTTACTCAGTACCCCGCAAGTACCATCGGAAGTCATGGAAGAACCTTTACAACCCTCAATAAACCAGCTACCTGCAGGTACAACGCCCGAAGCAAGTGTGGGACAACCACCTGACAACAGGTCAACCGAACCTAGGGTCCCTGACCACACGATCGACTCCTACCCTTTCTCCACTACCGAAATCGAGGATCCAAATGACCTTGACGACCTGGAAGAAACCCCATTAGATCGACCACATAAAATCATCGTTTCTTCAAATACTTTTACCGCTGAAGAAGGACATTACGTACACTTCATTTCTGCCGACTGCAATTTAATAAACCCCGTTGGAAAATTACTGGTAGACACTGAACTAATCAATCAACCAAACCTTCTAGCAGAAGAACCAAAAAAGGGAAATGTGATAACTACGGACAATGGATTATTTAAAACCTTCAGTATAATAATCTCAGACAATTTCTTCGATAATATTAAAAGAGTAGATGTGCTCAACGGATTGAAAACTCTTCGACACACCTTAGATCAAAATCAGATTAAATCATTTCGAATTTCTGCCACGGGAGACCTTCACAAAATACCATCCAACGAATTCGTCAAAATTTTAGAAGAGGTTTTCATAGGAACGGGCATGCAGATTATCCTATGCAATTGTACCATCACAACACCATCCGAAGAAGACAGACAGCACATCATTTGCGAGGCTCACGATAGTTTAATTGGAGGACATAAAGGAGTAACGAAAACATATAAACGCATCCGATCAAAATTCCATTGGTCACAAATGCGCAACGACATTCAAGACTACATTCGAAGATGCCAAAGTTGTCAGGAACAGAAATTAGTTCGAGCAAAAACTCGTCAACCGATGTTAATCACCGACACACCTATAGGAGCCTTTGACAAAATTTCCTTGGATACAGTAGGACCTTTACCAATTACACCCAGTGGGAATAGACATATTCTCACCATTCAAGATAACTTAACGAAATATTGCGTAGCCATAGCAATACCTAACATTCGAGCTGCTACAATTGCAGATGCTTTCGCTAGACACTTCATCGCAATATACGGTACACCTCGCGCAATACTAACAGACAAAGGAACTAGCTTCATCGGAACGCTCATGACCAATCTCTCCGAAATATTCAAAATCAAGCAAATCACAACCTCAGGATATAGACCACAAACCAATGGATCTCTGGAACGAAGCCACATCGTCCTCACTGAATACCTCAAGCATTACATGGATAGTTACGAAGACTGGGATTTATTAATACCGTTCGCAATGTTCTCTTACAATACATCCGTTCACGAAGCAACAAATTTCACCCCATACGAATTAATCTTTGGAAAACCAGCCCGAGAACCAACCTCGTTTCCAACCGGTGAAAAACTAAAGTCGTATGGAGATTATTTAATAGAATTAATAACGCACATGACTAATATTCGCAATATAGCCTCCGATAATCTAAACAAAGCAAAAATCCGTTCGAAAAACTATTACGATATCCATGCAAAACCAGCAACGTTTAACGTAGGTAATTTAGTTTACGTACTCAAGGAACCACGTATCAGTAAATTTGATCCACACTACATCGGACCGTACCAGATAGTAGACGTGACAGACCTGAATAACGTAGTATTACGAACGCATAATAAATTAATCACCAAGCATCAGGATAAACTAAAACATGCTTACTATTCATCCGCAGTTGAAAATCAACCATGATTTTTGCATATTGGCTCCTGTTACCTCTCGCTGTCACTGGCGACGACCAAATTATTACGCCACTCGAAGCAAACGTTGGACTCTTCTACGAAAAATTACCCGACATAAGGACCTTTCAATCAGAATGGCGCCTAGTCACATCTCTGGATGTTACTCGGTATCTCAGCTATGCTCCACATGTAAAGCATCATATCTCAACGATGAACCAACTCTGCAACCGTCATGATTCTATAAATTGTCTCAGCAAAGAATTAGGACCTCGGTTAATCAAGAAGGAAGAAAATACAGTACACTATAGCAACTTGATACGTACTGCGATAGGTGACACCACACATCTTAAAAAATCCTCCCCACGGCGTAGCGTACCTTTTGGATTCATCGGCACCCTCAGTAAAATGTTATTTGGAACCTTATCACAAGAAGATGCAGAATACTACAACCGAGAATTGAACAACGTCTATAAGGATCAACACGACATTACCGAAATAATAGCAAACCAAACGCATATCATAAGAGGAGAATTTTCGCTCACACATGCGAGGTTAGTTAATTTAACTCAAACTATATCGCAACTAACAAAAACGATGGCCCTACATTCCGAAGCATTACAAGAGACGCAGTCAGACATCAACAAGTTACGCTTCGAAGCATCCATCAGGGACTCCGTAATTGAAATAGAAAGAGGGTTGGACGATTACAGCACCAACCTGCTGTTGCTAATAGACGCAATTTTGCTAGCAAAACAAGGCATTCTACACCCCGCTATTCTTTCACCTGAACAATTATTGAGATCAGCCCAAAGAATTAAGCAGACACTTGCGTATGAATTTCCCCTAACACCTGAGGAATTACTCACGGAACAAATTGAAAAAATAACAAACTTAAACGTAATTTTCACTAGGGGTAGAATACTTTTCAAACTAACCATACCTCTTTTAGAGCGAAAAACGTACAGCTTATATAAAATATATCCATGTCCATCTACACACAACCTTGGAACAAAAAGGATAATTTCGTATATACAGCCACAAATCCAGTTCATTGCAGTATCATCAGACGAACAACAATATTTTTCCCCAACGGAAGAATACTTGAAGACTTGCCGGTTTCACCACAATACATTTTTGGGACCAACTACCCTACCAGTATACCAAGCAGATCGACAACCAACTTGCGAATCTACTCTGTTATTGAACCCCACTTCAATAAATTGGAACACCTGTACCATTAAGTTGATCACACAAATCAAACCATACTGGCAGCCTTTAAATACACCAACTACATGGCTTTATTTCATGCCAGAAAATAAAAAGGCACAAATTTATTGCAAAGGAAAGAAACCGTTAACACGAAATATCACTGCCATTGGAGTCTTTAGGCTACAACCCGGTTGCCAAGCAACAATAGACTCAGTACAACTAAAATCATTGGAAACCATTGATGCCTCGCAAAATATTGAATATTACCCCTCTAAACCTTATAATCTATCAATAATTATACCAGAGGTTACCGAGTATCACTTTGAGGCCTTGAAAGTGAACGAACAGAAACCAACAAAATGGGAGGATCTACCGACAGCACTATCACTTACCGAAATCGAACAACGAGCTAAGAATTTTGCATCTCATCAAACATCCATTCGACAAGTACAGATCTCAACCTTTTCCTGTATTGGAGGCATAGTAATAATATTGATTATAGTAAATATAATATTGGTTATAAAATGCAAATTTCGTCAACACAACAATAAAACGGAATCTCCTAAAGAGAATCAACAAACACCAATAAATATACCAAGTACACCCGAAAATCACAGCCCGTGCGCCACCGTCTTCTAAGGGTATGAAGCCACTCCCACGAGAAACCCCCTCCGCTATACGAATAGTTTCAGAGTAGGGGCGAGATAAGGGTTTCTTCCCTATAAAAGCGGGGCATCAGTCCCCTTTAGTCAGTACGAACCTAGCTTCCACATGTCTAAAAACATCGCCACACAGACCTCAACAGACGAAGGTACAAGGACCATAGCCGTGCAGACAGGACACCACGGATCTTGGGAAATTTCCTCTCGAGTGGGTACTACAATTACACCAAAACCTTACCATAGCAGCACTGGGGGAATTATCCGGAAAGGCCGAAGCACCTCGACTCGAAAACCCAGCTTCAAGACGGTGGGAGTCCAAACAATAGAATATAAGGCTCATCGACGTATTCCGGACTGGCTGGTGCTCCAGGAAATAACCGACTACAACATCCGTGATTGGACACCGGGAGAGCCGATTACAAAAAAGCAAAGGAAATGAAGACCATCTCAGCGCGTGACCTCGGGAAGACCTCCCGCTGTCTGGTAATGTACGTGGAGGACCCCACAATCTTCTGGGTCTCATTGGACAAACACGCGGAGGCAGCAAGGATCGTCTTACGCGAACTAAACATCTACATGGAGTCCAGACAACGGCTATGTCTGCCAACAATGGACAGCGTCAGACCAGGACGACTCGTGAGCGTAAAGTTTGCCAAAAAAGGGTGGCTTCGTGGTGAAGTCATCGGAGTGAATGGAACCACCTGCACCATCTTCCTTGGTGACTATGGCATAGCCATGGACTGCCCGGTCACGGAATTGCGGTCTCTCCCACCCCGTTTCCATGCCCTTCCCTGGCAGACGGTACGGGTTCACCTGAAAGGCGTGAAACTGCGATCCTGCCGACCGCTCCAGAGGACGACACAAATAGCGGAGGTCGTCATGGCGAGAAGGAGGGGCCTCCTCGCCAACATCCAGCTAACTCCAACCGGCATCACTGCAACGCTGACGCTCGACCGGCTACCCGGACAACCACCAGTGGACATCATTGAGCACTGGCTGCAGCTCGGCTACGTAGTGCCTAGCGACGATTAAAACACTTACACCTCACAACACCTAGCGATAAGTACACTAATACACCTACACCCGACAATTCTCTTCTACATTTTTGCTTATAAAAAGATTTTTGGGGCGTTTTTTCCTTCTTTTGAAAAGCATCACGAGAATCGCGATGTTTTATCTTAGGGGGGAGATGTTACGTATGTGGAATATTCCCATACGCCGCTCTCAACAATTTTTCGAGCTCGCGTCTGCGAAGGGAAACGCCCTAAGAATCTTTTTGTTTATCACATACCACTCAGGGGGTCGTGATCTTGACCATCTGGAACACGACCATGGGAACGGGAGTGACACGACGACGACCCCGAAGGATTTCCTTATATGGAAATCTCCTAACGAACCCCCACTCATTTTTGGGACTATATAAACCCTTTGGTTTCAACCCTCGTTGGTTAAAAGCAGTACAGTCACGCGTAGAGCAACGTCGTGTCACGCTCGTACAGAGTTGGTCATATTCAGTAAGATCGAGCTAAAGTCTCCGTCAGAATCATAGTTAACCTCATAGAATCCGCGAGTCCGGGTTATATTCTATTGGGCACTTTGAAATAGCCACTCTTACGCCCCGCATCGCCAGTGCGTCAACACCGTGCAGCTAGTGGTAACTCACACACTTTTATTCATTATTTAATCGCGACACTTACATTTGTACAATAACCTATTATTGAATATACGAATGGTGTTCACGTGTAAATCGAGTAGATTCGTTAAACCCATCTCTTACCCAGCGATCCTTATAATATTAGTAGCATTCACCCACTGATACAACTTTACCGCTCGAGTTGTATCAAATATTAATTAAGAGTTACGAGGCATTACTAACATTTCCTGCGACTCCCTGATTAAGCATCCGGTTCGTTCGCAACCTTTCATCCAAAACAAGGTATATTTTCCAACCCAGTGGCTCCCCGATTTCGCATTGGGTTCGTCCACGAAACCTCACCCTCCTACGGCTCCCTGATTTCGCATCAGGTTCGTCCGTATCCTACAGCTCCCTGATTTCGCATCAGGTTCGTCTGTAAATCTACCAACTTCCGAACAGCTCCCTGGTTTAGCACCAGGTTCGTCTGTGAACTTCATCCTAGTGACTCCCCGATTTCGCATTGGGTTCGTTCACGACGTTTCACCTTCCTGCGGCTCCCTGATTTCGAATCAGGTTCGTCCGCGTGTGACTCCATTCCTAGAGGCTCCCTGATTTCGCATCAGGTTCGTCCTCGCCGTCAATAATCCTAGCGGCTCCCTGATTTCGCATCAGGTTCGTCCGCGTGTGACTCCATTCCTAGAGGCTCCCTGATTTCGCATCAGGTTCGTCCTCGCCGTCAATAATCCTAGCGGCTCCCTGATTTCGCATCAGGTTCGTCCGCGCACCTAACTAACAAACTCATAAACCGTATTCCTTGGGAAATACCCTTCTCGCCGGCCTCGCGCGTTGCCGCAGCCCCGGCTGTAACAGAAGTGTCAAATTTTAATAAATTTATTTGAAACCAACTTCGATTTTTTTGGATTTTGTCGAGTATTTTTGCTGTAGGATGTATATTTGAGTAAATTTAGATGAAAATAACGACCATTTTTTGGATTGTGAAGAAAATTTTAGTTGGAAGTGTCAAATTTTAATAAATTTATTTGAAACTAAATTCGATTTTTTTGGATTTTGTGGAGTATTTTTGGTGTAGGATGTATATTTGAGTAAATTTAGATGAAAATAACTTCAATTTCTAGGATTGTGAAAATAATTTTAGTTGGAAGTGTCAAATTTTAATAAATTTATTTGAAACCAACTTCGATTTTTTTGGATTTTGACGAGTATTTTTATTGTAGGATGTATATTTGAGTAAATTTAGATGAAAATAACTTCAATTTCTAGGATTGTGAAAAAAAATTTAGTTGGAAGTGTCAATTTTTAATAAATTTATTTGAAACCAACTTCGATTTTTTTGGATTTTGTCGAGTATTTTTGTTGTAGGATGTATATCTGAGTAAATTAAGATGAAAATAACTTCAATTTTTAGGTTTGTGAAAAAAATTTTAGTTGGAAGTGTCAAATTTTAATAAATTTATTTGAAACCAACTTCGATTTTTTTGGATTTTGTCGAGTATTTTTGTTGTAGGATGTATATTTGAGTACATTTAGATGAAAATAACGACCATTTTTTGGATTGTGAAAAATATTTTAGTTGGAAGTGTCAAATTTTAATAAATTTATTTGAAATCAACTTCGATTTTTTTGGATTTTGTTGAGTATTTTGTTGTAGGATCTATATTTGAGTAAATTTAGATGAAAATAACTTCAATTTTTTGGATTTTGTCACGATTTTTGTCAAATTTTAATAAATATATTTGAAATCGACTTGGATTATTTTGGATTTTGTTGAGTATTTTTGATGTAGGATCTATATTTGAGTAAATTTAGATGAAAATGACGACAATTTTTTGGATTGTGAAAAAATTTTAGTTGGAAGGGTCAAATTTTAATAAATTTATTTAAAACCAACATCGATTTTTTTGGATTTTGTAAAGCATTTTTGTTATAGGATCTATATTTGAGTAAATTTAGATGAAAACAACGCCAATTTTTTGGATTGTGAAAAAAAATTTTAATTGGAAGTGTCAAATTTTAATAAATATATTTGAAACCAACTTCGATTTTTTTGGATTTTGGTGAGTATTTTTGTTGTAGGATGTATATTTGAGTAAATTTAGATGAAAATAACGACAATTTAATGGATTGTGAAAAAAAATTTTAGTTTGGAAGTGTCAAATTTTAATTAATTTATTTGAAACCAACTTCGATTTTTCTCGACTATGTTAAGTTTTTTTTATAGAGAAGCTTAATTTGAGTAATTTCAGTTGAAATTAATTTCGATTTTTTGGATTTGGTCACAATTTTTGTCAAATTTTAATAAATATATTTGAAATCGACTTGGAGTATTTTGGATTTTGTTGAGTATTTTTGATGTAGGATCTATATTTGAGTAAATTTAGATGAAAATGACGACAATTTTTTGGATTGTGAAAAAAAATTTTAGTTGGAAGTGTCAAATTTTAATAAATTTTTTTGAAACAAACTTCGATTTTTCTCGACTATGATAGATTTTTTTTTATAGAGAAGCTCAATTTTGAGTAATTTCAGTTGAAATTAACTTCGATTTTTTGGAATTTGTCACGATTTTTGTTAAATTTTAATAAATATATATGAAATCGACTTGGATTATTTTGGATTTTGTTGAGTATTTTTGTTGTAGGATCTATATTAGAGTAAATGTAGATGAAAATAACGACAATTTCTGGGATTGTGAAAAAAAAATTTAGTTGGAAGTGTCAAATTTTAATCGATTTATTTGATACCAACTTCGATTTTTTTGGATTTTGTAGAGCATTTTTGTTCTAGGATCTATATTTGAGTAAATTTAGATGAAAATGACTTCAATTTTTTGGATTGTGAAAAAAATTTTATTTGGAAGTCTCAAATTTATAAATTTATTTGAAACCAACTTCGATTTTTTTCGATTTTGTAGAGCATTTTTGTTCTAGGATCTATATTGAGTAAATTTAGATGAAAATAATTTCATTTTTTTGGTTTGTGAAAAAATTTTTGGTTCGAAGTGTCAAATTTTAATAAATTTATTTGAAACCTACTTCGATTTTTTTTTATTTTGTTGAGTATTTTTGTTGTAGGATTAGAGTAAATTTAGATGAAAATGACTTCAATTTTTTGGATTGTGAAAAAATTTTAGTTGGAAGTCTCAAATTTTAATAAATTTATTTGAAACCAACTTCGATTTTTTTGGATTTTGTAGAGCATTTTTGTTCTAGGATCTATATTTCAGTAAATTTAGATGAAAATAACGACTATTTCTGGGATTGTGAAAAAAAATTTTAGTTGGAAGTGTCAAATTTTAATCGATTTATTTGATACCAACTTCGATTTTTTTGGATTTTGTAGAGCATTTTTGTTCTAGGATTTATATTGAGTAAATTTAGATGAAAATAATTTCATTTTTTTGGATTGTGAAATAATTTTTGTTGGAAGTGTCAACTTTTAATAAATTTATTTGACACCAACTTCGATTTTTTTGGATTTTGTAGAGCATTTTTGTTCTAGGATCTATATTTGAGTAAATTTAGATGAAAATGACTTCAATTTTTTGGATTGTGAAAAAAATTTTATTTGGAAGTCTCAAATTTATAAATTTATTTGAAACCAACTTCGATTTTTTTCGATTTTGTAGAGCATTTTTGTTCTAGGATATTGAGTAAATTTAGATGAAAATAATTTCATTTTTTTGGATTGTGAAAAAATTATTGGTTCGAAGTGTCAAATTTTAATAAATTTATTTGAAACCTACTTCGATTTTTTTTTATTTTGTTGAGTATTTTTGTTGTAGGATTAGAGTAAATTTAGATGAAAATGACTTCAATTTTTTGGATTGTGAAAAAATTTTAGTTGGAAGTCTCAAATTTTAATATATTTATTTGAAACCAACTTCGATTTTTTTGGATTTTGTAGAGCATTTTTGTTCTTGGATCTATATTTGAGTAAATTTAGATGAAAATAACGACAATTTCTGGGATTGTGAAAAAAAATTTTAGTTGCAAGTGTCAAATTTTAATCAATTTATTTGATACCAACTTCGATTTTTTTGGATTTTGTAGAGCATTTTTGTTCTAGGATTTATATTGAGTAAATTTAGATGAAAATAATTTCATTTTTTTTGGATTGTGAAATAATTTTTGTTGGAAGTGTCAAATTTTAATAAATTTATTTGACACCAACTTCGATTTTTTTGAATTTTGTAGAGCTATTTTGTTCTAGGATCTATATTTGAGTAAATTTAGATGAAAATGACTTCAATTTTTTGGATTGTGAAAAAAATTTTATTTGGAAGTCTCAAATTTATAAATTTATTTGAAACCAACTTCGATTTTTTTCGATTTTGTAGAGCATTTTTGTTCTAGGATCTATATTGAGTAAATTTAGATGAAAATAATTTCATTTTTTTGGATTGTGAAAAAATTTTTGGTTCGAAGTGTCAAATTTTAATAAATTTATTTGAAACCTACTTCGTTTTTTTTTTATTTTGTTGTAGGATTAGAGTAAATTTAGATGAAAATGACTTCAATTTTTTGGATTGTGAAAAAATTTTAGTGCCCGAATAAGGAAAAGGGACCAAAATGTTTTAGATGCAACAATTTTGGCCACATCGCACCGAATTGTCCAGAGGGGAATAAGCCGAAGCAGAGCGCGGCGAAAGTGAGTTGTGTGAACAGTAACAGCAACGAATTCCTTAGCGTGATCGTTAACGATGTAAAGTGTGCGGCGCTAGTAGACACGGGGAGTGAAGTGAGTCTTGCCCGGCAAGACGTTTTCGGTAAAATGGGCAACGTAAAGTTATCCCAGACGTCGCGTGTGCTCACGGGATTCGGTAACACGCAGATTGTGCCGAGCGGACGGTTTGTCGCGAAATTGACTATCGGCGATACGGAATACGCAACCGGTATGTTGGTGGTGCCGCGAGAAGCCATGACGTCAGAGGTAATCTTGGGACGAGACTTTTTGGCTCAAGTGGATCTGAGCATTAGCAAAGGCGTAATAACAGTGAAAAAGGTGCAAAGTTACGTCAATCTCGAGGAAGCCGCCATGAAAGAGGACAATATCGATGGAGAGAGTGTCAGGCTGTTGGCGATAAATTTTGTGGAAATGAACGAATTGAACAATTATACTTCGTACGACGAGAAAATAAAAGCATTGATCTCGAACTACAAACCAGCCAAGAGTGTGAGGACAACAGTCGAGACAAAGATCATCTTGCGAGACGAGGA
Source organism: Andrena praecox (assembly GCA_963932275.1). Taxonomy (NCBI): domain Eukaryota; kingdom Metazoa; phylum Arthropoda; class Insecta; order Hymenoptera; family Andrenidae; genus Andrena; species Andrena praecox. The sequence goes on from OZ010732.1 coordinate 26,744,871, forward strand.
ACCAATCTACGCGCGACCGAGACGATTATCACCGAAGGAAAAGGAAATTCTGGCGAAGCAGATCAACGAATGGTTGGCGAGCGGCGTGATTCATCCCAGTACCAGTGAACACGCTAGCCAGGTGGTCATCGTATTAAAGAAGAACGGCGAGTATCGCGTATGCGTAGATTATCGTAAGCTAAATAAACAGATTATAAGAGACCGATTTCCGATGCCGCTTATAGAGGATGGTATAGATGAGTTGGCAGAAGCTCGGGTATTTTCAGTATTAGATTTGAAGAACGGGTTTTTTCATGTGCCTGTAGAACAACAAAGTCAGAAGTATACTTCGTTCGTAACGCCAAGCGGGCAATACGAGTTCGCGAAAACTCCATTCGGTCTTTGTAATAGTCCGACCAGTTTTCTAAGGTTCATTCACGAAGTTTTTAAGGATTTAGTTGCACGTAAAGTCGTTTTTACATACATGGACGATTTGATAGTACCGGGCGTAGATAAAGAGGACGCGTATCAGAAACTTGTCGAAGCATTGAAAGTCGCGGAAGAGAACGGGTTGGAGATCAATTGGAAAAAGTCAATGTTTTTACAAAGGCGGGTAGAGTATTTAGGATACGAGATAGAAGGGGGATACGTGTATCCGTCCCCGACGAAAATCACAGCGGTACAAGATTATCCGACTCCTACGTCTAGGAAACAAATTCAAAGCTTCCTAGGCCTGACGGGATATTTTCGAAAGTTTATTCGTGATTATGCAAAAATCGCCCGTCCTTTGTCAGATTTGTTGAAGAAGGATGCTAAATTTATTTTCGGTAAAGAGCAGCTACGATCATTTCAAACGTTAAGACTATCACTAATCAATAAACCGACATTACGAATTTATAACCCGAAAGCAGTCACAGAACTGCACACGGATGCAAGTAAAGAAGGTTACGGAGCGATATTATTGCAAAAGGATATTAGTGAGAAACATTTCCATCCAGTATACTTTATGAGCCGAAAAACATCCGACGCGGAGAAAAAATATCACTCGTACGAACTCGAGATATTAGCAGTTATGAAAGCCGTACAGAAATTCAGAGTATACCTATTAGGAGTAAAGTTTAAATTAATTACCGATTGCGACGCGTTGCGAAAAACCCTGTACAAACACGACTTGGCACCGAAAGTAGCAAGATGGGCAATGGTCTTAGAACAATTTGAGTATGAAGTTGAGCACCGTCCAGGCTCACAATTACGTCATGTAGATGCGTTAAGTCGATATCCGGTGCTGGTAGTAGAAGATACGGTATTAGCAGTATTGCGAAAAAAACAGGAGGAAGACGAGCGTATTCGCGTAATAAAACAGGTGTTACAAACAGAACCTTACGAAGATTATGTTATAGAGAATGGCGTATTAATGAAACAGGTAGAGAATAAAAGTGTTATCGTTGTACCAGCCAGTATGTAATAAATTTATTTGAAACCAACTTCGATTTTTTTGGATTTTGACGAGTATTTTTATTGTAGGATGTATATTTGAGTAAATTTAGATGAAAATAACTTCAATTTCTAGGATTGTGAAAAAAAATTTAGATGGAAGTGTCAAATTTTAATAAATTTATTTGAAACCAACTTCGATTTTTTTGGATTTTGTCGAGTATTTTTGCTGTAGGATGTATATTTGAGTAAATTTAGATGAAAATAACGACCATTTTTTGGATTGTGAAGAAAATTTTAGTTGGAAGTGTCAAATTTTAATAAATTTATTTGAAACTAACTTCGATTTTTTTGGATTTTGTGGAGTATTTTTGGTGTAGGATGTATATTTGAGTAAATTTAGATGAAAATAACTTCAATTTCTAGGATTGTGAAAATAATTTTAGTTGGAAGTGTCAAATTTTAATAAATTTATTTGAAACCAACTTCGATTTTTTTGGATTTTGACGAGTATTTTTATTGTAGGATGTATATTTGAGTAAATTTAGATGAAAATAACTTCAATTTCTAGGATTGTGAAAAAAAATTTAGTTGGAAGTGTCAATTTTTAATAAATTTATTTGAAACCAACTTCGATTTTTTTGGATTTTGTCGAGTATTTTTGTTGTAGGATGTATATTTGAGTAAATTAAGATGAAAATAACTTCAATTTTTAGGTTTGTGAAAAAAATTTTAGTTGGAAGTGTCAAATTTTAATAAATTTATTTGAAACCAACTTCGATTTTTTTGGATTTTGTCGAGTATTTTTGTTGTAGGATGTATATTTGAGTACATTTAGATGAAAATAACGACCATTTTTTGGATTGTGAAAAATATTTTAGTTGGAAGTGTCAAATTTTAATAAATTTATTTGAAATCAACTTCGATTTTTTTGGATTTTGTTGAGTATTTTGTTGTAGGATCTATATTTGAGTAAATTTAGATGAAAATAACTTCAATTTTTTGGATTTTGTCACGATTTTTGTCAAATTTTAATAAATATATTTGAAATCGACTTGGATTATTTTGGATTTTGTTGAGTATTTTTGATGTAGGATCTATATTTGAGTAAATTTAGATGAAAATGACGACAATTTTTTGGATTGTGAAAAAATTTTAGTTGGAAGGGTCAAATTTTAATAAATTTATTTAAAACCAACATCGATTTTTTTGGATTTTGTAAAGCATTTTTGTTATAGGATCTATATTTGAGTAAATTTAGATGAAAACAACGCCAATTTTTTGGATTGTGAAAAAAAATTTTAATTGGAAGTGTCAAATTTTAATAAATATATTTGAAACCAACTTCGATTTTTTTGGATTTTGGTGAGTATTTTTGTTGTAGGATGTATATTTGAGTAAATTTAGATGAAAATAACGACAATTTAATGGATTGTGAAAAAAAATTTTAGTTTGGAAGTGTCAAATTTTAATTAATTTATTTGAAACCAACTTCGATTTTTCTCGACTATGTTAAGTTTTTTTTATAGAGAAGCTTAATTTGAGTAATTTCAGTTGAAATTAACTTCGATTTTTTGGATTTGGTCACAATTTTTGTCAAATTTTAATAAATATATTTGAAATCGACTTGGAGTATTTTGGATTTTGTTGAGTATTTTTGATGTAGGATCTATATTTGAGTAAATTTAGATGAAAATGACGACAATTTTTTGGATTGTGAAAAAAAATTTTAGTTGGAAGTGTCAAATTTTAATAAATTTTTTTGAAACAAACTTCGATTTTTCTCGACTATGATAGATTTTTTTTTATAGAGAAGCTCAATTTTGAGTAATTTCAGTTGAAATTAACTTCGATTTTTTGGAATTTGTCACGATTTTTGTTAAATTTTAATAAATATATATGAAATCGACTTGGATTATTTTGGATTTTGTTGAGTATTTTTGTTGTAGGATCTATATTAGAGTAAATGTAGATGAAAATAACGACAATTTCTGGGATTGTGAAAAAAAAATTTAGTTGGAAGTGTCAAATTTTAATCGATTTATTTGATACCAACTTCGATTTTTTTGGATTTTGTAGAGCATTTTTGTTCTAGGATCTATATTTGAGTAAATTTAGATGAAAATGACTTCAATTTTTTGGATTGTGAAAAAAATTTTATTTGGAAGTCTCAAATTTATAAATTTATTTGAAACCAACTTCGATTTTTTTCGATTTTGTAGAGCATTTTTGTTCTAGGATCTATATTGAGTAAATTTAGATGAAAATAATTTCATTTTTTTGGTTTGTGAAAAAATTTTTGGTTCGAAGTGTCAAATTTTAATAAATTTATTTGAAACCTACTTCGATTTTTTTTTATTTTGTTGAGTATTTTTGTTGTAGGATTAGAGTAAATTTAGATGAAAATGACTTCAATTTTTTGGATTGTGAAAAAATTTTAGTTGGAAGTCTCAAATTTTAATAAATTTATTTGAAACCAACTTCGATTTTTTTGGATTTTGTAGAGCATTTTTGTTCTAGGATCTATATTTCAGTAAATTTAGATGAAAATAACGACTATTTCTGGGATTGTGAAAAAAAATTTTAGTTGGAAGTGTCAAATTTTAATCGATTTATTTGATACCAACTTCGATTTTTTTGGATTTTGTAGAGCATTTTTGTTCTAGGATTTATATTGAGTAAATTTAGATGAAAATAATTTCATTTTTTTGGATTGTGAAATCATTTTTGTTGGAAGTGTCAACTTTTAATAAATTTATTTGACACCAACTTCGATTTTTTTGGATTTTGTAGAGCATTTTTGTTCTAGGATCTATATTTGAGTAAATTTAGATGAAAATGACTTCAATTTTTTGGATTGTGAAAAAAATTTTATTTGGAAGTCTAAAATTTATAAATTTATTTGAAACCAACTTCGATTTTTTTCGATTTTGTAGAGCATTTTTGTTCTAGGATATTGAGTAAATTTAGATGAAAATAATTTCATTTTTTTGGATTGTGAAAAAATTATTGGTTCGAAGTGTCAAATTTTAATAAATTTATTTGAAACCTACTTCGATTTTTTTTTATTTTGTTGAGTATTTTTGTTGTAGGATTAGAGTAAATTTAGATGAAAATGACTTCAATTTTTTGGATTGTGAAAAAATTTTAGTTGGAAGTCTCAAATTTTAATAAATTTATTTGAAACCAACTTCGATTTTTTTGGATTTTGTAGAGCATTTTTGTTCTAGGATCTATATTTGAGTAAATTTAGATGAAAATAACGACAATTTCTGGGATTGTGAAAAAAAAATTTAGTTGGAAGTGTGAATTTTAATAAATTTATTTGATACCAACTTCGATTTTTTTGGATTTTGTAGAGCATTTTTGTTCTAGGATTTATATTGAGTAAATTTAGATGAAAATAATTTCATTTTTTTTGATTGTGAAATAATTTTTGTTGGAAGTGTCAAATTTTAATAAATTTATTTGAAACCAACTTCGATTTTTTTGGATTTTGTAGAGCATTGAGTAAATTTAGATGTAAATAACTTCAATTTTTTGGATTGAGTAAAAAATTTTAGTTGGAAGTGTCAAATTTTAATAAATTTATTTGAAATCAACTTCGATTTTTTTGGATTTTGTTGAGTATTTTTTGGTAGGATCTATATTTGAGTAAATTTAGATGAAAATAACTTCAATTTTTAGAATTGTGAACAAAATTTTAGTTGGAAGTGTCAAATTTTAATAAATTTATTCGAAACCTACTTCGATTTTTTTTGATTTTGTCGAGTATTTTTGGTGTAGGATGTATATTTGAGTAAATTTAGATGAAAATAACTTCAATTTTTAGGCCTGTGAAAAAAATTTTAGTTGGAAGTGTCAAATTGTAATAAATTTATTTGAAACCAACTTCGATTTTTTTGGATTTTGTCGTGTATTTTTGGTGTAGGATGTATATTTGAGTAAAGTTAGATGAAAATAACTTCAATTTTTAGGATTGTGAAAAAAATTTTAGTTGCAAGTGTCAAATTTTAATAAATTTATTTGAAATCAACTCGGATTTTTTTGGATTTTGTTGAGTATTTTTTTGTAGGATCTATATTTGAGTAAATTTAGATGAAAATAACTTCAATTTTTAGGATTGTGAAAAAAATTTTAGTTGGAAGTGTCAAATTTTAATAAATTTATTTGAAATCAACTCCGATTTTTTTGGATTTTGTTGAGTATTTTTTGGTAGGATCTATATTTGAGTAAATTTAGATGAAAATAACTTCAATTTTTAGAATTGTGAAAAAAATTTTAGTTGGAAGTGTCAAATTTTAATAAATTTATTTGAAATCTACTTCGATTTTTTTTGGATTTTGTCGAGTATTTTTGGTGTAGGATGTATATTTGAGTAAATTTAGATGAAAATAACTTCAATTTTTAGGCTTGTGAAAAAAATTTTAGTTGGAAGTGTCAAATTGTAATAAATTTATTTGAAACCAACTTCGATTGTTTTGGATTTTGTCGAGTATTTTTGGTGTAGGATGTATATTTGAGTAAAATTAGATGAAAATAACTTCAATTTTTAGGATTGTGAAAAAAATTTTAGTTGCAAGTGTCAAATTTTAATAAATTTATTTGAAATCAACTCGGATTTTTTTGGATTTTGTTGAGTATTTTTTTGTAGGATCTATATTTGAGTAAATTTAGATGAAAATAACTTCAATTTTTAGAATTGTGAAAAAAATTTTAGTTGGAAATGTCAAATTTTAATAAATTTATTTGAAATCAACTCCGATTTTTTTGGATTTTGTTGAGTATTTTTTGGTAGGATCTATATTTGAGTAAATTTAGATGAAAATAACTTCAATTTTTAGAATTGTGAAAAAAATTTTAGTTGGAAGTGTCAAATTTTAATAAATTTATTTGAAACCTACTTCGATTTTTTTTTGATTTTGTCGAGTATTTTTGGTGTAGGATGTATATTTGAGTAAATTTAGATGAAAATAACTTCAATTTTTAGGCTTGTGAAAAAAATTTTAGTTGGAAGTGTCAAATTGTAATAAATTTATTTGAAACCAACTTCGATTTTTTTGGATTTTGTCGAGTATTTTTGGTGTAGGATGTATATTTGAGTAAAGTTAGATGAAAATAACTTCAATTTCTAGGATTGTGAAAAAAAATTTAGATGGAAGTGTCAAATTTTAATAAATTTATTTGAAACCAACTTCGATTTTTTTGGATTTTGTCGAGTATTTTTGCTGTAGGATGTATATTTGAGTAAATTTAGATGAAAATAACGACCATTTTTTGGATTGTGAAAAAATTTTAGTTGGAAGTCTCAAATTTTGATAAATTTATTTGAAACCAACTTCGATTTTTTTGGATTTTGTAGAGCATTTTTGTTCTAGGATCTATATTTCAGTAAATTTAGATGAAAATAACGACTATTTCTGGGATTGTGAAAAAAAATTTTAGTTGGAAGTGTCAAATTTTAATCGATTTATTTGATACCAACTTCGATTTTTTTGGATTTTGTAGAGCATTTTTGTTCTAGGATTTATATTGAGTAAATTTAGATGAAAATAATTTCATTTTTTTGGATTGTGAAATAATTTTTGTTGGAAGTGTCAACTTTTAATAAATTTATTTGACACCAACTTCGATTTTTTTGGATTTTGTAGAGCATTTTTGTTCTAGGATTTATATTGAGTAAATTTAGATGAAAATAATTTCATTTTTTTGGATTGTGAAATAATTTTTGTTGGAAGTGTCAACTTTTAATAAATTTATTTGAAACCAACTTCGATTTTTTTCGATTTTGTAGAGCATTTTTGTTCTAGGATATTGAGTAAATTTAGATGAAAATAATTTCATTTTTTTGGATTGTGAAAAAATTATTGGTTCGAAGTGTCAAATTTTAATAAATTTATTTGAAACCTACTTCGATTTTTTTTTATTTTGTTGAGTATTTTTGTTGTAGGATTAGAGTAAATTTAGATGAAAATGACTTCAATTTTTTGGATTGTGAAAAAATTTTAGTTGGAAGTCTCAAATTTTAATAAATTTATTTGAAACCAACTTCGATTTTTTTGGATTTTGTAGAGCATTTTTGTTCTAGGATCTATATTTGAGTAAATTTAGATGAAAATAACGACAATTTCTGGGATTGTGAAAAAAAAATTTAGTTGGAAGTGTGAATTTTAATAAATTTATTTGATACCAACTTCGATTTTTTTGGATTTTGTAGAGCATTTTTGTTCTAGGATTTATATTGAGTAAATTTAGATGAAAATAATTTCATTTTTTTTGATTGTGAAATAATTTTTGTTGGAAGTGTCAAATTTTAATAAATTTATTTGAAACCAACTTCGATTTTTTTGGATTTTGTAGAGCATTGAGTAAATTTAGATGTAAATAACTTCAATTTTTTGGATTGAGTAAAAAATTTTAGTTGGAAGTGTCAAATTTTAATAAATTTATTTGAAATCAACTTCGATTTTTTTGGATTTTGTTGAGTATTTTTTGGTAGGATCTATATTTGAGTAAATTTAGATGAAAATAACTTCAATTTTTAGAATTGTGAACAAAATTTTAGTTGGAAGTGTCAAATTTTAATAAATTTATTCGAAACCTACTTCGATTTTTTTGGATTTTGTCGAGTATTTTTGGTGTAGGATGTATATTTGAGTAAATTTAGATGAAAATAACTTCAATTTTTAGGCCTGTGAAAAAAATTTTAGTTGGAAGTGTCAAATTGTAATAAATTTATTTGAAACCAACTTCGATTTTTTTGGATTTTGTCGTGTATTTTTGGTGTAGGATGTATATTTGAGTAAAGTTAGATGAAAATAACTTCAATTTTTAGGATTGTGAAAAAAATTTTAGTTGCAAGTGTCAAATTTTAATAAATTTATTTGAAATCAACTCGGATTTTTTTGGATTTTGTTGAGTATTTTTTTGTAGGATCTATATTTGAGTAAATTTAGATGAAAATAACTTCAATTTTTAGAATTGTGAAAAAAATTTTAGTTGGAAGTGTCAAATTTTAATAAATTTATTTGAAATCAACTCCGATTTTTTTGGATTTTGTTGAGTATTTTTTGGTAGGATCTATATTTGAGTAAATTTAGATGAAAATAACTTCAATTTTTAGAATTGTGAAAAAAATTTTAGTTGGAAGTGTCAAATTTTAATAAATTTATTTGAAATCTACTTCGATTTTTTTTGGATTTTGTCGAGTATTTTTGGTGTAGGATGTATATTTGAGTAAATTTAGATGAAAATAACTTCAATTTTTAGGCTTGTGAAAAAAATTTTAGTTGGAAGTGTCAAATTGTAATAAATTTATTTGAAACCAACTTCGATTGTTTTGGATTTTGTCGAGTATTTTTGGTGTAGGATGTATATTTGAGTAAAATTAGATGAAAATAACTTCAATTTTTAGGATTGTGAAAAAAATTTTAGTTGCAAGTGTCAAATTTTAATAAATTTATTTGAAATCAACTCGGATTTTTTTGGATTTTGTTGAGTATTTTTTTGTAGGATCTATATTTGAGTAAATTTAGATGAAAATAACTTCAATTTTTAGAATTGTGAAAAAAATTTTAGTTGGAAATGTCAAATTTTAATAAATTTATTTGAAATCAACTCCGATTTTTTTGGATTTTGTTGAGTATTTTTTGGTAGGATCTATATTTGAGTAAATTTAGATGAAAATAACTTCAATTTTTAGAATTGTGAAAAAAATTTTAGTTGGAAGTGTCAAATTTTAATAAATTTATTTGAAACCTACTTCGATTTTTTTTGGATTTTGTCGAGTATTTTTGGTGTAGGATGTATATTTGAGTAAATTTAGATGAAAATAACTTCAATTTTTAGGCTTGTGAAAAAAATTTTAGTTGGAAGTGTCAAATTGTAATAAATTTATTTGAAACCAACTTCGATTTTTTTGGATTTTGTCGAGTATTTTTGGTGTAGGATGTATATTTGAGTAAAGTTAGATGAAAATAACTTCAATTTCTAGGATTGTGAAAAAAAATTTAGATGGAAGTGTCAAATTTTAATAAATTTATTTGAAACCAACTTCGATTTTTTTGGATTTTGTCGAGTATTTTTGCTGTAGGATGTATATTTGAGTAAATTTAGATGAAAATAACGACCATTTTTTGGATTGTGAAAAAATTTTAGTTGGAAGTCTCAAATTTTAATAAATTTATTTGAAACCAACTTCGATTTTTTTGGATTTTGTAGAGCATTTTTGTTCTAGGATCTATATTTCAGTAAATTTAGATGAAAATAACGACTATTTCTGGGATTGTGAAAAAAAATTTTAGTTGGAAGTGTCAAATTTTAATCGATTTATTTGATACCAACTTCGATTTTTTTGGATTTTGTAGAGCATTTTTGTTCTAGGATTTATATTGAGTAAATTTAGATGAAAATAATTTCATTTTTTTGGATTGTGAAATAATTTTTGTTGGAAGTGTCAACTTTTAATAAATTTATTTGAAACCAACTTCGATTTTTTTCGATTTTGTAGAGCATTTTTGTTCTAGGATATTGAGTAAATTTAGATGAAAATAATTTCATTTTTTTGGATTGTGAAAAAATTATTGGTTCGAAGTGTCAAATTTTAATAAATTTATTTGAAACCTACTTCGATTTTTTTTTATTTTGTTGAGTATTTTTGTTGTAGGATTAGAGTAAATTTAGATGAAAATGACTTCAATTTTTTGGATTGTGAAAAAATTTTAGTTGGAAGTCTCAAATTTTAATAAATTTATTTGAAACCAACTTCGATTTTTTTGGATTTTGTAGAGCATTTTTGTTCTAGGATCTATATTTGAGTAAATTTAGATGAAAATAACGACAATTTCTGGGATTGTGAAAAAAAAATTTAGTTGGAAGTGTGAATTTTAATAAATTTATTTGATACCAACTTCGATTTTTTTGGATTTTGTAGAGCATTTTTGTTCTAGGATTTATATTGAGTAAATTTAGATGAAAATAATTTCATTTTTTTTGATTGTGAAATAATTTTTGTTGGAAGTGTCAAATTTTAATAAATTTATTTGAAACCAACTTCGATTTTTTTGGATTTTGTAGAGCATTGAGTAAATTTAGATGTAAATAACTTCAATTTTTTGGATTGAGTAAAAAATTTTAGTTGGAAGTGTCAAATTTTAATAAATTTATTTGAAATCAACTTCGATTTTTTTGGATTTTGTTGAGTATTTTTTGGTAGGATCTATATTTGAGTAAATTTAGATGAAAATAACTTCAATTTTTAGAATTGTGAACAAAATTTTAGTTGGAAGTGTCAAATTTTAATAAATTTATTCGAAACCTACTTCGATTTTTTTGGATTTTGTCGAGTATTTTTGGTGTAGGATGTATATTTGAGTAAATTTAGATGAAAATAACTTCAATTTTTAGGCCTGTGAAAAAAATTTTAGTTGGAAGTGTCAAATTGTAATAAATTTATTTGAAACCAACTTCGATTTTTTTGGATTTTGTCGTGTATTTTTGGTGTAGGATGTATATTTGAGTAAAGTTAGATGAAAATAACTTCAATTTTTAGGATTGTGAAAAAAATTTTAGTTGCAAGTGTCAAATTTTAATAAATTTATTTGAAATCAACTCGGATTTTTTTGGATTTTGTTGAGTATTTTTTTGTAGGATCTATATTTGAGTAAATTTAGATGAAAATAACTTCAATTTTTAGGATTGTGAAAAAAATTTTAGTTGGAAGTGTCAAATTTTAATAAATTTATTTGAAATCAACTCCGATTTTTTTGGATTTTGTTGAGTATTTTTTGGTAGGATCTATATTTGAGTAAATTTAGATGAAAATAACTTCAATTTTTAGAATTGTGAAAAAAATTTTAGTTGGAAGTGTCAAATTTTAATAAATTTATTTGAAATCTACTTCGATTTTTTTTGGATTTTGTCGAGTATTTTTGGTGTAGGATGTATATTTGAGTAAATTTAGATGAAAATAACTTCAATTTTTAGGCTTGTGAAAAAAATTTTAGTTGGAAGTGTCAAATTGTAATAAATTTATTTGAAACCAACTTCGATTTTTTTGGATTTTGTCGAGTATTTTTGGTGTAGGATGTATATTTGAGTAAAGTTAGATGAAAATAACTTCAATTTTTAGGATTGTGAAAAAAATTTTAGTTGCAAGTGTCAAATTTTAATAAATTTATTTGAAATCAACTCGGATTTTTTTGGATTTTGTTGAGTATTTTTTTGTAGGATCTATATTTGAGTAAATTTAGATGAAAATAACTTCAATTTTTAGAATTGTGAAAAAAATTTTAGTTGGAAGTGTCAAATTTTAATAAATTTATTTGAAATCAACTCCGATTTTTTTGGATTTTGTTGAGTATTTTTTGGTAGGATCTATATTTGAGTAAATTTAGATGAAAATAACTTCAATTTTTAGAATTGTGAAAAAAATTTTAGTTGGAAGTGTCAAATTTTAATAAATTTATTTGAAACCTACTTCGATTTTTTTTGGATTTTGTCGAGTATTTTTGGTGTAGGATGTATATTTGAGTAAATTTAGATGAAAATAACTTCAATTTTTAGGCTTGTGAAAAAAATTTTAGTTGGAAGTGTCAAATTGTAATAAATTTATTTGAAACCAACTTCGATTTTTTTGGATTTTGTCGAGTATTTTTGGTGTAGGATGTATATTTGAGTAAAGTTAGATGAAAATAACTTCAATTTCTAGGATTGTGAAAAAAAATTTAGATGGAAGTGTCAAATTTTAATAAATTTATTTGAAACCAACTTCGATTTTTTTGGATTTTGTCGAGTATTTTTGCTGTAGGATGTATATTTGAGTAAATTTAGATGAAAATAACGACCATTTTTTGGATTGTGAAGAAAATTTTAGTTGGAAGTGTCAAATTTTAATAAATTTATTTGAAACTAACTTCGATTTTTTTGGATTTTGTGGAGTATTTTTGGTGTAGGATGTATATTTGAGTAAATTTAGATGAAAATAACTTCAATTTCTAGGATTGTGAAAATAATTTTAGTTGGAAGTGTCAAATTTTAATAAATTTATTTGAAACCAACTTCGATTTTTTTGGATTTTGACGAGTATTTTTATTGTAGGATGTATATTTGAGTAAATTTAGATGAAAATGACTTCAATTTTTTGGATTGTGAAAAAATTATAGTTGGAAGTCTCAAATTTTAATAAATTTATTTGAAACCAACTTCGATTTTTTTGGATTTTGTAGAGCATTTTTGTTCTAGGATCTATATTTCAGTAAATTTAGATGAAAATAACGACTATTTCTGGGATTGTGAAAAAAAATTTTAGTTGGAAGTGTCAAATTTTAATCGATTTATTTGATACCAACTTCGATTTTTTTGGATTTTGTAGAGCATTTTTGTTCTAGGATTTATATTGAGTAAATTTAGATGAAAATAATTTCATTTTTTTGGATTGTGAAATAATTTTTGTTGGAAGTGTCAACTTTTAATAAATTTATTTGACACCAACTTCGATTTTTTTGGATTTTGTAGAGCATTTTTGTTCTAGGATCTATATTTGAGTAAATTTAGATGAAAATGACTTCAATTTTTTGGATTGTGAAAAAAATTTTATTTGGAAGTCTCAAATTTATAAATTTATTTGAAACCAACTTCGATTTTTTTCGATTTTGTAGAGCATTTTTGTTCTAGGATATTGAGTAAATTTAGATGAAAATAATTTCATTTTTTTGGATTGTGAAAAAATTATTGGTTCGAAGTGTCAATTTTTAATAAATTTATTTGAAACCTACTTCGATTTTTTTTTATTTTGTTGAGTATTTTTGTTGTAGGATTAGAGTAAATTTAGATGAAAATGACTTCAATTTTTTGGATTGTGAAAAAATTTTAGTTGGAAGTCTCAAATTTTAATATATTTATTTGAAACCAACTTCGATTTTTTTAGATTTTGTAGAGCATTTTTGTTCTTGGATCTATATTTGAGTAAATTTAGATGAAAATAACGACAATTTCTGGGATTGTGAAAAAAAATTTTAGTTGCAAGTGTCAAATTTTAATCAATTTATTTGATACCAACTTCGATTTTTTTGGATTTTGTAGAGCATTTTTGTTCTAGGATTTATATTGAGTAAATTTAGATGAAAATAATTTCATTTTTTTGGATTGTGAAATAATTTTTGTTGGAAGTGTCAAATTTTAATAAATTTATTTGACACCAACTTCGATTTTTTTGAATTTTGTAGAGCTATTTTGTTCTAGGATCTATATTTGAGTAAATTTAGATGAAAATGACTTCAATTTTTTGGATTGTGAAAAAAATTTTATTTGGAAGTCTCAAATTTATAAATTTATTTGAAACCAACTTCGATTTTTTTCGATTTTGTAGAGCATTTTTGTTCTAGGATCTATATTGAGTAAATTTAGATGAAAATAATTTCATTTTTTTGGATTGTGAAAAAATTTTTGGTTCGAAGTGTCAAATTTTAATAAATTTATTTGAAACCTACTTCGATTTTTTTTTATTTTGTTGTAGGATTAGAGTAAATTTAGATGAAAATGACTTCAATTCTTTGGATTGTGAAAAAATTTTAGTTGGAAGTGTCAAATTGTAATAAATTTATTTGAAACCAACTTCGATTTTTTTGGATTTTGTCGTGTATTTTTGGTGTAGGATGTATATTTGAGTAAAGTTAGATGAAAATAACTTCAATTTTTAGGATTGTGAAAAAAATTTTAGTTGCAAGTGTCAAATTTTAATAAATTTATTTGAAATCAACTCGGATTTTTTTGGATTTTGTTGAGTATTTTTTTGTAGGATCTATATTTGAGTAAAGTTAGATGAAAATAACTTCAATTTCTAGGATTGTGAAAAAAAATTTAGATGGAAGTGTCAAATTTTAATAAATTTATTTGAAACCAACTTCGATTTTTTTGGATTTTGTCGAGTATTTTTGCTGTAGGATGTATATTTGAGTAAATTTAGATGAAAATAACGACCATTTTTTGGATTGTGAAGAAAATTTTAGTTGGAAGTGTCAAATTTTAATAAATTTATTTGAAACTAACTTCGATTTTTTTGGATTTTGTGGAGTATTTTTGGTGTAGGATGTATATTTGAGTAAATTTAGATGAAAATAACTTCAATTTCTAGGATTGTGAAAATAATTTTAGTTGGAAGTGTCAAATTTTAATAAATTTATTTGAAACCAACTTCGATTTTTTTGGATTTTGACGAGTATTTTTATTGTAGGATGTATATTTGAGTAAATTTAGATGAAAATAACTTCAATTTTTTGGATTGTGAAATAATTTTTGTTGGAAGTGTCAAATTTTAATAAATTTATTTGACACCAACTTCGATTTTTTTGAATTTTGTAGAGCTATTTTGTTCTAGGATCTATATTTGAGTAAATTTAGATGAAAATGACTTCAATTTTTTGGATTGTGAAAAAAATTTTATTTGGAAGTCTCAAATTTATAAATTTATTTGAAACCAACTTCGATTTTTTTCGATTTTGTAGAGCATTTTTGTTCTAGGATCTATATTGAGTAAATTTAGATGAAAATAATTTCATTTTTTTGGATTGTGAAAAAATTTTTGGTTCGAAGTGTCAAATTTTAATAAATTTATTTGAAACCTACTTCGATTTTTTTTTATTTTGTTGTAGGATTAGAGTAAATTTAGATGAAAATGACTTCAATTTTTTGGATTGTGAAAAAATTATAGTTGGAAGTGTCAAATTGTAATAAATTTATTTGAAACCAACTTCGATTTTTTTGGATTTTGTCGTGTATTTTTGGTGTAGGATGTATATTTGAGTAAAGTTAGATGAAAATAACTTCAATTTTTAGGATTGTGAAAAAAATTTTAGTTGCAAGTGTCAAATTTTAATAAATTTATTTGAAATCAACTCGGATTTTTTTGGATTTTGTTGAGTATTTTTTTGTAGGATCTATATTTGAGTAAATTTAGATGAAAATAACTTCAATTTTTAGGATTGTGAAAAAAATTTTAGTTGGAAGTGTCAAATTTTAATAAATTTATTTGAAATCAACTCCGATTTTTTTGGATTTTGTTGAGTATTTTTTGGTAGGATCTATATTTGAGTAAATTTAGATGAAAATACCTTCAATTTTTAGAATTGTGAAAAAAATTTTAGTTGGAAGTGTCAAATTTTAATAAATTTATTTGAAACCTACTTCGATTTTTTTTGGATTTTGTCGAGTATTTTTGGTGTAGGATGTATATTTGAGTAAATTTAGATGAAAATAACTTCAATTTTTAGGCTTGTGAAAAAAATTTTAGTTGGAAGTGTCAAATTGTAATAAATTTATTTGAAACCAACTTCGATTTTTTTGGATTTTGTCGAGTATTTTTGGTGTAGGATGTATATTTGAGTAAAGTTAGATGAAAATAACTTCAATTTCTAGGATTGTGAAAAAAAATTTAGATGGAAGTGTCAAATTTTAATAAATTTATTTGAAACCAACTTCGATTTTTTTGGATTTTGTCGAGTATTTTTGCTGTAGGATGTATATTTGAGTAAATTTAGATGAAAATAACGACCATTTTTTGGATTGTGAAGAAAATTTTAGTTGGAAGTGTCAAATTTTAATAAATTTATTTGAAACTAACTTCGATTTTTTTGGATTTTGTGGAGTATTTTTGGTGTAGGATGTATATTTGAGTAAATTTAGATGAAAATAACTTCAATTTCTAGGATTGTGAAAATAATTTTAGTTGGAAGTGTCAAATTTTAATAAATTTATTTGAAACCAACTTCGATTTTTTTGGATTTTGACGAGTATTTTTATTGTAGGATGTATATTTGAGTAAATTTAGATGAAAATAACTTCAATTTCTAGGATTGTGAAAAAAAATTTAGTTGGAAGTGTCAATTTTTAATAAATTTATTTGAAACCAACTTCGATTTTTTTGGATTTTGTCGAGTATTTTTGTTGTAGGATGTATATTTGAGTAAATTAAGATGAAAATAACTTCAATTTTTAGGATTGTGAAAAAAATTTTAGTTGGAAGTGTCAAATTTTAATAAATTTATTTGAAACCAACTTCGATTTTTTTGGATTTTGTCGAGTATTTTTGTTGTAGGATGTATATTTGAGTACATTTAGATGAAAATAACGACCATTTTTTGGATTGTGAAAAATATTTTAGTTGGAAGTGTCAAATTTTAATAAATTTATTTGAAATCAACTTCGATTTTTTTGGATTTTGTTGAGTATTTTGTTGTAGGATCTATATTTGAGTAAATTTAGATGAAAATAACTTCAATTTTTTGGATTGAGTAAAAAATTTTAGTTGGAAGTGTCAAATTTTAATAAATTTATTTGAAACCTACTTCGATTTTTTTGGATTTTGTCGAGTATTTTTGGTGTAGGATGTATATTTGAGTAAATTTAAGTGAAAATAACTTCAATTTTTAGGATTGTGAAAAAAATTTTAGTTGGAAGTGTCAAATTGTAATAAATTTATTTGAAACCAACTTCGATTTTTTTGGATTTTGTCGAGTATTTTTGTTCTAGGATCTATATTTGAGTAAATTTAGATGAAAATAACGACAATTTCTGGGATTGTGAAAAAAAAATTTAGTTGGAAGTGTGAATTTTAATAAATTTATTTGATACCAACTTCGATTTTTTTGGATTTTGTAGAGCATTTTTGTTCTAGGATTTATATTGAGTAAATTTAGATGAAAATAATTTCATTTTTTTTGATTGTGAAATAATTTTTGTTGGAAGTGTCAAATTTTAATAAATTTATTTGAAACCAACTTCGATTTTTTTGGATTTTGTAGAGCATTGAGTAAATTTAGATGTAAATAACTTCAATTTTTTGGATTGAGTAAAAAATTTTAGTTGGAAGTGTCAAATTTTAATAAATTTATTTGAAATCAACTTCGATTTTTTTGGATTTTGTTGAGTATTTTTTGGTAGGATCTATATTTGAGTAAATTTAGATGAAAATAACTTCAATTTTTAGAATTGTGAACAAAATTTTAGTTGGAAGTGTCAAATTTTAATAAATTTATTCGAAACCTACTTCGATTTTTTTGGATTTTGTCGAGTATTTTTGGTGTAGGATGTATATTTGAGTAAATTTAGATGAAAATAACTTCAATTTTTAGGCCTGTGAAAAAAATTTTAGTTGGAAGTGTCAAATTGTAATAAATTTATTTGAAACCAACTTCGATTTTTTTGGATTTTGTCGTGTATTTTTGGTGTAGGATGTATATTTGAGTAAAGTTAGATGAAAATAACTTCAATTTTTAGGATTGTGAAAAAAATTTTAGTTGCAAGTGTCAAATTTTAATAAATTTATTTGAAATCAACTCGGATTTTTTTGGATTTTGTTGAGTATTTTTTTGTAGGATCTATATTTGAGTAAATTTAGATGAAAATAACTTCAATTTTTAGGATTGTGAAAAAAATTTTAGTTGGAAGTGTCAAATTTTAATAAATTTATTTGAAATCAACTCCGATTTTTTTGGATTTTGTTGAGTATTTTTTGGTAGGATCTATATTTGAGTAAATTTAGATGAAAATAACTTCAATTTTTAGAATTGTGAAAAAAATTTTAGTTGGAAGTGTCAAATTTTAATAAATTTATTTGAAATCTACTTCGATTTTTTTTGGATTTTGTCGAGTATTTTTGGTGTAGGATGTATATTTGAGTAAATTTAGATGAAAATAACTTCAATTTTTAGGCTTGTGAAAAAAATTTTAGTTGGAAGTGTCAAATTGTAATAAATTTATTTGAAACCAACTTCGATTTTTTTGGATTTTGTCGAGTATTTTTGGTGTAGGATGTATATTTGAGTAAAGTTAGATGAAAATAACTTCAATTTTTAGGATTGTGAAAAAAATTTTAGTTGCAAGTGTCAAATTTTAATAAATTTATTTGAAATCAACTCGGATTTTTTTGGATTTTGTTGAGTATTTTTTTGTAGGATCTATATTTGAGTAAGTTTAGATGAAAATAACTTCAATTTTTAGAATTGAGAAAAAAATTTTAGTTGGAAGTGTCAAATTTTAATAAATTTATTTGAAATCAACTCCGATTTTTTTGGATTTTGTTGAGTATTTTTTGGTAGGATCTATATTTGAGTAAATTTAGATGAAAATAACTTCAATTTTTAGAATTGTGAAAAAAATTTTAGTTGGAAGTGTCAAATTTTAATAAATTTATTTGAAACCTACTTCGATTTTTTTTGGATTTTGTCGAGTATTTTTGGTGTAGGATGTATATTTGAGTAAATTTATATGAAAATAACTTCAATTTTTAGGCTTGTGAAAAAAATTTTAGTTGGAAGTGTCAAATTGTAATAAATTTATTTGAAACCAACTTCGATTTTTTTGGATTTTGTCGAGTATTTTTGGTGTAGGATGTATATTTGAGTAAAGTTAGATGAAAATAACTTCAATTTCTAGGATTGTGAAAAAAAATTTAGATGGAAGTGTCAAATTTTAATAAATTTATTTGAAACCAACTTCGATTTTTTTGGATTTTGTCGAGTATTTTTGCTGTAGGATGTATATTTGAGTAAATTTAGATGAAAATAACGACCATTTTTTGGATTGTGAAGAAAATTTTAGTTGGAAGTGTCAAATTTTAATAAATTTATTTGAAACTAACTTCGATTTTTTTGGATTTTGTGGAGTATTTTTGGTGTAGGATGTATATTTGAGTAAATTTAGATGAAAATAACTTCAATTTCTAGGATTGTGAAAATAATTTTAGTTGGAAGTGTCAAATTTTAATAAATTTATTTGAAACCAACTTCGATTTTTTTGGATTTTGACGAGTATTTTTATTGTAGGATGTATATTTGAGTAAATTTAGATGAAAATGACTTCAATTTTTTGGATTGTGAAAAAATTTTAGTTGGAAGTCTCAAATTTTAATAAATTTATTTGAAACCAACTTCGATTTTTTTGGATTTTGTAGAGCATTTTTGTTCTAGGATCTATATTTGAGTAAATTTAGATGAAAATAACGACAATTTCTGGGATTGTGAAAAAAAAATTTAGTTGGAAGTGTGAATTTTAATAAATTTATTTGATACCAACTTCGATTTTTTTGGATTTTGTAGAGCATTTTTGTTCTAGGATTTATATTGAGTAAATTTAGATGAAAATAATTTCATTTTTTTTGATTGTGAAATAATTTTTGTTGGAAGTGTCAAATTTTAATAAATTTATTTGAAACCAACTTCGATTTTTTTGGATTTTGTAGAGCATTGAGTAAATTTAGATGTAAATAACTTCAATTTTTTGGATTGAGTAAAAAATTTTAGTTGGAAGTGTCAAATTTTAATAAATTTATTTGAAATCAACTTCGATTTTTTTGGATTTTGTTGAGTATTTTTTGGTAGGATCTATATTTGAGTAAATTTAGATGAAAATAACTTCAATTTTTAGAATTGTGAACAAAATTTTAGTTGGAAGTGTCAAATTTTAATAAATTTATTCGAAACCTACTTCGATTTTTTTGGATTTTGTCGAGTATTTTTGGTGTAGGATGTATATTTGAGTAAATTTAGATGAAAATAACTTCAATTTTTAGGCCTGTGAAAAAAATTTTAGTTGGAAGTGTCAAATTGTAATAAATTTATTTGAAACCAACTTCGATTTTTTTGGATTTTGTCGTGTATTTTTGGTGTAGGATGTATATTTGAGTAAAGTTAGATGAAAATAACTTCAATTTTTAGGATTGTGAAAAAAATTTTAGTTGCAAGTGTCAAATTTTAATAAATTTATTTGAAATCAACTCGGATTTTTTTGGATTTTGTTGAGTATTTTTTTGTAGGATCTATATTTGAGTAAATTTAGATGAAAATAACTTCAATTTTTAGGATTGTGAAAAAAATTTTAGTTGGAAGTGTCAAATTTTAATAAATTTATTTGAAATCAACTCCGATTTTTTTGGATTTTGTTGAGTATTTTTTGGTAGGATCTATATTTGAGTAAATTTAGATGAAAATAACTTCAATTTTTAGAATTGTGAAAAAAATTTTAGTTGGAAGTGTCAAATTTTAATAAATTTATTTGAAATCTACTTCGATTTTTTTTGGATTTTGTCGAGTATTTTTGGTGTAGGATGTATATTTGAGTAAATTTAGATGAAAATAACTTCAATTTTTAGGCTTGTGAAAAAAATTTTAGTTGGAAGTGTCAAATTGTAATAAATTTATTTGAAACCAACTTCGATTTTTTTGGATTTTGTCGAGTATTTTTGGTGTAGGATGTATATTTGAGTAAAGTTAGATGAAAATAACTTCAATTTTTAGGATTGTGAAAAAAATTTTAGTTGCAAGTGTCAAATTTTAATAAATTTATTTGAAATCAACTCGGATTTTTTTGGATTTTGTTGAGTATTTTTTTGTAGGATCTATATTTGAGTAAATTTAGATGAAAATAACTTCAATTTTTAGAATTGTGAAAAAAATTTTAGTTGGAAGTGTCAAATTTTAATAAATTTATTTGAAATCAACTCCGATTTTTTTGGATTTTGTTGAGTATTTTTTGGTAGGATCTATATTTGAGTAAATTTAGATGAAAATAACTTCAATTTTTAGAATTGTGAAAAAAATTTTAGTTGGAAGTGTCAAATTTTAATAAATTTATTTGAAACCTACTTCGATTTTTTTTGGATTTTGTCGAGTATTTTTGGTGTAGGATGTATATTTGAGTAAATTTAGATGAAAATAACTTCAATTTTTAGGCTTGTGAAAAAAATTTTAGTTGGAAGTGTCAAATTGTAATAAATTTATTTGAAACCAACTTCGATTTTTTTGGATTTTGTCGAGTATTTTTGGTGTAGGATGTATATTTGAGTAAAGTTAGATGAAAATAACTTCAATTTCTAGGATTGTGAAAAAAAATTTAGATGGAAGTGTCAAATTTTAATAAATTTATTTGAAACCAACTTCGATTTTTTTGGATTTTGTCGAGTATTTTTGCTGTAGGATGTATATTTGAGTAAATTTAGATGAAAATAACGACCATTTTTTGGATTGTGAAGAAAATTTTAGTTGGAAGTGTCAAATTTTAATAAATTTATTTGAAACTAACTTCGATTTTTTTGGATTTTGAGGAGTATTTTTGGTGTAGGATGTATATTTGAGTAAATTTAGATGAAAATAACTTCAATTTCTAGGATTGTGAAAATAATTTTAGTTGGAAGTGTCAAATTTTAATAAATTTATTTGAAACCAACTTCGATTTTTTTGGATTTTGACGAGTATTTTTATTGTAGGATGTATATTTGAGTAAATTTAGATGAAAATGACTTCAATTTTTTGGATTGTGAAAAAATTTTAGTTGGAAGTCTCAAATTTTAATAAATTTATTTGAAACCAACTTCGATTTTTTTGGATTTTGTAGAGCATTTTTGTTCTAGGATCTATATTTCAGTAAATTTAGATGAAAATAACGACTATTTCTGGGATTGTGAAAAAAAATTTTAGTTGGAAGTGTCAAATTTTAATCGATTTATTTGATACCAACTTCGATTTTTTTGGATTTTGTAGAGCATTTTTGTTCTAGGATTTATATTGAGTAAATTTAGATGAAAATAATTTCATTTTTTTGGATTGTGAAATAATTTTTGTTGGAAGTGTCAACTTTTAATAAATTTATTTGACACCAACTTCGATTTTTTTGGATTTTGTAGAGCATTTTTGTTCTAGGATCTATATTTGAGTAAATTTAGATGAAAATGACTTCAATTTTTTGGATTGTGAAAAAAATTTTATTTGGAAGTCTCAAATTTATAAATTTATTTGAAACCAACTTCGATTTTTTTCGATTTTGTAGAGCATTTTTGTTCTAGGATATTGAGTAAATTTAGATGAAAATAATTTCATTTTTTTGGATTGTGAAAAAATTATTGGTTCGAAGTGTCAAATTTTAATAAATTTATTTGAAACCTACTTCGATTTTTTTTTATTTTGTTGAGTATTTTTGTTGTAGGATTAGAGTAAATTTAGATGAAAATGACTTCAATTTTTTGGATTGTGAAAAAATTTTAGTTGGAAGTCTCAAATTTTAATATATTTATTTGAAACCAACTTCGATTTTTTTAGATTTTGTAGAGCATTTTTGTTCTTGGATCTATATTTGAGTAAATTTAGATGAAAATAACGACAATTTCTGGGATTGTGAAAAAAAATTTTAGTTGCAAGTGTCAAATTTTAATCAATTTATTTGATACCAACTTCGATTTTTTTGGATTTTGTAGAGCATTTTTGTTATAGGATTTATATTGAGTAAATTTAGATGAAAATAATTTCATTTTTTTGGATTGTGAAATAATTTTTGTTGGAAGTGTCAAATTTTAATAAATTTATTTGACACCAACTTCGATTTTTTTGAATTTTGTAGAGCTATTTTGTTCTAGGATCTATATTTGAGTAAATTTAGATGAAAATGACTTCAATTTTTTGGATTGTGAAAAAAATTTTATTTGGAAGTCTCAAATTTATAAATTTATTTGAAACCAACTTCGATTTTTTTCGATTTTGTAGAGCATTTTTGTTCTAGGATCTATATTGAGTAAATTTAGATGAAAATAATTTCATTTTTTTGGATTGTGAAAAAATTTTTGGTTCGAAGTGTCAAATTTTAATAAATTTATTTGAAACCTACTTCGATTTTTTTTTATTTTGTTGTAGGATTAGAGTAAATTTAGATGAAAATGACTTCAATTTTTTGGATTGTGAAAAAATTTTAGTTGGAAGTGTCAAATTGTAATAAATTTATTTGAAACCAACTTCGATTTTTTTGGATTTTGTCGTGTATTTTTGGTGTAGGATGTATATTTGAGTAAAGTTAGATGAAAATAACTTCAATTTTTAGGATTGTGAAAAAAATTTTAGTTGCAAGTGTCAAATTTTAATAAATTTATTTGAAATCAACTCGGATTTTTTTGGATTTTGTTGAGTATTTTTTTGTAGGATCTATATTTGAGTAAGTTTAGATGAAAATAACTTCAATTTTTAGAATTGAGAAAAAAATTTTAGTTGGAAGTGTCAAATTTTAATAAATTTATTTGAAATCAACTCCGATTTTTTTGGATTTTGTTGAGTATTTTTTGGTAGGATCTATATTTGAGTAAATTTAGATGAAAATAACTTCAATTTTTAGAATTGTGAAAAAAATTTTAGTTGGAAGTGTCAAATTTTAATAAATTTATTTGAAACCTACTTCGATTTTTTTTGGATTTTGTCGAGTATTTTTGGTGTAGGATGTATATTTGAGTAAATTTATATGAAAATAACTTCAATTTTTAGGCTTGTGAAAAAAATTTTAGTTGGAAGTGTCAAATTGTAATAAATTTATTTGAAACCAACTTCGATTTTTTTGGATTTTGTCGAGAATTTTTGGTGTAGGATGTATATTTGAGTAAAGTTAGATGAAAATAACTTCAATTTCTAGGATTGTGAAAAAAAATTTAGATGGAAGTGTCAAATTTTAATAAATTTATTTGAAACCAACTTCGATTTTTTTGGATTTTGTCGAGTATTTTTGCTGTAGGATGTATATTTGAGTAAATTTAGATGAAAATAACGACCATTTTTTGGATTGTGAAGAAAATTTTAGTTGGAAGTGTCAAATTTTAATAAATTTATTTGAAACTAACTTCGATTTTTTTGGATTTTGTGGAGTATTTTTGGTGTAGGATGTATATTTGAGTAAATTTAGATGAAAATAACTTCAATTTCTAGGATTGTGAAAATAATTTTAGTTGGAAGTGTCAAATTTTAATAAATTTATTTGAAACCAACTTCGATTTTTTTGGATTTTGACGAGTATTTTTATTGTAGGATGTATATTTGAGTAAATTTAGATGAAAATGACTTCAATTTTTTGGATTGTGAAAAAATTTTAGTTGGAAGTCTCAAATTTTAATAAATTTATTTGAAACCAACTTCGATTTTTTTGGATTTTGTAGAGCATTTTTGTTCTAGGATCTATATTTCAGTAAATTTAGATGAAAATAACGACTATTTCTGGGATTGTGAAAAAAAATTTTAGTTGGAAGTGTCAAATTTTAATCGATTTATTTGATACCAACTTCGATTTTTTTGGATTTTGTAGAGCATTTTTGTTCTAGGATTTATATTGAGTAAATTTAGATGAAAATAATTTCATTTTTTTGGATTGTGAAATAATTTTTGTTGGTAGTGTCAACTTTTAATAAATTTATTTGACACCAACTTCGATTTTTTTGGATTTTGTAGAGCATTTTTGTTCTAGGATCTATATTTGAGTAAATTTAGATGAAAATGACTTCAATTTTTTGGATTGTGAAAAAAATTTTATTTGGAAGTCTCAAATTTATAAATTTATTTGAAACCAACTTCGATTTTTTTCGATTTTGTAGAGCATTTTTGTTCTAGGATATTGAGTAAATTTAGATGAAAATAATTTCATTTTTTTGGATTGTGAAAAAATTATTGGTTCGAAGTGTCAAATTTTAATAAATTTATTTGAAACCTACTTCGATTTTTTTTTATTTTGTTGAGTATTTTTGTTGTAGGATTAGAGTAAATTTAGATGAAAATGACTTCAATTTTTTGGATTGTGAAAAAATTTTAGTTGGAAGTCTCAAATTTTAATATATTTATTTGAAACCAACTTCGATTTTTTTGGATTTTGTAGAGCATTTTTGTTCTTGGATCTATATTTGAGTAAATTTAGATGAAAATAACGACAATTTCTGGGATTGTGAAAAAAAATTTTAGTTGCAAGTGTCAAATTTTAATCAATTTATTTGATACCAACTTCGATTTTTTTGGATTTTGTAGAGCATTTTTGTTCTAGGATTTATATTGAGTAAATTTAGATGAAAATAATTTCATTTTTTTGGATTGTGAAATAATTTTTGTTGGAAGTGTCAAATTTTAATAAATTTATTTGACACCAACTTCGATTTTTTTGAATTTTGTAGAGCTATTTTGTTCTAGGATCTATATTTGAGTAAATTTAGATGAAAATGACTTCAATTTTTTGGATTGTGAAAAAAATTTTATTTGGAAGTCTCAAATTTATAAATTTATTTGAAACCAACTTCGATTTTTTTCGATTTTGTAGAGCATTTTTGTTCTAGGATCTATATTGAGTAAATTTAGATGAAAATAATTTCATTTTTTTGGATTGTGAAAAAATTTTTGGTTCGAAGTGTCAAATTTTAATAAATTTATTTGAAACCTACTTCGATTTTTTTTTATTTTGTTGTAGGATTAGAGTAAATTTAGATGAAAATGACTTCAATTTTTTGGATTGTGAAAAAATTTTAGTTGGAAGTGTCAAATTGTAATAAATTTATTTGAAACCAACTTCGATTTTTTTGGATTTTGTCGTGTATTTTTGGTGTAGGATGTATATTTGAGTAAAGTTAGATGAAAATAACTTCAATTTTTAGGATTGTGAAAAAAATTTTAGTTGCAAGTGTCAAATTTTAATAAATTTATTTGAAATCAACTCGGATTTTTTTGGATTTTGTTGAGTATTTTTTTGTAGGATCTATATTTGAGTAAATTTAGATGAAAATAACTTCAATTTTTAGGATTGTGAAAAAAATTTTAGTTGGAAGTGTCAAATTTTAATAAATTTATTTGAAATCAACTCCGATTTTTTTGGATTTTGTTGAGTATTTTTTGGTAGGATCTATATTTGAGTAAATTTAGATGAAAATAACTTCAATTTTTAGAATTGTGAAAAAAATTTTAGTTGGAAGTGTCAAATTTTAATAAATTTATTTGAAACCTACTTCGATTTTTTTTGGATTTTGTCGAGTATTTTTGGTGTAGGATGTATATTTGAGTAAATTTAGATGAAAATAACTTCAATTTTTAGGCTTGTGAAAAAAATTTTAGTTGGAAGTGTCAAATTGTAATAAATTTATTTGAAACCAACTTCGATTTTTTTGGATTTTGTCGAGTATTTTTGGTGTAGGATGTATATTTGAGTAAAGTTAGATGAAAATAACTTCAATTTCTAGGATTGTGAAAAAAAATTTAGATGGAAGTGTCAAATTTTAATAAATTTATTTGAAACCAACTTCGATTTTTTTGGATTTTGTCGAGTATTTTTGCTGTAGGATGTATATTTGAGTAAATTTAGATGAAAATAACGACCATTTTTTGGATTGTGAAGAAAATTTTATTTGGAAGTGTCAAATTTTAATAAATTTATTTGAAACTAACTTCGATTTTTTTGGATTTTGTGGAGTATTTTTGGTGTAGGATGTATATTTGAGTAAATTTAGATGAAAATAACTTCAATTTCTAGGATTGTGAAAATAATTTTAGTTGGAAGTGTCAAATTTTAATAAATTTATTTGAAACCAACTTCGATTTTTTTGGATTTTGACGAGTATTTTTATTGTAGGATGTATATTTGAGTAAATTTAGATGAAAATAACTTCAATTTCTAGGATTGTGAAAAAAAATTTAGTTGGAAGTGTCAATTTTTAATAAATTTATTTGAAACCAACTTCGATTTTTTTGGATTTTGTCGAGTATTTTTGTTGTAGGATGTATATTTGAGTAAATTAAGATGGAAATAACTTCAATTTTTAGGATTGTGAAAAAAATTTTAGTTGGAAGTGTCAAATTTTAATAAATTTATTTGAAACCAACTTCGATTTTTTTGGATTTTGTCGAGTATTTTTGTTGTAGGATGTATATTTGAGTACATTTAGATGAAAATAACGACCATTTTTTGGATTGTGAAAAATATTTTAGTTGGAAGTGTCAAATTTTAATAAATTTATTTGAAATCAACTTCGATTTTTTTGGATTTTGTTGAGTATTTTTGGTGTAGGATGTATATTTGAGTAAATTTAGATGAAAATAACTTCAATTTCTAGGATTGTGAAAATAATTTTAGTTGGAAGTGTCAAATTTTAATAAATTTATTTGAAACCAACATCGATTTTTTTGGATTTTGACGAGTATTTTTATTGTAGGATGTATATTTGAGTAAATTTAGATGAAAATAACTTCAATTTTTTGGATTGTGAAATAATTTTTGTTGGAAGTGTCAAATTTTAATAAATTTATTTGACACCAACTTCGATTTTTTTGAATTTTGTAGAGCTATTTTGTTCTAGGATCTATATTTGAGTAAATTTAGATGAAAATAACTTCAATTTTTAGGATTGTGAAAAAAATTTTAGTTGCAAGTGTCAAATTTTAATAAATTTATTTGAAATCAACTCGGATTTTTTTGGATTTTGTTGAGTATTTTTTTGTAGGATCTATATTTGAGTAAATTTAGATGAAAATAACTTCAATTTTTAGGATTGTGAAAAAAATTTTAGTTGGAAGTGTCAAATTTTAATAAATTTATTTGAAATCAACTCCGATTTTTTTGGATTTTGTTGAGTATTTTTTGGTAGGATCTATATTTGAGTAAATTTAGATGAAAATAACTTCAATTTTTAGAATTGTGAAAAAAATTTTAGTTGGAAGTGTCAAATTTTAATAAATTTATTTGAAACCTACTTCGATTTTTTTTGGATTTTGTCGTGTATTTTTGGTGTAGGATGTATATTTGAGTAAATTTAGATGAAAATAACTTCAATTTTTAGGCTTGTGAAAAAAATTTTAGTTGGAAGTGTCAAATTGTAATAAATTTATTTGAAACCAACTTCGATTTTTTTGGATTTTGTCGAGTATTTTTGGTGTAGGATGTATATTTGAGTAAAGTTAGATGAAAATAACTTCAATTTCTAGGATTGTGAAAAAAAATTTAGATGGAAGTGTCAAATTTTAATAAATTTATTTGAAACCAACTTCGATTTTTTTGGATTTTGTCGAGTATTTTTGCTGTAGGATGTATATTTGAGTAAATTTAGATGAAAATAACGACCATTTTTTGGATTGTGAAGAAAATTTTAGTTGGAAGTGTCAAATTTTAATAAATTTATTTGAAACTAACTTCGATTTTTTTGGATTTTGTGGAGTATTTTTGGTGTAGGATGTATATTTGAGTAAATTTAGATGAAAATAACTTCAATTTCTAGGATTGTGAAAATAATTTTAGTTGGAAGTGTCAAATTTTAATAAATTTATTTGAAACCAACTTCGATTTTTTTGGATTTTGACGAGTATTTTTATTGTAGGATGTATATTTGAGTAAATTTAGATGAAAATAACTTCAATTTCTAGGATTGTGAAAAAAAATTTAGTTGGAAGTGTCAATTTTTAATAAATTTATTTGAAACCAACTTCGATTTTTTTGGATTTTGTCGAGTATTTTTGTTGTAGGATGTATATTTGAGTAAATTAAGATGAAAATAACTTCAATTTTTAGGATTGTGAAAAAAATTTTAGTTGGAAGTGTCAAATTTTAATAAATTTATTTGAAACCAACTTCGATTTTTTTGGATTTTGTCGAGTATTTTTGTTGTAGGATGTATATTTGAGTACATTTAGATGAAAATAACGACCATTTTTTGGATTGTGAAAAATATTTTAGTTGGAAGTGTCAAATTTTAATAAATTTATTTGAAATCAACTTCGATTTTTTTGGATTTTGTTGAGTATTTTGTTGTAGGATCTATATTTGAGTAAATTTAGATGAAAATAACTTCAATTTTTTGGATTGAGTAAAAAATTTTAGTTGGAAGTGTCAAATTTTAATAAATTTATTTGAAACCTACTTCGATTTTTTTGGATTTTGTCGAGTATTTTTGGTGTAGGATGTATATTTGAGTAAATTTAAGTGAAAATAACTTCAATTTTTAGGATTGTGAAAAAAATTTTAGTTGGAAGTGTCAAATTGTAATAAATTTATTTGAAACCAACTTCGATTTTTTTGGATTTTGTCGAGTATTTTTGGTGTAGGATGTATATTTGAGTAAAGTTAGATGAAAATAACTTCAATTTTTAGGATTGTGAAAAAAATTTTAGTTGCAAGTGTCAAATTTTAATAAATTTATTTGAAACCAACTTCGATTTTTTTGGATTTTGTCGAGTATTTTTGGTGTAGGATGTATATTTGAGTAAAGTTAGATGAAAATAACTTCAATTTCTAGGATTGTGAAAAAAAATTTAGATGGAAGTGTCAAATTTTAATAAATTTATTTGAAACCAACTTCGATTTTTTTGGATTTTGTCGAGTATTTTTGTTGTAGGATGTATATTTGAGTACATTTAGATGAAAATAACGACCATTTTTTGGATTGTGAAAAATATTTTAGTTGGAAGTGTCAAATTTTAATAAATTTATTTGAAATCAACTTCGATTTTTTTGGATTTTGTTGAGTATTTTTGTTGTAGGATCTATATTTGAGTAAATTTAGATGAAAATAACTTTAATTTTTAGGATTGTGAAAAAAATTTTAGTTGGAAGTGTCAAATTTTAATAAATTTATTCGAAACCTACTTTGATTTTTTTGGATTTTGTCGAGTATTTTTGGTGTAGGATGTATATTTGAGTAAATTTAGATGAAAATAACTTCAATTTTTAGGATTGTGAAAAAAATTTTAGTTGGAAGTGTCAAATTGTAATAAATTTATTTGAAACCAACTTCGATTTTTTTTGGATTTTGTCGAGTATTTTTGGTGTAGGATGTATATTTGAGTAAATTTAGATGAAAATAACTTCAATTTCTAGGATTGTGAAAATAATTTTAGTTGGAAGTGTCAAATTTTAATAAATTTATTTGAAACCAACATCGATTTTTTTGGATTTTGACGAGTATTTTTATTGTAGGATGTATATTTGAGTAAATTTAGATGAAAATAACTTCAATTTTTTGGATTGTGAAATAATTTTTGTTGGAAGTGTCAAATTTTAATAAATTTATTTGACACCAACTTCGATTTTTTTGAATTTTGTAGAGCTATTTTGTTCTAGGATCTATATTTGAGTAAATTTAGATGAAAATGACTTCAATTTTTTGGATTGTGAAAAAAATTTTATTTGGAAGTCTCAAATTTATAAATTTATTTGAAACCAACTTCGATTTTTTTGGATTTTGTAGAGCATTTTTGTTCTAGGATCTATATTGAGTAAATTTAGATGAAAATAATTTCATTTTTTTGGATTGTGAAAAAATTTTTGGTTCGAAGTGTCAAATTTTAATAAATTTATTTGAAACCTACTTCGATTTTTTTTTATTTTGTTGTAGGATTAGAGTAAATTTAGATGAAAATGACTTCAATTTTTTGGATTGTGAAAAAATTTTAGTTGGAAGTGTCAAATTGTAATAAATTTATTTGAAACCAACTTCGATTTTTTTGGATTTTGTCGTGTATTTTTGGTGTAGGATGTATATTTGAGTAAAGTTAGATGAAAATAACTTCAATTTTTAGGATTGTGAAAAAAATTTTAGTTGCAAGTGTCAAATTT
Source organism: Andrena praecox (assembly GCA_963932275.1). Taxonomy (NCBI): domain Eukaryota; kingdom Metazoa; phylum Arthropoda; class Insecta; order Hymenoptera; family Andrenidae; genus Andrena; species Andrena praecox. Next base: position 26,775,651 of record OZ010732.1, read on the forward strand.
TAATAAATTTATTTGAAACCTACTTCGATTTTTTTTGGATTTTGTCGAGTATTTTTGGTGTAGGATGTATATTTGAGTAAATTTAGATGAAAATAACTTCAATTTTTAGGCTTGTGAAAAAAATTTTAGTTGGAAGTGTCAAATTGTAATAAATTTATTTGAAACCAACTTCGATTTTTTTGGATTTTGTCGAGTATTTTTGGTGTAGGATGTATATTTGAGTAAAGTTAGATGAAAATAACTTCAATTTCTAGGATTGTGAAAAAAAATTTAGATGGAAGTGTCAAATTTTAATAAATTTATTTGAAACCAACTTCGATTTTTTTGGATTTTGTCGAGTATTTTTGCTGTAGGATGTATATTTGAGTAAATTTAGATGAAAATAACGACCATTTTTTGGATTGTGAAGAAAATTTTAGTTGGAAGTGTCAAATTTTAATAAATTTATTTGAAACTAACTTCGATTTTTTTGGATTTTGTGGAGTATTTTTGGTGTAGGATGTATATTTGAGTAAATTTAGATAAAAATAACTTCAATTTCTAGGATTGTGAAAATAATTTTAGTTGGAAGTGTCAAATTTTAATAAATTTATTTGAAACCAACTTCGATTTTTTTGGATTTTGACGAGTATTTTTATTGTAGGATGTATATTTGAGTAAATTTAGATGAAAATAACTTCAATTTCTAGGATTGTGAAAAAAAATTTAGTTGGAAGTGTCAATTTTTAATAAATTTATTTGAAACCAACTTCGATTTTTTTGGATTTTGTCGAGTATTTTTGTTGTAGGATGTATATTTGAGTAAATTAAGATGAAAATAACTTCAATTTTTAGGATTGTGAAAAAAATTTTAGTTGGAAGTGTCAAATTTTAATAAATTTATTTGAAACCAACTTCGATTTTTTTGGATTTTGTCGAGTATTTTTGTTGTAGGATGTATATTTGAGTACATTTAGATGAAAATAACGACCATTTTTTGGATTGTGAAAAATATTTTAGTTGGAAGTGTCAAATTTTAATAAATTTATTTGAAATCAACTTCGATTTTTTTGGATTTTGTTGAGTATTTTGTTGTAGGATCTATATTTGAGTAAATTTAGATGAAAATAACTTCAATTTTTTGGATTGAGTAAAAAATTTTAGTTGGAAGTGTCAAATTTTAATAAATTTATTTGAAACCTACTTCGATTTTTTTGGATTTTGTCGAGTATTTTTGGTGTAGGATGTATATTTGAGTAAATTTAAGTGAAAATAACTTCAATTTTTAGGATTGTGAAAAAAATTTTAGTTGGAAGTGTCAAATTGTAATAAATTTATTTGAAACCAACTTCGATTTTTTTGGATTTTGTCGAGTATTTTTGGTGTAGGATGTATATTTGAGTAAAGTTAGATGAAAATAACTTCAATTTTTAGGATTGTGAAAAAAATTTTAGTTGCAAGTGTCAAATTTTAATAAATTTATTTGAAACCAACTTCGATTTTTTTGGATTTTGTCGAGTATTTTTGGTGTAGGATGTATATTTGAGTAAAGTTAGATGAAAATAACTTCAATTTCTAGGATTGTGAAAAAAAATTTAGATGGAAGTGTCAAATTTTAATAAATTTATTTGAAACCAACTTCGATTTTTTTGGATTTTGTCGAGTATTTTTGTTGTAGGATGTATATTTGAGTACATTTAGATGAAAATAACGACCATTTTTTGGATTGTGAAAAATATTTTAGTTGGAAGTGTCAAATTTTAATAAATTTATTTGAAATCAACTTCGATTTTTTTGGATTTTGTTGAGTATTTTTGTTGTAGGATCTATATTTGAGTAAATTTAGATGAAAATAACTTTAATTTTTAGGATTGTGAAAAAAATTTTAGTTGGAAGTGTCAAATTTTAATAAATTTATTCGAAACCTACTTTGATTTTTTTGGATTTTGTCGAGTATTTTTGGTGTAGGATGTATATTTGAGTAAATTTAGATGAAAATAACTTCAATTTTTAGGATTGTGAAAAAAATTTTAGTTGGAAGTGTCAAATTGTAATAAATTTATTTGAAACCAACTTCGATTTTTTTTGGATTTTGTCGAGTATTTTTGGTGTAGGATGTATATTTGAGTAAAGTTAGATGAAAATAACTTCAATTTTTAGGATTGTGAAAAAAATTTTAGTTGCAAGTGTCAAATTTTAATAAATTTATTTGAAATCAACTCAGATTTTTTTGGATTATGTTGAGTATTTTTTTGTAGGATCTATATTTGAGTAAATTTAGATGAAAATAACTTCAATTTTTAGGATTGTGAAAAAAATTTTAGTTGGAAGTGTCAAATTTTAATAAATTTATTTGAAATCAACTTCGATTTTTTTGGATTTTGTTGAGTATTTTTGTTGTAGGATCTATATTTGAGTAAATTTAGATGAAAATAACTTCAATTTTTTGGATTGTGAAATAATTTTTGTTGGAAGTGTCAACTTTTAATAAATTTATTTGACACCAACTTCGATTTTTTTGGATTTTGTAGAGCATTTTTGTTCTAGGATCTATATTTGAGTAAATTTAGATGAAAATGACTTCAATTTTTTGGATTGTGAAAAAAATTTTATTTGGAAGTCTCAAATTTATAAATTTATTTGAAACCAACTTCGATTTTTTTCGATTTTGTAGAGCATTTTTGTTCTAGGATATTGAGTAAATTTAGATGAAAATAATTTCATTTTTTTGGATTGTGAAAAAATTATTGGTTCGAAGTGTCAAATTTTAATAAATTTATTTGAAACCTACTTCGATTTTTTTTTATTTTGTTGAGTATTTTTGTTGTAGGATTAGAGTAAATTTAGATGAAAATGACTTCAATTTTTTGGATTGTGAAAAAATTTTAGTTGGAAGTCTCAAATTTTAATATATTTATTTGAAACCAACTTCGATTTTTTTGGATTTTGTAGAGCATTTTTGTTCTTGGATCTATATTTGAGTAAATTTAGATGAAAATAACGACAATTTCTGGGATTGTGAAAAAAAATTTTAGTTGCAAGTGTCAAATTTTAATCAATTTATTTGATACCAACTTCGATTTTTTTGGATTTTGTAGAGCATTTTTGTTCTAGGATTTATATTGAGTAAATTTAGATGAAAATAATTTCATTTTTTTGGATTGTGAAATAATTTTTGTTGGAAGTGTCAAATTTTAATAAATTTATTTGACACCAACTTCGATTTTTTTGAATTTTGTAGAGCTATTTTGTTCTAGGATCTATATTTGAGTAAATTTAGATGAAAATGACTTCAATTTTTTGGATTGTGAAAAAAATTTTATTTGGAAGTCTCAAATTTATAAATTTATTTGAAACCAACTTCGATTTTTTTCGATTTTGTAGAGCATTTTTGTTCTAGGATCTATATTGAGTAAATTTAGATGAAAATAATTTCATTTTTTTGGATTGTGAAAAAATTTTTGGTTCGAAGTGTCAAATTTTAATAAATTTATTTGAAACCTACTTCGATTTTTTTTTATTTTGTTGTAGGATTAGAGTAAATTTAGATGAAAATGACTTCAATTTTTTGGATTGTGAAAAAAATTTAGTTGGAAGTGTCAAATTGTAATAAATTTATTTGAAACCAACTTCGATTTTTTTGGATTTTGTCGTGTATTTTTGGTGTAGGATGTATATTTGAGTAAAGTTAGATGAAAATAACTTCAATTTTTAGGATTGTGAAAAAAATTTTAGTTGCAAGTGTCAAATTTTAATAAATTTATTTGAAATCAACTCGGATTTTTTTGGATTTTGTTGAGTATTTTTTTGTAGGATCTATATTTGAGTAAAGTTAGATGAAAATAACTTCAATTTCTAGGATTGTGAAAAAAAATTTAGATGGAAGTGTCAAATTTTAATAAATTTATTTGAAACCAACTTCGATTTTTTTGGATTTTGTCGAGTATTTTTGCTGTAGGATGTATATTTGAGTAAATTTAGATGAAAATAACGACCATTTTTTGGATTGTGAAGAAAATTTTAGTTGGAAGTGTCAAATTTTAATAAATTTATTTGAAACTAACTTCGATTTTTTTGGATTTTGTGGAGTATTTTTGGTGTAGGATGTATATTTGAGTAAATTTAGATGAAAATAACTTCAATTTCTAGGATTGTGAAAATAATTTTAGTTGGAAGTGTCAAATTTTAATAAATTTATTTGAAACCAACTTCGATTTTTTTGGATTTTGACGAGTATTTTTATTGTAGGATGTATATTTGAGTAAATTTAGATGAAAATAACTTCAATTTTTTGGATTGTGAAATAATTTTTGTTGGAAGTGTCAAATTTTAATAAATTTATTTGACACCAACTTCGATTTTTTTGAATTTTGTAGAGCTATTTTGTTCTAGGATCTATATTTGAGTAAATTTAGATGAAAATGACTTCAATTTTTTGGATTGTGAAAAAATTTTTATTTGGAAGTCTCAAATTTATAAATTTATTTGAAACCAACTTCGATTTTTTTCGATTTTGTAGAGCATTTTTGTTCTAGGATCTATATTGAGTAAATTTAGATGAAAATAATTTCATTTTTTTGGATTGTGAAAAAATTTTTGGTTCGAAGTGTCAAATTTTAATAAATTTATTTGAAACCTACTTCGATTTTTTTTTATTTTGTTGTAGGATTAGAGTAAATTTAGATGAAAATGACTTCAATTTTTTGGATTGTGAAAAAATTTTAGTTGGAAGTGTCAAATTGTAATAAATTTATTTGAAACCAACTTCGATTTTTTTGGATTTTGTCGTGTATTTTTGGTGTAGGATGTATATTTGAGTAAAGTTAGATGAAAATAACTTCAATTTTTAGGATTGTGAAAAAAATTTTAGTTGCAAGTGTCAAATTTTAATAAATTTATTTGAAATCAACTCGGATTTTTTTGGATTTTGTTGAGTATTTTTTTGTAGGATCTATATTTGAGTAAATTTAGATGAAAATAACTTCAATTTTTAGGATTGTGAAAAAAATTTTAGTTGGAAGTGTCAAATTTTAATAAATTTATTTGAAATCAACTCCGATTTTTTTGGATTTTGTTGAGTATTTTTTGGTAGGATCTATATTTGAGTAAATTTAGATGAAAATAACGACCATTTTTTGGATTGTGAAGAAAATTTTAGTTGGAAGTGTCAAATTTTAATAAATTTATTTGAAACTAACTTCGATTTTTTTGGATTTTGTGGAGTATTTTTGGTGTAGGATGTATATTTGAGTAAATTTAGATGAAAATAACTTCAATTTCTAGGATTGTGAAAATAATTTTAGTTGGAAGTGTCAAATTTTAATAAATTTATTTGAAACCAACTTCGATTTTTTTGGATTTTGACGAGTATTTTTATTGTAGGATGTATATTTGAGTAAATTTAGATGAAAATAACTTCAATTTCTAGGATTGTGAAAAAAAATTTAGTTGGAAGTGTCAATTTTTAATAAATTTATTTGAAACCAACTTCGATTTTTTTGGATTTTGTCGAGTATTTTTGTTGTAGGATGTATATTTGAGTAAATTAAGATGAAAATAACTTCAATTTTTAGGATTGTGAAAAAAATTTTAGTTGGAAGTGTCAAATTTTAATAAATTTATTTGAAACCAACTTCGATTTTTTTGGATTTTGTCGAGTATTTTTGTTGTAGGATGTATATTTGAGTACATTTAGATGAAAATAACGACCATTTTTTGGATTGTGAAAAATATTTTAGTTGGAAGTGTCAAATTTTAATAAATTTATTTGAAATCAACTTCGATTTTTTTGGATTTTGTTGAGTATTTTGTTGTAGGATCTATATTTGAGTAAATTTAGATGAAAATAACTTCAATTTTTTGGATTGAGTAAAAAATTTTAGTTGGAAGTGTCAAATTTTAATAAATTTATTTGAAACCTACTTCGATTTTTTTGGATTTTGTCGAGTATTTTTGGTGTAGGATGTATATTTGAGTAAATTTAAGTGAAAATAACTTCAATTTTTAGGATTGTGAAAAAAATTTTAGTTGGAAGTGTCAAATTGTAATAAATTTATTTGAAACCATCTTCGATTTTTTTGGATTTTGTCGAGTATTTTTGGTGTAGGATGTATATTTGAGTAAAGTTAGATGAAAATAACTTCAATTTTTAGGATTGTGAAAAAAATTTTAGTTGCCAGTGTCAAATTTTAATAAATTTATTTGAAACCAACTTCGATTTTTTTGGATTTTGTCGAGTATTTTTGGTGTAGGATGTATATTTGAGTAAAGTTAGATGAAAATAACTTCAATTTCTAGGATTGTGAAAAAAAATTTAGATGGAAGTGTCAAATTTTAATAAATTTATTTGAAACCAACTTCGATTTTTTTGGATTTTGTCGAGTATTTTTGTTGTAGGATGTATATTTGAGTACATTTAGATGAAAATAACGACCATTTTTTGGATTGTGAAAAATATTTTAGTTGGAAGTGTCAAATTTTAATAAATTTATTTGAAATCAACTTCGATTTTTTTGGATTTTGTTGAGTATTTTTGTTGTAGGATCTATATTTGAGTAAATTTAGATGAAAATAACTTTAATTTTTAGGATTGTGAAAAAAATTTTAGTTGGAAGTGTCAAATTTTAATAAATTTATTCGAAACCTACTTTGATTTTTTTGGATTTTGTCGAGTATTTTTGGTGTAGGATGTATATTTGAGTAAATTTAGATGAAAATAACTTCAATTTTTAGGATTGTGAAAAAAATTTTAGTTGGAAGTGTCAAATTGTAATAAATTTATTTGAAACCAACTTCGATTTTTTTTGGATTTTGTCGAGTATTTTTGGTGTAGGATGTATATTTGAGTAAAGTTAGATGAAAATAACTTCAATTTTTAGGATTGTGAAAAAAATTTTAGTTGCAAGTGTCAAATTTTAATAAATTTATTTGAAATCAACTCAGATTTTTTTGGATTATGTTGAGTATTTTTTTGTAGGATCTATATTTGAGTAAATTTAGATGAAAATAACTTCAATTTTTAGGATTGTGAAAAAAATTTTAGTTGGAAGTGTCAAATTTTAATAAATTTATTTGAAATCAACTTCGATTTTTTTGGATTTTGTTGAGTATTTTTGTTGTAGGATCTATATTTGAGTAAATTTAGATGAAAATAACTTCAATTTTTTGGATTGAGTAAAAAATTTTAGTTGGAAGTGTCAAATTTTAATAAATTTATGAAGGATTGTTAATTTCATTAAGTAGTGCTAAGAGCGGTTAGATGGCAGGAGACGCGAGAGGTCCGACGGGAAGAAACAAAGGAAGCCTGTAACGGCGACGGCGGGCGATCGGCGTCGACGGTGGCGTAGCCAGTTGATGAGAGACCTCCGAAGCGCGTGCCATGACATTTTCATTTCTATTTTATTGTATTTCATTATGTTTCACTTTAATAATAAACTTTATTTTTATCTTGCGATTCTGTGAGCTAGCTACATTTAACGAATCCTACAAGTGGGGGCTCGTCCGGGATCAATCGAGCTAGCAAACGGGCGATATCGCAAAAACGTAGTGACACGTAAAAGTTATAAGTGTCGAAGTTGACGAGTGCAGTGAAAGTTTCACAGCAGAAAGTTGAAAGTTGTCATATTTCGATAGAAAGATAGGGATACGTGTTAAAGACGTTTTAAGATGCCCAGCATCAGAGGAAGCGATTCGGAAGAAGTACGCAGCAGCGAGCAAGATGAGGGCGAGGATATTCTCGACCAAACAGTGGTGGAAGGTGCAAGTAGAAAGAAAAGAGGAAGTACAGGCAGTAGGACAATGGGCACGCTGACGGAGGGAAGCATCAATCGCATGACAGTAAACCAGCTAAAGCAAGAATTGGAAAAGTTAAATTTGGGATCCGATGGTATGAAGCAAGAGCTAAGAGATAGGCTAATAAGCCAGTTAAAAAGCAACACCGCAGATGAAATAACCGACGATTCCGACGAAGATGGCGATACGTCGTGCGTAGAAACAAAGAAAACAAAAGGACATCGTGGAGAAGGACGGCGGCTCGCGCGACGCGCCACGCGAAGCATTAAATTCACGATAAAAGATGTTGACGAAAGTTTGGCGTACTTTACAGGAGACGATAAACTACCGATCGAAAAGTGGATCGAAGATTTTGAAGAGTTAAGTGCGATATTGGAATGGGACGATATACAGAAGCTTCTGTACGGGAAACGGATGCTAAAGGGTTCCGCAAAACAATTTGTAACGTACGAGAAAGGGGTAATATCGTGGAAAGTCTTGAAGGAACGATTGGTGCGCGAATTCAAAACAGAAGTAAATAGTGCAGTAGTGCATGCGCAGCTTGCAAAGCGAAAAAGAAAGCCCAACGAAAGTGCACGCCAGTACATAGGAGCAATGCAAGAAATAGCGAGTCAAGGAAATGTGGAGGACGAGGCTCTAATCGAACATATCATCGATGGTGTGCAAGATGAAGAAACAAACAAAACGATGTTGTACGGTGCCCATTCGCTTCACGAAATGAGAAAAGTGTTGGAACTGTACGACAGAAGAAAGGAAAAGATGACGGACAACAAAAAGCCTTTCGCCAAGAGAGAAGTAGAAAAAAAGAAAACCAGCTTTGGCAAATTCAGAAGGGCCCATTGTTCCGGGTGTGGCTCGGCAGAGCACGATATCGGAACGTGCCCGAATAAGGAAAAGGGACCAAAATGTTTTAGATGCAACAATTTTGGCCACATCGCACCGAATTGTCCAGAGGGGAATAAGCCGAAGCAGAGCGCGGCGAAAGTGAGTTGTGTGAACAGTAACAGCAACGAATTCCTTAGCGTGATCGTTAACGATGTAAAGTGTGCGGCGCTAGTAGACACGGGGAGTGAAGTGAGTCTTGCCCGGCAAGACGTTTTCGGTAAAATGGGCAACGTAAAGTTATCCCAGACGTCGCGTGTGCTCACGGGATTCGGTAACACGCAGATTGTGCCGAGCGGACGGTTTGTCGCGAAATTGACTATCGGCGATACGGAATACGCAACCGGTATGTTGGTGGTGCCGCGAGAAGCCATGACGTCAGAGGTAATCTTGGGACGAGACTTTTTGGCTCAAGTGGATCTGAGCATTAGCAAAGGCGTAATAACAGTGAAAAAGGTGCAAAGTTACGTCAATCTCGAGGAAGCCGCCATGAAAGAGGACAATATCGATGGAGAGAGTGTCAGGCTGTTGGCGATAAATTTTGTGGAAATGAACGAATTGAACAATTATACTTCGTACGACGAGAAAATAAAAGCATTGATCTCGAACTACAAACCAGCCAAGAGTGTGAGGACAACAGTCGCGACAAAGATCATCTTGCGAGACGAGGAACCAATCTACGCGCGACCGAGACGATTATCACCGAAGGAAAAGGAAATTCTGGCGAAGCAGATCAACGAATGGTTGGCGAGCGGCGTGATTCATCCCAGTACCAGTGAACACGCTAGCCAGGTGGTCATCGTATTAAAGAAGAACGGCGAGTATCGCGTATGCGTAGATTATCGTAAGCTAAATAAACAGATTATAAGAGACCGATTTCCGATGCCGCTTATAGAGGATGGTATAGATGAGTTGGCAGAAGCTCGGGTATTTTCAGTATTAGATTTGAAGAACGGGTTTTTTCATGTGCCTGTAGAACAACAAAGTCAGAAGTATACTTCGTTCGTAACGCCAAGCGGGCAATACGAGTTCGCGAAAACTCCATTCGGTCTTTGTAATAGTCCGACCAGTTTTCTAAGGTTCATTCACGAAGTTTTTAAGGATTTAGTTGCACGTAAAGTCGTTTTTACATACATGGACGATTTGATAGTACCGGGCGTAGATAAAGAGGACGCGTATCAGAAACTTGTCGAAGCATTGAAAGTCGCGGAAGAGAACGGGTTGGAGATCAATTGGAAAAAGTCAATGTTTTTACAAAGGCGGGTAGAGTATTTAGGATACGAGATAGAAGGGGGATACGTGTATCCGTCCCCGACGAAAATCACAGCGGTACAAGATTATCCGACTCCTACGTCTAGGAAACAAATTCAAAGCTTCCTAGGCCTGACGGGATATTTTCGAAAGTTTATTCGTGATTATGCAAAAATCGCCCGTCCTTTGTCAGATTTGTTGAAGAAGGATGCTAAATTTATTTTCGGTAAAGAGCAGCTACGATCATTTCAAACGTTAAGACTATCACTAATCAATAAACCGACATTACGAATTTATAACCCGAAAGCAGTCACAGAACTGCACACGGATGCAAGTAAAGAAGGTTACGGAGCGATATTATTGCAAAAGGATATTAGTGAGAAACATTTCCATCCAGTATACTTTATGAGCCGAAAAACATCCGACGCGGAGAAAAAATATCACTCGTACGAACTCGAGATATTAGCAGTTATGAAAGCCGTACAGAAATTCAGAGTATACCTATTAGGAGTAAAGTTTAAATTAATTACCGATTGCGACGCGTTGCGAAAAACCCTGTACAAACACGACTTGGCACCGAAAGTAGCAAGATGGGCAATGGTCTTAGAACAATTTGAGTATGAAGTTGAGCACCGTCCAGGCTCACAATTACGTCATGTAGATGCGTTAAGTCGATATCCGGTGCTGGTAGTAGAAGATACGGTATTAGCAGTATTGCGAAAAAAACAGGAGGAAGACGAGCGTATTCGCGTAATAAAACAGGTGTTACAAACAGAACCTTACGAAGATTATGTTATAGAGAATGGCGTATTAATGAAACAGGTAGAGAATAAAAGTGTTATCGTTGTACCAGCCAGTATGTACACAGAAATTATTAGGAAAGTACACGAAAATGGGCATTTCGGAATAAGAAAAATGACCGAGCGGATAAAAGATGAATACTATATATCTAATTTAGCGGATAGGCTTGAGAAATTTATTAAATGTTGCGTTCAATGCGTCTTAACTGAGAGAAAGAAAGGAAAGATTGAAGGAAAGCTCGCGCCGATCCCAAAAGGAGATAGTCCGCTATCGACCTATCACATCGATCATTTAGGACCGATGTCGAGTACAAGTAAAAAATACAAATATATTTTTGTAGTAACAGACGGGTTTTCCAAGTTTGTTTGGCTTTACCCGACGAGAACGACCAATACAAAGGAAGTACTGGATAAATTGATAAATCAGCAAAAAGTATTTGGTAATCCAGCACGTATAATTTCCGATCAGGGCTCAGCGTTTACGTCGGCAGATTTTAAGGAATATTGTAATAAAGAAAGTATCGAGCATGTTCTCATTACGACAGGGGTTCCGCGCGGTAACGGCCAGGTGGAAAGGATTAACAGAATAATCATTCCCGTGTTAACAAAATTGTGTTTGAACGATTCAGCTAAATGGTATAGCCAGGTGGATCGCGTCCAGCGCAGTATAAATAGTACCTATCAAAGAAGTGTGGGTATGTCTCCGTTTGAATTAATGTTCGGAATAAAAATGCGACACGCGGAAGAGACCAAAATTCTCGATCTTATACAACAAGAAGCGATTGAAATTTTTAATAGCGAGCGTAATGATTTGAGGAATGTTGCGAAAGAAAATCTGTTAAAAATCCAAGAAGAGAATCGACGTTTGTATGATAAAAAACGTAAATTAGCGACAAAGTATGTAGAGGGAGATCTAGTTGTAATTAAAAAGACTCAGTTTGATCCTGGTTCTAAGTTGAAACCAAAGTTTCTCGGACCCTATCGGGTGTCAAAGGTCAAGCGAAACGATCGGTATGAAGTCATTCGTGAGGGAGGCGATGAAGGGCCTCGTATTACATCGACCGCAGTAGATTATATGAAACCGTATGTTGTGTGAACTCTTCGGAGGACGAAGAGTAGTGTGCAGGAATGGCCGAATGAAGGATTGTTAATTTCATTAAGTAGTGCTAAGAGCGGTTAGATGGCAGGAGACGCGAGAGGTCCGACGGGAAGAAACAAAGGAAGCCTGTAACGGCGACGGCGGGCGATCGGCGTCGACGGTGGCGTAGCCAGTTGATGAGAGACCTCCGAAGCGCGTGCCATGACATTTTCATTTCTATTTTATTGTATTTCATTATGTTTCACTTTAATAATAAACTTTATTTTTATCTTGCGATTCTGTGAGCTAGCTACATTTAACGAATCCTACATTTATTTGAAATCAACTTCGATTTTTTTGGATTTTGTTGAGTCTTTCTTGGTAGGATCTATATTTGAGTAAATTTAGATGAAAATAACGACAATTTTTTGGATTGTGAAAAAAAAATTTAGTTGGAAGTGTCAAATTTTACATAATTTATTTGAAACCAACTTCGATTTTTCTCGACTATGTTAAGTTTTTTTGATAGGGAAGCTTAATTTGAGTAATTTCAGGTGAAATTAACTTCGATTTTATGGATTTTGTCACGATTTTTGTCAAATTTTAATAAATATATTTGAAATCGACTTGGATTATTTTGGATTTTGTTGAGTATTTTTGATGTAGGATCTATATTTGAGTAAATTTAGATGAAAATGACGACAATTTTTTGGATTGTGAAAAAAAATTTTAGTCGGTAGTGTCAATTTTTACTAACTTTTTTTTAAATCAACCACGGTTTTTCTTATTTTGTTGAGTATTTTTGTTGTAGGATGTACATTTGAGTTAATTTAGATGAAAATAACGACAATTTTTTGGATTGTGAAAAAATTTTAGTTGGAAGTGTCAAATTTTAATAAATTTATTTAAAACCAACATCGATTTTTTTGGATTTTGTAGAGCATTTTTGTTATAGGATCTATATTTGAGTAAATTTAGATGAAAACAACGACAATTTTTTGGATTGTGAAAAAATTTTAGTTGGAAGTGTCAAATTTTAATAAATTTATTTGAAACCTACTTCGATTTTTTTGGATTTTGTCGAGTATTTTTGGTGTAGGATGTATATTTGAGTAAATTTAGATGAAAATAACTTCAATTTTTAGGCTTGTGAAAAAAATTTTAGTTGGAAGTGTCAAATTGTAATAAATTTATTTGAAACCAACTTCGATTTTTTTTTATTTTGTCCAGTATTTTTGCTGTAGGATGTATATTTGAGTAAATTTAGATGAAAATAACGGCCATTTTTTGGATTGTGAAGAAAATTTTAGTTGGAAGTGTCAAATTTTAATAAATTTATTTGAAACTAACTTCGATTTTTTTGGATTTTGTGGAGTATTTTTGGTGTAGGATGTATATTTGATTAAATTTAGATGAAAATAACTTCAATTTCTAGGATTGTGAAAATAATTTTAGTTGGAAGTGTCAAATTTTAATAAATTTATTTGAAACCAACATCGATTTTTTTGGATTTTGTCGAGTATTTTTGTTGTAGGATGTATATTTGAGTAAATTTAGATGAAAATAACTTCAATTTCTAGGATTGTGAAAAAAAAATTAGTTGGAAGTGTCAATTTTTAATAAATTTATTTGAAACCAACTTCGATTTTTTTGGATTTTGTCGAGTATTTTTGTTGTAGGATGTATATTTGAGTAAATTAAGATGAAAATAACTTCAATTTTTAGGATTGTGAAAAAAATTTTAGTTGGAAGTGTCAAATTTTAATAAATTTATTTGAAACCAACTTCGATTTTTTTGGATTTTGTCGAGTATTTTTGTTGTAGGATGTATATTTGAGTACATTTAGATGAAAATAACGACCATTTTTTGGATTGTGAAAAATATTTTAGTTGGAAGTGTCAAATTTTAATAAATTTATTTGAAATCAACTTCGATTTTTTTGGATTTTGTTGAGTATTTTGTTGTAGGATCTATATTTGAGTAAATTTAGATGAAAAAACTTCAATTTTTTGGATTGAGTAAAAAATTTTAGTTGGAAGTGTCAAATTTTAATAAATTTATTTGAAACCTACTTCGATTTTTTTGGATTTTGTCGAGTATTTTTGGTGTAGGATGTATATTTAAGTAAATTTAAGTGAAAATAACTTCAATTCTTAGGATTGTGAAAAAAATTTTAGTTGGAAGTGTCAAATTGTAATAAATTTATTTGAAACCAACTTCGATTTTTTTGGATTTTGTCGAGTATTTTTGGTGTAGGATGTATATTTGAGTAAAGTTAGATGAAAATAACTTCAATTTTTAGGATTGTGAAAAAAATTTTAGTTGCAAGTGTCAAATTTTAATAAATTTATTTGAAACCAACTTCGATTTTTTTGGATTTTGTCGAGTATTTTTGGTGTAGGATGTATATTTGAGTAAAGTTAGATGAAAATAACTTCAATTTCTAGGATTGTGAAAAAAAATTTAGATGGAAGTGTCAAATTTTAATAAATTTATTTGAAACCAACTTCGATTTTTTTGGATTTTGTCGAGTATTTTTGCTGTAGGATGTATATTTGAGTAAATTTAGATGAAAATAACGTCCATTTTTTGGATTGTGAAGAAAATTTTAGTTGGAAGTGTCAAATTTTAATAAATTTATTTGAAACTAACTTCGATTTTTTTGGATTTTGTGGAGTATTTTTGGTGTAGGATGTATATTTAAGTAAATTTAAGTGAAAATAACTTCAATTTTTAGGATTGTGAAAAAAATTTTAGTTGGAAGTGTCAAATTGTAATAAATTTATTTGAAACCAACTTCGATTTTTTTGGATTTTGTCGAGTATTTTTGGTGTAGGATGTATATTTGAGTAAAGTTAGAGGAAAATAACTTCAATTTTTAGGATTGTGAAAAAAATTTTAGTTGCAAGTGTCAAATTTTAATAAATTTATTTGAAACCAACTTCGATTTTTTTTGATTTTGTCGAGTATTTTTGGTGTAGGATGTATATTTGAGTAAAGTTAGATGAAAATAACTTCAATTTCTAGGATTGTGAAAAAAAATTTAGATGGAAGTGTCAAATTTTAATAAATTTATTTGAAACCAACTTCGATTTTTTTGGATTTTGTCGAGTATTTTTGCTGTAGGATGTATATTTGAGTAAATTTAGATGAAAATAACGTCCATTTTTTGGATTGTGAAGAAAATTTTAGTTGGAAGTGTCAAATTTTAATAAATTTATTTGAAACTAACTTCGATTTTTTTGGATTTTGTGGAGTATTTTTGGTGTAGGATGTATATTTGAGTAAATTTAGATGAAAATAACTTCAATTTCTAGGATTGTGAAAATAATTTTAGTTGGAAGTGTCAAATTTTAATAAATTTATTTGAAACCAACATCGATTTTTTTGGATTTTGTGGAGTATTTTTGTTGTAGGATGTATATTTGAGTAAATTTAGATGAAAATAACTTCAATTTCTAGGATTGTGAAAAAAAAATTAGTTGGAAGTGTCAATTTTTAATAAATTTATTTGAAACCAACTTCGATTTTTTTGGATTTTGTCGAGTATTTTTGTTGTAGGATGTATATTTGAGTAAATTAAGATGAAAATAACTTCAATTTTTAGGATTGTGAAAAAAATTTTAGTTGGAAGTGTCAAATTTTAATAAATTTATTTGAAACCAACTTCGATTTTTTTGGATTTTGTCGAGTATTTTTGTTGTAGGATGTATATTTGAGTACATTTAGATGAAAATAACGACCATTTTTTGGATTGTGAAAAATATTTTAGTTGGAAGTGTCAAATTTTAATAAATTTATTTGAAATCAACTTCGATTTTTTTGGATTTTGTTGAGTATTTTTGTTGTAGGATCTATATTTGAGTAAATTTAGATGAAAATAACTTTAATTTTTAGGATTGTGAAAAAAATTTTAGTTGGAAGTGTCAAATTTTAATAAATTTATTTGAAACCTACTGCGATTATTTTAGATTTTGTCGAGTATTTTTGGTCTAGGATGTATATTTGAGTAAATTTAGATGAAAATAACTTCAATTTTTAGGATTGTGAAAAAAATTTTAGTTGGAAGTGTCAAATTTTAATAAATTTATTTGAAACCTACTTCGATTTTTTTGGATTTTATCGAGTATTTTTGGTGTAGGATGTATATTTGAGTAAATTTAGATGAAAATAACTTCAATTTTTAGGATTGTGAAAAAAATTTTAGTTGGAAGTGTCAAATTTTAATAAATATATTTGAAACCAACTTCAATTTTTTTGGATTTTGGTGAGTATTTTTGTTGTAGGATGTATATTTGAGTAAATTTAGATGAAAATAACGAAAATTTAATGGATTGTGAAAATAATTTTAGTTGGAAGTGTCAAATTTTAATAAATTTATTTGAAACCAACATCGATTTTTTTGGATTTTGTGGAGTATTTTTGTTGTAGGATGTATATTTGAGTAAATTTAGATGAAAATAACTTTAATTTTTAGGATTGTGAAAAAAATTTTAGTTGGAAGTGTCAAATTTTAATAAATTTATTCGAAACCTACTTCGATTTTTTTGGATTTTGTCGAGTATTTTTGGTGTAGGATGTATATTTGAGTAAATTTAGATGAAAATAACTTCAATTTTTAGGATTGTGAAAAAAATTTTAGTTGGAAGTGTCAAATTGTAATAAATTTATTTGAAACCAACTTCGATTTTTTTTGGATTTTGTCGAGTATTTTTGGTGTAGGATGTATATTTGAGTAAAGTTAGATGAAAATAACTTCAATTTTTAGGATTGTGAAAAAAATTTTAGTTGCAAGTGTCAAATTTTAATAAATTTATTTGAAATCAACTCAGATTTTTTTGGATTATGTTGAGTATTTTTTTGTAGGATCTATATTTGAGTAAATTTAGATGAAAATAACTTCAATTTTTAGGATTGTGAAAAAAATTTTAGTTGGAAGTGTCAAATTTTAATAAATTTATTTGAAACCTACTGCGATTATTTTGGATTTTGTCGAGTATTTTTGGTGTAGGATGTATATTTGAGTAAATTTAGATGAAAATAACTTCAATTTTTAGTATTGTGAAAAAAATTTTAGTTGGAAGTGTCAAATTTTAATAAATTTATTTGAAACCTACTTCGATTTTTTTGGATTTTATCGAGTATTTTTGGAGTAGGATGTATATTTGAGTAAAGTTAGATGAAAATAACTTCAATTTCTAGGATTGTGAAAAAAAATTTAGATGGAAGTGTCAAATTTTAATAAATTTATTTGAAACCAACTTCGATTTTTTTTTATTTTGTCGAGTATTTTTGCTGTAGGATGTATATTTGAGTAAATTTAGATGAAAATAACGGCCATTTTTTGGATTGTGAAGAAAATTTTAGTTGGAAGTGTCAAATGTTAATAAATTTATTTGAAACTAACTTCGATTTTTTTGTATTTTGTGGAGTATTTTTGGTGTAGGATGTATATTTGAGTAAATTTAGATGAAAATAACTTCAATTTCTAGGATTGTGAAAAAAAATTTTAGTCGGTAGTGTCAATTTTTACTAACTTTTTTTTAAATCAACCACGGTTTTTCTTATTTTGTTGAGTATTTTTGTTGTAGGATGTACACTTGAGTTAATTTAGATGAAAATAACGACAATTTTTTGGATTGTGAAAAAATTTTAGTTGGAAGTGTCAAATTTTAATAAATTTATTTAAAACCAACACCGATTTTTTTGGATTTTGTAGAGCATTTTTGTTATAGGATCTATATTTGAGTAAATTTACATGAAAACAACGACAATTTTTTGGATTGTGAAAAAATTTTAGTTGGAAGTGTCAAATTTTAATAAATTTATTTGAAACCAACTACGATTTTTTGAATTTTCTTGAGTATTTTTGATGTAGGATCTACAATTGAGTAAATTTAGATGAAAATAACTTCAATTTTTAGGATTGTGAAAAAAATTTTAGTTGGAAGTGTCAAATTGTAATAAATTTATTTGAAACCAACTTCGATTTGTTTGGATTTTGTCGAGTATTTTTTGTGTAGGATGTATATTTGAGTAAAGTTAGATGAAAATAACTTCAATTTTTAGGATTGTGAAAAAAATTTTAGTTGCAAGTGTCAAATTTTAATAAATTTATTAAAAATCAACTCCGATTTTTTTGGATTTTGTTGAGTATTTTTGTTGTAGGATCTATATTTGAGTAAATTTAGATGAAAATAACTTCAATTTTTAGGATTGTGAAAAAAATTTTAGTTGGAAGTGTCAAATTTTAATAAATTTATTTGAAACCTACTGCGATTTTTTTGGATTTTGTCGAGTATTGTTGGTGTAGGATGTATATTTGAGTAAATTTAGATGAAAATAACTTCAATTTTTAGGATTGTGAAAAAAATTTTAGTTGGAAGTGTCAAATTTTAATAAATTTATTTGAAACCTACTTCGATTTTTTTGGATTTTGTCGAGTATTTTTGGTGTAGGATGTATATTTGAGTAAATTTAGATGAAAATAACTTCAATTTTTAGGATTGTGAAAAAAATTTTAGTTGGAAGTGTCAAATTTTAATAAATATATTTGAAACCAACTTCAATTTTTTTTGATTTTGGTGAGTATTTTTGTTGTAGGATGTATATTTGAGTAAATTTAGATGAAAATAACGACAATTTAATGGATTGTGAAAAAAAAATTTTAGTTTGGAAGTGTCAAATTTTAATTAATTTATTTGAAACCAGCTTCAATTTTTTTGGATTTTGGTGAGTATTTTTGTTGTAGGATGTATATTTGAGTAAATTTAGATGAAAATAACGACAATTTAATGGATTGTGAAAAAAAAATTTTAGTTTGGAAGTGTCAAATTTTAATTAATTTATTTGAAACCTACTTCGATTTTTCTCGACTATGTTAAGTTTTTTTTATAGAGAAGCTTAATTTGAGTAATTTCAGTTGAAATTAACTTCGATTTTTTGGATTTTGTCACAATTTTTGTCAAATTTTAATAAATATATTTGAAATCGACTTGGAGTATTTTGGATTTTGTTGAGTATTTTTGATGTAGGATCTATATTTGAGTAAATTTAGATGAAAATAACTTCAATTTTTAGGATTGTGAAAAAAATTTTAGTTGGAAGTGTCAAATTTTAATAAATTTATTTGAAATCAACTCCGATTTTTTTGGATTTTGTTGAGTATTTTTTTGTAGGATCTATATTTGAGTAAATTTAGATGAAAATAACTTCAATTTCTAGGATTGTGAAAAAAAATTTAGTTGGAAGTGTCAAATTTTAATAAATTTATTTGAAACCAACTTCGATTTTTTTGGATTTTGTCGAGTATTTTTGTTGTAGGATGTATATTTGAGTCAATTTAGATGAAAATAACGACCTTTTTTTGGATTGTGAAGAAAATTTTAGTTGGAAGTGTCAAATTTTAATAAATTTATTTGAAACTAACTTCGATTTTTTTGGATTTTGTGGAGTATTTTTGGTGTAGGATGTATATTTGAGTAAATTTAAATGAAAATAACTTCAATTTCTAGGATTGTGAAAAAAAATTTAGATGGAAGTGTCAAATTTTAATAAATTTATTTGAAACCAACTTCGATTTTTTTTGATTTTGTCGAGTATTTTTGCTGTAGGATGTATATTTGAGTAAATTTAGATGAAAATAACGGCCATTTTTTGGATTGTGAAGAAAATTTTAGTTGGAAGTGTCAAATTTTAATAAATTTATTTGAAACTAACTTCGATTTTTTTGGATTTTGTGGAGTATTTTTGGTGTAGGATGTATATTTGAGTAAATTTAGATGAAAATAACTTCAATTTCTAGGATTGTGAAAATAATTTTAGTTGGAAGTGTCAAATTTTAATAAATTTATTTGAAACCAACTTCGATTTTTTTGGATTTTGTCGAGTATTTTTGTTGTAGGATGTATATTTGAGTAAATTTAGATGAAAATAACTTCAATTTCTAGGATTGTGAAAAAAAATTTAGTTGGAAGTGTCAAATTTTAATAAATTTATTTGAAACCAAATTCGATTTTTTTGGATTTTGTCGAGTATTTTTGCTGTAGGATGTATATTTGAGTAAATTTAGATGAAAATAACGTCCATTTTTTGGATTGTGAAGAAAATTTTAGTTGGAAGTGTCAAATTTTAATAAATTTATTTGAAACCAACTTCGATTTTTTTGGATTTTGTGGAGTATTTTTTGTGTAGGATGTATATTTGAGTAAATTTAGATGAAAATAACTTCAATTTTTAGGATTGTGAAAAAAATTTTAGTTGGAAGTGTCAAATTGTAATAAATTTATTTGAAACCAACTTCGATTTTTTTGGATTTTGTCGAGTATTTTTGCTGTAGGATGTATATTTGAGTAAATTTAGATGAAAATAACGACCATTTTTTGGATTGTGAAGAAAATTTTAGTTGGAAGTGTCAATTTTTAATAAATTTATTTGAAACTAACTTCGATTTTTTTGGATTTTGTGGAGTATTTTTGGTGTAGGATGTATATTTGAGTAAAGTTAGATGAAAATAACTTCAATTTTTAGGTTTGTGAAAAAAATTTTAGTTGGAAGTCTCAAATTGTAATAAATTTATTTGAAACCAACTTCGATTTTTTTGGATTTTGTCGAGTATTTTTGTTGTAGGATGTATATTTGAGTACATTTAGATGAAAATAACGACCATTTTTTGGATTGTGAAAAATATTTTAGTTGAAAGTGTCAAATTTTAATAAATTTATTTGAAATCAACTTCGATTCTTTTGGATTTTGTTGAGTATTTTTGTTGTAGGATCTATATTTGAGTACATTTAGATGAAAATAACTTCAATTTTTTGGATTGAGTAAAAAATTTTAGTTGGAAGTGTCAAATTTTAATAAATTTATTTGAAATCAACTTCGATTTTTTTGGATTTTGTTGAGTATTTTTTGGTAGGATCTATATTTGAGTAAATTTAGATGAAAATAACTTCAATTTTTAGGATTGTGAAAAAAATTTTAGTTGGAAGTGTCAAATTTTAATAAATTTCTTTGAAACCTACTTCGATTTTTTTTGGATTTTGGCGAGTATTTTTGGTGTAGGATGTATATTTGAGTAAATTTAGATGAAAATAACTTCAATTTTTAGGATTGTGAAAAAAATTTTAGTTGGAAGTGTCAAATTGTAATAAATTTATTTGAAACCAACTTCGATTTTTTTGGATTTTGTCGAGTATTTTTGGTGTAGGATGTATATTTGAGTAAAGTTAGATGAAAATAACTTCAATTTTTAGGATTGTGAAAAAAATTTTAGATGCAAGTGTCAAATTTTAATAAATTTATTTGAAATCAACTCCGATTTTTTTGGATTTTGTTGAGTATTTTTTTGTAGGATCTATATTTGAGTAAATTTAGGTGAAAATAACTTCAATTTTTAGGATTGTGAAAAAAATTTTAGTTGGAAGTGTCAAATTTTAATAAATTTATTTGAAATCAACTTCGATTTTTTTGGATTTTGTTGAGTATTTTTGTTGTAGGATCTATATTTGAGTAAATTTAGATGAAAATAACTTCAATTTTTTGGATTGAGTAAAAAATTTTAGTTGGAAGTGTCAAATTTTAATAAATTTATTTGAAATCAACTTCGATTTTTTTGGATTTTGTTGAGTATTTTCGTGGTAGAATCTATATTTGAGTAAATTTAGATGAAAATAACGACAATTTTTTGGATTGTGAAAAAAAAATTTAGTTGGAAGTGTCAAATTTTACATAATTTATTTGAAACCAACTTCGATTTTTCTCGACTATGTTAAGTTTTTTTGATAGGGAAGCTTAATTTGAGTAATTTCAGGTGAAATTAACTTCGATTTTATGGATTTTGTCACGATTTTTGTCAAATTTTAATAAATATATTTGAAATCGACTTGGATTATTTTGGATTTTGTTGAGTATTTTTGATGTAGGATCTATATTTGAGTAAATTTAGATGAAAATGACGACAATTTTTTGGATTGTGAAAAAAAATTTTAGTCGGTAGTGTCAATTTTTACTAACTTTTTTTGAAATCAACCACGGTTTTTCTTATTTTGTTGAGTATTTTTGTTGTAGGATGTACATTTGAGTTAATTTAGATGAAAATAACGACAATTTTTTGGATTGTGAAAAAATTTTAGTTGGAAGTGTCAAATTTTAATAAATTTATTTAAAACCAACACCGATTTTTTTGGATTTTGTAGAGCATTTTTGTTATAGGATCTATATTTGAGTAAATTTACATGAAAACAACGACAATTTTTTGGATTGTGAAAAAATTTTAGTTGGAAGTGTCAAATTTTAATAAATTTATTTGAAACCAACTACGATTTTTTGAATTTTCTTGAGTATTTTTGATGTAGGATCTACAATTGAGTAAATTTAGATGAAAATAACTTCAATTTTTAGGATTGTGAAAAAAATTTTAGTTGGAAGTGTCAAATTGTAATAAATTTATTTGAAACCAACTTCGATTTGTTTGGATTTTGTCGAGTATTTTTTGTGTAGGATGTATATTTGAGTAAAGTTAGATGAAAATAACTTCAATTTTTAGGATTGTGAAAAAAATTTTAGTTGCAAGTGTCAAATTTTAATAAATTTATTAAAAATCAACTCCGATTTTTTTGGATTTTGTTGAGTATTTTTGTTGTAGGATCTATATTTGAGTAAATTTAGATGAAAATAACTTCAATTTTTAGGATTGTGAAAAAAATTTTAGTTGGAAGTGTCAAATTTTAATAAATTTATTTGAAACCTACTGCGATTTTTTTGGATTTTGTCGAGTATTGTTGGTGTAGGATGTATATTTGAGTAAATTTAGATGAAAATAACTTCAATTTTTAGGATTGTGAAAAAAATTTTAGTTGGAAGTGTCAAATTTTAATAAATTTATTTGAAACCTACTTCGATTTTTTTGGATTTTGTCGAGTATTTTTGGTGTAGGATGTATATTTGAGTAAATTTAGATGAAAATAACTTCAATTTTTTGGATTGAGTAAAAAATTTTAGTTGGAAGTGTCAAATTTTAATAAATTTATTTGAAATCAACTTCGATTTTTTTGGATTTTGTTGAGTATTTTCGTGGTAGAATCTATATTTGAGTAAATTTAGATGAAAATAACGACAATTTTTTGGATTGTGAAAAAAAAATTTAGTTGGAAGTGTCAAATTTTACATAATTTATTTGAAACCAACTTCGATTTTTCTCGACTATGTTAAGTTTTTTTGATAGGGAAGCTTAATTTGAGTAATTTCAGGTGAAATTAACTTCGATTTTATGGATTTTGTCACGATTTTTGTCAAATTTTAATAAATATATTTGAAATCGACTTGGATTATTTTGGATTTTGTTGAGTATTTTTGATGTAGGATCTATATTTGAGTAAATTTAGATGAAAATGACGACAATTTTTTGGATTGTGAAAAAAAATTTTAGTCGGTAGTGTCAATTTTTACTAACTTTTTTTTAAATCAACCACGGTTTTTCTTATTTTGTTGAGTATTTTTGTTGTAGGATGTACATTTGAGTTAATTTAGATGAAAATAACGACAATTTTTTGGATTGTGAAAAAATTTTAGTTGGAAGTGTCAAATTTTAATAAATTTATTTAAAACCAACACCGATTTTTTTGGATTTTGTAGAGCATTTTTGTTATAGGATCTATATTTGAGTAAATTTACATGAAAACAACGACAATTTTTTGGATTGTGAAAAAATTTTAGTTGGAAGTGTCAAATTTTAATAAATTTATTTGAAACCAACTACGATTTTTTGAATTTTCTTGAGTATTTTTGATGTAGGATCTACAATTGAGTAAATTTAGATGAAAATAACTTCAATTTTTAGGATTGTGAAAAAAATTTTAGTTGGAAGTGTCAAATTGTAATAAATTTATTTGAAACCAACTTCGATTTGTTTGGATTTTGTCGAGTATTTTTTGTGTAGGATGTATATTTGAGTAAAGTTAGATGAAAATAACTTCAATTTTTAGGATTGTGAAAAAAATTTTAGTTGCAAGTGTCAAATTTTAATAAATTTATTAAAAATCAACTCCGATTTTTTTGGATTTTGTTGAGTATTTTTGTTGTAGGATCTATATTTGAGTAAATTTAGATGAAAATAACTTCAATTTTTAGGATTGTGAAAAAAATTTTAGTTGGAAGTGTCAAATTTTAATAAATTTATTCGAAACCTACTTCGATTTTTTTGGATTTTGTCGAGTATTTTTGGTGTAGGATGTATATTTGAGTAAATTTAGATGAAAATAACTTCAATTTTTAGGATTGTGAAAAAAATTTTAGTTGGAAGTGTCAAATTGTAATAAATTTATTTGAAACCAACTTCGATTTTTTTTGGATTTTGTCGAGTATTTTTGGTGTAGGATGTATATTTGAGTAAAGTTAGATGAAAATAACTTCAATTTTTAGGATTGTGAAAAAAATTTTAGTTGCAAGTGTCAAATTTTAATAAATTTATTTGAAATCAACTCAGATTTTTTTGGATTATGTTGAGTATTTTTTTGTAGGATCTATATTTGAGTAAATTTAGATGAAAATAACTTCAATTTTTAGGATTGTGAAAAAAATTTTAGTTGGAAGTGTCAAATTTTAATAAATTTATTTGAAACCTACTGCGATTATTTTGGATTTTGTCGAGTATTTTTGGTGTAGGATGTATATTTGAGTAAATTTAGATGAAAATAACTTCAATTTTTAGGATTGTGAAAAAAATTTTAGTTGGAAGTGTCAAATTTTAATAAATTTATTTGAAACCTACTTCGATTTTTTTGGATTTTATCGAGTATTTTTGGTGTAGGATGTATATTTGAGTAAATTTAGATGAAAATAACTTCAATTTTTAGGATTGTGAAAAAAATTTTAGTTGGAAGTGTCAAATTGTAATAAATTTATTTGAAACCAACTTCGATTTTTTTGGATTTTGTCGAGTATTTTTGGTGTAGGATGTATATTTGAGTACATTTAGATGAAAATAACGGCCATTTTTTGGATTGTGAAGAAAATTTTAGTTGGAAGTGTCAAATTTTAATAAATTTATTTGAAACCTACTTCGATTTTTTTGGATTTTGTCGAGTATTTTTGGTGTAGGATGTATATTTGAGTAAATTTAGATGAAAATAACTTCAATTATTAGGCTTGTGAAAAAAATTTTAGTTGGAAGTGTCAAATTGTAATAAATTTATTTGAAACCAACTTCGATTTTTTTGGATTTTGTCGAGTATTTTTGGAGTAGGATGTATATTTGAGTAAAGTTAGATGAAAATAACTTCAATTTCTAGGATTGTGAAAAAAAATTTAGATGGAAGTGTCAAATTTTAATAAATTTATTTGAAACCAACTTCGATTTTTTTTTATTTTGTCGAGTATTTTTGCTGTAGGATGTATATTTGAGTAAATTTAGATGAAAATAACGGCCATTTTTTGGATTGTGAAGAAAATTTTAGTTGGAAGTGTCAAATGTTAATAAATTTATTTGAAACTAACTTCGATTTTTTTGTATTTTGTGGAGTATTTTTGGTGTAGGATGTATATTTGAGTAAATTTAGATGAAAATAACTTCAATTTCTAGGATTGTGAAAATAATTTTAGTTGGAAGTGTCAAATTTTAATAAATTTATTTGAAACCAACTTCGATTTTTTTGGATTTTGTCGAGTATTTTTGCTGTAGGATGTATATTTGAGTAAATTTAGATGAAAATAACGACCATTTTTTGGATTGTGAAGAAAATTTTAGTTGGAAGTGTCAATTTTTAATAAATTTATTTGAAACTAACTTCGATTTTTTTGGATTTTGTGGAGTATTTTTGGTGTAGGATGTATATTTGAGTAAAGTTAGATGAAAATAACTTCAATTTTTAGGATTGTGAAAAAAATTTTAGTTGGAAGTCTCAAATTTTAATAAATTTATTTGAAACCAACTCCGATTTTTTTCGATTTTGTAGAGCATTTTTGTTCTAGGATCTATATTGAGGAAATTTAGATGAAAATAATTTCAATTTTTAGGTTTGTGAAAAAAATTTTAGTTGGAAGTGTCAAATTGTAATAAATTTATTTGAAACCAACTTCGATTTTTTTGGATTTTGTCGAGTATTTTTGTTGTAGGATGTATATTTGAGTACATTTAGATGAAAATAACGACCATTTTTTGGATTGTGAAAAATATTTTAGTTGGAAGTGTCAAATTTTAATAAATTTATTTGAAATCAACTTCGATTCTTTTGGATTTTGTTGAGTATTTTTGTTGTAGGATGTATATTTGAGTACATTTAGATGAAAATAACTTCAATTTTTTGGATTGAGTAAAAAATTTTAGTTGGAAGTGTCAAATTTTAATAAATTTATTTGAAATCAACTTCGATTTTTTTGGATTTTGTTGAGTATTTTTTGGTAGGATCTATATTTGAGTAAATTTAGATGAAAATAACTTCAATTTTTAGGATTGTGAAAAAAATTTTAGTTGGAAGTGTCAAATTTTAATAAATTTCTTTGAAACCTACTTCGATTTTTTTTGGATTTTGGCGAGTATTTTTGGTGTAGGATGTATATTTGAGTAAATTTAGATGAAAATAACTTCAATTTTTAGGATTGTGAAAAAAATTTTAGTTGGAAGTGTCAAATTGTAATAAATTTATTTGAAACCAACTTCGATTTTTTTTGATTTTGTCGAGTATTTTTGGTGTAGGATGTATATTTGAGTAAAGTTAGATGAAAATAACTTCAATTTTTAGGATTGTGAAAAAAATTTTAGATGCAAGTGTCAAATTTTAATAAATTTATTTGAAATCAACTCCGATTTTTTTGGATTTTGTTGAGTATTTTTTTGTAGGATCTATATTTGAGTAAATTTAGATGAAAATAACTTCAATTTTTTGGATTGAGTAAAAAATTTTAGGTGGAAGTGTCAAATTTTAATAAATTTATTTGAAATCAACTTCGATTTTTTTGGATTTTGTTGAGTATTTTCGTGGTAGAATCTATATTTGAGTAAATTTAGATGAAAATAACGACAATTTTTTGGATTGTGAAAAAAAAATTTAGTTGGATGTGTCAAATTTTACATAATTTATTTGAAACCAACTTCGATTTTTCTCGACTATGTTAAGTTTTTTTGATAGGGAAGCTTAATTTGAGTAATTTCAGGTGAAATTAACTTCGATTTTATGGATTTTGTCACGATTTTTGTCAAATTTTAATAAATATATTTGAAATCGACTTGGATTATTTTGGATTTTGTTGAGTATTTTTGATGTAGGATCTATATTTGAGTAAATTTAGATGAAAATGACGACAATTTTTTGGATTGTGAAAAAAAATTTTAGTCGGTAGTGTCAATTTTTACTAACTTTTTTTTAAATCAACCACGGTTTTTCTTATTTTGTTGAGTATTTTTGTTGTAGGATGTACACTTGAGTTAATTTAGATGAAAATAACGACAATTTTTTGGATTGTGAAAAAATTTTAGTTGGAAGTGTCAAATTTTAATAAATTTATTTAAAACCAACACCGATTTTTTTGGATTTTGTAGAGCATTTTTGTTATAGGATCTATATTTGAGTAAATTTACATGAAAACAACGACAATTTTTTGGATTGTGAAAAAATTTTAGTTGGAAGTGTCAAATTTTAATAAATTTATTTGAAACCAACTACGATTTTTTGAATTTTCTTGAGTATTTTTGATGTAGGATCTACAATTGAGTAAATTTAGATGAAAATAACTTCAATTTTTAGGATTGTGAAAAAAATTTTAGTTGGAAGTGTCAAATTGTAATAAATTTATTTGAAACCAACTTCGATTTGTTTGGATTTTGTCGAGTATTTTTTGTGTAGGATGTATATTTGAGTAAAGTTAGATGAAAATAACTTCAATTTTTAGGATTGTGAAAAAAATTTTAGTTGCAAGTGTCAAATTTTAATAAATTTATTAAAAATCAACTCCGATTTTTTTGGATTTTGTTGAGTATTTTTGTTGTAGGATCTATATTTGAGTAAATTTAGATGAAAATAACTTCAATTTTTAGGATTGTGAAAAAAATTTTAGTTGGAAGTGTCAAATTTTAATAAATTTATTTGAAACCTACTGCGATTTTTTTGGATTTTGTCGAGTATTGTTGGTGTAGGATGTATATTTGAGTAAATTTAGATGAAAATAACTTCAATTTTTTGGATTGTGAAAAAAATTTTAGTTGGAAGTGTCAAATTTTAATAAATTTATTTGAAACCTACTTCGATTTTTTTGGATTTTGTCGAGTATTTTTGGTGTAGGATGTATATTTGAGTAAATTTAGATGAAAATAACTTCAATTTTTAGGATTGTGAAAAAAATTTTAGTTGGAAGTGTCAAATTTTAATAAATATATTTGAAACCAACTTCAATTTTTTTTGATTTTGGTGAGTATTTTTGTTGTAGGATGTATATTTGAGTAAATTTAGATGAAAATAACGACAATTTAATGGATTGTGAAAAAAAAATTTTAGTTTGGAAGTGTCAAATTTTAATTAATTTATTTGAAACCAGCTTCAATTTTTTTGGATTTTGGTGAGTATTTTTGTTGTAGGATGTATATTTGAGTAAATTTAGATGAAAATAACGACAATTTAATGGATTGTGAAAAAAAAATTTTAGTTTGGAAGTGTCAAATTTTAATTAATTTATTTGAAACCTACTTCGATTTTTCTCGACTATGTTAAGTTTTTTTTATAGAGAAGCTTAATTTGAGTAATTTCAGTTGAAATTAACTTCGATTTTTTGGATTTTGTCACAATTTTTGTCAAATTTTAATAAATATATTTGAAATCGACTTGGAGTATTTTGGATTTTGTTGAGTATTTTTGATGTAGGATCTATATTTGAGTAAATTTAGATGAAAATAACTTCAATTTTTAGGATTGTGAAAAAAATTTTAGTTGGAAGTGTCAAATTTTAATAAATTTATTTGAAATCAACTCCGATTTTTTTGGATTTTGTTGAGTATTTTTTTGTAGGATCTATATTTGAGTAAATTTAGATGAAAATAACTTCAATTTCTAGGATTGTGAAAAAAAATTTAGTTGGAAGTGTCAAATTTTAATAAATTTATTTGAAACCAACTTCGATTTTTTTGGATTTTGTCGAGTATTTTTGTTGTAGGATGTATATTTGAGTCAATTTAGATGAAAATAACGACCTTTTTTTGGATTGTGAAGAAAATTTTAGTTGGAAGTGTCAAATTTTAATAAATTTATTTGAAACTAACTTCGATTTTTTTGGATTTTGTGGAGTATTTTTGGTGTAGGATGTATATTTGAGTAAATTTAAATGAAAATAACTTCAATTTCTAGGATTGTGAAAAAAAATTTAGATGGAAGTGTCAAATTTTAATAAATTTATTTGAAACCAACTTCGATTTTTTTTTATTTTGTCGAGTATTTTTGCTGTAGGATGTATATTTGAGTAAATTTAGATGAAAATAACGGCCATTTTTTGGATTGTGAAGAAAATTTTAGTTGGAAGTGTCAAATTTTAATAAATTTATTTGAAACTAACTTCGATTTTTTTGGATTTTGTGGCGTATTTTTGGTGTAGGATGTATATTTGAGTAAATTTAGATGAAAATAACTTCAATTTCTAGGATTGTGAAAATAATTTTAGTTGGAAGTGTCAAATTTTAATAAATTTATTTGAAACCAACTTCGATTTTTTTGGATTTTGTCGAGTATTTTTGTTGTAGGATGTATATTTGAGTAAATTTAGATGAAAATAACTTCAATTTCTAGGATTGTGAAAAAAAATTTAGTTGGAAGTGTCAAATTTTAATAAATTTATTTGAAACCAAATTCGATTTTTTTGGATTTTGTCGAGTATTTTTGCTGTAGGATGTATATTTGAGTAAATTTAGATGAAAATAACGTCCATTTTTTGGATTGTGAAGAAAATTTTAGTTGGAAGTGTCAAATTTTAATAAATTTATTTGAAACCAACTTCGATTTTTTTGGATTTTGTGGAGTATTTTTTGTGTAGGATGTATATTTGAGTAAATTTAGATGAAAATAACTTCAATTTTTAGGATTGTGAAAAAAATTTTAGTTGGAAGTGTCAAATTGTAATAAATTTATTTGAAACCAACTTCGATTTTTTTGGATTTTGTCGAGTATTTTTGCTGTAGGATGTATATTTGAGTAAATTTAGATGAAAATAACGACCATTTTTTGGATTGTGAAGAAAATTTTAGTTGGAAGTGTCAATTTTTAATAAATTTATTTGAAACTAACTTCGATTTTTTTGGATTTTGTGGAGTATTTTTGGTGTAGGATGTATATTTGAGTAAAGTTAGATGAAAATAACTTCAATTTTTAGGTTTGTGAAAAAAATTTTAGTTGGAAGTCTCAAATTGTAATAAATTTATTTGAAACCAACTTCGATTTTTTTGGATTTTGTCGAGTATTTTTGTTGTAGGATGTATATTTGAGTACATTTAGATGAAAATAACGACCATTTTTTGGATTGTGAAAAATATTTTAGTTGAAAGTGTCAAATTTTAATAAATTTATTTGAAATCAACTTCGATTCTTTTGGATTTTGTTGAGTATTTTTGTTGTAGGATCTATATTTGAGTACATTTAGATGAAAATAACTTCAATTTTTTGGATTGAGTAAAAAATTTTAGTTGGAAGTGTCAAATTTTAATAAATTTATTTGAAATCAACTTCGATTTTTTTGGATTTTGTTGAGTATTTTTTGGTAGGATCTATATTTGAGTAAATTTAGATGAAAATAACTTCAATTTTTAGGATTGTGAAAAAAATTTTAGTTGGAAGTGTCAAATTTTAATAAATTTCTTTGAAACCTACTTCGATTTTTTTTGGATTTTGGCGAGTATTTTTGGTGTAGGATGTATATTCGAGTAAATTTAGATGAAAATAACTTCAATTTTTAGGATTGTGAAAAAAATTTTAGTTGGAAGTGTCAAATTGTAATAAATTTATTTGAAACCAACTTCGATTTTTTTGGATTTTGTCGAGTATTTTTGGTGTAGGATGTATATTTGAGTAAAGTTAGATGAAAATAACTTCAATTTTTAGGATTGTGAAAAAAATTTTAGATGCAAGTGTCAAATTTTAATAAATTTATTTGAAATCAACTCCGATTTTTTTGGATTTTGTTGAGTATTTTTTTGTAGGATCTATATTTGAGTAAATTTAGGTGAAAATAACTTCAATTTTTAGGATTGTGAAAAAAATTTTAGTTGGAAGTGTCAAATTTTAATAAATTTATTTGAAATCAACTTCGATTTTTTTGGATTTTGTTGAGTATTTTTGTTGTAGGATCTATATTTGAGTAAATTTAGATGAAAATAACTTCAATTTTTTGGATTGAGTAAAAAATTTTAGTTGGAAGTGTCAAATTTTAATAAATTTATTTGAAATCAACTTCGATTTTTTTGGATTTTGTTGAGTATTTTCGTGGTAGAATCTATATTTGAGTAAATTTAGATGAAAATAACGACAATTTTTTGGATTGTGAAAAAAAAATTTAGTTGGAAGTGTCAAATTTTACATAATTTATTTGAAACCAACTTCGATTTTTCTCGACTATGTTAAGTTTTTTTGATAGGGAAGCTTAATTTGAGTAATTTCAGGTGAAATTAACTTCGATTTTATGGATTTTGTCACGATTTTTGTCAAATTTTAATAAATATATTTGAAATCGACTTGGATTATTTTGGATTTTGTTGAGTATTTTTGATGTAGGATCTATATTTGAGTAAATTTAGATGAAAATGACGACAATTTTTTGGATTGTGAAAAAAAATTTTAGTCGGTAGTGTCAATTTTTACTAACTTTTTTTGAAATCAACCACGGTTTTTCTTATTTTGTTGAGTATTTTTGTTGTAGGATGTACATTTGAGTTAATTTAGATGAAAATAACGACAATTTTTTGGATTGTGAAAAAATTTTAGTTGGAAGTGTCAAATTTTAATAAATTTATTTAAAACCAACACCGATTTTTTTGGATTTTGTAGAGCATTTTTGTTATAGGATCTATATTTGAGTAAATTTACATGAAAACAACGACAATTTTTTGGATTGTGAAAAAATTTTAGTTGGAAGTGTCAAATTTTAATAAATTTATTTGAAACCAACTACGATTTTTTGAATTTTCTTGAGTATTTTTGATGTAGGATCTACAATTGAGTAAATTTAGATGAAAATAACTTCAATTTTTAGGATTGTGAAAAAAATTTTAGTTGGAAGTGTCAAATTGTAATAAATTTATTTGAAACCAACTTCGATTTGTTTGGATTTTGTCGAGTATTTTTTGTGTAGGATGTATATTTGAGTAAAGTTAGATGAAAATAACTTCAATTTTTAGGATTGTGAAAAAAATTTTAGTTGCAAGTGTCAAATTTTAATAAATTTATTAAAAATCAACTCCGATTTTTTTGGATTTTGTTGAGTATTTTTGTTGTAGGATCTATATTTGAGTAAATTTAGATGAAAATAACTTCAATTTTTAGGATTGTGAAAAAAATTTTAGTTGGAAGTGTCAAATTTTAATAAATTTATTTGAAACCTACTGCGATTTTTTTGGATTTTGTCGAGTATTGTTGGTGTAGGATGTATATTTGAGTAAATTTAGATGAAAATAACTTCAATTTTTAGGATTGTGAAAAAAATTTTAGTTGGAAGTGTCAAATTTTAATAAATTTATTTGAAACCTACTTCGATTTTTTTGGATTTTGTCGAGTATTTTTGGTGTAGGATGTATATTTGAGTAAATTTAGATGAAAATAACTTCAATTTTTTGGATTGAGTAAAAAATTTTAGTTGGAAGTGTCAAATTTTAATAAATTTATTTGAAATCAACTTCGATTTTTTTGGATTTTGTTGAGTATTTTCGTGGTAGAATCTATATTTGAGTAAATTTAGATGAAAATAACGACAATTTTTTGGATTGTGAAAAAAAAATTTAGTTGGAAGTGTCAAATTTTACATAATTTATTTGAAACCAACTTCGATTTTTCTCGACTATGTTAAGTTTTTTTGATAGGGAAGCTTAATTTGAGTAATTTCAGGTGAAATTAACTTCGATTTTATGGATTTTGTCACGATTTTTGTCAAATTTTAATAAATATATTTGAAATCGACTTGGATTATTTTGGATTTTGTTGAGTATTTTTGATGTAGGATCTATATTTGAGTAAATTTAGATGAAAATGACGACAATTTTTTGGATTGTGAAAAAAAATTTTAGTCGGTAGTGTCAATTTTTACTAACTTTTTTTGAAATCAACCACGGTTTTTCTTATTTTGTTGAGTATTTTTGTTGTAGGATGTACATTTGAGTTAATTTAGATGAAAATAACGACAATTTTTTGGATTGTGAAAAAATTTTAGTTGGAAGTGTCAAATTTTAATAAATTTATTTAAAACCAACACCGATTTTTTTGGATTTTGTAGAGCATTTTTGTTATAGGATCTATATTTGAGTAAATTTACATGAAAACAACGACAATTTTTTGGATTGTGAAAAAATTTTAGTTGGAAGTGTCAAATTTTAATAAATTTATTTGAAACCAACTACGATTTTTTGAATTTTCTTGAGTATTTTTGATGTAGGATCTACAATTGAGTAAATTTAGATGAAAATAACTTCAATTTTTAGGATTGTGAAAAAAATTTTAGTTGGAAGTGTCAAATTGTAATAAATTTATTTGAAACCAACTTCGATTTGTTTGGATTTTGTCGAGTATTTTTTGTGTAGGATGTATATTTGAGTAAAGTTAGATGAAAATAACTTCAATTTTTAGGATTGTGAAAAAAATTTTAGTTGCAAGTGTCAAATTTTAATAAATTTATTAAAAATCAACTCCGATTTTTTTGGATTTTGTTGAGTATTTTTGTTGTAGGATCTATATTTGAGTAAATTTAGATGAAAATAACTTCAATTTTTAGGATTGTGAAAAAAATTTTAGTTGGAAGTGTCAAATTTTAATAAATTTATTTGAAACCTACTGCGATTTTTTTGGATTTTGTCGAGTATTGTTGGTGTAGGATGTATATTTGAGTAAATTTAGATGAAAATAACTTCAATTTTTAGGATTGTGAAAAAAATTTTAGTTGGAAGTGTCAAATTTTAATAAATTTATTTGAAACCTACTTCGATTTTTTTGGATTTTGTCGAGTATTTTTGGTGTAGGATGTATATTTGAGTAAATTTAGATGAAAATAACTTCAATTTTTAGGATTGTGAAAAAAATTTTAGTTGGAAGTGTCAAATTTTAATAAATATATTTGAAACCAACTTCAATTTTTTTGGATTTTGGTGAGTATTTTTGTTGTAGGATGTATATTTGAGTAAATTTAGATGAAAATAACGACAATTTAATGGATTGTGAAAAAAAAATTTTAGTTTGGAAGTGTCAAATTTTAATTAATTTATTTGAAACCAGCTTCAATTTTTTTGGATTTTGGTGAGTATTTTTGTTGTAGGATGTATATTTGAGTAAATTTAGATGAAAATAACGACAATTTAATGGATTGTGAAAAAAAAATTTTAGTTTGGAAGTGTCAAATTTTAATTAATTTATTTGAAACCAACTTCGATTTTTCTCGACTATGTTAAGTTTTTTTTATAGAGAAGCTTAATTTGAGTAATTTCAGTTGAAATTAACTTCGATTTTTTGGATTTTGTCACAATTTTTGTCAAATTTTAATAAATATATTTGAAATCGACTTGGAGTATTTTGGATTTTGTTGAGTATTTTTGATGTAGGATCTATATTTGAGTAAATTTAGATGAAAATAACGGCCATTTTTTGGATTGTGAAGAAAATTTTAGTTGGAAGTGTCAAATTTTAATAAATTTATTTGAAACTAACTTCGATTTTTTTGGATTTTGTGGAGTATTTTTGGTGTAGGATGTATATTTGAGTAAATTTAGATGAAAATAACTTCAATTTCTAGGATTGTGAAAAAAAATTTAGTTGGAAGTGTCAATTTTTAATAAATTTATTTGAAACCAAATTCGATTTTTTTGGATTTTGTCGAGTATTTTTGCTGTAGGATGTATATTTGAGTAAATTTAGATGAAAATAACGTCCATTTTTTGGATTGTGAAGAAAATTTTAGTTGGAAGTGTCAAATTTTAATAAATTTATTTGAAACCAACTTCGATTTTTTTGGATTTTGTGGAGTATTTTTGGTGTAGGATGTATATTTGAGTAAATTTAGATGAAAATAACTTCAATTTTTAGGATTGTGAAAAAAATTTTAGTTGGAAGTGTCAAATTGTAATAAATTTATTTGAAACCAACTTCGATTTGTTTGGATTTTGTCGAGTATTTTTGGTGTAGGATGTATATTTGAGTAAAGTTAGATGAAAATAACTTCAATTTTTAGGATTGTGAAAAAAATTTTAGTTGCAAGTGTCAAATTTTTATAAATTTATTAGAAATCAACTCCGATTTTTTTGGATTTTGTTGAGTATTTTTGTTGTAGGATCTATATTTGAGTAAATTTAGATGAAAATAACTTCAATTTTTAGGATTGTGAAAAAAATTTTAGTTGGAAGTGTCAAATTTTAATAAATTTATTTGAAACCTACTTCGATTTGTTTGGATTTTGTCGAGTATTTTTTTGTAGGATCTATATTTGAGTAAATTTAGATGAAAATAACTTCAATTTTTAGGATTGTGAAAAAAATTTTAGTTGGAAGTGTCAAATTTTAATAAATTTATTTGAAATCAACTTCGATTTTTTTGGATTTTGTTGAGTATTTTTGTTGTAGGATCTATATTTGAGTAAATTTAGATGAAAATAACTTCAATTTTTTGGATTGAGTAAAAAATTTTAGTTGGAAGTGTCAAATTTTAATAAATTTATTTGAAATCAACTTCGATTTTTTTGGATTTTGTTGAGTATTTTCGTGGTAGAATCTATATTTGAGTAAATTTAGATGAAAATAACGACAATTTTTTGGATTGTGAAAAAAAAATTTAGTTGGAAGTGTCAAATTTTACATAATTTATTTGAAACCAACTTCGATTTTTCTCGACTATGTTAAGTTTTTTTGATAGGGAAGCTTAATTTGAGTAATTTCAGGTGAAATTAACTTCGATTTTATGGATTTTGTCACGATTTTTGTCAAATTTTAATAAATATATTTGAAATCGACTTGGATTATTTTGGATTTTGTCGAGTATTTTTGATGTAGGATCTATATTTGAGTAAATTTAGATGAAAATGACGACAATTTTTTGGATTGTGAAAAAAAATTTTAGTCGGTAGTGTCAATTTTTACTAACTTTTTTTTAAATCAACCACGGTTTTTCTTATTTTGTTGAGTATTTTTGTTGTAGGATGTACATTTGAGTTAATTTAGATGAAAATAACGACAATTTTTTGGATTGTGAAAAAATTTTAGTTGGAAGTGTCAAATTTTAATAAATTTATTTAAAACCAACATCGATTTTTTTGGATTTTGTAGAGCATTTTTGTTATAGGATCTATATTTGAGTAAATTTAGATGAAAACAACGACAATTTTTTGGATTGTGAAATAATTTTAGTTGGAAGTGTCAAATTTTAATAAATTTATTTGAAATCAACTCCGATTTTTTTGGATTTTGTTGAGTATTTTTTTGTAGGATCTATATTTGAGTAAATTTAGATGAAAATAACTTCAATTTTTAGGATTGTGAAAAAAATTTTAGTTGGAAGTGTCAAATTGTAATAAATTTATTTGATACCAACTTCGATTTTTTTGGATTTTGTCGAGTATTTTTGGTGTAGGATGTATATTTGAGTAAAGTTAGATGAAAATAACTTCAATTTTTAGGATTGTGAAAAAAATTTTAGTTGGAAGTCTCAAATTTTACTAAATTTATTTGAAACCAACTTCGATTTTATTGGATTTTGTCGAGTATTTTTGGTGTAGGATGTATATTTGAGTAAATTTAGATGAAAATAACTTAAATTTTTAGGATTGTGAAAAAAATTTTAGTTGGAAGTTCCAAATTTTAATAAATTTATTTGAAACCAACAACGATTTTTTGAATTTTCTTGAGTATTTTTGATGTAGGATCTACAATTGAGTAAATTTAGATAAAAATAACTTCAATTTTTTGGATTGTGAAAAAAATTTTAGTTGGAAGTGTCAAATTTTAATAAATTTATTTGAAATCAACTCCGATTTTTTTGGATTTTGTTGAGTATTTTTTTGTAGGATCTATATTTGAGTAAATTTAGATGAAAATAACTTCAATTTTTAGGATTGTGAAAAAAATTTTAGTTGGAAGTGTCAAATTTTAATAAATTTATTTGAAACCAACTTCGATTTTTTTGGATTTTGTCGAGTATTTTTGGTGTAGGATGTATATTTGAGTAAATTTAGATGAAAATAACTTCAATTTTTAGGATTGTGAAAAAAATTTTAGTTGGAAGTCTCAAATTTTACTAAATTTATTTGAAACCAACTTCGATTTTTTTGGATTTTGTCGAGTATTTTTGGTGTAGGATGTATATTTGAGTAAATTTAGATGAAAATAACTTAAATTTTTAGGATTGTGAAAAAAATTTTAGTTGGAAGTGCCAAATTTTAATAAATTTATTTGAAACCAACTACGATTTTTTGAATTTTCTTGAGTATTTTTGATGTAGGATCTACAATTGAGTAAATTTAGATGAAAATAACTTCAATTCTTTGGATTGTGAAAAAAATTTTAGTTGGAAGTGTCAAATTTTAATAAATTTATTTGAAATCAACTCCGATTTTTTTGGATTTTGTTGAGTATTTTTTGGTAGGATCTATATTTGAGTAAATTTAGATGAAAATAACTTCAATTTTTTGGATTGTGAAAAAAATTTTAGTTGGAAGTGTCAAATTGTAATAAATTTATTTGAAACCAACCTCGATTTGTTTGGATTTTGTCGAGTATTTTTGGTGTAGGATGTATATTTGAGTAAAGTTAGATGAAAATAACTTCAATTTTTAGGATTGTGAAAAAAATTTTAGTTGGAAGTCTCAAATTTTACTAAATTTATTTGAAACCAACTTCGATTTTTTTGGATTTTGTCGAGTATTTTTGGTGTAGGATGTATATTTGAGTAAATTTAGATGAAAATAACTTAAATTTTTAGGATTGTGAAAAAAATTTTAGTTGGAAGTGCCAAATTTTAATAAATTTATTTGAAACCAACTACGATTTTTTGAATTTTCTTGAGTATTTTTGATGTAGGATCTACAATTGAGTAAATGCAGATGAAAATAACTTCAATTCTTTGGATTGTGAAAAAAATTTTAGTTGGAAGTGTCAAATTTTAATAAATTTATTTGAAATCAACTCCGATTTTTTTGGATTTTGTTGAGTATTTTTTGGTAGGATCTGTATTTGAGTAAATTTAGATGAAAATAACTTCAATTTTTTGGATTGTGAAAAAAATTTTAGTTGGAAGTGTCAAATTTTAATAAATTTATTTGAAATCAACTCCGATTTTTTTGGATTTTGTTGAGTATTTTTGTTGTAGGATCTATATTTGAGTAAATTTAGATGAAAATAACTTCAATTTTTAGGATTGTGAAAAAAATTTTAGTTGGAAGTGTCAAATTTTAATAAATTTATTTGAAACCTACTTCGATTTTTTTGGATTTTTTCGAGTATTTTTGGTGTAGGATGTATATTTGAGTAAATTTAGATGAAAATAACTTCAATTTTTAGGATTGTGAAAAAAATTTTAGTTGGAAGTGTCAAATTGTAATAAATTTATTTGAAACCAACTTCGATTTTTTTGGATTTTGTCGAGTATTTTTGGTGTAGGATGTATATTTGAGTAAAGTTAGATGAAAATAACTTCAATTTTTAGGATTGTGAAAAACATTTTAGTTGCAAGTGTCAAATTTTAATAAATTTATTTGAAATCAACTCCGATTTTTTTGGATTTTGTTGAGTATTTTTTTGTAGGATCTATATTTGAGTAAATTTAGATGAAAATAACTTCAATTTTTAGGATTGTGAAAAAAATTTTAGTTGGAAGTGTCAAATTTTAATAAATTTATTTGAAATCAACTTCGATTTTTTTGGATTTTGTTGAGTATTTTTGTTGTAGGATCTATATTTGAGTAAATTTAGATGAAAATAACTTCAATTTTTTGGATTGAGTAAAAAATTTCAGTTGGAAGTGTCAAATTTTAATAAATTTATTTGAAATCAACTTCGATTTTTTTGGATTTTGTTGAGTATTTTTTGGTAGGATCTATATTTGAGTAAATTAAGATGAAAATAACTTCAATTTTTAGAATTGTGAACAAAATTTTAGTTGGAAGTGTCAAATTTTAATAAATTTATTCGAAACCTACTTCGATTTTTTTGGATTTTGTCGAGTATTTTTGGTGTAGGATGTATATTTGAGTAAATTTAGATGAAAATAACTTCAATTTTTTGGATTGTGAAAAAAATTTTAGTTGGAAGTGTCAAATTGTAATAAATTTATTTGAAACCAACTTCGATTTTTTTGGATTTTGTCGAGTATTTTTGGTGTAGGATGTATATTTGAGTAAATTTAGATGAAAATAACTTCAATTTTTAGGATTGTGAAAAAAAATTTAGTTGGAAGTGTCAATTTTTAATAAATTTATTTGAAACCAAATTCGATTTTTTTGGATTTTGTCGAGTATTTTTGCTGTAGGATGTATATTTGAGTAAATTTAGATGAAAATAACGTCCATTTTTTGGATTGTGAAGAAAATTTTAGTTGGAAGTGTCAAATTTTAATAAATTTATTTGAAACCAACTTCGATTTTGTTGGATTTTGTGGAGTATTTTTGGTGTAGGATGTATATTTGAGTAAATTTAGATGAAAATAACTTCAATTTTTAGGATTGTGAAAAAAATTTTAGTTGGAAGTGTCAAATTGTAATAAATTTATTTGAAACCAACTTCGATTTGTTTGGATTTTGTCGAGTATTTTTGGTGTAGGATGTATATTTGAGTAAAGTTAGATGAAAATAACTTCAATTTTTAGGATTGTGAAAAAAATTTTAGTTGCAAGTGTCAAATTTTTATAAATTTATTAGAAATCAACTCCGATTTTTTTGGATTTTGTTGAGTATTTTTGTTGTAGGATCTATATTTGAGTAAATTTAGATGAAAATAACTTCAATTTTTAGGATTGTGAAAAAAATTTTAGTTGGAAGTGTCAAATTTTAATAAATTTATTTGAAACCTACTTCGATTTGTTTGGATTTTGTCGAGTATTTTTGGTGTAGGATGTATATTTGAGTAAATTTAGATGAAAATAACTTCAATTTTTAGGATTGTGAAAAAATATTAGTTGGAAGTGTCAAATTTTAATAAATTTATTTGAAACCTACTGCGATTATTTTGGATTTTGTCGAGTATTTTTGGTGTAGGATGTATATTTGAGTAAATTTAGATGAAAATAACTTCAATTTTTAGGATTGTGAAAAAATTTTTAGTTGGAAGTGTCAAATTTTAATAAATATATTTGAAACCAACTTCAATTTTTTTGGATTTTGTTGAGTATTTTTTGGTAGGATCTATATTTGAGTAAACTTAGATGAAAATAACGACAATTTAATGGATTGTGAAAAAAAAATTTTAGTTTGGAAGTGTCAAATTTTAATTAATTTATTTGAAACCAGCTTCAATTTTTTTGGATTTTGGTGAGTATTTTTGTTGTAGGATGTATATTTGAGTAAATTTAGATGAAAATATCGACAATTTAATGGATTGTGAAAAAAAAATTTTAGTTTGGAAGTGTCAAATTTTAATTAATTTATTTGAAACCAACTTCGATTTTTCTCGACTATGTTAAGTTTTTTTTATAGAGAAGCTTAATTTGAGTAATTTCAGGTGAAATTAACTTCGATTTTATGGATTTTGTCACGATTTTTGTCAAATTTTAATAAATATATTTGAAATCGACTTGGATTATTTTGGATTTTGTTGAGTATTTTTGATGTAGGATCTATATTTGAGTAAATTTAGATGAAAATGACGACAATTTTTTGGATTGTGAAAAAAAATTTTAGTCGGTAGTGTCAATTTTTACTAACTTTTTTTTAAATCAACCACGGTTTTTCTTATTTTGTTGAGTATTTTTGTTGTAGGATGTACATTTGAGTTAATTTAGATGAAAATAACGACAATTTTTTGGATTGTGAAAAAATTTTAGTTGGAAGTGTCAAATTTTAATAAATTTATTCAAAACCAACATCGATTGTTTTGGATTTTGTAGAGCATTTTTGTTATAGGATCTATATTTGAGTAAATTTAGATGAAAACAACGACAATTTTTTGGATTGTGAAAAAATTTTAGTTGGAAGTGTCAAATTTTAATAAATTTATTGGAAATCAACTCCGATTTTTTTGGATTTTGTTGAGTATTTTTTTGTAGGATCTATATTTGAGTAAATTTAGATGAAAATAACTTCAATTTTTAGGATTGTGAAAAAAATTTTAGTTGGAAGTGTCAAATTGTAATAAATTTATTTGAAACCAACTTCGATTTTTTTGGATTTTGTCGAGTATTTTTGGTGTAGGATGTATATTTGAGTAAAGTTAGATGAAAATAACTTCAATTTTTAGGATTGTGAAAAAAATTTTAGTTGGAAGTCTCAAATTTTACTAAATTTATTTGAAACCAACTTCGATTTTTTTGGATTTTGTCGAGTATTTTTGGTGTAGGATGTATATTTGAGTAAAGTTAGATGAAAATAACTTCAATTTTTAGGATTGTGAAAAAAATTTTAGATGCAAGTGTCAAATTTTAATAAATTTATTTGAAATCAACTCCGATTTTTTTGGATTTTGTTGAGTATTTTTTTGTAGGATCTAT
The DNA here is from genome assembly GCA_963932275.1 of Andrena praecox. Taxonomy (NCBI): domain Eukaryota; kingdom Metazoa; phylum Arthropoda; class Insecta; order Hymenoptera; family Andrenidae; genus Andrena; species Andrena praecox. The sequence continues at coordinate 26,817,279 of OZ010732.1, forward strand.
ATTTGAGTAAATTTAGATGAAAATAACTTCAATTTTTAGGATTGTGAAAAAAATTTTAGTTGGAAGTGTCAAATTTTAATAAATTTATTTGAAATCAACTTCGATTTTTTTGGATTTTGTTGAGTATTTTTGTTGTAGGATCTATATTTGAGTAAATTTAGATGAAAATAACTTCAATTTTTTGGATTGAGTAAAAAATTTTAGTTGGAAGTGTCAAATTTTAATAAATTTATTTGAAATCAACTTCGATTTTTTTGGATTTTGTTGAGTATTTTCGTGGTAGAATCTATATTTGAGTAAATTTAGATGAAAATAACGACAATTTTTTGGATTGTGAAAAAAAAATTTAGTTGGAAGTGTCAAATTTTACATAATTTATTTGAAACCAACTTCGATTTTTCTCGACTATGTTAAGTTTTTTTGATAGGGAAGCTTAATTTGAGTAATTTCAGGTGAAATTAACTTCGATTTTATGGATTTTGTCACGATTTTTGTCAAATTTTAATAAATATATTTGAAATCGACTTGGATTATTTTGGATTTTGTTGAGTATTTTTGATGTAGGATGTATATTTGAGTAAATTTAGATGAAAATATCGACAATTTAATGGATTGTGAAAAAAAAATTTTAGTTTGGAAGTGTCAAATTTTAATTAATTTATTTGAAACCAACTTCGATTTTTCTCGACTATGTTAAGTTTTTTTTATAGAGAAGCTTAATTTGAGTAATTTCAGGTGAAATTAACTTCGATTTTATGGATTTTGTCACGATTTTTGTCAAATTTTAATAAATATATTTGAAATCGACTTGGATTATTTTGGATTTTGTTGAGTATTTTTGATGTAGGATCTATATTTGAGTAAATTTAGATGAAAATGACGACAATTTTTTGGATTGTGAAAAAAAATTTTAGTCGGTAGTGTCAATTTTTACTAACTTTTTTTTAAATCAACCACGGTTTTTCTTATTTTGTTGAGTATTTTTGTTGTAGGATGTACATTTGAGTTAATTTAGATGAAAATAACGACAATTTTTTGGATTGTGAAAAAATTTTAGTTGGAAGTGTCAAATTTTAATAAATTTATTCAAAACCAACATCGATTGTTTTGGATTTTGTAGAGCATTTTTGTTATAGGATCTATATTTGAGTAAATTTAGATGAAAACAACGACAATTTTTTGGATTGTGAAAAAATTTTAGTTGGAAGTGTCAAATTTTAATAAATTTATTGGAAATCAACTCCGATTTTTTTGGATTTTGTTGAGTATTTTTTTGTAGGATCTATATTTGAGTAAATTTAGATGAAAATAACTTCAATTTTTAGGATTGTGAAAAAAATTTTAGTTGGAAGTGTCAAATTGTAATAAATTTATTTGAAACCAACTTCGATTTTTTTGGATTTTGTCGAGTATTTTTGGTGTAGGATGTATATTTGAGTAAAGTTAGATGAAAATAACTTCAATTTTTAGGATTGTGAAAAAAATTTTAGTTGGAAGTCTCAAATTTTACTAAATTTATTTGAAACCAACTTCGATTTTTTTGGATTTTGTCGAGTATTTTTGGTGTAGGATGTATATTTGAGTAAAGTTAGATGAAAATAACTTCAATTTTTAGGATTGTGAAAAAAATTTTAGATGCAAGTGTCAAATTTTAATAAATTTATTTGAAATCAACTCCGATTTTTTTGGATTTTGTTGAGTATTTTTTTGTAGGATCTATATTTGAGTAAATTTAGATGAAAATAACTTCAATTTTTAGGATTGTGAAAAAAATTTTAGTTGGAAGTGTCAAATTTTAATAAATTTATTTGAAATCAACTTCGATTTTTTTGGATTTTGTTGAGTATTTTTGTTGTAGGATCTATATTTGAGTAAATTTAGATGAAAATAACTTCAATTTTTTGGATTGAGTAAAAAATTTTAGTTGGAAGTGTCAAATTTTAATAAATTTATTTGAAATCAACTTCGATTTTTTTGGATTTTGTTGAGTATTTTCGTGGTAGAATCTATATTTGAGTAAATTTAGATGAAAATAACGACAATTTTTTGGATTGTGAAAAAAAAATTTAGTTGGAAGTGTCAAATTTTACATAATTTATTTGAAACCAACTTCGATTTTTCTCGACTATGTTAAGTTTTTTTGATAGGGAAGCTTAATTTGAGTAATTTCAGGTGAAATTAACTTCGATTTTATGGATTTTGTCACGATTTTTGTCAAATTTTAATAAATATATTTGAAATCGACTTGGATTATTTTGGATTTTGTTGAGTATTTTTGATGTAGGATCTATATTTGAGTAAATTTAGATGAAAATGACGACAATTTTTTGGATTGTGAAAAAAAATTTTAGTCGGTAGTGTCAATTTTTACTAACTTTTTTTTAAATCAACCACGTTTTTTCTTATTTTGTTGAGTATTTTTGTTGTAGGATGTACATTTGAGTTAATTTAGATGAAAATAACGACAATTTTTTGGATTGTGAAAAAATTTTAGTTGGAAGTGTCAAATTTTAATAAATTTATTTAAAACCAACATCGATTTTTTTGGATTTTGTAGAGCATTTTTGTTATAGGATCTATATTTGAGTAAATTTAGATGAAAACAACGACAATTTTTTGGATTGTGAAATAATTTTAGTTGGAAGTGTCAAATTTTAATAAATTTATTTGAAATCAACTCCGATTTTTTTGGATTTTGTTGAGTATTTTTTTGTAGGATCTATATTTGAGTAAATTTAGATGAAAATAACTTCAATTTTTAGGATTGTGAAAAAAATTTTAGTTGGAAGTGTCAAATTGTAATAAATTTATTTGATACCAACTTCGATTTTTTTGGATTTTGTCGAGTATTTTTGGTGTAGGATGTATATTTGAGTAAAGTTAGATGAAAATAACTTCAATTTTTAGGATTGTGAAAAAAATTTTAGTTGGAAGTCTCAAATTTTACTAAATTTATTTGAAACCAACTTCGATTTTATTGGATTTTGTCGAGTATTTTTGGTGTAGGATGTATATTTGAGTAAATTTAGATGAAAATAACTTAAATTTTTAGGATTGTGAAAAAAATTTTAGTTGGAAGTTCCAAATTTTAATAAATTTATTTGAAACCAACAACGATTTTTTTAATTTTCTTGAGTATTTTTGATGTAGGATCTACAATTGAGTAAATTTAGATAAAAATAACTTCAATTTTTTGGATTGTGAAAAAAATTTTAGTTGGAAGTGTCAAATTTTAATAAATTTATTTGAAATCAACTCCGATTTTTTTGGATTTTGTTGAGTATTTTTTTGTAGGATCTATATTTGAGTAAATTTAGATGAAAATAACTTCAATTTTTAGGATTGTGAAAAAAATTTTAGTTGGAAGTGTCAAATTTTAATAAATTTATTTGAAACCAACTTCGATTTTTTTGGATTTTGTCGAGTATTTTTGGTGTAGGATGTATATTTGAGTAAATTTAGATGAAAATAACTTCAATTTTTAGGATTGTGAAAAAAATTTTAGTTGGAAGTCTCAAATTTTACTAAATTTATTTGAAACCAACTTCGATTTTTTTGGATTTTGTCGAGTATTTTTGGTGTAGGATGTATATTTGAGTAAATTTAGATGAAAATAACTTAAATTTTTAGGATTGTGAAAAAAATTTTAGTTGGAAGTGCCAAATTTTAATAAATTTATTTGAAACCAACTACGATTTTTTGAATTTTCTTGAGTATTTTTGATGTAGGATCTACAATTGAGTAAATTTAGATGAAAATAACTTCAATTCTTTGGATTGTGAAAAAAATTTTAGTTGGAAGTGTCAAATTTTAATAAATTTATTTGAAATCAACTCCGATTTTTTTGGATTTTGTTGAGTATTTTTTGGTAGGATCTATATTTGAGTAAATTTAGATGAAAATAACTTCAATTTTTTGGATTGTGAAAAAAATTTTAGTTGGAAGTGTCAAATTGTAATAAATTTATTTGAAACCAACCTCGATTTGTTTGGATTTTGTCGAGTATTTTTGGTGTAGGATGTATATTTGAGTAAAGTTAGATGAAAATAACTTCAATTTTTAGGATTGTGAAAAAAATTTTAGTTGGAAGTCTCAAATTTTACTAAATTTATTTGAAACCAACTTCGATTTTTTTGGATTTTGTCGAGTATTTTTGGTGTAGGATGTATATTTGAGTAAATTTAGATGAAAATAACTTAAATTTTTAGGATTGTGAAAAAAATTTTAGTTGGAAGTGCCAAATTTTAATAAATTTATTTGAAACCAACTACGATTTTTTGAATTTTCTTGAGTATTTTTGATGTAGGATCTACAATTGAGTAAATGCAGATGAAAATAACTTCAATTCTTTGGATTGTGAAAAAAATTTTAGTTGGAAGTGTCAAATTTTAATAAATTTATTTGAAATCAACTCCGATTTTTTTGGATTTTGTTGAGTATTTTTTGGTAGGATCTGTATTTGAGTAAATTTAGATGAAAATAACTTCAATTTTTTGGATTGTGAAAAAAATTTTAGTTGGAAGTGTCAAATTTTAATAAATTTATTTGAAATCAACTCCGATTTTTTTGGATTTTGTTGAGTATTTTTGTTGTAGGATCTATATTTGAGTAAATTTAGATGAAAATAACTTCAATTTTTAGGATTGTGAAAAAAATTTTAGTTGGAAGTGTCAAATTTTAATAAATTTATTTAAAACCTACTTCGATTTTTTTGGATTTTTTCGAGTATTTTTGGTGTAGGATGTATATTTGAGTAAATTTAGATGAAAATAACTTCAATTTTTAGGATTGTGAAAAAAATTTTAGTTGGAAGTGTCAAATTGTAATAAATTTATTTGAAACCAACTTCGATTTTTTTGGATTTTGTCGAGTATTTTTGGTGTAGGATGTATATTTGAGTAAAGTTAGATGAAAATAACTTCAATTTTTAGGATTGTGAAAAACATTTTAGTTGCAAGTGTCAAATTTTAATAAATTTATTTGAAATCAACTCCGATTTTTTTGGATTTTGTTGAGTATTTTTTTGTAGGATCTATATTTGAGTAAATTTAGATGAAAATAACTTCAATTTTTAGGATTGTGAAAAAAATTTTAGTTGGAAGTGTCAAATTTTAATAAATTTATTTGAAATCAACTTCGATTTTTTTGGATTTTGTTGAGTATTTTTGTTGTAGGATCTATATTTGAGTAAATTTAGATGAAAATAACTTCAATTTTTTGGATTGAGTAAAAAATTTCAGTTGGAAGTGTCAAATTTTAATAAATTTATTTGAAATCAACTTCGATTTTTTTGGATTTTGTTGAGTATTTTTTGGTAGGATCTATATTTGAGTAAATTTAGATGAAAATAACTTCAATTTTTAGAATTGTGAACAAAATTTTAGTTGGAAGTGTCAAATTTTAATAAATTTATTCGAAACCTACTTCGATTTTTTTGGATTTTGTCGAGTATTTTTGGTGTAGGATGTATATTTGAGTAAATTTAGATGAAAATAACTTCAATTTTTTGGATTGTGAAAAAAATTTTAGTTGGAAGTGTCAAATTGTAATAAATTTATTTGAAACCAACTTCGATTTTTTTGGATTTTGTCGAGTATTTTTGGTGTAGGATGTATATTTGAGTAAAGTTAGATGAAAATAACTTCAATTTTTAGGATTGTGAAAAAAATTTTAGTTGTAAGTGTCAAATTTTAATAAATTTATTTGAAATCAACTCCGATTTTTTTGGATTTTGTTGAGTATTTTTTTGTAGGATCTATATTTGAGTAAATTTAGATGAAAATAACTTCAATTTCTAGGATTGTGAAAAAAAATTTAGTTGGAAGTGTCAAATTTTAATAAATATATTTGAAACCAACTTCGATTTTTTTGGATTTTGTCGAGTATTTTTGTTGTAGGATGTATATTTGAGTAAATTTAGATGAAAATAACGACCTTTTTTTGGATTGTGAAGATAATTTTAGTTGGAAGTGTCAAATTTTAATAAATTTATTTGAAATCAACTCCGATTTTTTTGGATTTTGTTGAGTATTTTTTTGTAGGATCTATATTTGAGTAAATTTAGATGAAAATAACTTCAATTTTTAGGATTGTGAAAAAAATTTTAGTTGGAAGTGTCAAATTTTAATAAATTTATTTGAAACCTACTTCGATTTTTTTGGATTTTGTCGAGTATTTTTGGTGTAGGATATATATTTGAGTAAATTTAGATGAAAATAACTTCAATTTTTAGGATTGTGAAAAAAATTTTAGTTGGAAGTGTCAAATTGTAATAAATTTATTTGAAACCAACTTCGATTTTTTTGGATTTTGTCGAGTATTTTTGGTGTAGGATGTATATTTGAGTAAAGTTAGATGAAAATAACTTCAATTTTTAGGATTGTGAAAAAAATTTTAGTTGGAAGTGTCAAATTTTAATAAATTTATTTGAAACCACCTTCGATTTTTTTGGATTTTGTCGAGTATTTTTGTTGTAGGATCTATATTTGAGTAAATTTAGATGAAAATAACTTCAATTTTTAGGATTGTGAAAAAAATTTTAGTTGGAAGTCTCAAATTTTACTAAATTTATTTGAAACCAACTTCGATTTTTTTGGATTTTGTCGAGTATTTTTGGTGTAGGATGTATATTTGAGTAAATTTAGATGAAAATAACTTAAATTTTTAGGATTGTGAAAAAAATTTTAGTTGGAAGTGTCAAATTTTAATAAATTTATTTGAAACCAACTTCGATTTTTTTGGATTTTGTCGAGTATTTTTGTTGTAGGATCTATATTTGAGTAAATTTAGATGAAAATAACTTCAATTTTTAGGATTGTGAAAAAAATTTTAGTTGGAAGTGTCAAATTGTAATAAATTTATTTGAAATCAACTCCGATTTTTTTGGATTTTGTTGAGTATTTTTTGGTAGGATCTATATTTGAGTAAATTTAGATGAAAATAACTTCAATTTTTAGGATTGTGAAAAAAATTTTAGTTGGAAGTGTCAAATTTTAATAAATTTATTTGAAACCTACTTCGATTTTTTTGGATTTTGTCGAGTATTTTTGGTGTAGGATATATATTTGAGTAAATTTAGATGAAAATAACTTCAATTTTTAGGATTGTGAAAAAAATTTTAGTTGGAAGTGTCAAATTTTAATAAATTTATTTGAAATCAACTCCGATTTTTTTGGATTTTGTTGAGTATTTTTTTGTAGGATCTATATTTGAGTAAATTTAGATGAAAATAACTTCAATTTTTAGGATTGTGAAAAAAATTTTAGTTGGAAGTGTCAAATTGTAATAAATTTATTTGAAACCAACTTCGATTTTTTTGGATTTTGTCGAGTATTTTTGGTGTAGGATGTATATTTGAGTAAAGTTAGATGAAAATAACTTCAATTTTTAGGATTGTGAAAAAAATTTTAGTTGGAAGTCTCAAATTTTACTAAATTTATTTGAAACGAACTTCGATTTTTTTGGATTTTGTCGAGTATTTTTGGTGTAGGATGTATATTTGAGTAAATTTAGATGAAAATAACTTAAATTTTTAGGATTGTGAAAAAAATTTTAGTTGGAAGTGCCAAATTTTAATAAATTTATTTGAAACCAACAACGATTTTTTGAATTTTCTTGAGTATTTTTGATGTAGGATCTACAATTGAGTAAATTTAGATAAAAATAACTTCAATTTCTTGGATTGTGAAAAAAATTTTAGTTGGAAGTGTCAAATTTTAATAAATTTATTTGAAATCAATTCCGATTTTTTTGGATTTTGTTGGGTATTTTTTTGTAGGATCTATATTTGAGTAAATTTAGATGAAAATAACTTCAATTTTTAGGATTGTGAAAAAAATTTTAGTTGGAAGTGTCAAATTTTAATAAATTTATTTGAAACCAACTTCGATTTTTTTGGATTTTGTCGAGTATTTTTGGTGTAGGATGTATATTTGAGTAAATTTAGATGAAAATAACTTCAATTTTTAGGATTGTGAAAAAAATTTTAGTTGGAAGTCTCAAATTTTACTAAATTTATTTGAAACCAACTTCGATTTTTTTGGATTTTGTCGAGTATTTTTGGTGTAGGATGTATATTTGAGTAAATTTAGATGAAAATAACTTAAATTTTTAGGATTGTGAAAAAAATTTTAGTTGGAAGTGCCAAATTTTAATAAATTTATTTGAAACCAACTACGATTTTTTTAATTTTCTTGAGTATTTTTGATGTAGGATCTACAATTGAGTAAATTTAGATGAAAATAACTTCAATTCTTTGGATTGTGAAAAAAATTTTAGTTGGAAGTGTCAAATTTTAATAAATTTATTTGAAATCAACTCCGATTTTTTTGGATTTTGTTGAGTATTTTTTGGTAGGATCTATATTTGAGTAAATTTAGATGAAAATAACTTCAATTTTTTGGATTGTGAAAAAAATTTTAGTTGGAAGTGTCAAATTGTAATAAATTTATTTGAAACCAACCTCGATTTGTTTGGATTTTGTCGAGTATTTTTGGTGTAGGATGTATATTTGAGTAAAGTTAGATGAAAATAACTTCAATTTTTAGGATTGTGAAAAAAATTTTAGTTGGAAGTCTCAAATTTTACTAAATTTATTTGAAACCAACTTCGATTTTTTTGGATTTTGTCGAGTATTTTTGGTGTAGGATGTATATTTGAGTAAATTTAGATGAAAATAACTTAAATTTTTAGGATTGTGAAAAAAATTTTAGTTGGAAGTGTCAAATTTTAATAAATTTATTTGAAACCTACTTCGATTTTTTTGGATTTTTTCGAGTATTTTTGGTGTAGGATGTATATTTGAGTAAATTTAGATGAAAATAACTTCAATTTTTAGGATTGTGAAAAAAATTTTAGTTGGAAGTGTCAAATTGTAATAAATTTATTTGAAACCAACTTCGATTTTTTTGGATTTTGTCGAGTATTTTTGGTGTAGGATGTATATTTGAGTAAAGTTAGATGAAAATAACTTCAATTTTTAGGATTGTGAAAAACATTTTAGTTGCAAGTGTCAAATTTTAATAAATTTATTTGAAATCAACTCCGATTTTTTTGGATTTTGTTGAGTATTTTTTTGTAGGATCTATATTTGAGTAAATTTAGATGAAAATAACTTCAATTTTTAGGATTGTGAAAAAAATTTTAGTTGGAAGTGTCAAATTTTAATAAATTTATTTGAAATCAACTTCGATTTTTTTGGATTTTGTTGAGTATTTTTGTTGTAGGATCTATATTTGAGTAAATTTAGATGAAAATAACTTCAATTTTTTGGATTGAGTAAAAAATTTTAGTTGGAAGTGTCAAATTTTAATAAATTTATTTGAAATCAACTTCGATTTTTTTGGATTTTGTTGAGTATTTTTTGGTAGGATCTATATTTGAGTAAATTTAGATGAAAATAACTTCAATTTTTAGAATTGTGAACAAAATTTTAGTTGGAAGTGTCAAATTTTAATAAATTTATTCGAAACCTACTTCGATTTTTTTGGATTTTGTCGAGTATTTTTGGTGTAGGATGTATATTTGAGTAAATTTAGATGAAAATAACTTCAATTTTTTGGATTGTGAAAAAAATTTTAGTTGGAAGTGTCAAATTGTAATAAATTTATTTGAAACCAACTTCGATTTTTTTGGATTTTGTCGAGTATTTTTGGTGTAGGATGTATATTTGAGTAAAGTTAGATGAAAATAACTTCAATTTTTAGGATTGTGAAAAAAATTTTAGTTGGAAGTGTCAAATTTTAATAAATTTATTTGAAACCAACTTCGATTTTTTTGGATTTTGTCGAGTATTTTTGTTGTAGGATCTATATTTGAGTAAATTTAGATGAAAATAACTTCAATTTTTAGGATTGTGAAAAAAATTTTAGTTGGAAGTGTCAAATTGTAATAAATTTATTTGAAACCAACTTCGATTTTTTTTGATTTTGTCGAGTATTTTTGGTGTAGGATGTATATTTGAGTAAATTTAGATGAAAATAACTTCAATTTCTAGGATTGTGAAAAAAAATTTAGTTGTAAGTGTCAAATTTTAATAAATTTATTTGAAATCAACTCCGATTTTTTTGGATTTTGTTGAGTATTTTTTTGTAGGATCTATATTTGAGTAAATTTAGATGAAAATAACTTCAATTTCTAGGATTGTGAAAAAAAATTTAGTTGGAAGTGTCAAATTTTAATAAATATATTTGAAACCAGCTTCGATTTTTTTGGATTTTGTTGAGTATTTTTTGGTAGGATCTATATTTGAGTAAATTTAGATGAAAATAACTTCAATTTTTAGGATTGTGAAAAAAATTTTAGTTGGAAGTGTCAAATTTTAATAAATTTATTTGAAACCTACTTCGATTTTTTTGGATTTTGTCGAGTATTTTTGGTGTAGGATATATATTTGAGTAAATTTAGATGAAAATAACTTCAATTTTTAGGATTGTGAAAAAAATTTTAGTTGGAAGTGTCAAATTTTAATAAATTTATTTGAAATCAACTCCGATTTTTTTGGATTTTGTTGAGTATTTTTTTGTAGGATCTATATTTGAGTAAATTTAGATGAAAATAACTTCAATTTTTAGGATTGTGAAAAAAATTTTAGTTGGAAGTGTCAAATTGTAATAAATTTATTTGAAACCAACTTCGATTTTTTTGGATTTTGTCGAGTATTTTTGGTGTAGGATGTATATTTGAGTAAAGTTAGATGAAAATAACTTCAATTTTTAGGATTGTGAAAAAAATTTTAGTTGGAAGTGCCAAATTTTAATAAATTTATTTGAAACCAACAACGATTTTTTGAATTTTCTTGAGTATTTTTGATGTAGGATCTACAATTGAGTAAATTTAGATAAAAATAACTTCAATTTCTTGGATTGTGAAAAAAATTTTAGTTGGAAGTGTCAAATTTTAATAAATTTATTTGAAATCAACTCCGATTTTTTTGGATTTTGTTGAGTATTTTTTTGTAGGATCTATATTTGAGTAAATTTAGATGAAAATAACTTCAATTTTTAGGATTGTGAAAAAAATTTTAGTTGGAAGTGTCAAATTTTAATAAATTTATTTGAAACCAACTTCGATTTTTTTGGATTTTGTCGAGTATTTTTGGTGTAGGATGTATATTTGAGTAAATTTAGATGAAAATAACTTCAATTTTTAGGATTGTGAAAAAAATTTTAGTTGGAAGTCTCAAATTTTACTAAATTTATTTGAAACCAACTTCGATTTTTTTGGATTTTGTCGAGTATTTTTGGTGTAGGATGTATATTTGAGTAAATTTAGATGAAAATAACTTAAATTTTTAGGATTGTGAAAAAAATTTTAGTTGGAAGTGCCAAATTTTAATAAATTTATTTGAAACCAACTACGATTTTTTGAATTTTCTTGAGTATTTTTGATGTAGGATCTACAATTGAGTAAATTTAGATGAAAATAACTTCAATTCTTTGGATTGTGAAAAAAATTTTAGTTGGAAGTGTCAAATTTTAATAAATTTATTTGAAATCAACTCCGATATTTTTGGATTTTGTTGAGTATTTTTTGGTAGGATCTATATTTGAGTAAATTTAGATGAAAATAACTTCAATTTTTTGGATTGTGAAAAAAATTTTAGTTGGAAGTGTCAAATTGTAATAAATTTATTTGAAACCAACCTCGATTTGTTTGGATTTTGTCGAGTATTTTTGGTGTAGGATGTATATTTGAGTAAAGTTAGATGAAAATAACTTCAATTTTTAGGATTGTGAAAAAAATTTTAGTTGGAAGTCTCAAATTTTACTAAATTTATTTGAAACCAACTTCGATTTTTTTGGATTTTGTCGAGTATTTTTGGTGTAGGATGTATATTTGAGTAAATTTAGATGAAAATAACTTAAATTTTTAGGATTGTGAAAAAAATTTTAGTTGGAAGTGCCAAATTTTAATAAATTTATTTGAAACCAACTACGATTTTTTGAATTTTCTTGAGTATTTTTGATGTAGGATCTACAATTGAGTAAATGCAGATGAAAATAACTTCAATTCTTTGGATTGTGAAAAAAATTTTAGTTGGAAGTGTCAAATTTTAATAAATTTATTTGAAATCAACTCCGATTTTTTTGGATTTTGTTGAGTATTTTTTGGTAGGATCTGTATTTGAGTAAATTTAGATGAAAATAACTTCAATTTTTAGAATTGTGAACAAAATTTTAGTTGGAAGTGTCAAATTTTAATAAATTTATTCGAAACCTACTTCGATTTTTTTGGATTTTGTCGAGTATTTTTGGTGTAGGATGTATATTTGAGTAAATTTAGATGAAAATAACTTCAATTTTTTGGATTGTGAAAAAAATTTTAGTTGGAAGTGTCAAATTGTAATAAATTTATTTGAAACCAACTTCGATTTTTTTGGATTTTGTCGAGTATTTTTGGTGTAGGATGTATATTTGAGTAAAGTTAGATGAAAATAACTTCAATTTTTAGGATTGTGAAAAAAATTTTAGTTGTAAGTGTCAAATTTTAATAAATTTATTTGAAATCAACTCCGATTTTTTTGGATTTTGTTGAGTATTTTTTTGTAGGATCTATATTTGAGTAAATTTAGATGAAAATAACTTCAATTTCTAGGATTGTGAAAAAAAATTTAGTTGGAAGTGTCAAATTTTAATAAATATATTTGAAACCAACTTCGATTTTTTTGGATTTTGTCGAGTATTTTTGTTGTAGGATGTATATTTGAGTAAATTTAGATGAAAATAACGACCTTTTTTTGGATTGTGAAGATAATTTTAGTTGGAAGTGTCAAATTTTAATAAATTTATTTGAAATCAACTCCGATTTTTTTGGATTTTGTTGAGTATTTTTTTGTAGGATCTATATTTGAGTAAATTTAGATGAAAATAACTTCAATTTTTAGGATTGTGAAAAAAATTTTAGTAGGAAGTGTCAAATTTTAATAAATTTATTTGAAACCAACTTCGATTTTTTTGGATTTTGTCGAGTATTTTTGTTGTAGGATCTATATTTGAGTAAATTTAGATGAAAATAACTTCAATTTTTAGGATTGTGAAAAAAATTTTAGTTGGAAGTGTCAAATTGTAATAAATTTATTTGAAATCAACTCCGATTTTTTTGGATTTTGTTGAGTATTTTTTGGTAGGATCTATATTTGAGTAAATTTAGATGAAAATAACTTCAATTTTTAGGATTGTGAAAAAAATTTTAGTTGGAAGTGTCAAATTTTAATAAATTTATTTGAAACCTACTTCGATTTTTTTGGATTTTGTCGAGTATTTTTGGTGTAGGATAAATATTTGAGTAAATTTAGATGAAAATAACTTCAATTTTTAGGATTGTGAAAAAAATTTTAGTTGGAAGTGTCAAATTGTAATAAATTTATTTGAAACCAACTTCGATTTTTTTGGATTTTGTCGAGTATTTTTGGTGTAGGATGTATATTTGAGTAAAGTTAGATGAAAATAACTTCAATTTTTAGGATTGTGAAAAAAATTTTAGTTGGAAGTGTCAAATTTTAATAAATTTATTTGAAGCCAACTTCGATTTTTTTGGATTTTGTCGAGTATTTTTGTTGTAGGATCTATATTTGAGTAAATTTAGATGAAAATAACTTCAATTTTTAGGATTGTGAAAAAAATTTTAGTTGGAAGTGTCAAATTGTAATAAATTTATTTGAAACCAACTTCGATTTTTTTGGATTTTGTCGAGTATTTTTGGTGTAGGATGTATATTTGAGTAAATTTAGATGAAAATAACTTCAATTTCTAGGATTGTGAAAAAAAATTTAGTTGGAAGTGTCAAATTTTAATAAATTTATTTGAAACCAACTTCGATTTTTTTTGATTTTGTCGAGTATTTTTGTTGTAGGATGTATATTTGAGTAAATTTAGATGAAAATAACGACCTTTTTTTGGATTGTGAAGAAAATTTTAGTTGGAAGTGTCAAATTATAATAAATTTATTTGAAACTAACTTCGATTTTTTTGGATTTTGTGGAGTATTTTTGGTGTAGGATGTATATTTGAGTAAATTTAGATGAAAATAACTTCAATTTCTAGGATTGTGAAAAAAATTTTAGTTGGAAGTGTCAAATTTTAATAAATTTATTTGAAACCAACTTCGATTTTTTTGGATTTTGTCGAGTATTTTTGTTGTAGGATGTATATTTGAGTAAATTTAGATGAAAATAACGACCTTTTTTTGGATTGTGAAGAAAATTTTAGTTGGAAGTGTCAAATTATAATAAATTTATTTGAAACTAACTTCGATTTTTTTGGATTTTGTGGAGTATTTTTGGTGTAGGATGTATATTTGAGTAAATTTAGATGAAAATAACTTCAATTTCTAGGATTGTGAAAAAAATTTTAGTTGGAAGTGTCAAATTTTAATAAATTTATTTGAAACCAACTTCGATTTTTTTGGATTTTGTCGAGTATTTTTGTTGTAGGATGTATATTTGAGTAAATTTAGATGAAAATAACGACCATTTTTTGGATTGTGAAGAAAATTTTAGTTGGAAGTGTCAAATTTTAATAAATTTATTTGAAATCAACTCCGATTTTTTTGGATTTTGTTGAGTATTTTTTGGTAGGATCTATATTTGAGTAAATTTAGATGAAAATAACTTCAATTTTTTGGATTGTGAAAAAAATTTTAGTTGGAAGTGTCAAATTTTAATAAATTTATTTGAAATCAACTCCGATTTTTTTGGATTTTGTTGAGTATTTTTTTGTAGGATCTATATTTGAGTAAATTTAGATGAGAATAACTTCAATTTTTAGGATTGTGAAAAAAATTTTAGTTGGAAGTGTCAAATTGTAATAAATTTATTTGAAATCAACTCCGATTTTTTTGGATTTTGTTGAGTATTTTTTTGTAGGATCTATATTTGAGTAAATTTAGATGAAAATAACTTCAATTTCTAGGATTGTGAAAAAAAATTTAGTTAGAAGTGTCAAATTTTAATAAATTTATTTGAAACCAACTTCGATTTTTTTGGATTTTGTCGAGTATTTTTGTTGTAGGATGTATATTTGAGTAAATTTAGATGAAAATAACGACCTTTTTTTGGATTGTGAAGAAAATTTTAGTTGGAAGTGTCAAATTTTAATAAATTTATTTGAAATCAACTCCGATTTTTTTGGATTTTGTTGAGTATTTTTTTGTAGGATCTATATTTGAGTAAATTTAGATGAAAATAACTTCAATTTTTAGGATTGTGAAAAAAATTTTAGTTGGAAGTGTCAAATTTTAATAAATTTATTTGAAACCTACTTCGATTTTTTTGGATTTTGTCGAGTATTTTTGGTGTAGGATATATATTTGAGTAAATTTAGATGAAAATAACTTCAATTTTTAGGATTGTGAAAAAAATTTTAGTTGGAAGTGTCAAATTGTAATAAATTTATTTGAAACCAACTTCGATTTTTTTGGATTTTGTCGAGTATTTTTGGTGTAGGATGTATATTTGAGTAAAGTTAGATGAAAATAACTTCAATTTTTAGGATTGTGAAGAAAATTTTAGTTGGAAGTGTCAAATTTTAATAAATTTATTTGAAATCAACTCCGATTTTTTTGGATTTTGTTGAGTATTTTTTTGTAGGATCTATATTTGAGTAAATTTAGATGAAAATAACTTCAATTTTTAGGATTGTGAAAAAAATTTTAGTTGGAAGTGTCAAATTTTAATAAATTTATTTGAAACCTACTTCGATTTTTTTGGATTTTGTCGAGTATTTTTGGTGTAGGATATATATTTGAGTAAATTTAGATGAAAATAACTTCAATTTTTAGGATTGTGAAAAAAATTTTAGTTGGAAGTGTCAAATTGTAATAAATTTATTTGAAACCAACTTCGATTTTTTTGGATTTTGTCGAGTATTTTTGGTGTAGGATGTATATTTGAGTAAAGTTAGATGAAAATAACTTCAATTTTTAGGATTGTGAAAAAAATTTTAGTTGGAAGTGTCCAATTTTAATAAATTTATTTGAAATCAACTCCGATTTTTTTGGATTTTGTTGAGTATTTTTTTGTAGGATCTATATTTGAGTAAATTTAGATGAAAATAACTTCAATTTCTAGGATTGTGAAAAAAAATTTAGTTGGAAGTGTCAAATTTTAATAAATATATTTGAAACCAACTTCGATTTTTTTGGATTTTGTCGAGTATTTTTGTTGTAGGATGTATATTTGAGTAAATTTAGATGAAAATAACGACCTTTTTTTGGATTGTGAAGATAATTTTAGTTGGAAGTGTCAAATTTTAATAAATTTATTTGAAATCAACTCCGATTTTTTTGAATTTTGTTGAGTATTTTTTTGTAGGATCTATATTTGAGTAAATTTAGATGAAAATAACTTCAATTTTTAGGATTGTGAAAAAAATTTTAGTTGGAAGTGTCAAATTTTAATAAATTTATTTGAAACCTACTTCGATTTTTTTGGATTTTGTCGAGTATTTTTGGTGTAGGATATATATTTGAGTAAATTTAGATGAAAATAACTTCAATTTTTAGGATTGTGAAAAAAATTTTAGTTGGAAGTGTCAAATTGTAATAAATTTATTTGAAACCAACTTCGATTTTTTTGGATTTTGTCGAGTATTTTTGGTGTAGGATGTATATTTGAGTAAAGTTAGATGAAAATAACTTCAATTTTTAGGATTGTGAAAAAAATTTTAGTTGGAAGTGTCAAATTTTAATAAATTTATTTGAAACCAACTTCGATTTTTTTGGATTTTGTCGAGTATTTTTGTTGTAGGATCTATATTTGAGTAAATTTAGATGAAAATAACTTCAATTTTTAGGATTGTGAAAAAAATTTTAGTTGGAAGTGTCAAATTGTAATAAATTTATTTGAAACCTACTTCGATTTTTTTGGATTTTGTCGAGTATTTTTGGTGTAGGATATATATTTGAGTAAATTTAGATGAAAATAACGACCTTTTTTTGGATTGTGAAAAAAATTTTAGTTGGAAGTGTCCAATTTTAATAAATTTATTTGAAATCAACTCCGATTTTTTTGGATTTTGTTGAGTATTTTTTTGTAGGATCTATATTTGAGTAAATTTAGATGAAAATAACTTCAATTTTTAGGATTGTGAAAAAAATTTTAGTTGGAAGTGTCAAATTGTAATAAATTTATTTGAAACCAACTTCGATTTTTTTGGATTTTGTCGAGTATTTTTGGTGTAGGATGTATATTTGAGTAAAGTTAGATGAAAATAACTTCAATTTTTAGGATTGTGAAAAAAATTTTAGTTGGAAGTGTCCAATTTTAATAAATTTATTTGAAATCAACTCCGATTTTTTTGGATTTTGTCGAGTATTTTTGTTGTAGGATGTATATTTGAGTAAATTTAGATGAAAATAACGACCATTTTTTGGATTGTGAAGAAAATTTTAGTTGGAAGTGTCAAATTTTAATAAATTTATTTGAAATCAACTCCGATTTTTTTGGATTTTGTTGAGTATTTTTTGGTAGGATCTATATTTGAGTAAATTTAGATGAAAATAACTTCAATTTTTTGGATTGTGAAAAAAATTTTAGTTGGAAGTGTCAAATTTTAATAAATTTATTTGAAATCAACTCCGATTTTTTTGGATTTTGTTGAGTATTTTTTTGTAGGATCTATATTTGAGTAAATTTAGATGAGAATAACTTCAATTTTTAGGATTGTGAAAAAAATTTTAGTTGGAAGTGTCAAATTGTAATAAATTTATTTGAAATCAACTCCGATTTTTTTGGATTTTGTTGAGTATTTTTTGTAGGATCTATATTTGAGTAAATTTAGATGAAAATAACTTCAATTTCTAGGATTGTGAAAAAAAATTTAGTTAGAAGTGTCAAATTTTAATAAATTTATTTGAAACCAACTTCGATTTTTTTGGATTTTGTCGAGTATTTTTGTTGTAGGATGTATATTTGAGTAAATTTAGATGAAAATAACGACCTTTTTTTGGATTGTGAAGAAAATTTTAGTTGGAAGTGTCAAATTTTAATAAATTTATTTGAAATCAACTCCGATTTTTTTGGATTTTGTTGAGTATTTTTTTGTAGGATCTATATTTGAGTAAATTTAGATGAAAATAACTTCAATTTTTAGGATTGTGAAAAAAATTTTAGTTGGAAGTGTCAAATTTTAATAAATTTATTTGAAACCTACTTCGATTTTTTTGGATTTTGTCGAGTATTTTTGGTGTAGGATATATATTTGAGTAAATTTAGATGAAAATAACTTCAATTTTTAGGATTGTGAAAAAAATTTTAGTTGGAAGTGTCAAATTGTAATAAATTTATTTGAAACCAACTTCGATTTTTTTGGATTTTGTCGAGTATTTTTGGTGTAGGATGTATATTTGAGTAAAGTTAGATGAAAATAACTTCAATTTTTAGGATTGTGAAAAAAATTTTAGTTGGAAGTGTCCAATTTTAATAAATTTATTTGAAATCAACTCCGATTTTTTTGGATTTTGTTGAGTATTTTTTTGTAGGATCTATATTTGAGTAAATTCAGATGAAAATAACTTCAATTTCTAGGATTGTGAAAAAAAATTTAGTTGGAAGTGTCAAATTTTAATAAATATATTTGAAACCAACTTCGATTTTTTTGGATTTTGTCGAGTATTTTTGTTGTAGGATGTATATTTGAGTAAATTTAGATGAAAATAACGACCTTTTTTTGGATTGTGAAGATAATTTTAGTTGGAAGTGTCAAATTTTAATAAATTTATTTGAAATCAACTCCGATTTTTTTGGATTTTGTTGAGTATTTTTTTGTAGGATCTATATTTGAGTAAATTTAGATGAAAATAACTTCAATTTTTAGGATTGTGAAAAAAATTTTAGTTGGAAGTGTCAAATTTTAATAAATTTATTTGAAACCTACTTCGATTTTTTTGGATTTTGTCGAGTATTTTTGTTGTAGGATATATATTTGAGTAAATTTAGATGAAAATAACTTCAATTTTTAGGATTGTGAAAAAAATTTTAGTTGGAAGTGTCAAATTGTAATAAATTTATTTGAAACCAACTTCGATTTTTTTGGATTTTGTCGAGTATTTTTGGTGTAGGATGTATATTTGAGTAAAGTTAGATGAAAATAACTTCAATTTTTAGGATTGTGAAAAAAATTTTAGTTGGAAGTGTCAAATTTTAATAAATTTATTTGAAACCAACTTCGATTTTTTTGGATTTTGTCGAGTATTTTTGTTGTAGGATCTATATTTGAGTAAATTTAGATGAAAATAACTTCAATTTTTAGGATTGTGAAAAAAATTTTAGTTGGAAGTGTCAAATTGTAATAAATTTATTTGAAACCAACTTCGATATTTTTGGATTTTGTCGAGTATTTTTGGTGTAGGATGTATATTTGAGTAAATTTAGATGAAAATAACTTCAATTTCTAGGATTGTGAAAAAAAATTTAGTTGGAAGTGTCAAATTTTAATAAATTTATTTAAAACCAACTTCGATTTTTTTTTATTTTGTCGAGTATTTTTGTTGTTGGATGTATATTTGAGTAAATTTAGATGAAAATAACGACCATTTTTTGGATTGTGAAGAAAATTTTAGTTGGAAGTGTCAAATTTTAATAAATTTATTTGAAATCAACTCCGATTTTTTTGGATTTTGTTGAGTATTTTTTGGTAGGATCTATATTTGAGTAAATTTAGATGAAAATAACTTCAATTTTTTGGATTGTGAAAAAAATTTTAGTTGGAAGTGTCAAATTTTAATAAATTTATTTGAAATCAACTCCGATTTTTTTGGAATTTGTTGAGTATTTTTTTGTAGGATCTATATTTGAGTAAATTTAGATGAGAATAACTTCAATTTTTAGGATTGTGAAAAAAATTTTAGTTGGAAGTGTCAAATTGTAATAAATATATTTGAAATCAACTCCGATTTTTTTGGATTTTGTTGAGTATTTTTTTGTAGGATCTATATTTGAGTAAATTTAGATGAAAATAACTTCAATTTCTCGGATTGTGAAAAAAAATTTAGTTAGAAGTGTCAAATTTTAATAAATTTATTTGAAACCAACTTCGATTTTTTTGGATTTTGTCGAGTATTTTTGGTGTAGGATGTATATTTGAGTAAAGTTAGATGAAAATAACTTCAATTTTTAGGATTGTGAAAAAAATTTTAGTTGGAAGTGTCAAATTTTAATAAATTTATTTGAAACCAACTTCGATTTTTTTGGATTTTGTCGAGTATTTTTGTTGTAGGATCTATATTTGAGTAAATTTAGATGAAAATAACTTCAATTTTTAGGATTGTGAAAAAAATTTTAGTTGGAAGTGTCAAATTGTAATAAATTTATTTGAAACCAACTTCGATTTTTTTGGATTTTGTCGAGTATTTTTGGTGTAGGATGTATATTTGAGTAAATTTAGATGAAAATAACTTCAATTTCTAGGATTGTGAAAAAAAATTTAGTTGGAAGTGTCAAATTTTAATAAATTTATTTAAAACCAACTTCGATTTTTTTTTATTTTGTCGAGTATTTTTGTTGTTGGATGTATATTTGAGTAAATTTAGATGAAAATAACGACCATTTTTTGGATTGTGAAGAAAATTTTAGTTGGAAGTGTCAAATTTTAATAAATTTATTTGAAATCAACTCCGATTTTTTTGGATTTTGTTGAGTATTTTTTGGTAGGATCTATATTTGAGTAAATTTAGATGAAAATAACTTCAATTTTTTGGATTGTGAAAAAAATTTTAGTTGGAAGTGTCAAATTTTAATAAATTTATTTGAAATCAACTCCGATTTTTTTGGAATTTGTTGAGTATTTTTTTGTAGGATCTATATTTGAGTAAATTTAGATGAGAATAACTTCAATTTTTAGGATTGTGAAAAAAATTTTAGTTGGAAGTGTCAAATTGTAATAAATATATTTGAAATCAACTCCGATTTTTTTGGATTTTGTTGAGTATTTTTTTGTAGGATCTATATTTGAGTAAATTTAGATGAAAATAACTTCAATTTCTCGGATTGTGAAAAAAAATTTAGTTAGAAGTGTCAAATTTTAATAAATTTATTTGAAACCAACTTCGATTTTTTTGGATTTTGTCGAGTATTTTTGTTGTAGGATGTATATTTGAGTAAATTTAGATGAAAATAACGACCTTTTTTTGGATTGTGAAGAAAATTTTAGTTGGAAGTGTCAAATTTTAATAAATTTATTTGAAATCAACTCCGATTTTTTTGGATTTTGTTGAGTATTTTTTTGTAGGATCTATATTTGAGTAAATTTAGATGAAAATAACTTCAATTTTTAGGATTGTGAAAAAAATTTTAGTTGGAAGTGTCAAATTGTAATAAATTTATTTGAAACCAACTTCGATTTTTTTGGATTTTGTCGAGTATTTTTGGTGTAGGATGTATATTTGAGTAAAGTTAGATGAAAATAACTTCAATTTTTAGGATTGTGAAAAAAATTTTAGTTGGAAGTGTCCAATTTTAATAAATTTATTTGAAATCAACTCCGATTTTTTTGGATTTTGTCGAGTATTTTTGTTGTAGGATGTATATTTGAGTAAATTTAGATGAAAATAACGACCATTTTTTGGATTGTGAAGAAAATTTTAGTTGGAAGTGTCAAATTTTAATAAATTTATTTGAAATCAACTCCGATTTTTTTGGATTTTGTTGAGTATTTTTTGGTAGGATCTATATTTGAGTAAATTTAGATGAAAATAACTTCAATTTTTTGGATTGTGAAAAAAATTTTAGTTGGAAGTGTCAAATTTTAATAAATTTATTTGAAATCAACTCCGATTTTTTTGGATTTTGTTGAGTATTTTTTTGTAGGATCTATATTTGAGTAAATTTAGATGAGAATAACTTCAATTTTTAGGATTGTGAAAAAAATTTTAGTTGGAAGTGTCAAATTGTAATAAATTTATTTGAAATCAACTCCGATTTTTTTGGATTTTGTTGAGTATTTTTTTGTAGGATCTATATTTGAGTAAATTTAGATGAAAATAACTTCAATTTCTAGGATTGTGAAAAAAAATTTAGTTAGAAGTGTCAAATTTTAATAAATTTATTTGAAACCAACTTCGATTTTTTTGGATTTTGTCGAGTATTTTTGTTGTAGGATGTATATTTGAGTAAATTTAGATGAAAATAACGACCTTTTTTTGGATTGTGAAGAAAATTTTAGTTGGAAGTGTCAAATTTTAATAAATTTATTTGAAATCAACTCCGATTTTTTTGGATTTTGTTGAGTATTTTTTTGTAGGATCTATATTTGAGTAAATTTAGATGAAAATAACTTCAATTTTTAGGATTGTGAAAAAAATTTTAGTTGGAAGTGTCAAATTTTAATAAATTTATTTGAAACCTACTTCGATTTTTTTGGATTTTGTCGAGTATTTTTGGTGTAGGATATATATTTGAGTAAATTTAGATGAAAATAACTACAAATTTTAGGATTGTGAAAAAAATTTTAGTTGGAAGTGTCAAATTGTAATAAATTTATTTGAAACCAACTTCGATTTTTTTGGATTTTGTCGAGTATTTTTGGTGTAGGATGTATATTTGAGTAAAGTTAGATGAAAATAACTTCAATTTTTAGGATTGTGAAAAAAATTTTAGTTGGAAGTGTCCAATTTTAATAAATTTATTTGAAATCAACTCCGATTTTTTTGGATTTTGTTGAGTATTTTTTTGTAGGATCTATATTTGAGTAAATTCAGATGAAAATAACTTCAATTTCTAGGATTGTGAAAAAAAATTTAGTTGGAAGTGTCAAATTTTAATAAATATATTTGAAACCAACTTCGATTTTTTTGGATTTTGTCGAGTATTTTTGTTGTAGGATGTATATTTGAGTAAATTTAGATGAAAATAACGACCTTTTTTTGGATTGTGAAGATAATTTTAGTTGGAAGTGTCAAATTTTAATAAATTTATTTGAAATCAACTCCGATTTTTTTGGATTTTGTTGAGTATTTTTTTGTAGGATCTATATTTGAGTAAATTTAGATGAAAATAACTTCAATTTTTAGGATTGTGAAAAAAATTTTAGTTGGAAGTGTCAAATTTTAATAAATTTATTTGAAACCTACTTCGATTTTTTTGGATTTTGTCGAGTATTTTTGTTGTAGGATATATATTTGAGTAAATTTAGATGAAAATAACTTCAATTTTTAGGATTGTGAAAAAAATTTTAGTTGGAAGTGTCAAATTGTAATAAATTTATTTGAAACCAACTTCGATTTTTTTGGATTTTGTCGAGTATTTTTGGTGTAGGATGTATATTTGAGTAAAGTTAGATGAAAATAACTTCAATTTTTAGGATTGTGAAAAAAATTTTAGTTGGAAGTGTCAAATTTTAATAAATTTATTTGAAACCAACTTCGATTTTTTTGGATTTTGTCGAGTATTTTTGTTGTAGGATCTATATTTGAGTAAATTTAGATGAAAATAACTTCAATTTTTAGGATTGTGAAAAAAATTTTAGTTGGAAGTGTCAAATTGTAATAAATTTATTTGAAACCAACTTCGATATTTTTGGATTTTGTCGAGTATTTTTGGTGTAGGATGTATATTTGAGTAAATTTAGATGAAAATAACTTCAATTTCTAGGATTGTGAAAAAAAATTTAGTTGGAAGTGTCAAATTTTAATAAATTTATTTAAAACCAACTTCGATTTTTTTTTATTTTGTCGAGTATTTTTGTTGTTGGATGTATATTTGAGTAAATTTAGATGAAAATAACGACCATTTTTTGGATTGTGAAGAAAATTTTAGTTGGAAGTGTCAAATTTTAATAAATTTATTTGAAATCAACTCCGATTTTTTTGGATTTTGTTGAGTATTTTTTGGTAGGATCTATATTTGAGTAAATTTAGATGAAAATAACTTCAATTTTTTGGATTGTGAAAAAAATTTTAGTTGGAAGTGTCAAATTTTAATAAATTTATTTGAAATCAACTCCGATTTTTTTGGAATTTGTTGAGTATTTTTTTGTAGGATCTATATTTGAGTAAATTTAGATGAGAATAACTTCAATTTTTAGGATTGTGAAAAAAATTTTAGTTGGAAGTGTCAAATTGTAATAAATATATTTGAAATCAACTCCGATTTTTTTGGATTTTGTTGAGTATTTTTTTGTAGGATCTATATTTGAGTAAATTTAGATGAAAATAACTTCAATTTCTCGGATTGTGAAAAAAAATTTAGTTAGAAGTGTCAAATTTTAATAAATTTATTTGAAACCAACTTCGATTTTTTTGGATTTTGTCGAGTATTTTTGGTGTAGGATGTATATTTGAGTAAAGTTAGATGAAAATAACTTCAATTTTTAGGATTGTGAAAAAAATTTTAGTTGGAAGTGTCAAATTTTAATAAATTTATTTGAAACCAACTTCGATTTTTTTGGATTTTGTCGAGTATTTTTGTTGTAGGATCTATATTTGAGTAAATTTAGATGAAAATAACTTCAATTTTTAGGATTGTGAAAAAAATTTTAGTTGGAAGTGTCAAATTGTAATAAATTTATTTGAAACCAACTTCGATTTTTTTGGATTTTGTCGAGTATTTTTGGTGTAGGATGTATATTTGAGTAAATTTAGATGAAAATAACTTCAATTTCTAGGATTGTGAAAAAAAATTTAGTTGGAAGTGTCAAATTTTAATAAATTTATTTAAAACCAACTTCGATTTTTTTTTATTTTGTCGAGTATTTTTGTTGTTGGATGTATATTTGAGTAAATTTAGATGAAAATAACGACCATTTTTTGGATTGTGAAGAAAATTTTAGTTGGAAGTGTCAAATTTTAATAAATTTATTTGAAATCAACTCCGATTTTTTTGGATTTTGTTGAGTATTTTTTGGTAGGATCTATATTTGAGTAAATTTAGATGAAAATAACTTCAATTTTTTGGATTGTGAAAAAAATTTTAGTTGGAAGTGTCAAATTTTAATAAATTTGTTGAGTATTTTTTTGTAGGATCTATATTTGAGTAAATTTAGATGAGAATAACTTCAATTTTTAGGATTGTGAAAAAAATTTTAGTTGGAAGTGTCAAATTGTAATAAATATATTTGAAATCAACTCCGATTTTTTTGGATTTTGTTGAGTATTTTTTTGTAGGATCTATATTTGAGTAAATTTAGATGAAAATAACTTCAATTTCTCGGATTGTGAAAAAAAATTTAGTTAGAAGTGTCAAATTTTAATAAATTTATTTGAAACCAACTTCGATTTTTTTGGATTTTGTCGAGTATTTTTGTTGTAGGATGTATATTTGAGTAAATTTAGATGAAAATAACGACCTTTTTTTGGATTGTGAAGAAAATTTTAGTTGGAAGTGTCAAATTTTAATAAATTTATTTGAAATCAACTCCGATTTTTTTGGATTTTGTTGAGTATTTTTTTGTAGGATCTATATTTGAGTAAATTTAGATGAAAATAACTTCAATTTTTAGGATTGTGAAAAAAATTTTAGTTGGAAGTGTCAAATTTTAATAAATTTATTTGAAACCTACTTCGATTTTTTTGGATTTTGTCGAGTATTTTTGGTGTAGGATATATATTTGAGTAAATTTAGATGAAAATAACTTCAATTTTTAGGATTGTGAAAAAAATTTTAGTTCGAAGTGTCAAATTGTAATAAATTTATTTGAAACCAACTTCGATTTTTTTGGATTTTGTCGAGTATTTTTGGTGTGGGATGTATATTTGAGTAAAGTTAGATGAAAATAACTTCAATTTTTAGGATTGTGAAAAAAATTTTAGTTGGAAGTGTCAAATTTTAATAAATTTATTTGAAATCAACTCCGATTTTTTTGGATTTTGTTGAGTATTTTTTTGTAGGATCTATATTTGAGTAAATTTAGATGAAAATAACTTCAATTTTTAGGATTGTGAAAAAAATTTTAGTGGGAAGTGTCAAATTGTAATAAATTTATTAGAAACCAACTTCGATTTTTTTGGATTTTGTCGAGTATTTTTGGTGTAGGATGTATATTTGAGTAAAGTTAGATGAAAATAACTTCAATTTTTAGGATTGTGAAAAAAATTTTAGTTGGAAGTGTCCAATTTTAATAAATTTATTTGAAATCAACTCCGATTTTTTTGGATTTTGTTGAGTATTTTTTTGTAGGATCTATATTTGAGTAAATTTAGATGAAAATAACTTCAATTTCTAGGATTGTGAAAAAAAATTTAGTTGGAAGTGTCAAATTTTAATAAATTTATTTGAAACCAACTTCGATTTTTTTGGATTTTGTCAAGTATTTTTGTTGTAGGATCTATATTTGAGTAAATTTAGATGAAAATAACTTCAATTTTTAGGATTGTGAAAAAAATTTTAGTTGGAAGTGTCAAATTGTAATAAATTTATTTGAAACCAACTTCGATTTTTTTGGATTTTGTCGAGTATTTTTGGTGTAGGATGTATATTTGAGTAAATTTAGATGAAAATAACTTCAATTTCTAGGATTGTGAAAAAAAATTTAGTTGGAAGTGTCAAATTTTAATAAGTTTATTTGAAACCAACTTCGATTTTTTTGGATTTTGTCGAGTATTTTTGTTGTAGGATGTATATTTGAGTAAATTTAGATGAAAATAACGACCTTTTTTTGGATTGTGAAGAAAATTTTAGTTGGAAGTGTCAAATTATAATAAATTTATTTGAAACTAACTTCGATTTTTTTGGATTTTGTGGAGTATTTTTGGTGTAGGATGTATATTTGAGTAAATTTAGATGAAAATAACTTCAATTTCTAGGATTGTGAAAAAAATTTTAGTTGGAAGTGTCAAATTTTAATAAATTTATTTGAAACCAACTTCGATTTTTTTGGATTTTGTCGAGTATTTTTGTTGTAGGATGTATATTTGAGTAAATTTAGATGAAAATAACGACCATTTTTTGGATTGTGAAGAAAATTTTAGTTGGAAGTGTCAAATTTTAATAAATTTATTTGAAATCAACTCCGATTTTTTTGGATTTTGTTGAGTATTTTTTGGTAGGATCTATATTTGAGTAAATTTAGATGAAAATAACTTCAATTTTTTGGATTGTGAAAAAAATTTTAGCTGGAAGTGTCAAATTTTAATAAATTTATTTGAAATCAACTCCGATTTTTTTGGATTTTGTTGAGTATTTTTTTGTAGGATCTATATTTGAGTAAATTTAGATGAGAATAACTTCAATTTTTAGGATTGTGAAAAAAATTTTAGTTGGAAGTGTCAAATTGTAATAAATTTATTTGAAACCAACTTCGATTTTTTTGGATTTTGTCGAGTATTTTTGGTGTAGGATGTATATTTGAGTAAAGTTAGATGAAAATAACTTCAATTTTTAGGATTGTGAAAAAAATTTTAGTTGGAAGTGTCAAATTTTAATAAATTTATTTGAAATCAACTCCGATTTTTTTGGATTTTGTTGAGTATTTTTTTGTAGGATCTATATTTGAGTAAATTTAGATGAAAATAACTTCAATTTCTAGGATTGTGAAAAAAAATTTAGTTGGTAGTGTCAAATTTTAATAAATTTATCTGAAACCAACTTCGATTTTTTTGGATTTTGTCGAGTATTTTTGTTGTAGGATGTATATTTGAGTAAATTTAGATGAAAATAACTTCAATTTTTAGGATTGTGAAAAAAATTTTAGTTGGAAGTGTCAAATTGTAATAAATTTATTTGAAACCAACTTCGATTTTTTTGGATTTTGTCGAGTATTTTTGGTGTAGGATGTATATTTGAGTAAATTTAGATGAAAATAACTTCAATTTCTAGGATTGTGAAAAAAAATTTAGTTGGAAGTGTCAAATTTTAATAAGTTTATTTGAAACCAACTTCGATTTTTTTGGATTTTGTCGAGTATTTTTGTTGTAGGATGTATATTTGAGTAAATTTAGATGAAAATAACGACCTTTTTTTGGATTGTGAAGAAAATTTTAGTTGGAAGTGTCAAATTATAATAAATTTATTTGAAACTAACTTCGATTTTTTTGGATTTTGTGGAGTATTTTTGGTGTAGGATGTATATTTGAGTAAATTTAGATGAAAATAACTTCAATTTCTAGGATTGTGAAAAAAATTTTAGTTGGAAGTGTCAAATTTTAATAAATTTATTTGAAACCAACTTCGATTTTTTTGGATTTTGTCGAGTATTTTTGTTGTAGGATGTATATTTGAGTAAATTTAGATGAAAATAACGACCATTTTTTGGATTGTGAAGAAAATTTTAGTTGGAAGTGTCAAATTTTAATAAATTTATTTGAAATCAACTCCGATTTTTTTGGATTTTGTTGAGTATTTTTTGGTAGGATCTATATTTGAGTAAATTTAGATGAAAATAACTTCAATTTTTTGGATTGTGAAAAAAATTTTAGTTGGAAGTGTCAAATTTTAATAAATTTATTTGAAATCAACTCCGATTTTTTTGGATTTTGTTGAGTATTTTTTTGTAGGATCTATATTTGAGTAAATTTAGATGAGAATAACTTCAATTTTTAGGATTGTGAAAAAAATTTTAGTTGGAAGTGTCAAATTGTAATAAATTTATTTGAAACCAACTTCGATTTTTTTGGATTTTGTCGAGTATTTTTGGTGTAGGATGTATATTTGAGTAAATTTAGATGAAAATAACTTCAATTTCTAGGATTGTGAAAAAAAATTTAGTTGGAAGTGTCAAATTTTAATAAATTTATTTAAAACCAACTTCGATTTTTTTTTATTTTGTCGAGTATTTTTGTTGTTGGATGTATATTTGAGTAAATTTAGATGAAAATAACGACCATTTTTTGGATTGTGAAGAAAATTTTAGTTGGAAGTGTCAAATTTTAATAAATTTATTTGAAATCAACTCCGATTTTTTTGGATTTTGTTGAGTATTTTTTGGTAGGATCTATATTTGAGTAAATTTAGATGAAAATAACTTCAATTTTTTGGATTGTGAAAAAAATTTTAGTTGGAAGTGTCAAATTTTAATAAATTTGTTGAGTATTTTTTTGTAGGATCTATATTTGAGTAAATTTAGATGAGAATAACTTCAATTTTTAGGATTGTGAAAAAAATTTTAGTTGGAAGTGTCAAATTGTAATAAATATATTTGAAATCAACTCCGATTTTTTTGGATTTTGTTGAGTATTTTTTTGTAGGATCTATATTTGAGTAAATTTAGATGAAAATAACTTCAATTTCTCGGATTGTGAAAAAAAATTTAGTTAGAAGTGTCAAATTTTAATAAATTTATTTGAAACCAACTTCGATTTTTTTGGATTTTGTCGAGTATTTTTGTTGTAGGATGTATATTTGAGTAAATTTAGATGAAAATAACGACCTTTTTTTGGATTGTGAAGAAAATTTTAGTTGGAAGTGTCAAATTTTAATAAATTTATTTGAAATCAACTCCGATTTTTTTGGATTTTGTTGAGTATTTTTTTGTAGGATCTATATTTGAGTAAATTTAGATGAAAATAACTTCAATTTTTAGGATTGTGAAAAAAATTTTAGTTGGAAGTGTCAAATTTTAATAAATTTATTTGAAACCTACTTCGATTTTTTTGGATTTTGTCGAGTATTTTTGGTGTAGGATATATATTTGAGTAAATTTAGATGAAAATAACTTCAATTTTTAGGATTGTGAAAAAAATTTTAGTTCGAAGTGTCAAATTGTAATAAATTTATTTGAAACCAACTTCGATTTTTTTGGATTTTGTCGAGTATTTTTGGTGTAGGATGTATATTTGAGTAAAGTTAGATGAAAATAACTTCAATTTTTAGGATTGTTGAAAAAAATTTTAGTTGGAAGTGTCAAATTTTAATAAATTTATTTGAAACCTACTTCGATTTTTTTGGATTTTGTCGAGTATTTTTGGTGTAGGATGTATATTTGAGTAAATTTAGATGAAAATAACTTCAATTTTTAGGATTGTGAAAAAAATTTTAGTTCGAAGTGTCAAATTGTAATAAATTTATTTGAAACCAACTTCGATTTTTTTGGATTTTGTCGAGTATTTTTGGTGTGGGATGTATATTTGAGTAAAGTTAGATGAAAATAACTTCAATTTTTAGGATTGTGAAAAAAATTTTAGTTGGAAGTGTCAAATTTTAATAAATTTATTTGAAATCAACTCCGATTTTTTTGGATTTTGTTGAGTATTTTTTTGTAGGATCTATATTTGAGTAAATTTAGATGAAAATAACTTCAATTTTTAGGATTGTGAAAAAAATTTTAGTGGGAAGTGTCAAATTGTAATAAATTTATTAGAAACCAACTTCGATTTTTTTGGATTTTGTCGAGTATTTTTGGTGTAGGATGTATATTTGAGTAAAGTTAGATGAAAATAACTTCAATTTTTAGGATTGTGAAAAAAATTTTAGTTGGAAGTGTCCAATTTTAATAAATTTATTTGAAATCAACTCCGATTTTTTTGGATTTTGTTGAGTATTTTTTTGTAGGATCTATATTTGAGTAAATTTAGATGAAAATAACTTCAATTTCTAGGATTGTGAAAAAAAATTTAGTTGGAAGTGTCAAATTTTAATAAATTTATTTGAAACCAACTTCGATTTTTTTGGATTTTGTCAAGTATTTTTGTTGTAGGATCTATATTTGAGTAAATTTAGATGAAAATAACTTCAATTTTTAGGATTGTGAAAAAAATTTTAGTTGGAAGTGTCAAATTGTAATAAATTTATTTGAAACCAACTTCGATTTTTTTGGATTTTGTCGAGTATTTTTGGTGTAGGATGTATATTTGAGTAAATTTAGATGAAAATAACTTCAATTTCTAGGATTGTGAAAAAAAATTTAGTTGGAAGTGTCAAATTTTAATAAGTTTATTTGAAACCAACTTCGATTTTTTTGGATTTTGTCGAGTATTTTTGTTGTAGGATGTATATTTGAGTAAATTTAGATGAAAATAACGACCTTTTTTTGGATTGTGAAGAAAATTTTAGTTGGAAGTGTCAAATTATAATAAATTTATTTGAAACTAACTTCGATTTTTTTGGATTTTGTGGAGTATTTTTGGTGTAGGATGTATATTTGAGTAAATTTAGATGAAAATAACTTCAATTTCTAGGATTGTGAAAAAAATTTTAGTTGGAAGTGTCAAATTTTAATAAATTTATTTGAAACCAACTTCGATTTTTTTGGATTTTGTCGAGTATTTTTGTTGTAGGATGTATATTTGAGTAAATTTAGATGAAAATAACGACCATTTTTTGGATTGTGAAGAAAATTTTAGTTGGAAGTGTCAAATTTTAATAAATTTATTTGAAATCAACTCCGATTTTTTTGGATTTTGTTGAGTATTTTTTGGTAGGATCTATATTTGAGTAAATTTAGATGAAAATAACTTCAATTTTTTGGATTGTGAAAAAAATTTTAGCTGGAAGTGTCAAATTTTAATAAATTTATTTGAAATCAACTCCGATTTTTTTGGATTTTGTTGAGTATTTTTTTGTAGGATCTATATTTGAGTAAATTTAGATGAGAATAACTTCAATTTTTAGGATTGTGAAAAAAATTTTAGTTGGAAGTGTCAAATTGTAATAAATTTATTTGAAACCAACTTCGATTTTTTTGGATTTTGTCGAGTATTTTTGGTGTAGGATGTATATTTGAGTAAAGTTAGATGAAAATAACTTCAATTTTTAGGATTGTGAAAAAAATTTTAGTTGGAAGTGTCAAATTTTAATAAATTTATTTGAAATCAACTCCGATTTTTTTGGATTTTGTTGAGTATTTTTTTGTAGGATCTATATTTGAGTAAATTTAGATGAAAATAACTTCAATTTCTAGGATTGTGAAAAAAAATTTAGTTGGTAGTGTCAAATTTTAATAAATTTATCTGAAACCAACTTCGATTTTTTTGGATTTTGTCGAGTATTTTTGTTGTAGGATGTATATTTGAGTAAATTTAGATGAAAATAACTTCAATTTTTAGGATTGTGAAAAAAATTTTAGTTGGAAGTGTCAAATTGTAATAAATTTATTTGAAACCAACTTCGATTTTTTTGGATTTTGTCGAGTATTTTTGGTGTAGGA
This sequence comes from Andrena praecox, assembly GCA_963932275.1. Taxonomy (NCBI): domain Eukaryota; kingdom Metazoa; phylum Arthropoda; class Insecta; order Hymenoptera; family Andrenidae; genus Andrena; species Andrena praecox. Next base: position 26,849,288 of record OZ010732.1, read on the forward strand.
TGTATATTTGAGTAAATTTAGATGAAAATAACTTCAATTTCTAGGATTGTGAAAAAAAATTTAGTTGGAAGTGTCAAATTTTAATAAGTTTATTTGAAACCAACTTCGATTTTTTTGGATTTTGTCGAGTATTTTTGTTGTAGGATGTATATTTGAGTAAATTTAGATGAAAATAACGACCTTTTTTTGGATTGTGAAGAAAATTTTAGTTGGAAGTGTCAAATTATAATAAATTTATTTGAAACTAACTTCGATTTTTTTGGATTTTGTGGAGTATTTTTGGTGTAGGATGTATATTTGAGTAAATTTAGATGAAAATAACTTCAATTTCTAGGATTGTGAAAAAAATTTTAGTTGGAAGTGTCAAATTTTAATAAATTTATTTGAAACCAACTTCGATTTTTTTGGATTTTGTCGAGTATTTTTGTTGTAGGATGTATATTTGAGTAAATTTAGATGAAAATAACGACCATTTTTTGGATTGTGAAGAAAATTTTAGTTGGAAGTGTCAAATTTTAATAAATTTATTTGAAATCAACTCCGATTTTTTTGGATTTTGTTGAGTATTTTTTGGTAGGATCTATATTTGAGTAAATTTAGATGAAAATAACTTCAATTTTTTGGATTGTGAAAAAAATTTTAGTTGGAAGTGTCAAATTTTAATAAATTTATTTGAAATCAACTCCGATTTTTTTGGATTTTGTTGAGTATTTTTTTGTAGGATCTATATTTGAGTAAATTTAGATGAGAATAACTTCAATTTTTAGGATTGTGAAAAAAATTTTAGTTGGAAGTGTCAAATTGTAATAAATTTATTTGAAACCAACTTCGATTTTTTTGGATTTTGTCGAGTATTTTTGGTGTAGGATGTATATTTGAGTAAAGTTAGATGAAAATAACTTCAATTTTTAGGATTGTGAAAAAAATTTTAGTTGGAAGTGTCAAATTTTAATAAATTTATTTGAAATCAACTCCGATTTTTTTGGATTTTGTTGAGTATTTTTTTGTAGGATCTATATTTGAGTAAATTTAGATGAAAATAACTTCAATTTCTAGGATTGTGAAAAAAAATTTAGTTGGTAGTGTCAAATTTTAATAAATTTATCTGAAACCAACTTCGATTTTTTTGGATTTTGTCGAGTATTTTTGTTGTAGGATGTATATTTGAGTAAATTTAGATGAAAATAACGACCTTTTTTTGGATTGTGAAGAAAATTTTAGTTGGAAGTGTCAAATTTTAATAAATTTATTTGAAACTAACTTCGATTTTTTTGGATTTTGTGGAGTATTTTTGGTGTAGGATGTATATTTGAGTAAATTTAGATGAAAATAACTTCAATTTCTAGGATTGTGAAAAAAATTTTAGTTGGAAGTGTCAAATTTTAATAAATTTATTTGAAACCAACTTCGATTTTTTTGGATTTTGTCGAGAATTTTTGTTGTAGGATGTATATTTGAGTAAATTTAGATGAAAATAACGACCATTTTTTGGATTGTGAAGAAAATTTTAGTTGGAAGTGTCAAATTTTAATAAATTTATTTGAAATCAACTCCGATTTTTTTGGATTTTGTTGAGTATTTTTTGGTAGGATCTATATTTGAGTAAATTTAGATGAAAATAACTTCAAATTTTTGGATTGTGAAAAAAATTTTAGTTGGAAGTGTCAAATTTTAATAAATTTATTTGAAACCAACTTCGATTTTTTTTTATTTTGTCGAGTATTTTTGGTGTAGGATGTATATTGGAGTAAAGTTAGATGAAAATAACTTCAATTTTTAGGATTGTGAAAAAAATTTTAGTTGGAAGTCTCAAATTTTACTAAATTTATTTGAAACCAACTTCGATTTTTTTGGATTTTGTCGAGTATTTTTGGTGTAGGATGTATATTTGAGTAAATTTAGATGAAAATAACGACCTTTTTTTTGATTGTGAAGAAAATTTTAGTTGGAAGTGTCAAATTATAATAAATTTATTTGAAACTAACTTCGATTTTTTTGGATTTTGTGGAGTATTTTTGGTGTAGGATGTATATTTGAGTAAATTTAGATGAAAATAACTTCAATTTCTAGGATTGTGAAAAAAATTTTAGTTGGAAGTGTCAAATTTTAATAAATTTATTTGAAACCAACTTCGATTTTTTTGGATTTTGTCGAGTATTTTTGTTGTAGGATGTATATTTGAGTAAATTTAGATGAAAATAACGACCATTTTTTGGATTGTGAAGAAAATTTTAGTTGGAAGTGTCAAATTTTAATAAATTTATTTGAAATCAACTCCGATTTTTTTGGATTTTGTTGAGTATTTTTTGGTAGGATCTATATTTGAGTAAATTTAGATGAAAATAACTTCAATTTTTTGGATTGTGAAAAAAATTTTAGTTGGAAGTGTCAAATTTTAATAAATTTATTTGAAATCAACTCCGATTTTTTTGGATTTTGTCGAGTATTTTTGGTGTAGGATGTATATTTGAGTAAATTTAGATGAAAATAACGACCTTTTTTTGGATTGTGAAGAAAATTTTAGTTGGAAGTGTCAAATTTTAATAAATTTATTTGAAATCAACTCCGATTTTTTTGGATTTTGTTGAGTATTTTTTGGTAGGATCTATATTTGAGTAAATTTAGATGAAAATAACTTCAAATTTTTGGATTGTGAAAAAAATTTTAGTTGGAAGTGTCAAATTTTAATAAATTTATTTGAAACCAACTTCGATTTTTTTTTATTTTGTCGAGTATTTTTGGTGTAGGATGTATATTGGAGTAAAGTTAGATGAAAATAACTTCAATTTTTAGGATTGTGAAAAAAATTTTAGTTGGAAGTCTCAAATTTTACTAAATTTATTTGAAACCAACTTCGATTTTTTTGGATTTTGTCGAGTATTTTTGGTGTAGGATGTATATTTGAGTAAATTTAGATGAAAATAACTTAAATTTTTAGGATTGTGAAAAAAATTTTAGTTGGAAGTGCCAAATTTTAATAAATTTATTTGAAACCAACTACGATTTTTTGAATTTTCTTGAGTATTTTTGATGTAGGATCTACAATTGAGTAAATTTAGATGAAAATAACTTCAATTCTTTGGATTGTGAAAAAAATTTTAGTTGGAAGTGTCAAATTTTAATAAATTTATTTGAAATCAACTCCGATTTTTTTGGATTTTGTTGAGTATTTTTTGGTAGGATCTGTATTTGAGTAAATTTAGATGAAAATAACTTCAATTTTTTGGATTGTGAAAAAAATTTTAGTTGGAAGTGTCAAATTTTAATAAATTTATTTGAAATCAACTCCGATTTTTTTGGATTTTGTTGAGTATTTTTTTGTAGGATCTATATTTGAGTAAATTTAGATGAAAATAACTTCAATTTTTAGGATTGTGAAAAAAATTTTAGTTGGAAGTGTCAAATTGTAATAAATTTATTTGAAACCAACTTCGATTTTTTTGGATTTTGTCGAGTATTTTTGGTGTAGGATGTATATTTGAGTAAATTTAGATGAAAATAACTTCAATTTCTAGGATTGTGAAAAAAAATTTAGTTGGAAGTGTCAAATTTTAATAAATTTATTTGAAACCAACTTCGATTTTTTTGAATTTTGTCGAGTATTTTTGTTGTAGGATGTATATTTGAGTAAATTTAGATAAAAATAACGACCTTTTTTTGGATTGTGAAAAAAATTTTAGTTGGAAGTCTCAAATTTCACTAAATTTATTTGAAACCAACTTCGATTTTTTTGGATTTTGTCGAGTATTTTTGGTGTGGGATGTATATTTGAGTAAAGTTAGATGAAAATAACTTCAATTTTTAGGATTGTGAAAAAAATTTTAGTTGGAAGTGTCAAATTTTAATAAATTTATTTGAAATCAACTCCGATTTTTTTGGATTTTGTTGAGTATTTTTTTGTAGGATCTATATTTGAGTAAATTTAGATGAAAATAACTTCAATTTCTAGGATTGTGAAAAAAAATTTAGTTGGAAGTGTCAAATTTTAATAAATATATTTGAAACCAACTTCGATTTTTTTGGATTTTGTCGAGTATTTTTGTTGTAGGATGTATATTTGAGTAAATTTAGATGAAAATAACGACCTTTTTTTGGATTGTGAAGATAATTTTAGTTGGAAGTGTCAAATTTTAATAAATTTATTTGAAATCAACTCCGATTTTTTTGGATTTTGTTGAGTATTTTTTTGTAGGATCTATATTTGAGTAAATTTAGATGAAAATAACTTCAATTTTTAGGATTGTGAAAAAAATTTTAGTTGGAAGTGTCAAATTTTAATAAATTTATTTGAAACCTACTTCGATTTTTTTGGATTTTGTCGAGTATTTTTGTTGTAGGATATATATTTGAGTAAATTTAGATGAAAATAACTTCAATTTTTAGGATTGTGAAAAAAATTTTAGTTGGAAGTGTCAAATTGTAATAAATTTATTTGAAACCAACTTCGATTTTTTTGGATTTTGTCGAGTATTTTTGGTGTAGGATGTATATTTGAGTAAAGTTAGATGAAAATAACTTCAATTTTTAGGATTGTGAAAAAAATTTTAGTTGGAAGTGTCAAATTTTAATAAATTTATTTGAAACCAACTTCGATTTTTTTGGATTTTGTCGAGTATTTTTGTTGTAGGATCTATATTTGAGTAAATTTAGATGAAAATAACTTCAATTTTTAGGATTGTGAAAAAAATTTTAGTTGGAAGTGTCAAATTGTAATAAATTTATTTGAAACCAACTTCGATTTTTTTGGATTTTGTCGAGTATTTTTGGTGTAGGATGTATATTTGAGTAAATTTAGATGCAAATAACTTCAATTTCTAGGATTGTGAAAAAAATTTTAGTTGGAAGTGTCAAATTTTAATAAATTTATTTGAAATCAACTCCGATTTTTTTGGAATTTGTTGAGTATTTTTTTGTAGGATCTATATTTGAGTAAATTTAGATGAGAATAACTTCAATTTTTAGGATTGTGAAAAAAATTTTAGTTGGAAGTGTCAAATTGTAATAAATATATTTGAAATCAACTCCGATTTTTTTGGATTTTGTTGAGTATTTTTTTGTAGGATCTATATTTGAGTAAATTTAGATGAAAATAACTTCAATTTCTCGGATTGTGAAAAAAAATTTAGTTAGAAGTGTCAAATTTTAATAAATTTATTTGAAACCAACTTCGATTTTTTTGGATTTTGTCGAGTATTTTTGTTGTAGGATGTATATTTGAGTAAATTTAGATGAAAATAACGACCTTTTTTTGGATTGTGAAGAAAATTTTAGTTGGAAGTGTCAAATTTTAATAAATTTATTTGAAATCAACTCCGATTTTTTTGGATTTTGTTGAGTATTTTTTTGTAGGATCTATATTTGAGTAAATTTAGATGAAAATAACTTCAATTTTTAGGATTGTGAAAAAAATTTTAGTTGGAAGTGTCAAATTTTAATAAATTTATTTGAAACCTACTTCGATTTTTTTGGATTTTGTCGAGTATTTTTGGTGTAGGATATATATTTGAGTAAATTTAGATGAAAATAACTTCAATTTTTAGGATTGTGAAAAAAATTTTAGTTCGAAGTGTCAAATTGTAATAAATTTATTTGAAACCAACTTCGATTTTTTTGGATTTTGTCGAGTATTTTTGGTGTAGGATGTATATTTGAGTAAAGTTAGATGAAAATAACTTCAATTTTTAGGATTGTTGAAAAAAATTTTAGTTGGAAGTGTCAAATTTTAATAAATTTATTTGAAACCTACTTCGATTTTTTTGGATTTTGTCGAGTATTTTTGGTGTAGGATGTATATTTGAGTAAATTTAGATGAAAATAACTTCAATTTTTAGGATTGTGAAAAAAATTTTAGTTCGAAGTGTCAAATTGTAATAAATTTATTTGAAACCAACTTCGATTTTTTTGGATTTTGTCGAGTATTTTTGGTGTGGGATGTATATTTGAGTAAAGTTAGATGAAAATAACTTCAATTTTTAGGATTGTGAAAAAAATTTTAGTTGGAAGTGTCAAATTTTAATAAATTTATTTGAAATCAACTCCGATTTTTTTGGATTTTGTTGAGTATTTTTTTGTAGGATCTATATTTGAGTAAATTTAGATGAAAATAACTTCAATTTTTAGGATTGTGAAAAAAATTTTAGTGGGAAGTGTCAAATTGTAATAAATTTATTTGAAACCAACTTCGATTTTTTTGGATTTTGTCGAGTATTTTTGGTGTAGGATGTATATTTGAGTAAAGTTAGATGAAAATAACTTCAATTTTTAGGATTGTGAAAAAAATTTTAGTTGGAAGTGTCCAATTTTAATAAATTTATTTGAAATCAACTCCGATTTTTTTGGATTTTGTTGAGTATTTTTTTGTAGGATCTATATTTGAGTAAATTTAGATGAAAATAACTTCAATTTCTAGGATTGTGAAAAAAAATTTAGTTGGAAGTGTCAAATTTTAATAAATTTATTTGAAACCAACTTCGATTTTTTTGGATTTTGTCAAGTATTTTTGTTGTAGGATCTATGTTTGAGTAAATTTAGATGAAAATAACTTCAATTTTTAGGATTGTGAAAAAAATTTTAGTTGGAAGTGTCAAATTGTAATAAATTTTTTTGAAACCAACTTCGATTTTTTTGGATTTTGTCGAGTATTTTTGGTGTAGGATGTATATTTGAGTAAATTTAGATGAAAATAACTTCAATTTCTAGGATTGTGAAAAAAAATTTAGTTGGAAGTGTCAAATTTTAATAAGTTTATTTGAAACCAACTTCGATTTTTTTGGATTTTGTCGAGTATTTTTGTTGTAGGATGTATATTTGAGTAAATTTAGATGAAAATAACGACCATTTTTTGGATTGTGAAGAAAATTTTAGTTGGAAGTGTCAAATTTTAATAAATTTATTTGAAATCAACTCCGATTTTTTTGGATTTTGTTGAGTATTTTTTGGTAGGATCTATATTTGAGTAAATTTAGATGAAAATAACTTCAATTTTTTGGATTGTGAAAAAAATTTTAGTTGGAAGTGTCAAATTTTAATAAATTTATTTGAAATCAACTCCGATTTTTTTGGAATTTGTTGAGTATTTTTTTGTAGGATCTATATTTGAGTAAATTTAGATGAGAATAACTTCAATTTTTAGGATTGTGAAAAAAATTTTAGTTGGAAGTGTCAAATTGTAATAAATATATTTGAAATCAACTCCGATTTTTTTGGATTTTGTTGAGTATTTTTTTGTAGGATCTATATTTGAGTAAATTTAGATGAAAATAACTTCAATTTCTCGGATTGTGAAAAAAAATTTAGTTAGAAGTGTCAAATTTTAATAAATTTATTTGAAACCAACTTCGATTTTTTTTGATTTTGTCGAGTATTTTTGTTGTAGGATGTATATTTGAGTAAATTTAGATGAAAATAACGACCTTTTTTTGGATTGTGAAGAAAATTTTAGTTGGAAGTGTCAAATTTTAATAAATTTATTTGAAATCAACTCCGATTTTTTTGGATTTTGTTGAGTATTTTTTTGTAGGATCTATATTTGAGTAAATTTAGATGAAAATAACTTCAATTTTTAGGATTGTGAAAAAAATTTTAGTTGGAAGTGTCAATTTTAATAAATTTATTTGAAACCTACTTCGATTTTTTTGGATTTTGTCGAGTATTTTTGGTGTAGGATATATATTTGAGTAAATTTAGATGAAAATAACTTCAATTTTTAGGATTGTGAAAAAAATTTTAGTTCGAAGTGTCAAATTGTAATAAATTTATTTGAAACCAACTTCGATTTTTTTGGATTTTGTCGAGTATTTTTGGTGTAGGATGTATATTTGAGTAAAGTTAGATGAAAATAACTTCAATTTTTAGGATTGTTGAAAAAAATTTTAGTTGGAAGTGTCAAATTTTAATAAATTTATTTGAAACCTACTTCGATTTTTTTGGATTTTGTCGAGTATTTTTGGTGTAGGATGTATATTTGAGTAAATTTAGATGAAAATAACTTCAATTTTTAGGATTGTGAAAAAAAATTTAGTTCGAAGTGTCAAATTGTAATAAATTTATTTGAAACCAACTTCGATTTTTTTGGATTTTGTCGAGTATTTTTGGTGTGGGATGTATATTTGAGTAAAGTTAGATGAAAATAACTTCAATTTTTAGGATTGTGAAAAAAATTTTAGTTGGAAGTGTCAAATTTTAATAAATTTATGTGAAATCAACTCCGATTTTTTTGGATTTTGTTGAGTATTTTTTTGTAGGATCTATATTTGAGTAAATTTAGATGAAAATAACTTCAATTTTTAGGATTGTGAAAAAAATTTTAGTGGGAAGTGTCAAATTGTAATAAATTTATTTGAAACCAACTTCGATTTTTTTCGATTTTGTCGAGTATTTTTGGTGTAGGATGTATATTTGAGTAAAGTTAGATGAAAATAACTTCAATTTTTAGGATTGTGAAAAAAATTTTAGTTGGAAGTGTCCAATTTTAATAAATTTATTTGAAATCAACTCCGATTTTTTTGGATTTTGTTGAGTATTTTTTTGTAGGATCTATATTTGAGTAAATTTAGATGAAAATAACTTCAATTTCTAGGATTGTGAAAAAAAATTTAGTTGGAAGTGTCAAATTTTAATAAATTTATTTGAAACCAACTTCGATTTTTTTGGATTTTGTCAAGTATTTTTGTTGTAGGATCTATATTTGAGTAAATTTAGATGAAAATAACTTCAATTTTTAGGATTGTGAAAAAAATTTTAGTTGGAAGTGTCAAATTGTAATAAATTTATTTGAAACCAACTTCGATTTTTTTGGATTTTGTCGAGTATTTTTGGTGTAGGATGTATATTTGAGTAAATTTAGATGAAAATAACTTCAATTTCTAGGATTGTGAAAAAAAATTTAGTTGGAAGTGTCAAATTTTAATAAGTTTATTTGAAACCAACTTCGATTTTTTTGGATTTTGTCGAGTATTTTTGTTGTAGGATGTATATTTGAGTAAATTTAGATGAAAATAACGACCATTTTTTGGATTGTGAAGAAAATTTTAGTTGGAAGTGTCAAATTTTAATAAATTTATTTGAAATCAACTCCGATTTTTTTGGATTTTGTTGAGTATTTTTTGGTAGGATCTATATTTGAGTAAATTTAGATGAAAATAACTTCAATTTTTTGGATTGTGAAAAAAATTTTAGTTGGAAGTGTCAAATTTTAATAAATTTATTTGAAATCAACTCCGATTTTTTTGGATTTTGTTGAGTATTTTTTTGTAGGATCTATATTTGAGTAAATTTAGATGAGAATAACTTCAATTTTTAGGATTGTGAAAAAAATTTTAGTTGGAAGTGTCAAATTGTAATAAATTTATTTGAAACCAACTTCGATTTTTTTGGATTTTGTCGAGTATTTTTGGTGTAGGATGTATATTTGAGTAAAGTTAGATGAAAATAACTTCAATTTTTAGGATTGTGAAAAAAATTTTAGTTGGAAGTGTCAAATTTTAATAAATTTATTTGAAATCAACTCCGATTTTTTTGGATTTTGTTGAGTATTTTTTTGTAGGATCTATATTTGAGTAAATTTAGATGAAAATAACTTCAATTTTTAGGATTGTGAAAAAAATTTTAGTTGGAAGTGTCAAATTTTAATAAATTTATTTGAAACCTACTTCGATTTTTTTGGATTTTGTCGAGTATTTTTGTTGTAGGATATATATTTGAGTAAATTTAGATGAAAATAACTTCAATTTTTAGGATTGTGAAAAAAATTTTAGTTGGAAGTGTCAAATTGTAATAAATTTATTTGAAACCAACTTCGATTTTTTTGGATTTTGTCGAGTATTTTTGGTGTAGGATGTATATTTGAGTAAAGTTAGATGAAAATAACTTCAATTTTTAGGATTGTGAAAAAAATTTTAGTTGGAAGTGTCAAATTTTAATAAATTTATTTGAAACCAACTTCGATTTTTTTGGATTTTGTCGAGTATTTTTGTTGTAGGATCTATATTTGAGTAAATTTAGATGAAAATAACTTCAATTTTTAGGATTGTGAAAAAAATTTTAGTTGGAAGTGTCAAATTGTAATAAATTTATTTGAAACCAACTTCGATTTTTTTGGATTTTGTCGAGTATTTTTGGTGTAGGATGTATATTTGAGTAAATTTAGATGCAAATAACTTCAATTTCTAGGATTGTGAAAAAAATTTTAGTTGGAAGTGTCAAATTTTAATAAATTTATTTGAAATCAACTCCGATTTTTTTGGAATTTGTTGAGTATTTTTTTGTAGGATCTATATTTGAGTAAATTTAGATGAGAATAACTTCAATTTTTAGGATTGTGAAAAAAATTTTAGTTGGAAGTGTCAAATTGTAATAAATATATTTGAAATCAACTCCGATTTTTTTGGATTTTGTTGAGTATTTTTTTGTAGGATCTATATTTGAGTAAATTTAGATGAAAATAACTTCAATTTCTCGGATTGTGAAAAAAAATTTAGTTAGAAGTGTCAAATTTTAATAAATTTATTTGAAACCAACTTCGATTTTTTTGGATTTTGTCGAGTATTTTTGTTGTAGGATGTATATTTGAGTAAATTTAGATGAAAATAACGACCTTTTTTTGGATTGTGAAGAAAATTTTAGTTGGAAGTGTCAAATTTTAATAAATTTATTTGAAATCAACTCCGATTTTTTTGGATTTTGTTGAGTATTTTTTTGTAGGATCTATATTTGAGTAAATTTAGATGAAAATAACTTCAATTTTTAGGATTGTGAAAAAAATTTTAGTTGGAAGTGTCAAATTTTAATAAATTTATTTGAAACCTACTTCGATTTTTTTGGATTTTGTCGAGTATTTTTGGTGTAGGATATATATTTGAGTAAATTTAGATGAAAATAACTTCAATTTTTAGGATTGTGAAAAAAATTTTAGTTCGAAGTGTCAAATTGTAATAAATTTATTTGAAACCAACTTCGATTTTTTTGGATTTTGTCGAGTATTTTTGGTGTAGGATGTATATTTGAGTAAAGTTAGATGAAAATAACTTCAATTTTTAGGATTGTTGAAAAAAATTTTAGTTGGAAGTGTCAAATTTTAATAAATTTATTTGAAACCTACTTCGATTTTTTTGGATTTTGTCGAGTATTTTTGGTGTAGGATGTATATTTGAGTAAATTTAGATGAAAATAACTTCAATTTTTAGGATTGTGAAAAAAATTTTAGTTCGAAGTGTCAAATTGTAATAAATTTATTTGAAACCAACTTCGATTTTTTTGGATTTTGTCGAGTATTTTTGGTGTGGGATGTATATTTGAGTAAAGTTAGATGAAAATAACTTCAATTTTTAGGATTGTGAAAAAAATTTTAGTTGGAAGTGTCAAATTTTAATAAATTTATTTGAAATCAACTCCGATTTTTTTGGATTTTGTTGAGTATTTTTTTGTAGGATCTATATTTGAGTAAATTTAGATGAAAATAACTTCAATTTTTAGGATTGTGAAAAAAATTTTAGTGGGAAGTGTCAAATTGTAATAAATTTATTTGAAACCAACTTCGATTTTTTTGGATTTTGTCGAGTATTTTTGGTGTAGGATGTATATTTGAGTAAAGTTAGATGAAAATAACTTCAATTTTTAGGATTGTGAAAAAAATTTTAGTTGGAAGTGTCCAATTTTAATAAATTTATTTGAAATCAACTCCGATTTTTTTGGATTTTGTTGAGTATTTTTTTGTAGGATCTATATTTGAGTAAATTTAGATGAAAATAACTTCAATTTCTAGGATTGTGAAAAAAAATTTAGTTGGAAGTGTCAAATTTTAATAAATTTATTTGAAACCAACTTCGATTTTTTTGGATTTTGTCAAGTATTTTTGTTGTAGGATCTATGTTTGAGTAAATTTAGATGAAAATAACTTCAATTTTTAGGATTGTGAAAAAAATTTTAGTTGGAAGTGTCAAATTGTAATAAATTTTTTTGAAACCAACTTCGATTTTTTTGGATTTTGTCGAGTATTTTTGGTGTAGGATGTATATTTGAGTAAATTTAGATGAAAATAACTTCAATTTCTAGGATTGTGAAAAAAAATTTAGTTGGAAGTGTCAAATTTTAATAAGTTTATTTGAAACCAACTTCGATTTTTTTGGATTTTGTCGAGTATTTTTGTTGTAGGATGTATATTTGAGTAAATTTAGATGAAAATAACGACCATTTTTTGGATTGTGAAGAAAATTTTAGTTGGAAGTGTCAAATTTTAATAAATTTATTTGAAATCAACTCCGATTTTTTTGGATTTTGTTGAGTATTTTTTGGTAGGATCTATATTTGAGTAAATTTAGATGAAAATAACTTCAATTTTTTGGATTGTGAAAAAAATTTTAGTTGGAAGTGTCAAATTTTAATAAATTTATTTGAAATCAACTCCGATTTTTTTGGAATTTGTTGAGTATTTTTTTGTAGGATCTATATTTGAGTAAATTTAGATGAGAATAACTTCAATTTTTAGGATTGTGAAAAAAATTTTAGTTGGAAGTGTCAAATTGTAATAAATATATTTGAAATCAACTCCGATTTTTTTGGATTTTGTTGAGTATTTTTTTGTAGGATCTATATTTGAGTAAATTTAGATGAAAATAACTTCAATTTCTCGGATTGTGAAAAAAAATTTAGTTAGAAGTGTCAAATTTTAATAAATTTATTTGAAACCAACTTCGATTTTTTTTGATTTTGTCGAGTATTTTTGTTGTAGGATGTATATTTGAGTAAATTTAGATGAAAATAACGACCTTTTTTTGGATTGTGAAGAAAATTTTAGTTGGAAGTGTCAAATTTTAATAAATTTATTTGAAATCAACTCCGATTTTTTTGGATTTTGTTGAGTATTTTTTTGTAGGATCTATATTTGAGTAAATTTAGATGAAAATAACTTCAATTTTTAGGATTGTGAAAAAAATTTTAGTTGGAAGTGTCAATTTTAATAAATTTATTTGAAACCTACTTCGATTTTTTTGGATTTTGTCGAGTATTTTTGGTGTAGGATATATATTTGAGTAAATTTAGATGAAAATAACTTCAATTTTTAGGATTGTGAAAAAAATTTTAGTTCGAAGTGTCAAATTGTAATAAATTTATTTGAAACCAACTTCGATTTTTTTGGATTTTGTCGAGTATTTTTGGTGTAGGATGTATATTTGAGTAAAGTTAGATGAAAATAACTTCAATTTTTAGGATTGTTGAAAAAAATTTTAGTTGGAAGTGTCAAATTTTAATAAATTTATTTGAAACCTACTTCGATTTTTTTGGATTTTGTCGAGTATTTTTGGTGTAGGATGTATATTTGAGTAAATTTAGATGAAAATAACTTCAATTTTTAGGATTGTGAAAAAAAATTTAGTTCGAAGTGTCAAATTGTAATAAATTTATTTGAAACCAACTTCGATTTTTTTGGATTTTGTCGAGTATTTTTGGTGTGGGATGTATATTTGAGTAAAGTTAGATGAAAATAACTTCAATTTTTAGGATTGTGAAAAAAATTTTAGTTGGAAGTGTCAAATTTTAATAAATTTATGTGAAATCAACTCCGATTTTTTTGGATTTTGTTGAGTATTTTTTTGTAGGATCTATATTTGAGTAAATTTAGATGAAAATAACTTCAATTTTTAGGATTGTGAAAAAAATTTTAGTGGGAAGTGTCAAATTGTAATAAATTTATTTGAAACCAACTTCGATTTTTTTCGATTTTGTCGAGTATTTTTGGTGTAGGATGTATATTTGAGTAAAGTTAGATGAAAATAACTTCAATTTTTAGGATTGTGAAAAAAATTTTAGTTGGAAGTGTCCAATTTTAATAAATTTATTTGAAATCAACTCCGATTTTTTTGGATTTTGTTGAGTATTTTTTTGTAGGATCTATATTTGAGTAAATTTAGATGAAAATAACTTCAATTTCTAGGATTGTGAAAAAAAATTTAGTTGGAAGTGTCAAATTTTAATAAATTTATTTGAAACCAACTTCGATTTTTTTGGATTTTGTCAAGTATTTTTGTTGTAGGATCTATATTTGAGTAAATTTAGATGAAAATAACTTCAATTTTTAGGATTGTGAAAAAAATTTTAGTTGGAAGTGTCAAATTGTAATAAATTTATTTGAAACCAACTTCGATTTTTTTGGATTTTGTCGAGTATTTTTGGTGTAGGATGTATATTTGAGTAAATTTAGATGAAAATAACTTCAATTTCTAGGATTGTGAAAAAAAATTTAGTTGGAAGTGTCAAATTTTAATAAGTTTATTTGAAACCAACTTCGATTTTTTTGGATTTTGTCGAGTATTTTTGTTGTAGGATGTATATTTGAGTAAATTTAGATGAAAATAACGACCATTTTTTGGATTGTGAAGAAAATTTTAGTTGGAAGTGTCAAATTTTAATAAATTTATTTGAAATCAACTCCGATTTTTTTGGATTTTGTTGAGTATTTTTTGGTAGGATCTATATTTGAGTAAATTTAGATGAAAATAACTTCAATTTTTTGGATTGTGAAAAAAATTTTAGTTGGAAGTGTCAAATTTTAATAAATTTATTTGAAATCAACTCCGATTTTTTTGGATTTTGTTGAGTATTTTTTTGTAGGATCTATATTTGAGTAAATTTAGATGAGAATAACTTCAATTTTTAGGATTGTGAAAAAAATTTTAGTTGGAAGTGTCAAATTGTAATAAATTTATTTGAAACCAACTTCGATTTTTTTGGATTTTGTCGAGTATTTTTGGTGTAGGATGTATATTTGAGTAAAGTTAGATGAAAATAACTTCAATTTTTAGGATTGTGAAAAAAATTTTAGTTGGAAGTGTCAAATTTTAATAAATTTATTTGAAATCAACTCCGATTTTTTTGGATTTTGTTGAGTATTTTTTTGTAGGATCTATATTTGAGTAAATTTAGATGAAAATAACTTCAATTTCTAGGATTGTGAAAAAAAATTTAGTTGGAAGTGTCAAATTTTAATAAGTTTATTTGAAACCAACTTCGATTTTTTTGGATTTTGTCGAGTATTTTTGTTGTAGGATGTATATTTGAGTAAATTTAGATGAAAATAACGACCATTTTTTGGATTGTGAAGAAAATTTTAGTTGGAAGTGTCAAATTTTAATAAATTTATTTGAAATCAACTCCGATTTTTTTGGATTTTGTTGAGTATTTTTTGGTAGGATCTATATTTGAGTAAATTTAGATGAAAATAACTTCAATTTTTTGGATTGTGAAAAAAATTTTAGTTGGAAGTGTCAAATTTTAATAAATTTATTTGAAATCAACTCCGATTTTTTTGGATTTTGTTGAGTATTTTTTTGTAGGATCTATATTTGAGTAAATTTAGATGAGAATAACTTCAATTTTTAGGATTGTGAAAAAAATTTTAGTTGGAAGTGTCAAATTGTAATAAATTTATTTGAAACCAACTTCGATTTTTTTGGATTTTGTCGAGTATTTTTGGTGTAGGATGTATATTTGAGTAAAGTTAGATGAAAATAACTTCAATTTTTAGGATTGTGAAAAAAATTTTAGTTGGAAGTGTCAAATTTTAATAAATTTATTTGAAATCAACTCCGATTTTTTTGGATTTTGTTGAGTATTTTTTTGTAGGATCTATATTTGAGTAAATTTAGATGAAAATAACTTCAATTTCTAGGATTGTGAAAAAAAATTTAGTTGGTAGTGTCAAATTTTAATAAATTTATCTGAAACCAACTTCGATTTTTTTGGATTTTGTCGAGTATTTTTGGTGTAGGATGTATATTTGAGTAAAGTTAGATGAAAATAACTTCAATTTTTAGGATTGTGAAAAAAATTTTAGTTGGAAGTGTCCAATTTTAATAAATTTATTTGAAATCAACTCCGATTTTTTTGGATTTTGTTGAGTATTTTTTTGTAGGATCTATATTTGAGTAAATTTAGATGAAAATAACTTCAATTTCTAGGATTGTGAAAAAAAATTTAGTTGGAAGTGTCAAATTTTAATAAATTTATTTGAAACCAACTTCGATTTTTTTGGATTTTGTCGAGTATTTTTGTTGTAGGATCTATATTTGAGTAAATTTAGATGAAAATAACTTCAATTTTTAGGATTGTGAAAAAAATTTTAGTTGGAAGTGTCAAATTGTAATAAATTTATTTGAAACCAACTTCGATTTTTTTGGATTTTGTGGAGTATTTTTGGTGTAGGATGTATATTTGAGTAAATTTAGATGAAAATAACTTCAATTTCTAGGATTGTGAAAAAAATTTTAGTTGGAAGTGTCAAATTTTAATAAATTTATTTGAAACCAACTTCGATTTTTTTGGATTTTGTCGAGTATTTTTGTTGTAGGATGTATATTTGAGTAAATTTAGATGAAAATAACGACCATTTTTTGGATTGTGAAGAAAATTTTAGTTGGAAGTGTCAAATTTTAATAAATTTATTTGAAATCAACTCCGATTTTTTTGGATTTTGTTGAGTATTTTTTGGTAGGATCTATATTTGAGTAAATTTAGATGAAAATAACTTCAATTTTTTGGATTGTGAAAAAAATTTTAGTTGGAAGTGTCAAATTTTAATAAATTTATTTGAAATCAACTCCGATTTTTTTGGATTTTGTTGAGTATTTTTTTGTAGGATCTATATTTGAGTAAATTTAGATGAGAATAACTTCAATTTTTAGGATTGTGAAAAACATTTTAGTTGGAAGTGTCAAATTTTAATAAATTTATTTGAAATCAACTCCGATTTTTTTGGATTTTGTTGAGTATTTTTTTGTAGGATCTATATTTGAGTAAATTTAGATGAAAATATCTTCAATTTTTTGGATTGTGAAAAAAATTTTAGTTGGAAGTGTCAAATTTTAATAAATTTATTTGAAATCAACTCCGATTTTTTTGGATTTTGTTGAGTATTTTTTTGTAGGATCTATATTTGAGTAAATTTAGATGAAAATAACTTCAATTTTTAGGATTGTGAAAAAAATTTTAGTTGGAAGTGTCAAATTTTAATAAATTTATTTGAAACCTACTTCGATTTTTTTGGATTTTGTCGAGTATTTTTGGTGTAGGATATATATTTGAGTAAATTTAGATGAAAATAACTTCAATTTTTAGGATTGTGAAAAAAATTTTAGTTCGAAGTGTCAAATTGTAATAAATTTATTTGAAACCAACTTCGATTTTTTTGGATTTTGTCGAGTATTTTTGGTGTAGGATGTATATTTGAGTAAAGTTAGATGAAAATAACTTCAATTTTTAGGATTGTTGAAAAAAATTTTAGTTGGAAGTGTCAAATTTTAATAAATTTATTTGAAACCTACTTCGATTTTTTTGGATTTTGTCGAGTATTTTTGGTGTAGGATGTATATTTGAGTAAATTTAGATGAAAATAACTTCAATTTTTAGGATTGTGAAAAAAATTTTAGTTCGAAGTGTCAAATTGTAATAAATTTATTTGAAACCAACTTCGATTTTTTTGGATTTTGTCGAGTATTTTTGGTGTGGGATGTATATTTGAGTAAAGTTAGATGAAAATAACTTCAATTTTTAGGATTGTGAAAAAAATTTTAGTTGGAAGTGTCAAATTTTAATAAATTTATTTGAAATCAACTCCGATTTTTTTGGATTTTGTTGAGTATTTTTTTGTAGGATCTATATTTGAGTAAATTTAGATGAAAATAACTTCAATTTTTAGGATTGTGAAAAAAATTTTAGTGGGAAGTGTCAAATTGTAATAAATTTATTTGAAACCAACTTCGATTTTTTTGGATTTTGTCGAGTATTTTTGGTGTAGGATGTATATTTGAGTAAAGTTAGATGAAAATAACTTCAATTTTTAGGATTGTGAAAAAAATTTTAGTTGGAAGTGTCCAATTTTAATAAATTTATTTGAAATCAACTCCGATTTTTTTGGATTTTGTTGAGTATTTTTTTGTAGGATCTATATTTGAGTAAATTTAGATGAAAATAACTTCAATTTCTAGGATTGTGAAAAAAAATTTAGTTGGAAGTGTCAAATTTTAATAAATTTATTTGAAACCAACTTCGATTTTTTTGGATTTTGTCAAGTATTTTTGTTGTAGGATGTATATTTGAGTAAAGTTAGATGAAAATAACTTCAATTTTTAGGATTGTTGAAAAAAATTTTAGTTGGAAGTGTCAAATTTTAATAAATTTATTTGAAACCTACTTCGATTTTTTTGGATTTTGTCGAGTATTTTTGGTGTAGGATGTATATTTGAGTAAATTTAGATGAAAATAACTTCAATTTTTAGGATTGTGAAAAAAATTTTAGTTCGAAGTGTCAAATTGTAATAAATTTATTTGAAACCAACTTCGATTTTTTTGGATTTTGTCGAGTATTTTTGGTGTGGGATGTATATTTGAGTAAAGTTAGATGAAAATAACTTCAATTTTTAGGATTGTGAAAAAAATTTTAGTTGGAAGTGTCAAATTTTAATAAATTTATTTGAAACCTACTTCGATTTTTTTGGATTTTGTCGAGTATTTTTGGTGTAGGATGTATATTTGAGTAAATTTAGATGAAAATAACTTCAATTTTTAGGATTGTGAAAAAAATTTTAGTGGGAAGTGTCAAATTGTAATAAATTTATTTGAAACCAACTTCGATTTTTTTGGATTTTGTCGAGTATTTTTGGTGTAGGATGTATATTTGAGTAAAGTTAGATGAAAATAACTTCAATTTTTAGGATTGTGAAAAAAATTTTAGTTGGAAGTGTCCAATTTTAATAAATTTATTTGAAATCAACTCCGATTTTTTTGGATTTTGTTGAGTATTTTTTTGTAGGATCTATATTTGAGTAAATTTAGATGAAAATAACTTCAATTTCTAGGATTGTGAAAAAAAATTTAGTTGGAAGTGTCAAATTTTAATAAATTTATTTGAAACCAACTTCGATTTTTTTGGATTTTGTCGAGTATTTTTGTTGTAGGATCTATATTTGAGTAAATTTAGATGAAAATAACTTCAATTTTTAGGATTGTGAAAAAAATTTTAGTTGGAAGTGTCAAATTGTAATAAATTTATTTGAAACCAACTTCGATTTTTTTGGATTTTGTGGAGTATTTTTGGTGTAGGATGTATATTTGAGTAAATTTAGATGAAAATAACTTCAATTTCTAGGATTGTGAAAAAAATTTTAGTTGGAAGTGTCAAATTTTAATAAATTTATTTGAAACCAACTTCGATTTTTTTGGATTTTGTCGAGTATTTTTGTTGTAGGATGTATATTTGAGTAAATTTAGATGAAAATAACGACCATTTTTTGGATTGTGAAGAAAATTTTAGTTGGAAGTGTCAAATTTTAATAAATTTATTTGAAATCAACTCCGATTTTTTTGGATTTTGTTGAGTATTTTTTGGTAGGATCTATATTTGAGTAAATTTAGATGAAAATAACTTCAATTTTTTGGATTGTGAAAAAAATTTTAGTTGGAAGTGTCAAATTTTAATAAATTTATTTGAAATCAACTCCGATTTTTTTGGATTTTGTTGAGTATTTTTTTGTAGGATCTATATTTGAGTAAATTTAGATGAGAATAACTTCAATTTTTAGGATTGTGAAAAACATTTTAGTTGGAAGTGTCAAATTTTAATAAATTTATTTGAAATCAACTCCGATTTTTTTGGATTTTGTTGAGTATTTTTTTGTAGGATCTATATTTGAGTAAATTTAGATGAAAATATCTTCAATTTTTTGGATTGTGAAAAAAATTTTAGTTGGAAGTGTCAAATTTTAATAAATTTATTTGAAATCAACTCCGATTTTTTTGGATTTTGTTGAGTATTTTTTTGTAGGATCTATATTTGAGTAAATTTAGATGAAAATAACTTCAATTTTTAGGATTGTGAAAAAAATTTTAGTTGGAAGTGTCAAATTTTAATAAATTTATTTGAAACCTACTTCGATTTTTTTGGATTTTGTCGAGTATTTTTGGTGTAGGATATATATTTGAGTAAATTTAGATGAAAATAACTTCAATTTTTAGGATTGTGAAAAAAATTTTAGTTCGAAGTGTCAAATTGTAATAAATTTATTTGAAACCAACTTCGATTTTTTTGGATTTTGTCGAGTATTTTTGGTGTAGGATGTATATTTGAGTAAAGTTAGATGAAAATAACTTCAATTTTTAGGATTGTTGAAAAAAATTTTAGTTGGAAGTGTCAAATTTTAATAAATTTATTTGAAACCTACTTCGATTTTTTTGGATTTTGTCGAGTATTTTTGGTGTAGGATGTATATTTGAGTAAATTTAGATGAAAATAACTTCAATTTTTAGGATTGTGAAAAAAATTTTAGTTCGAAGTGTCAAATTGTAATAAATTTATTTGAAACCAACTTCGATTTTTTTGGATTTTGTCGAGTATTTTTGGTGTGGGATGTATATTTGAGTAAAGTTAGATGAAAATAACTTCAATTTTTAGGATTGTGAAAAAAATTTTAGTTGGAAGTGTCAAATTTTAATAAATTTATTTGAAATCAACTCCGATTTTTTTGGATTTTGTTGAGTATTTTTTTGTAGGATCTATATTTGAGTAAATTTAGATGAAAATAACTTCAATTTTTAGGATTGTGAAAAAAATTTTAGTGGGAAGTGTCAAATTGTAATAAATTTATTTGAAACCAACTTCGATTTTTTTGGATTTTGTCGAGTATTTTTGGTGTAGGATGTATATTTGAGTAAAGTTAGATGAAAATAACTTCAATTTTTAGGATTGTGAAAAAAATTTTAGTTGGAAGTGTCCAATTTTAATAAATTTATTTGAAATCAACTCCGATTTTTTTGGATTTTGTTGAGTATTTTTTTGTAGGATCTATATTTGAGTAAATTTAGATGAAAATAACTTCAATTTCTAGGATTGTGAAAAAAAATTTAGTTGGAAGTGTCAAATTTTAATAAATTTATTTGAAACCAACTTCGATTTTTTTGGATTTTGTCAAGTATTTTTGTTGTAGGATGTATATTTGAGTAAAGTTAGATGAAAATAACTTCAATTTTTAGGATTGTTGAAAAAAATTTTAGTTGGAAGTGTCAAATTTTAATAAATTTATTTGAAACCTACTTCGATTTTTTTGGATTTTGTCGAGTATTTTTGGTGTAGGATGTATATTTGAGTAAATTTAGATGAAAATAACTTCAATTTTTAGGATTGTGAAAAAAATTTTAGTTCGAAGTGTCAAATTGTAATAAATTTATTTGAAACCAACTTCGATTTTTTTGGATTTTGTCGAGTATTTTTGGTGTGGGATGTATATTTGAGTAAAGTTAGATGAAAATAACTTCAATTTTTAGGATTGTGAAAAAAATTTTAGTTGGAAGTGTCAAATTTTAATAAATTTATTTGAAATCAACTCCGATTTTTTTGGATTTTGTTGAGTATTTTTTTGTAGGATCTATATTTGAGTAAATTTAGATGAAAATAACTTCAATTTTTAGGATTGTGAAAAAAATTTTAGTGGGAAGTGTCAAATTGTAATAAATTTATTTGAAACCAACTTCGATTTTTTTGGATTTTGTCGAGTATTTTTGGTGTAGGATGTATATTTGAGTAAAGTTAGATGAAAATAACTTCAATTTTTAGGATTGTGAAAAAAATTTTAGTTGGAAGTGTCCAATTTTAATAAATTTATTTGAAATCAACTCCGATTTTTTTGGATTTTGTTGAGTATTTTTTTGTAGGATCTATATTTGAGTAAATTTAGATGAAAATAACTTCAATTTCTAGGATTGTGAAAAAAAATTTAGTTGGAAGTGTCAAATTTTAATAAATTTATTTGAAACCAACTTCGATTTTTTTGGATTTTGTCAAGTATTTTTGTTGTAGGATCTATATTTGAGTAAATTTAGATGAAAATAACTTCAATTTTTAGGATTGTGAAAAAAATTTTAGTTGGAAGTGTCAAATTGTAATAAATTTATTTGAAACCAACTTCGATTTTTTTGGATTTTGTCGAGTATTTTTGGTGTAGGATGTATATTTGAGTAAAGTTAGATGAAAATAACTTCAATTTTTAGGATTGTGAAAAAAATTTTAGTTGGAAGTGTCCAATTTTAATAAATTTATTTGAAATCAACTCCGATTTTTTTGGATTTTGTTGAGTATTTTTTTGTAGGATCTATATTTGAGTAAATTTAGATGAAAATAACTTCAATTTCTAGGATTGTGAAAAAAAATTTAGTTGGAAGTGTCAAATTTTAATAAATTTATTTGAAACCAACTTCGATTTTTTTGGATTTTGTCAAGTATTTTTGTTGTAGGATCTATATTTGAGTAAATTTAGATGAAAATAACTTCAATTTTTAGGATTGTGAAAAAAATTTTAGTTGGAAGTGTCAAATTGTAATAAATTTATTTGAAACCAACTTCGATTTTTTTGGATTTTGTCGAGTATTTTTGGTGTAGGATGTATATTTGAGTAAATTTAGATGAAAATAACTTCAATTTCTAGGATTGTGAAAAAAAATTTAGTTGGAAGTGTCAAATTTTAATAAGTTTATTTGAAACCAACTTCGATTTTTTTGGATTTTGTCAAGTATTTTTGTTGTAGGATCTATATTTGAGTAAATTTAGATGAAAATAACTTCAATTTTTAGGATTGTGAAAAAAATTTTAGTTGGAAGTGTCAAATTGTAATAAATTTATTTGAAACCAACTTCGATTTTTTTGGATTTTGTCGAGTATTTTTGGTGTAGGATGTATATTTGAGTAAATTTAGATGAAAATAACTTCAATTTCTAGGATTGTGAAAAAAAATTTAGTTGGAAGTGTCAAATTTTAATAAGTTTATTTGAAACCAACTTCGATTTTTTTGGATTTTGTCGAGTATTTTTGGTGTAGGATGTATATTTGAGTAAATTTAGATGAAAATAACTTCAATTTTTAGGATTGTGAAAAAAATTTTAGTTCGAAGTGTCAAATTGTAATAAATTTATTTGAAACCAACTTCGATTTTTTTGGATTTTGTCGAGTATTTTTGGTGTGGGATGTATATTTGAGTAAAGTTAGATGAAAATAACTTCAATTTTTAGGATTGTGAAAAAAATTTTAGTTGGAAGTGTCAAATTTTAATAAATTTATTTGAAATCAACTCCGATTTTTTTGGATTTTGTTGAGTATTTTTTTGTAGGATCTATATTTGAGTAAATTTAGATGAAAATAACTTCAATTTTTAGGATTGTGAAAAAAAATTTAGTGGGAAGTGTCAAATTGTAATAAATTTATTTGAAACCAACTTCGATTTTTTTGGATTTTGTCGAGTATTTTTGGTGTAGGATGTATATTTGAGTAAAGTTAGATGAAAATAACTTCAATTTTTAGGATTGTGAAAAAAATTTTAGTTGGAAGTGTCCAATTTTAATAAATTTATTTGAAATCAACTCCGATTTTTTTGGATTTTGTTGAGTATTTTTTTGTAGGATCTATATTTGAGTAAATTTAGATGAAAATAACTTCAATTTCTAGGATTGTGAAAAAACATTTAGTTGGAAGTGTCAAATTTTAATAAATTTATTTGAAACCAACTTCGATTTTTTTGGATTTTGTCAAGTATTTTTGTTGTAGGATCTATATTTGAGTAAATTTAGATGAAAATAACTTCAATTTTTAGGATTGTGAAAAAAATTTTAGTTGGAAGTGTCAAATTGTAATAAATTTATTTGAAACCAACTTCGATTTTTTTGGATTTTGTCGAGTATTTTTGGTGTAGGATGTATATTTGAGTAAATTTAGATGAAAATAACTTCAATTTCTAGGATTGTGAAAAAAAATTTAGTTGGAAGTGTCAAATTGTAATAAATTTATTTGAAACCAACTTCGATTTTTTTGGATTTTGTCGAGTATTTTTGGTGTAGGATGTATATTTGAGTAAATTTAGATGAAAATAACTTCAATTTCTAGGATTGTGAAAAAAAATTTAGTTGGAAGTGTCAAATTTTAATAAATTTATTTGAAACCAACTTCGATTTTTTTTTATTTTGTCGAGTATTTTTGTTGTTGGATGTATATTTGAGTAAATTTAGATGAAAATAACGACCATTTTTTGGATTGTGAAGAATATTTTAGTTGGAAGTGTCAAATTTTAATAAATTTATTTGAAATCAACTCCGATTTTTTTGGATTTTGTTGAGTATTTTTTGGTAGGATCTATATTTGAGTAAATTTAGATGAAAATAACTTCAATTTTTTGGATTGTGAAAAAAATTTTAGTTGGAAGTGTCAAATTTTAATAAATTTATTTGAAATCAACTCCGATTTTTTTGGAATTTGTTGAGTATTTTTTTGTAGGATCTATATTTGAGTAAATTTAGATGAGAATAACTTCAATTTTTAGGATTGTGAAAAAAATTTTAGTTGGAAGTGTCAAATTGTAATAAATATATTTGAAATCAACTCCGATTTTTTTGGATTTTGTTGAGTATTTTTTTGTAGGATCTATATTTGAGTAAATTTAGATGAAAATAACTTCAATTTCTCGGATTGTGAAAAAAAATTTAGTTAGAAGTGTCAAATTTTAATAAATTTATTTGAAACCAACTTCGATTTTTTTGGATTTTGTCGAGTATTTTTGGTGTAGGATGTATATTTGAGTAAAGTTAGATGAAAATAACTTCAATTTTTAGGATTGTGAAAAAAAATTTAGTTGGAAGTGTCAAATTTTAATAAATTTATTTGAAACCAACTTCGATTTTTTTGGATTTTGTCGAGTATTTTTGGTGTAGGATGTATATTTGAGTAAAGTTAGATGAAAATAACTTCAATTTTTAGGATTGTTGAAAAAAATTTTAGTTGGAAGTGTCAAATTTTAATAAATTTATTTGAAACCTACTTCGATTTTTTTGGATTTTGTCGAGTATTTTTGGTGTAGGATGTATATTTGAGTAAATTTAGATGAAAATAACTTCAATTTTTAGGATTGTGAAAAAAATTTTAGTTCGAAGTGTCAAATTGTAATAAATTTATTTGAAACCAACTTCGATTTTTTTGGATTTTGTCGAGTATTTTTGGTGTGGGATGTATATTTGAGTAAAGTTAGATGAAAATAACTTCAATTTTTAGGATTGTGAAAAAAATTTTAGTTGGAAGTGCCAAATTTTAATAAATTTATTTGAAATCAACTCCGATTTTTTTGGATTTTGTTGAGTATTTTTTTGTAGGATCTATATTTGAGTAAATTTAGATGAAAATAACTTCAATTTTTAGGATTGTGAAAAAAATTTTAGTGGGAAGTGTCAAATTGTAATAAATTTATTTGAAACCAACTTCGATTTTTTTGGATTTTGTCGAGTATTTTTGGTGTAGGATGTATATTTGAGTAAAGTTAGATGAAAATAACTTCAATTTTTAGGATTGTGAAAAAAATTTTAGTTGGAAGTGTCCAATTTTAATAAATTTATTTGAAATCAACTCCGATTTTTTTGGATTTTGTTGAGTATTTTTTTGTAGGATCTATATTTGAGTAAATTTAGATGAAAATAACTTCAATTTCTAGGATTGTGAAAAAAAATTTAGTTGGAAGTGTCAAATTTTAATAAATTTATTTGAAACCAACTTCGATTTTTTTGGATTTTGTCAAGTATTTTTGTTGTAGGATCTATATTTGAGTAAATTTAGATGAAAATAACTTCAATTTTTAGGATTGTGAAAAAAATTTTAGTTGGAAGTGTCAAATTGTAATAAATTTATTTGAAACCAACTTCGATTTTTTTGGATTTTGTCGAGTATTTTTGGTGTAGGATGTATATTTGAGTAAAGTTAGATGAAAATAACTTCAATTTTTAGGATTGTGAAAAAAATTTTAGTTGGAAGTGTCCAATTTTAATAAATTTATTTGAAATCAACTCCGATTTTTTTGGATTTTGTTGAGTATTTTTTTGTAGGATCTATATTTGAGTAAATTTAGATGAAAATAACTTCAATTTCTAGGATTGTGAAAAAAAATTTAGTTGGAAGTGTCAAATTTTAATAAATTTATTTGAAACCAACTTCGATTTTTTTGGATTTTGTCAAGTATTTTTGTTGTAGGATCTATATTTGAGTAAATTTAGATGAAAATAACTTCAATTTTTAGGATTGTGAAAAAAATTTTAGTTGGAAGTGTCAAATTGTAATAAATTTATTTGAAACCAACTTCGATTTTTTTGGATTTTGTCGAGTATTTTTGGTGTAGGATGTATATTTGAGTAAATTTAGATGAAAATAACTTCAATTTCTAGGATTGTGAAAAAAAATTTAGTTGGAAGTGTCAAATTTTAATAAGTTTATTTGAAACCAACTTCGATTTTTTTGGATTTTGTCAAGTATTTTTGTTGTAGGATCTATATTTGAGTAAATTTAGATGAAAATAACTTCAATTTTTAGGATTGTGAAAAAAATTTTAGTTGGAAGTGTCAAATTGTAATAAATTTATTTGAAACCAACTTCGATTTTTTTGGATTTTGTCGAGTATTTTTGGTGTAGGATGTATATTTGAGTAAATTTAGATGAAAATAACTTCAATTTCTAGGATTGTGAAAAAAAATTTAGTTGGAAGTGTCAAATTTTAATAAGTTTATTTGAAACCAACTTCGATTTTTTTGGATTTTGTCGAGTATTTTTGGTGTAGGATGTATATTTGAGTAAATTTAGATGAAAATAACTTCAATTTTTAGGATTGTGAAAAAAATTTTAGTTCGAAGTGTCAAATTGTAATAAATTTATTTGAAACCAACTTCGATTTTTTTGGATTTTGTCGAGTATTTTTGGTGTGGGATGTATATTTGAGTAAAGTTAGATGAAAATAACTTCAATTTTTAGGATTGTGAAAAAAATTTTAGTTGGAAGTGTCCAATTTTAATAAATTTATTTGAAATCAACTCCGATTTTTTTGGATTTTGTTGAGTATTTTTTTGTAGGATCTATATTTGAGTAAATTTAGATGAAAATAACTTCAATTTTTAGGATTGTGAAAAAAAATTTAGTGGGAAGTGTCAAATTGTAATAAATTTATTTGAAACCAACTTCGATTTTTTTGGATTTTGTCGAGTATTTTTGGTGTAGGATGTATATTTGAGTAAAGTTAGATGAAAATAACTTCAATTTTTAGGATTGTGAAAAAAATTTTAGTTGGAAGTGTCCAATTTTAATAAATTTATTTGAAATCAACTCCGATTTTTTTGGATTTTGTTGAGTATTTTTTTGTAGGATCTATATTTGAGTAAATTTAGATGAAAATAACTTCAATTTCTAGGATTGTGAAAAAACATTTAGTTGGAAGTGTCAAATTGTAATAAATTTATTTGAAACCAACTTCGATTTTTTTGGATTTTGTGGAGTATTTTTGGTGTAGGATGTATATTTGAGTAAATTTAGATGAAAATAACTTCAATTTCTAGGATTGTGAAAAAAATTTTAGTTGGAAGTGTCAAATTTTAATAAATTTATTTGAAACCAACTTCGATTTTTTTGGATTTTGTCGAGTATTTTTGTTGTAGGATGTATATTTGAGTAAATTTAGATGAAAATAACGACCATTTTTTGGATTGTGAAGAAAATTTAGTTGGAAGTGTCAAATTTTAATAAATTTATTTGAAATCAACTCCTTTTTTTTTGGATTTTGTTGAGTATTTTTTGGTAGGATCTATATTTGAGTAAATTTAGATGAAAATAACTTAAATTTTTTGGATTGTGAAAAAAATTTTAGTTGGAAGTGTCAAATTTTAATAAATTTATTTGAAACCAACTTCGATTTTTTTGGATTTTGTCGAGTATTTTTGGTGTAGGATGTATATTTGAGTAAATTTAGATGAAAATAACTTCAATTTTTAGGATTGTGAAAAAAATTTTAGTTGGAAGTCTCAAATTTTACTAAATTTATTTGAAACCAACTTCGATTTTTTTTTATTTTGTCGAGTATTTTTGGTGTAGGATGTATATTTGAGTAAATTTAGATGAAAATAACTTATATTTTTAGGATTGTGAAAAAAATTTTAGTTGGAAGTGCCAAATTTTAATAAATTTATTTGAAACCAACTACGATTTTTTGAATTTTCATGAGTATTTTTGATGTAGGATCTACAATTGAGTAAATTTAGATGAAAATAACTTCAATTCTTTGGATTGTGAAAAAAATTTTAGTAGGAAATGTCAAATTTTAATAAATTTATTTGAAATCAACTCCGAGTTTTTTGGATTTTGTTGAGTATTTTTTGGTAGGATCTGTATTTGAGTAAATTTAGATGAAAATAACTTCAATTTTTTGGATTGTGAAAAAAATTTTGTTGGAAGTGTCAAATTTTAATAAATTTATTTGAAATCAACTCCGATTTTTTTGGATTTTGTTGAGTATTTTTTTGTAGGATCTATATTTGAGTAAATTTAGATGAAAATAACTTCAATTTTTAGGATTGTGAAAAAAATTTTAGTTGGAAGTGTCAAATTGTAATAAATTGATTTGAAACCAACTTCGATTTTTTTGGATTTTGTCGAGTATTTTTGGTGTAGGATGTATATTTGAGTAAATTTAGATGAAAATAACTTCAATTTCTAGGATTGTGAAAAAAAATTTAGTTGGAAGTGTCAAATTTTAATAAATTTATTTGAAACCAACTTCGATTTTTTTGGATTTTGTCGAGTATTTTTGATGTAGGATGTATATTTGAGTAAATTTAGATGAAAATAACGACCATTTTTTGGATTGTGAAGAAAATTTTAGTTGGAAGTGTCAAATTTTAATAAATTTATTTGAAATCAACTCCTTTTTTTTTGGATTTTGTTGAGTATTTTTTGGTAGGATCTATATTTGAGTAAATTTAGATGAAAATAACTTCAATTTTTTGGATTGTGAAAAAAATTTTAGTTGGAAGTGTCAAATTTTAATAAATTTCTTTGAAATCAACTCCGATTTTTTTGGATTTTGTTGAGTATTTTTTTGTAGGATCTATATTTGAGTAAATTTAGATGAAAATAACGACCATTTTTTGGATTGTGAAAAAAATTTTAGTTGGAAGTGTCAAATTTTAATAAATTTATTTGAAACCAACTTCGATTTTTTTGGATTTTGTCGAGTATTTTTGGTGTAGGATGTATATTTGAGTAAAGTTAGATGAAAATAACTTCAATTTTTAGGATTGTGAAAAAAATTTTAGTTGGAAGTGTCCAATTTTAATAAATTTATTTGAAATCAACTCCGATTTTTTTGGATTTTGTTGAGTATTTTTTTGTAGGATCTATATTTGAGTAAATTTAGATGAAAATAACTTCAATTTCTAGGATTGTGAAAAAAAATTTAGTTGGAAGTGTCAAATTTTAATAAATTTATTTGAAACCAACTTCGATTTTTTTGGATTTTGTCAAGTATTTTTGTTGTAGGATCTATATTTGAGTAAATTTAGATGAAAATAACTTCAATTTTTAGGATTGTGAAAAAAATTTTAGTTGGAAGTGTCAAATTGTAATAAATTTATTTGAAACCAACTTCGATTTTTTTGGATTTTGTCGAGTATTTTTGGTGTAGGATGTATATTTGAGTAAAGTTAGATGAAAATAACTTCAATTTTTAGGATTGTGAAAAAAATTTTAGTTGGAAGTGTCAAATTTTAATAAATTTATTTGAAATCAACTCCGATTTTTTTGGATTTTGTTGAGTATTTTTTTGTAGGATCTATATTTGAGTAAATTTAGATGAAAATAACTTCAATTTTTAGGATTGTGAAAAAAATTTTAGTTGGAAGTGTCAAATTGTAATAAATTTATTTGAAACCAACTTCGATTTTTTTGGATTTTGTCGAGTATTTTTGGTGTAGGATGTATATTTGAGTAAATTTAGATGAAAATAACTTCAATTTCTAGGATTGTGAAAAAAAATTTAGTTGGAAGTGTCAAATTTTAATAAATTTATTTGAAACCAACTTCGATTTTTTTGAATTTTGTCGAGTATTTTTGTTGTAGGATGTATATTTGAGTAAATTTAGATAAAAATAACGACCTTTTTTTGGATTGTGAAAAAAATTTTAGTTGGAAGTCTCAAATTTCACTAAATTTATTTGAAACCAACTTCGATTTTTTTGGATTTTGTCGAGTATTTTTGGTGTGGGATGTATATTTGAGTAAAGTTAGATGAATATAACTTCAATTTTTAGGATTGTGAAAAAAATTTTAGTTGGAAGTGTCAAATTTTAATAAATTTATTTGAAATCAACTCCGATTTTTTTGGATTTTGTTGAGTATTTTTTTGTAGGATCTATATTTGAGTAAATTTAGATGAAAATAACTTCAATTTTTAGGATTGTGAAAAAAATTTTAGTTGGAAGTGTCAAATTGTAATAAATTTATTTGAAACCAACTTCGATTTTTTTGGATTTTGTCGAGTATTTTTGGTGTAGGATGTATATTTGAGTAAAGTTAGATGAAAATAACTTCAATTTTTAGGATTGTGAAAAAAATTTTAGTTGGAAGTGTCCAATTTTAATAAATTTATTTGAAATCAACTCCGATTTTTTTGGATTTTGTTGTGTATTTTTTTGTAGGATCTATATTTGAGTAAATTTAGATGAAAATAACTTCAATTTCTAGGATTGTGAAAAAAAATTTAGTTGGAAGTGTCAAATTTTAATAAATTTATTTGAAACCAACTTCGATTTTTTTGGATTTTGTCGAGTATTTTTGTTGTAGGATCTATATTTGAGTAAATTTAGATGAAAATAACTTCAATTTTTAGGATTGTGAAAAAAATTTTAGTTGGAAGTGTCAAATTGTAATAAATTTATTTGAAACCAACTTCGATTTTTTTGGATTTTGTGGAGTATTTTTGGTGTAGGATGTATATTTGAGTAAATTTAGATGAAAATAACTTCAATTTCTAGGATTGTGAAAAAAATTTTAGTTGGAAGTGTCAAATTTTAATAAATTTATTTGAAACCAACTTCGATTTTTTTGGATTTTGTCGAGTATTTTTGTTGTAGGATGTATATTTGAGTAAATTTAGATGAAAATAACGACCATTTTTTGGATTGTGAAGAAAATTTTAGTTGGAAGTGTCAAATTTTAATAAATTTATTTGAAATCAACACCGATTTTTTTGGATTTTGTTGAGTATTTTTTGGTAGGATCTATATTTGAGTAAATTTAGATGAAAATAACTTCAATTTTTTGGATTGTGAAAAAAATTTTAGTTGGAAGTGTCAAATTTTAATAAATTTATTTGAAATCAACTCCGATTTTTTTGGATTTTGTTGAGTATTTTTTTGTAGGATCTATATTTGAGTAAATTTAGATGAGAATAACTTCAATTTTTAGGATTGTGAAAAAAATTTTAGTTGGACGTGTCAAATTTTAATAAATTTATTTGAAATCAACTCCGATTTTTTTGGATTTTGTTGAGTATTTTTTTGTAGGATCTATATTTGAGTAAATTTAGATGAAAATATCTTCAATTTTTTGGATTGTGAAAAAAATTTTAGTTGGAAGTGTCAAATTTTAATAAATTTATTTGAAATCAACTCCGATTTTTTTGGATTTTGTTGAGTATTTTTTTGTAGGATCTATATTTGAGTAAATTTAGATGAAAATAACTTCAATTTTTAGGATTGTGAAAAAAAATTTAGTTGGAAGTGTCAAATTGTAATAAATTTATTTGAAACCAACTTCGATTTTTTTGGATTTTGTCGAGTATTTTTGGTGTAGGATGTATATTTGAGTAAAGTTAGATGAAAATAACTTCAATTTTTAGGATTGTGAAAAAAATTTTAGTTGGAAGTGTCCAATTTTAATAAATTTATTTGAAATCAACTCCGATTTTTTTGGATTTTGTTGAGTATTTTTTTGTAGGATCTATATTTGAGTAAATTTAGATGAAAATAACTTCAATTTCTAGGATTGTGAAAAAAAATTTAGTTGGAAGTGTCAAATTTTAATAAATTTATTTGAAACCAACTTCGATTTTTTTGGATTTTGTCGAGTATTTTTGTTGTAGGATCTATATTTGAGTAAATTTAGATGAAAATAACTTCAATTTTTAGGATTGTGAAAAAAATTTTAGTTGGAAGTGTCAAATTGTAATAAATTTATTTGAAACCAACTTCGATTTTTTTGGATTTTGTGGAGTATTTTTGGTGTAGGATGTATATTTGAGTAAATTTAGATGAAAATAACTTCAATTTCTAGGATTGTGAAAAAAATTTTAGTTGGAAGTGTCAAATTTTAATAAATTTATTTGAAACCAACTTCGATTTTTTTGGATTTTGTCGAGTATTTTTGTTGTAGGATGTATATTTGAGTAAATTTAGATGAAAATAACGACCATTTTTTGGATTGTGAAGAAAATTTAGTTGGAAGTGTCAAATTTTAATAAATTTATTTGAAATCAACTCCTTTTTTTTTGGATTTTGTTGAGTATTTTTTGGTAGGATCTATATTTGAGTAAATTTAGATGAAAATAACTTAAATTTTTTGGATTGTGAAAAAAATTTTAGTTGGAAGTGTCAAATTTTAATAAATTTCTTTGAAATCAACTCCGATTTTTTTGGATTTTGTTGAGTATTTTTTGGTAGGATCTATATTTGAGTAAATTTAGATGAAAATAACTTCAATTTTTAGGATTGTGAAAAAAAATTTAGTTGGAAGTGTCAAATTTTAATAAATTTATTTGAAACCAACTTCGATTTTTTTGGATTTTGTCGAGTATTTTTGTTGTAGGATGTATATTTGAGTAAATTTAGATGAAAATAACGACCTTTTTTTGGATTGTGAAGAAAATTTTAGTTGGAAGTGTCAAATTTTAATAAATTTATTTGAAACTAACTTCGATTTTTTTGGATTTTGTGGAGTATTTTTGGTGTAGGATGTATATTTGAGTAAATTTAAATGAAAATAACTTCAATTTCTAGGATTGTGAAAAAAATTTTAGTTGGAAGTGTCAAATTTTAATAAATTTATTTGAAACCAACTTCGATTTTTTTGGATTTTGTCGAGTATTTTTGGTGTAGGATGTATATTTGAGTAAATTTAGATGAAAATAACTTCAATTTCTAGGATTGTGAAAAAAATTTTAGTTGGAAGTGTCAAATTTTAATAAATTTATTTGAAACCAACTTCGATTTTTTTGGATTTTGTCGAGTATTTTTGTTGTAGGATGTATATTTGAGTAAATTTAGATGAAAATAACGACCATTTTTTGGATTGTGAAGAAAATTTTAGTTGGAAGTGTCAAATTTTAATAAATTTATTTGAAATCAACTCCTTTTTTTTTGGATTTTGTTGAGTATTTTTTGGTAGGATCTATATTTGAGTAAATTTAGATGAAAATAACTTCAATTTTTTGGATTGTGAAAAAAATTTTAGTTGGAAGTGTCAAATTTTAATAAATTGATTTGAAACCAACTTCGATTTTTTTGGATTTTGTCGAGTATTTTTGGTGTAGGATGTATATTTGAGTAAATTTAGATGAAAATAACTTCAATTTCTAGGATTGTGAAAAAAAATTTAGTTGGAAGTGTCAAATTTTAATAAATTTATTTGAAACCAACTTCGATTTTTTTGGATTTTGTCGAGTATTTTTGTTGTAGGATGTATATTTGAGTAAATTTAGATGAAAATAACGACCATTTTTTGGATTGTGAAGAAAATTTTAGTTGGAAGTGTCAAATTTTAATAAATTTATTTGAAATCAACTCCTTTTTTTTTTGGATTTTGTTGAGTATTTTTTGGTAGGATCTATATTTGAGTAAATTTAGATGAAAATAACTTCAATTTTTTGGATTGTGAAAAAAATTTTAGTTGGAAGTGTCAAATTTTAATAAATTTCTTTGAAATCAACTCCGATTTTTTTGGATTTTGTTGAGTATTTTTTTGTAGGATCTATATTTGAGTAAATTTAGATGAAAATAACGACCATTTTTTGGATTGTGAAGAAAATTTTAGTTGGAAGAGTCAAATTTTAATAAATTTATTTGAAATCAACTCCGATTTTTTTGGATTTTGTTGAGTATTTTTTGGTAGGATCTATATTTGAGTAAATTTAGATGAAAATAACTTCAAATTTTTGGATTGTGAAAAAAATTTTAGTTGGAAGTGTCAAATTTTAATAAATTTATTTGAAACCAACTTCTATTTTTTGTTATTTTGTCGAGTATTTTTGGTGTAGGATGTATATTGGAGTAAAGTTAGATGAAAATAACTTCAATTTTTAGGATTGTGAAAAAAATTTTAGTTGGAAGTCTCAAATTTTACTAAATTTATTTGAAACCAACTTCGATTTTTTTTTATTTTGTCGAGTATTTTTGGTGTAGGATGTATATTTGAGTAAATTTAGATGAAAATAACTTATATTTTTAGGATTGTGAAAAAAATTTTAGTTGGAAGTGCCAAATTTTAATAAATTTATTTGAAACCAACTACGATTTTTTGAATTTTCATGAGTATTTTTGATGTAGGATCTACAATTGAGTAAATTTAGATGAAAATAACTTCAATTCTTTGGATTGTGAAAAAAATTTTAGTAGGAAATGTCAAATTTTAATAAATTTATTTGAAATCAACTCCGAGTTTTTTGGATTTTGTTGAGTATTTTTTGGTAGGATCTGTATTTGAGTAAATTTAGATGAAAATAACTTCAATTTTTTGGATTGTGAAAAAAATTTTGTTGGAAGTGTCAAATTTTAATAAATTTATTTGAAATCAACTCCGATTTTTTTGGATTTTGTTGAGTATTTTTTTGTAGGATCTATATTTGAGTAAATTTAGATGAAAATAACTTCAATTTTTAGGATTGTGAAAAAAATTTTAGTTGGAAGTGTCAAATTGTAATAAATTGATTTGAAACCAACTTCGATTTTTTTGGATTTTGTCGAGTATTTTTGGTGTAGGATGTATATTTGAGTAAATTTAGATGAAAATAACTTCAATTTCTAGGATTGTGAAAAA
Organism: Andrena praecox; assembly: GCA_963932275.1. Taxonomy (NCBI): domain Eukaryota; kingdom Metazoa; phylum Arthropoda; class Insecta; order Hymenoptera; family Andrenidae; genus Andrena; species Andrena praecox. The sequence goes on from OZ010732.1 coordinate 26,884,200, forward strand.
AAATTTAGTTGGAAGTGTCAAATTTTAATAAATTTATTTGAAACCAACTTCGATTTTTTTGGATTTTGTCGAGTATTTTTGATGTAGGATGTATATTTGAGTAAATTTAGATGAAAATAACGACCATTTTTTGGATTGTGAAGAAAATTTTAGTTGGAAGTGTCAAATTTTAATAAATTTATTTGAAATCAACTCCTTTTTTTTTGGATTTTGTTGAGTATTTTTTGGTAGGATCTATATTTGAGTAAATTTAGATGAAAATAACTTCAATTTTTTGGATTGTGAAAAAAATTTTAGTTGGAAGTGTCAAATTTTAATAAATTTCTTTGAAATCAACTCCGATTTTTTTGGATTTTGTTGAGTATTTTTTTGTAGGATCTATATTTGAGTAAATTTAGATGAAAATAACGACCATTTTTTGGATTGTGAAGAAAATTTTAGTTGGAAGAGTCAAATTTTAATAAATTTATTTGAAATCAACTCCGATTTTTTTGGATTTTGTTGAGTATTTTTTGGTAGGATCTATATTTGAGTAAATTTAGATGAAAATAACTTCAATTTTTTGGATTGTGAAAAAAATTTTAGTTGGAAGTGTCAAATTTTAATAAATTTATTTGAAATCAACTCCGATTTTTTTGGATTTTGTTGAGTATTTTTTTGTAGGATCTATATTTGAGTAAATTTAGATGAAAATAACTTCAATTTTTAGGATTGTGAAAAAAATTTTAGTTGGAAGTGTCAAATTGTAATAAATTTATTTGAAACCAACTTCGATTTTTTTGGATTTTGTCGAGTATTTTTGGTGTAGGATGTATATTTGAGTAAAGTTAGATGAAAATAACTTCAATTTTTAGGATTGTGAAAAAAATTTTAGTTGGAAGTGTCAAATTTTAATAAATTTATTTGAAATCAACTCCGATTTTTTTGGATTTTGTTGAGTATTTTTTTGTAGGATCTATATTTGAGTAAATTTAGATGAAAATAACTTCAATTTTTAGGATTGTGAAAAAAATTTTAGTTGGAAGTGTCAAATTGTAATAAATTTATTTGAAACCAACTTCGATTTTTTTGGATTTTGTCGAGTATTTTTGGTGTAGGATGTATATTTGAGTAAATTTAGATGAAAATAACTTCAATTTCTAGGATTGTGAAAAAAAATTTAGTTGGAAGTGTCAAATTTTAATAAATTTATTTGAAACCAACTTCGATTTTTTTGAATTTTGTCGAGTATTTTTGTTGTAGGATGTATATTTAAGTAAATTTAGATAAAAATAACGACCTTTTTTTGGATTGTGAAAAAAATTTTAGTTGGAAGTCTCAAATTTCACTAAATTTATTTGAAACCAACTTCGATTTTTTTGGATTTTGTCGAGTATTTTTGGTGTGGGATGTATATTTGAGTAAAGTTAGATGAATATAACTTCAATTTTTAGGATTGTGAAAAAAATTTTAGTTGGAAGTGTCAAATTTTAATAAATTTATTTGAAATCAACTCCGATTTTTTTGGATTTTGTTGAGTATTTTTTTGTAGGATCTATATTTGAGTAAAGTTAGATGAAAATAACTTCAATTTTTAGGATTGTGAAAAAAATTTTAGTTGGAAGTGTCCAATTTTAATAAATTTATTTGAAATCAACTCCGATTTTTTTGGATTTTGTTGTGTATTTTTTTGTAGGATCTATATTTGAGTAAATTTAGATGAAAATAACTTCAATTTCTAGGATTGTGAAAAAAAATTTAGTTGGAAGTGTCAAATTTTAATAAATTTATTTGAAACCAACTTCGATTTTTTTGGATTTTGTCGAGTATTTTTGTTGTAGGATCTATATTTGAGTAAATTTAGATGAAAATAACTTCAATTTTTAGGATTGTGAAAAAAATTTTAGTTGGAAGTGTCAAATTGTAATAAATTTATTTGAAACCAACTTCGATTTTTTTGGATTTTGTGGAGTATTTTTGGTGTAGGATGTATATTTGAGTAAATTTAGATGAAAATAACTTCAATTTCTAGGATTGTGAAAAAAATTTTAGTTGGAAGTGTCAAATTTTAATAAATTTATTTGAAACCAACTTCGATTTTTTTGGATTTTGTCGAGTATTTTTGTTGTAGGATGTATATTTGAGTAAATTTAGATGAAAATAACGACCATTTTTTGGATTGTGAAGAAAATTTTAGTTGGAAGTGTCAAATTTTAATAAATTTATTTGAAATCAACACCGATTTTTTTGGATTTTGTTGAGTATTTTTTGGTAGGATCTATATTTGAGTAAATTTAGATGAAAATAACTTCAATTTTTTGGATTGTGAAAAAAATTTTAGTTGGAAGTGTCAAATTTTAATAAATTTATTTGAAATCAACTCCGATTTTTTTGGATTTTGTTGAGTATTTTTTTGTAGGATCTATATTTGAGTAAATTTAGATGAGAATAACTTCAATTTTTAGGATTGTGAAAAAAATTTTAGTTGGAAGTGTCAAATTTTAATAAATTTATTTGAAATCAACTCCGATTTTTTTGGATTTTGTTGAGTATTTTTTTGTAGGATCTATATTTGAGTAAATTTAGATGAAAATATCTTCAATTTTTTGGATTGTGAAAAAAATTTTAGTTGGAAGTGTCAAATTTTAATAAATTTATTTGAAATCAACTCCGATTTTTTTGGATTTTGTTGAGTATTTTTTTGTAGGATCTATATTTGAGTAAATTTAGATGAAAATAACTTCAATTTTTAGGATTGTGAAAAAAAATTTAGTTGGAAGTGTCAAATTGTAATAAATTTATTTGAAACCAACTTCGATTTTTTTGGATTTTGTCGAGTATTTTTGGTGTAGGATGTATATTTGAGTAAAGTTAGATGAAAATAACTTCAATTTTTAGGATTGTGAAAAAAATTTTAGTTGGAAGTGTCCAATTTTAATAAATTTATTTGAAATCAACTCCGATTTTTTTGGATTTTGTTGAGTATTTTTTTGTAGGATCTATATTTGAGTAAATTTAGATGAAAATAACTTCAATTTCTAGGATTGTGAAAAAAAATTTAGTTGGAAGTGTCAAATTTTAATAAATTTATTTGAAACCAACTTCGATTTTTTTGGATTTTGTCGAGTATTTTTGTTGTAGGATCTATATTTGAGTAAATTTAGATGAAAATAACTTCAATTTTTAGGATTGTGAAAAAAATTTTAGTTGGAAGTGTCAAATTGTAATAAATTTATTTGAAACCAACTTCGATTTTTTTGGATTTTGTGGAGTATTTTTGGTGTAGGATGTATATTTGAGTAAATTTAGATGAAAATAACTTCAATTTCTAGGATTGTGAAAAAAATTTTAGTTGGAAGTGTCAAATTTTAATAAATTTATTTGAAACCAACTTCGATTTTTTTGGATTTTGTCGAGTATTTTTGTTGTAGGATGTATATTTGAGTAAATTTAGATGAAAATAACGACCATTTTTTGGATTGTGAAGAAAATTTAGTTGGAAGTGTCAAATTTTAATAAATTTAGTTGAAATCAACTCCTTTTTTTTTGGATTTTGTTGAGTATTTTTTGGTAGGATCTATATTTGAGTAAATTTAGATGAAAATAACTTAAATTTTTTGGATTGTGAAAAAAATTTTAGTTGGAAGTGTCAAATTTTAATAAATTTCTTTGAAATCAACTCCGATTTTTTTGGATTTTGTTGAGTATTTTTTGGTAGGATCTATATTTGAGTAAATTTAGATGAAAATAACTTCAATTTTTAGGATTGTGAAAAAAAATTTAGTTGGAAGTGTCAAATTTTAATAAATTTATTTGAAACCAACTTCGATTTTTTTGGATTTTGTCGAGTATTTTTGTTGTAGGATGTATATTTGAGTAAATTTAGATGAAAATAACGACCTTTTTTTGGATTGTGAAGAAAATTTTAGTTGGAAGTGTCAAATTTTAATAAATTTATTTGAAACTAACTTCGATTTTTTTGGATTTTGTGGAGTATTTTTGGTGTAGGATGTATATTTGAGTAAATTTAAATGAAAATAACTTCAATTTCTAGGATTGTGAAAAAAATTTTAGTTGGAAGTGTCAAATTTTAATAAATTTATTTGAAACCAACTTCGATTTTTTTGGATTTTGTCGAGTATTTTTGGTGTAGGATGTATATTTGAGTAAATTTAGATGAAAATAACTTCAATTTCTAGGATTGTGAAAAAAATTTTAGTTGGAAGTGTCAAATTTTAATAAATTTATTTGAAACCAACTTCGATTTTTTTGGATTTTGTCGAGTATTTTTGTTGTAGGATGTATATTTGAGTAAATTTAGATGAAAATAACGACCATTTTTTGGATTGTGAAGAAAATTTTAGTTGGAAGTGTCAAATTTTAATAAATTTATTTGAAATCAACTCCTTTTTTTTTGGATTTTGTTGAGTATTTTTTGGTAGGATCTATATTTGAGTAAATTTAGATGAAAATAACTTCAATTTTTTGGATTGTGAAAAAAATTTTAGTTGGAAGTGTCAAATTTTAATAAATTGATTTGAAACCAACTTCGATTTTTTTGGATTTTGTCGAGTATTTTTGGTGTAGGATGTATATTTGAGTAAATTTAGATGAAAATAACTTCAATTTCTAGGATTGTGAAAAAAAATTTAGTTGGAAGTGTCAAATTTTAATAAATTTATTTGAAACCAACTTCGATTTTTTTGGATTTTGACGAGTATTTTTGTTGTAGGATGTATATTTGAGTAAATTTAGATGAAAATAACGACCATTTTTTGGATTGTGAAGAAAATTTTAGTTGGAAGTGTCAAATTTTAATAAATTTATTTGAAATCAACTCCTTTTTTTTTGGATTTTGTTGAGTATTTTTTGGTAGGATCTATATTTGAGTAAATTTAGATGAAAATAACTTCAATTTTTTGGATTGTGAAAAAAATTTTAGTTGGAAGTGTCAAATTTTAATAAATTTCTTTGAAATCAACTCCGATTTTTTTGGATTTTGTTGAGTATTTTTTTGTAGGATCTATATTTGAGTAAATTTAGATGAAAATAACGACCATTTTTTGGATTGTGAAGAAAATTTTAGTTGGAAGAGTCAAATTTTAATAAATTTATTTGAAATCAACTCCGATTTTTTTGGATTTTGTTGAGTATTTTTTGGTAGGATCTATATTTGAGTAAATTTAGATGAAAATAACTTCAAATTTTTGGATTGTGAAAAAAATTTTAGTTGGAAGTGTCAAATTTTAATAAATTTATTTGAAACCAACTTCTATTTTTTGTTATTTTGTCGAGTATTTTTGGTGTAGGATGTATATTGGAGTAAAGTTAGATGAAAATAACTTCAATTTTTAGGATTGTGAAAAAAATTTTAGTTGGAAGTCTCAAATTTTACTAAATTTATTTGAAACCAACTTCGATTTTTTTTTATTTTGTCGAGTATTTTTGGTGTAGGATGTATATTTGAGTAAATTTAGATGAAAATAACTTATATTTTTAGGATTGTGAAAAAAATTTTAGTTGGAAGTGCCAAATTTTAATAAATTTATTTGAAACCAACTACGATTTTTTGAATTTTCATGAGTATTTTTGATGTAGGATCTACAATTGAGTAAATTTAGATGAAAATAACTTCAATTCTTTGGATTGTGAAAAAAATTTTAGTAGGAAATGTCAAATTTTAATAAATTTATTTGAAATCAACTCCGAGTTTTTTGGATTTTGTTGAGTATTTTTTGGTAGGATCTGTATTTGAGTAAATTTAGATGAAAATAACTTCAATTTTTTGGATTGTGAAAAAAATTTTGTTGGAAGTGTCAAATTTTAATAAATTTATTTGAAATCAACTCCGATTTTTTTGGATTTTGTTGAGTATTTTTTTGTAGGATCTATATTTGAGTAAATTTAGATGAAAATAACTTCAATTTTTAGGATTGTGAAAAAAATTTTAGTTGGAAGTGTCAAATTGTAATAAATTGATTTGAAACCAACTTCGATTTTTTTGGATTTTGTCGAGTATTTTTGGTGTAGGATGTATATTTGAGTAAATTTAGATGAAAATAACTTCAATTTCTAGGATTGTGAAAAAAAATTTAGTTGGAAGTGTCAAATTTTAATAAATTTATTTGAAACCAACTTCGATTTTTTTGGATTTTGTCGAGTATTTTTGATGTAGGATGTATATTTGAGTAAATTTAGATGAAAATAACGACCATTTTTTGGATTGTGAAGAAAATTTTAGTTGGAAGTGTCAAATTTTAATAAATTTATTTGAAATCAACTCCTTTTTTTTTGGATTTTGTTGAGTATTTTTTGGTAGGATCTATATTTGAGTAAATTTAGATGAAAATAACTTCAATTTTTTGGATTGTGAAAAAAATTTTAGTTGGAAGTGTCAAATTTTAATAAATTTCTTTGAAATCAACTCCGATTTTTTTGGATTTTGTTGAGTATTTTTTTGTAGGATCTATATTTGAGTAAATTTAGATGAAAATAACGACCATTTTTTGGATTGTGAAGAAAATTTTAGTTGGAAGAGTCAAATTTTAATAAATTTATTTGAAATCAACTCCGATTTTTTTGGATTTTGTTGAGTATTTTTTGGTAGGATCTATATTTGAGTAAATTTAGATGAAAATAACTTCAATTTTTTGGATTGTGAAAAAAATTTTAGTTGGAAGTGTCAAATTTTAATAAATTTATTTGAAATCAACTCCGATTTTTTTGGATTTTGTTGAGTATTTTTTTGTAGGATCTATATTTGAGTAAATTTAGATGAAAATAACTTCAATTTTTAGGATTGTGAAAAAAATTTTAGTTGGAAGTGTCAAATTGTAATAAATTTATTTGAAACCAACTTCGATTTTTTTGGATTTTGTCGAGTATTTTTGGTGTAGGATGTATATTTGAGTAAAGTTAGATGAAAATAACTTCAATTTTTAGGATTGTGAAAAAAATTTTAGTTGGAAGTGTCAAATTTTAATAAATTTATTTGAAATCAACTCCGATTTTTTTGGATTTTGTTGAGTATTTTTTTGTAGGATCTATATTTGAGTAAATTTAGATGAAAATAACTTCAATTTTTAGGATTGTGAAAAAAATTTTAGTTGGAAGTGTCAAATTGTAATAAATTTATTTGAAACCAACTTCGATTTTTTTGGATTTTGTCGAGTATTTTTGGTGTAGGATGTATATTTGAGTAAAGTTAGATGAAAATAACTTCAATTTTTAGGATTGTGAAAAAAATTTTAGTTGGAAGTGTCAAATTTTAATAAATTTATTTGAAATCAACTCCGATTTTTTTGGATTTTGTTGAGTATTTTTTTGTAGGATCTATATTTGAGTAAATTTAGATGAAAATAACTTCAATTTTTAGGATTGTGAAAAAAATTTTAGTTGGAAGTGTCAAATTGTAATAAATTTATTTGAAACCAACTTCGATTTTTTTGGATTTTGTCGAGTATTTTTGGTGTAGGATGTATATTTGAGTAAATTTAGATGAAAATAACTTCAATTTCTAGGATTGTGAAAAAAAATTTAGTTGGAAGTGTCAAATTTTAATAAATTTATTTGAAACCAACTTCGATTTTTTTGAATTTTGTCGAGTATTTTTGTTGTAGGATGTATATTTAAGTAAATTTAGATGAAAATAACGACCATTTTTTGGATTGTGAAGAAAATTTTAGTTGGAAGTGTCAAATTTTAATAAATTTATTTGAAATCAACTCCTTTTTTTTTGGATTTTGTTGAGTATTTTTTGGTAGGATCTATATTTGAGTAAATTTAGATGAAAATAACTTCAATTTTTTGGATTGTGAAAAAAATTTTAGTTGGAAGTGTCAAATTTTAATAAATTTCTTTGAAATCAACTCCGATTTTTTTGGATTTTGTTGAGTATTTTTTTGTAGGATCTATATTTGAGTAAATTTAGATGAAAATAACGACCATTTTTTGGATTGTGAAGAAAATTTTAGTTGGAAGAGTCAAATTTTAATAAATTTATTTGAAATCAACTCCGATTTTTTTGGATTTTGTTGAGTATTTTTTGGTAGGATCTATATTTGAGTAAATTTAGATGAAAATAACTTCAATTTTTTGGATTGTGAAAAAAATTTTAGTTGGAAGTGTCAAATTTTAATAAATTTATTTGAAATCAACTCCGATTTTTTTGGATTTTGTTGAGTATTTTTTTGTAGGATCTATATTTGAGTAAATTTAGATGAAAATAACTTCAATTTTTAGGATTGTGAAAAAAATTTTAGTTGGAAGTGTCAAATTGTAATAAATTTATTTGAAACCAACTTCGATTTTTTTGGATTTTGTCGAGTATTTTTGGTGTAGGATGTATATTTGAGTAAAGTTAGATGAAAATAACTTCAATTTTTAGGATTGTGAAAAAAATTTTAGTTGGAAGTGTCAAATTTTAATAAATTTATTTGAAATCAACTCCGATTTTTTTGGATTTTGTTGAGTATTTTTTTGTAGGATCTATATTTGAGTAAATTTAGATGAAAATAACTTCAATTTTTAGGATTGTGAAAAAAATTTTAGTTGGAAGTGTCAAATTGTAATAAATTTATTTGAAACCAACTTCGATTTTTTTGGATTTTGTCGAGTATTTTTGGTGTAGGATGTATATTTGAGTAAATTTAGATGAAAATAACTTCAATTTCTAGGATTGTGAAAAAAAATTTAGTTGGAAGTGTCAAATTTTAATAAATTTATTTGAAACCAACTTCGATTTTTTTGAATTTTGTCGAGTATTTTTGTTGTAGGATGTATATTTAAGTAAATTTAGATAAAAATAACGACCTTTTTTTGGATTGTGAAAAAAATTTTAGTTGGAAGTCTCAAATTTCACTAAATTTATTTGAAACCAACTTCGATTTTTTTGGATTTTGTCGAGTATTTTTGGTGTGGGATGTATATTTGAGTAAAGTTAGATGAATATAACTTCAATTTTTAGGATTGTGAAAAAAATTTTAGTTGGAAGTGTCAAATTTTAATAAATTTATTTGAAACCAACTTCGATTTTTTTGGATTTTGTCGAGTATTTTTGTTGTAGGATGTATATTTGAGTAAATTTAGATGAAAATAACGACCTTTTTTTGGATTGTGAAGAAAATTTTAGTTGGAAGTGTCAAATTTTAATAAATTTATTTGAAACTAACTTCGATTTTTTTGGATTTTGTGGAGTATTTTTGGTGTAGGATGTATATTTGAGTAAATTTAAATGAAAATAACTTCAATTTCTAGGATTGTGAAAAAAATTTTAGTTGGAAGTGTCAAATTTTAATAAATTTATTTGAAACCAACTTCGATTTTTTTGGATTTTGTCGAGTATTTTTGTTGTAGGATGTATATTTGAGTAAATTTAGATGAAAATAACGACCATTTTTTGGATTGTGAAGAAAATTTTAGTTGGAAGTGTCAAATTTTAATAAATTTATTTGAAATCAACTCCGATTTTTTTGGATTTTGTTGAGTATTTTTTGGTAGGATCTATATTTGAGTAAATTTAGATGAAAATAACTTCAAATTTTTGGATTGTGAAAAAAATTTTAGTTGGAAGTGTCAAATTTTAATAAATTTATTTGAAACCAACTTCGATTTTTTTTGATTTTGTCGAGTATTTTTGGTGTAGGATGTATATTGGAGTAAGGTTAGATGAAAATAACTTCAATTTTTAGGATTGTGAAAAAAATTTTAGTTGGAAGTCTCAAATTTTACTAAATTTATTTGAAACCAACTTCGATTTTTTTTGATTTTGTCGAGTATTTTTGGTGTAGGATGTATATTTGAGTAAATTTAGATGAAAATAACTTATATTTTTAGGATTGTGAAAAAAAATTTAGTTGGAAGTGCCAAATTTTAATAAATTTATTTGAAACCAACTACGATTTTTTGAATTTTCATGAGTATTTTTGATGTAGGATCTACAATTGAGTAAATTTAGATGAAAATAACTTCAATTCTTTGGATTGTGAAAAAAATTTTAGTTGGAAGTGTCAAATTTTAATAAATTTCTTTGAAATCAACTCCGATTTTTTTGGATTTTGTTGAGTATTTTTTTGTAGGATCTATATTTGAGTAAATTTAGATGAAAATAACGACCATTTTTTGGATTGTGAAGAAAATTTTAGTTGGAAGAGTCAAATTTTAATAAATTTATTTGAAATCAACTCCGATTTTTTTGGATTTTGTTGAGTATTTTTTGGTAGGATCTATATTTGAGTAAATTTAGATGAAAATAACTTCAATTTTTTGGATTGTGAAAAAAATTTTAGTTGGAAGTGTCAAATTTTAATAAATTTATTTGAAATCAACTCCGATTTTTTTGGATTTTGTTGAGTATTTTTTTGTAGGATCTATATTTGAGTAAATTTAGATGAAAATAACTTCAATTTTTAGGATTGTGAAAAAAATTTTAGTTGGAAGTGTCAAATTGTAATAAATTTATTTGAAACCAACTTCGATTTTTTTGGATTTTGTCGAGTATTTTTGGTGTAGGATGTATATTTGAGTAAAGTTAGATGAAAATAACTTCAATTTTTAGGATTGTGAAAAAAATTTTAGTTGGAAGTGTCAAATTTTAATAAATTTATTTGAAATCAACTCCGATTTTTTTGGATTTTGTTGAGTATTTTTTTGTAGGATCTATATTTGAGTAAATTTAGATGAAAATAACTTCAATTTTTAGGATTGTGAAAAAAATTTTAGTTGGAAGTGTCAAATTGTAATAAATTTATTTGAAACCAACTTCGATTTTTTTGGATTTTGTCGAGTATTTTTGGTGTAGGATGTATATTTGAGTAAATTTAGATGAAAATAACTTCAATTTCTAGGATTGTGAAAAAAAATTTAGTTGGAAGTGTCAAATTTTAATAAATTTATTTGAAACCAACTTCGATTTTTTTGAATTTTGTCGAGTATTTTTGTTGTAGGATGTATATTTAAGTAAATTTAGATAAAAATAACGACCTTTTTTTGGATTGTGAAAAAAATTTTAGTTGGAAGTCTCAAATTTCACTAAATTTATTTGAAACCAACTTCGATTTTTTTGGATTTTGTCGAGTATTTTTGGTGTGGGATGTATATTTGAGTAAAGTTAGATGAATATAACTTCAATTTTTAGGATTGTGAAAAAAATTTTAGTTGGAAGTGTCAAATTTTAATAAATTTATTTGAAACCAACTTCGATTTTTTTGGATTTTGTCGAGTATTTTTGTTGTAGGATGTATATTTGAGTAAATTTAGATGAAAATAACGACCTTTTTTTGGATTGTGAAGAAAATTTTAGTTGGAAGTGTCAAATTTTAATAAATTTATTTGAAACTAACTTCGATTTTTTTGGATTTTGTGGAGTATTTTTGGTGTAGGATGTATATTTGAGTAAATTTAAATGAAAATAACTTCAATTTCTAGGATTGTGAAAAAAATTTTAGTTGGAAGTGTCAAATTTTAATAAATTTATTTGAAACCAACTTCGATTTTTTTGGATTTTGTCGAGTATTTTTGTTGTAGGATGTATATTTGAGTAAATTTAGATGAAAATAACGACCATTTTTTGGATTGTGAAGAAAATTTTAGTTGGAAGTGTCAAATTTTAATAAATTTATTTGAAATCAACTCCGATTTTTTTGGATTTTGTTGAGTATTTTTTGGTAGGATCTATATTTGAGTAAATTTAGATGAAAATAACTTCAAATTTTTGGATTGTGAAAAAAATTTTAGTTGGAAGTGTCAAATTTTAATAAATTTATTTGAAACCAACTTCGATTTTTTTTGATTTTGTCGAGTATTTTTGGTGTAGGATGTATATTGGAGTAAGGTTAGATGAAAATAACTTCAATTTTTAGGATTGTGAAAAAAATTTTAGTTGGAAGTCTCAAATTTTACTAAATTTATTTGAAACCAACTTCGATTTTTTTTGATTTTGTCGAGTATTTTTGGTGTAGGATGTATATTTGAGTAAATTTAGATGAAAATAACTTATATTTTTAGGATTGTGAAAAAAAATTTAGTTGGAAGTGCCAAATTTTAATAAATTTATTTGAAACCAACTACGATTTTTTGAATTTTCATGAGTATTTTTGATGTAGGATCTACAATTGAGTAAATTTAGATGAAAATAACTTCAATTCTTTGGATTGTGAAAAAAATTTTAGTTGGAAGTGTCAAATTTTAATAAATTTATTTGAAATCAACTCCGATTTTTTTGGATTTTGTTGAGTATTTTTTGGTAGGATCTGTATTTGAGTAAATTTAGATGAAAATAACTTCAATTTTTAGGATTGTGAAAAAAATTTTAGTTGGAAGTGTCAAATTGTAATAAATTGATTTGAAACCAACTTCGATTTTTTTGGATTTTGTCGAGTATTTTTGGTGTAGGATGTATATTTGAGTAAATTTAGATGAAAATAACTTCAATTTCTAGGATTGTGAAAAAAAATTTAGTTGGAAGTGTCAAATTTTAATAAATTTATTTGAAACCAACTTCGATTTTTTTGGATTTTGTCGAGTATTTTTGTTGTAGGATGTATATTTGAGTAAATTTAGATGAAAATAACGACCATTTTTTGGATTGTGAAGAAAATTTTAGTTGGAAGTGTCAAATTTTAATAAATTTATTTGAAATCAACTCCTTTTTTTTTTGGATTTTGTTGAGTATTTTTTGGTAGGATCTATATTTGAGTAAATTTAGATGAAAATAACTTCAATTTTTTGGATTGTGAAAAAAATTTTAGTTGGAAGTGTCAAATTTTAATAAATTTATTTGAAACCAACTTCGATTTTTTTGGATTTTGTCGAGTATTTTTGTTGTAGGATGTATATTTGAGTAAATTTAGATGAAAATAACGACCTTTTTTTGGATTGTGAAGAAAATTTTAGTTGGAAGTGTCAAATTTTAATAAATTTATTTGAAACTAACTTCGATTTTTTTGGATTTTGTGGAGTATTTTTGGTGTAGGATGTATATTTGAGTAAATTTAGATGAAAATAACTTCAATTTCTAGGATTGTGAAAAAAATTTTAGTTGGAAGTGTCAAATTTTAATAAATTTATTTGAAACCAACTTCGATTTTTTTGGATTTTGTCGAGTATTTTTGTTGTAGGATGTATATTTGAGTAAATTTAGATGAAAATAACGACCATTTTTTGGATTGTGAAGAAAATTTTAGTTGGAAGTGTCAAATTTTAATAAATTTATTTGAAATCAACTCCTTTTTTTTTGGATTTTGTTGAGTATTTTTTGGTAGGATCTATATTTGAGTAAATTTAGATGAAAATAACTTCAATTTTTTGGATTGTGAAAAAAATTTTAGTTGGAAGTGTCAAATTTTAATAAATTTCTTTGAAATCAACTCCGATTTTTTTGGATTTTGTTGAGTATTTTTTTGTAGGATTATATTTGAGTAAATTTAGATGAAAATAACTTCAATTTTTAGGATTGTGAAAAAAAATTTAGTTGGAAGTGTCAAATTTTAATAAATTTATTTGAAACCAACTTCGATTTTTTTGGATTTTGTCGAGTATTTTTGTTGTAGGATGTATATTTGAGTAAATTTAGATGAAAATAACGACCTTTTTTTGGATTGTGAAGAAAATTTTAGTTGGAAGTGTCAAATTTTAATAAATTTATTTGAAACTAACTTCGATTTTTTTGGATTTTGTGGAGTATTTTTGGTGTAGGATGTATATTTGAGTAAATTTAAATGAAAATAACTTCAATTTCTAGGATTGTGAAAAAAATTTTAGTTGGAAGTGTCAAATTTAAAAAATTTATTTGAAACCAACTTCGATTTTTTTGGATTTTGTCGAGTATTTTTGTTGTAGGATGTATATTTGAGTAAATTTAGATGAAAATAACGACCATTTTTTGGATTGTGAAGAAAATTTTAGTTGGAAGTGTCAAATTTTAATAAATTTATTTGAAATCAACTCCGATTTTTTTGGATTTTGTTGAGTATTTTTTGGTAGGATCTATATTTGAGTAAATTTAGATGAAAATAACTTCAAATTTTTGGATTGTGAAAAAAATTTTAGTTGGAAGTGTCAAATTTTAATAAATTTATTTGAAACCAACTTCGATTTTTTTTGATTTTGTCGAGTATTTTTGGTGTAGGATGTATATTGGAGTAAGGTTAGATGAAAATAACTTCAATTTTTAGGATTGTGAAAAAAATTTTAGTTGGAAGTCTCAAATTTTACTAAATTTATTTGAAACCAACTTCGATTTTTTTTTATTTTGTCGAGTATTTTTGGTGTAGGATGTATATTTGAGTAAATTTAGATGAAAATAACTTATATTTTTAGGATTGTGAAAAAAATTTTAGTTGGAAGTGCCAAATTTTAATAAATTTATTTGAAACCAACTACGATTTTTTGAATTTTCATGAGTATTTTTGATGTAGGATCTACAATTGAGTAAATTTAGATGAAAATAACTTCAATTCTTTGGATTGTGAAAAAAATTTTAGTTGGAAGTGTCAAATTTTAATAAATTTATTTGAAATCAACTTCGATTTTTTTGGATTTTGTCGAGTATTTTTGGTGTAGGATGTATATTTGAGTAAATTTAGATGAAAATAACTTCAATTTCTAGGATTGTGAAAAAAAATTTAGTTGGAAGTGTCAAATTTTAATAAATTTATTTGAAATCAACTCCGATTTTTTTGGATTTTGTTGAGTATTTTTTTGTAGGATCTATATTTGAGTAAATTTAGATGAAAATAACTTCAATTTTTTGGATTGTGAAAAAAATTTTAGTTGGAAGTGTCAAATTTTAATAAATTTCTTTGAAATCAACTCCGATTTTTTTGGATTTTGTTGAGTATTTTTTTGTAGGATCTATATTTGAGTAAATTTAGATGAAAATAACGACCATTTTTTGGATTGTGAAGAAAATTTTAGTTGGAAGAGTCAAATTTTAATAAATTTATTTGAAATCAACTCCGATTTTTTTGGATTTTGTTGAGTATTTTTTGGTAGGATCTATATTTGAGTAAATTTAGATGAAAATAACTTCAATTTTTTGGATTGTGAAAAAAATTTTAGTTGGAAGTGTCAAATTTTAATAAATTTATTTGAAATCAACTCCGATTTTTTTGGATTTTGTTGAGTATTTTTTTGTAGGATCTATATTTGAGTAAATTTAGATGAAAATAACTTCAATTTCTAGGATTGTGAAAAAAAATTTAGTTGGAAGTGTCAAATTTTAATAAATTTATTTGAAACCAACTTCGATTTTTTTGGATTTTGTCGAGTATTTTTGTTGTAGGATGTATATTTGAGTAAATTTAGATGAAAATAACGACCATTTTTTGGATTGTGAAGAAAATTTTAGTTGGAAGTGTCAAATTTTAATAAATTTATTTGAAATCAACTCCTTTTTTTTTGGATTTTGTTGAGTATTTTTTGGTAGGATCTATATTTGAGTAAATTTAGATGAAAATAACTTCAATTTTTTGGATTGTGAAAAAAATTTTAGTTGGAAGTGTCAAATTTTAATAAATTTCTTTGAAATCAACTCCGATTTTTTTGGATTTTGTTGAGTATTTTTTTGTAGGATCTATATTTGAGTAAATTTAGATGAAAATAACTTCAATTTTTAGGATTGTGAAAAAAAATTTAGTTGGAAGTGTCAAATTTTAATAAATTTATTTGAAACCAACTTCGATTTTTTTGGATTTTGTCGAGTATTTTTGTTGTAGGATGTATATTTGAGTAAATTTAGATGAAAATAACGACCTTTTTTTGGATTGTGAAGAAAATTTTAGTTGGAAGTGTCAAATTTTAATAAATTTATTTGAAACTAACTTCGATTTTTTTGGATTTTGTGGAGTATTTTTGGTGTAGGATGTATATTTGAGTAAATTTAAATGAAAATAACTTCAATTTCTAGGATTGTGAAAAAAATTTTAGTTGGAAGTGTCAAATTTTAATAAATTTATTTGAAACCAACTTCGATTTTTTTGGATTTTGTCGAGTATTTTTGTTGTAGGATGTATATTTGAGTAAATTTAGATGAAAATAACGACCATTTTTTGGATTGTGAAGAAAATTTTAGTTGGAAGTGTCAAATTTTAATAAATTTATTTGAAATCAACTCCGATTTTTTTGGATTTTGTTGAGTATTTTTTGGTAGGATCTATATTTGAGTAAATTTAGATGAAAATAACTTCAAATTTTTGGATTGTGAAAAAAATTTTAGTTGGAAGTGTCAAATTTTAATAAATTTATTTGAAACCAACTTCGATTTTTTTTGATTTTGTCGAGTATTTTTGGTGTAGGATGTATATTGGAGTAAGGTTAGATGAAAATAACTTCAATTTTTAGGATTGTGAAAAAAATTTTAGTTGGAAGTCTCAAATTTTACTAAATTTATTTGAAACCAACTTCGATTTTTTTTTATTTTGTCGAGTATTTTTGGTGTAGGATGTATATTTGAGTAAATTTAGATGAAAATAACTTATATTTTTAGGATTGTGAAAAAAATTTTAGTTGGAAGTGCCAAATTTTAATAAATTTATTTGAAACCAACTACGATTTTTTGAATTTTCATGAGTATTTTTGATGTAGGATCTACAATTGAGTAAATTTAGATGAAAATAACTTCAATTCTTTGGATTGTGAAAAAATTTTTAGTTGGAAGTGTCAAATTTTAATAAATTTATTTGAAATCAACTTCGATTTTTTTGGATTTTGTCGAGTATTTTTGGTGTAGGATGTATATTTGAGTAAATTTAGATGAAAATAACTTCAATTTCTAGGATTGTGAAAAAAAATTTAGTTGGAAGTGTCAAATTTTAATAAATTTATTTGAAATCAACTCCGATTTTTTTGGATTTTGTTGAGTATTTTTTTGTAGGATCTATATTTGAGTAAATTTAGATGAAAATAACTTCAATTTTTAGGATTGTGAAAAAAATTTTAGTTGGAAGTGTCAAATTGTAATAAATTGATTTGAAACCAACTTCGATTTTTTTGGATTTTGTCGAGTATTTTTGGTGTAGGATGTATATTTGAGTAAATTTAGATGAAAATAACTTCAATTTCTAGGATTGTGAAAAAAAATTTAGTTGGAAGTGTCAAATTTTAATAAATTTATTTGAAACCAACTTCGATTTTTTTGGATTTTGTCGAGTATTTTTGTTGTAGGATGTATATTTGAGTAAATTTAGATGAAAATAACGACCATTTTTTGGATTGTGAAGAAAATTTTAGTTGGAAGTGTCAAATTTTAATAAATTTATTTGAAATCAACTCCTTTTTTTTTGGATTTTGTTGAGTATTTTTTGGTAGGATCTATATTTGAGTAAATTTAGATGAAAATAACTTCAATTTTTTGGATTGTGAAAAAAATTTTAGTTGGAAGTGTCAAATTTTAATAAATTTCTTTGAAATCAACTCCGATTTTTTTGGATTTTGTTGAGTATTTTTTTGTAGGATCTATATTTGAGTAAATTTAGATGAAAATAACGACCATTTTTTGGATTGTGAAGAAAATTTTAGTTGGAAGAGTCAAATTTTAATAAATTTATTTGAAATCAACTCCGATTTTTTTGGATTTTGTTGAGTATTTTTTGGTAGGATCTATATTTGAGTAAATTTAGATGAAAATAACTTCAATTTTTTGGATTGTGAAAAAAATTTTAGTTGGAAGTGTCAAATTTTAATAAATTTATTTGAAATCAACTCCGATTTTTTTGGATTTTGTTGAGTATTTTTTTGTAGGATCTATATTTGAGTAAATTTAGATGAAAATAACTTCAATTTTTAGGATTGTGAAAAAAATTTTAGTTGGAAGTGTCAAATTGTAATAAATTTATTTGAAACCAACTTCGATTTTTTTGGATTTTGTCGAGTATTTTTGGTGTAGGATGTATATTTGAGTAAAGTTAGATGAAAATAACTTCAATTTTTAGGATTGTGAAAAAAATTTTAGTTGGAAGTGTCAAATTTTAATAAATTTATTTGAAATCAACTCCGATTTTTTTGGATTTTGTTGAGTATTTTTTGTAGGATCTATATTTGAGTAAATTTAGATGAAAATAACTTCAATTTCTAGGATTGTGAAAAAAAATTTAGTTGGAAGTGTCAAATTTTAATAAATTTATTTGAAACCAACTTCGATTTTTTTGGATTTTGTCGAGTATTTTTGTTGTAGGATGTATATTTGAGTAAATTTAGATGAAAATAACGACCATTTTTTGGATTGTGAAGAAAATTTTAGTTGGAAGTGTCAAATTTTAATAAATTTATTTGAAATCAACTCCTTTTTTTTTGGATTTTGTTGAGTATTTTTTGGTAGGATCTATATTTGAGTAAATTTAGATGAAAATAACTTCAATTTTTTGGATTGTGAAAAAAATTTTAGTTGGAAGTGTCAAATTTTAATAAATTTCTTTGAAATCAACTCCGATTTTTTTGGATTTTGTTGAGTATTTTTTTGTAGGATCTATATTTGAGTAAATTTAGATGAAAATAACTTCAATTTTTAGGATTGTGAAAAAAATTTTAGTTGGAAGTGTCAAATTGTAATAAATTTATTTGAAACCAACTTCGATTTTTTTGGATTTTGTCGAGTATTTTTGGTGTAGGATGTATATTTGAGTGAAGTTAGATGAAAATAACTTCAATTTTTAGGATTGTGAAAAAAATTTTAGTTGGAAGTGTCAAATTTTAATAAATTTATTTGAAATCAACTCCGATTTTTTTGGATTTTGTTGAGTATTTTCTTGTAGGATCTATATTTGAGTAAATTTAGATGAAAATAACTTCAATTTCTAGGATTGTGAAAAAAAATTTAGTTGGAAGTGTCAAATTTTAATAAATTTATTTGAAACCAACTTCGATTTTTTTGGATTTTGTCGAGTATTTTTGTTGTAGGATGTATATTTGAGTAAAGTTAGATGAAAATAACGACCTTTTTTTGGATTGTGAAGAAAATTTTAGTTGGAAGTGTCAAATTTTAATAAATTTATTTGAAACTAACTTCGATTTTTTTGGATTTTGTGGAGTATTTTTGGTGTAGGATGTATATTTGAGTAAATTTAGATGAAAATAACTTCAATTTCTAGGATTGTGAAAAAAATTTTAGTTGGAAGTGTCAAATTTTAATAAATTTATTTGAAACCAACTTCGATTTTTTTGGATTTTGTCGAGTATTTTTGTTGTAGGATGTATATTTGAGTAAATTTAGATGAAAATAACGACCTTTTTTTGGATTGTGAAGAAAATTTTAGTTGGAAGTGTCAAATTTTAATAAATTTATTTGAAACTAACTTCGATTTTTTTGGATTTTGTGGAGTATTTTTGGTGTAGGATGTATATTTGAGTAAATTTAGATGAAAATAACTTCAATTTCTAGGATTGTGAAAAAAATTTTATTTGGAAGTGTCAAATTTTAATAAATTTATTTGAAATCAACTCCGATTTTTTTGGATTTTGTTGAGTATTTTTTGGTAGGATCTGTATTTGAGTAAATTTAGATGAAAATATCTTCAATTTTTTGGATTGTGAAAAAAATTTTGTTGGAAGTGTCAAATTTTAATAAATTTATTTGAAATCAACTCCGATTTTTTTGGATTTTGTTGAGTATTTTTTTGTAGGATCTATATTTGAGTAAATTTAGATGAAAATAACTTCAATTTTTAGGATTGTGAAAAAAATTTTAGTTGGAAGTATCAAATTGTAATAAATTGATTTGAAACCAACTTCGATTTTTTTGGATTTTGTCGAGTATTTTTGGTGTAGGATGTATATTTGAGTAAATTTAGATGAAAATAACTTAAATTTTTAGGATTGTGAAAAAATTTTAGTTGGAAGTGCCAAGTTTTAATAAATTTATTTGAAACCAACTACGATTTTTTGAATTTTCATGAGTATTTTTGATGTAGGATCTACAATTGAGTAAATTTAGATGAAAATAACTTCAATTCTTTGGATTGTGAAAAAAATTTTAGTTGGAAGTATCAAATTTTAATAAATTTATTTGAAATCAACTCCGATTTTTTTGGATTTTGTTGAGTATTTTTTGGTAGGATCTGTATTTGAGTAAATTTAGATGAAAATAACTTCAATTTTTTGGATTGTGAAAAAAATTTTGTTGGAAGTGTCAAATTTTAATAAATTTATTTGAAATCAACTCCGATTTTTTTGGATTTTGTTGAGTATTTTTTTGTAGGATCTATATTTGAGTAAATTTAGATGAAAATAACTTCAATTTTTAGGATTGTGAAAAAAATTTTAGTTGGAAGTGTCAAATTGTAATAAATTGATTTGAAACCAACTTCGATTTTTTTGGATTTTGTCGAGTATTTTTGGTGTAGGATGTATATTTGAGTAAATTTAGATGAAAATAACTTCAATTTCTAGGATTGTGAAAAAAAATTTAGTTGGAAGTGTCAAATTTTAATAAATTTATTTGAAACCAACTTCGATTTTTTTTGATTTTGTCGAGTATTTTTGTTGTAGGATGTATATTTGAGTAAATTTAGATGAAAATAACGACCATTTTTTGGATTGTGAAGAAAATTTTAGTTGGAAGTGTCAAATTTTAATAAATTTATTTGAAATCAACTCCTTTTTTTTTTGATTTTGTTGAGTATTTTTAGGTAGGATCTATATTTGAGTAAATTTAGATGAAAATAACTTCAATTTTTTGGATTGTGAAAAAAATTTTAGTTGGAAGTGTCAAATTTTAATAAATTTATTTGAAATCAACTCCGATTTTTTTGGATTTTGTTGAGTATTTTTTGTAGGATCTATATTTGAGTAAATTTAGATGAAAATAACTTCAATTTCTAGGATTGTGAAAAAAAATTTAGTTGGAAGTGTCAAATTTTAATAAATTTATTTGAAACCAACTTCGATTTTTTTGGATTTTGTCGAGTATTTTTGTTGTAGGATGTATATTTGAGTAAATTTAGATGAAAATAACGACCTTTTTTTGGATTGTGAAGAAAATTTTAGTTGGAAGTGTCAAATTTTAATAAATTTATTTGAAACTAACTTCGATTTTTTTGGATTTTGTGGAGTATTTTTGGTGTAGGATGTATATTTGAGTAAATTTAGATGAAAATAACTTCAATTTCTAGGATTGTGAAAAAAATTTTAGTTGGAAGTGTCAAATTTTAATAAATTTATTTGAAACCAACTTCGATTTTTTTGGATTTTGTCGAGTATTTTTGTTGTAGGATGTATATTTGAGTAAATTTAGATGAAAATAACGACCTTTTTTTGGATTGTGAAGAAAATTTTAGTTGGAAGTGTCAAATTTTAATAAATTTATTTGAAACTAACTTCGATTTTTTTGGATTTTGTGGAGTATTTTTGGTGTAGGATGTATATTTGAGTAAATTTAGATGAAAATAACTTCAATTTCTAGGATTGTGAAAAAAATTTTAGTTGGAAGTGTCAAATTTTAATAAATTTATTTGAAACCAACTTCGATTTTTTTGGATTTTGTCGAGTATTTTTGTTGTAGGATGTATATTTGAGTAAATTTAGATGAAAATAACGACCATTTTTTGGATTGTTAAGAAAACTTTAGTTGGAAGTGTCAAATTTTAATAAATTTATTTTAAATCAACTCCTTTTTTTTTGGATTTTGTTGAGTATTTTTTGGTAGGATCTATATTTGAGTAAATTTAGATGAAAATAACTTCAATTTTTTGGATTGTGAAAAAAATTTTAGTTGGAAGTGTCTAATTTTAATAAATTTCTTTGAAATCAACTCCGATTTTTTTGGATTTTGTTGAGTATTTTTTTGTAGGATCTATATTTGAGTAAATTTAGATGAAAATAACGACCATTTTTTGGATTGTGAAGAAAATTTTAGTTGGAAGAGTCAAATTTTAATAAATTTATTTGAAATCAACTCCGATTTTTTTGGATTTTGTTGAGTATTTTTTGGTAGGATCTATATTTGAGTAAATTTAGATGAAAATAACTTCAATTTTTTGGATTGTGAAAAAAATTTTAGTTGGAAGTGTCAAATTTTAATAAATTTATTTGAAATCAACTCCGATTTTTTTGGATTTTGTTGAGTATTTTTTTGTAGGATCTATATTTGAGTAAATTTACATGAAAATAACTTCAATTTTTAGGATTGTGAAAAAAATTTTAGTTGGAAGTGTCAAATTGTAATAAATTTATTTGAAACCAACTTCGATTTTTTTGGATTTTGTCGAGTATTTTTGGTGTAGGATGTATATTTGAGTAAAGTTAGATGAAAATAACTTCAATTTTTAGGATTGTGAAAAAAATTTTAGTTGGAAGTGTCAAATTTTAATAAATTTATTTGAAATCAACTCCGATTTTTTTGGATTTTGTTGAGTATTTTTTTGTAGGATCTATATTTGAGTAAATTTAGATGAAAATAACTTCAATTTCTAGGATTGTGAAAAAAAATTTAGTTGGAAGTGTCAAATTTTAATAAATTTATTTGAAACCAACTTCGATTTTTTTGGATTTTGTCGAGTATTTTTGTTGTAGGATGTATATTTGAGTAAATTTAGATGAAAATAACGACCTTTTTTTGGATTGTGAAGAAAATTTTAGTTGGAAGTGTCAAATTTTAATAAATTTATTTGAAACTAACTTCGATTTTTTTGGATTTTGTGGAGTATTTTTGGTGTAGGATGTATATTTGAGTAAATTTAGATGAAAATAACTTCAATTTCTAGGATTGTGAAAAAAATTTTAGTTGGAAGTGTCAAATTTTAATAAATTTATTTGAAACCAACTTCGATTTTTTTGGATTTTGTCGAGTATTTTTGTTGTAGGATGTATATTTGAGTAAATTTAGATGAAAATAACGACCATTTTTTGGATTGTGAAGAAAATTTTAGTTGGAAGTGTCAAATTTTAATAAATTTATTTGAAATCAACTCCGATTTTTTTGGATTTTGTTGAGTATTTTTTTGTAGGATCTATATTTGAGTAAATTTAGATGAAAATAACTTCAATTTTTAGGATTGTGAAAAAAATTTTAGTTGGAAGTGTCAAATTGTAATAAATTTATTTGAAACCAACTTCGATTTTTTTGGATTTTGTCGAGTATTTTTGGTGTAGGATGTATATTTGAGTAAATTTAGATGAAAATAACGACCATTTTTTGGATTGTGAAGAAAATTTTAGTTGGAAGTGTCAAATTTTAATAAATTTATTTGAAATCAACTCCGATTTTTTTTGATTTTGTTGTGTATTTTTTGGTAGGATCTATATTTGAGTAAATTTAGATGAAAATAACTTCAATTTCTAGGATTGTGAAAAAAAATTTAGTTGGAAGTGTCAAATTTTAATAAATTTATTTGAAATCAACTCCGATTTTTTTGGATTTTGTTGAGTATTTTTTTGTAGGATCTATATTTGAGTAAATTTAGATGAAAATAACTTCAATTTTTAGGATTGTGAAAAAAATTTTAGTTGGAAGTATCAAATTGTAATAAATTGATTTGAAACCAACTTCGATTTTTTTGGATTTTGTCGAGTATTTTTGGTGTAGGATGTATATTTGAGTAAATTTAGATGAAAATAACTTAAATTTTTAGGATTGTGAAAAAAATTTTAGTTGGAAGTGCCAAGTTTTAATAAATTTATTTGAAACCAACTACGATTTTTTTAATTTTCATGAGTATTTTTGATGTAGGATCTACAATTGAGTAAATTTAGATGAAAATAACTTCAATTTTTTGGATTGTGAAAAAAATTTTAGTTGGAAGTGTCAAATTTTAATAAATTTATTTGAAATCAACTCCGATTTTTTTGGATTTTGTTGAGTATTTTTTTGTAGGATCTATATTTGAGTAAATTTAGATGAAAATAACTTCAATTTTTAGGATTGTGAAAAAAATTTTAGTTGGAAGTGTCAAATTGTAATAAATTTATTTGAAACCAACTTCGATTTTTTTGGATTTTGTCGAGTATTTTTGGTGTAGGATGTATATTTGAGTAAAGTTAGATGAAAATAACTTAAATTTTTAGGATTGTGAAAAAAATTTTAGTTGGAAGTGTCAAATTTTAATAAATTTATTTGAAATCAACTCCGATTTTTTTGGATTTTGTTGAGTATTTTTTTGTAGGATCTATATTTGAGTAAATTTAGATGAAAATAACTTCAATTTCTAGGATTGTGAAAAAAAATTTAGTTGGAAGTGTCAAATTTTAATAAATTTATTTGAAACCAACTTCGATTTTTTTGGATTTTGTCGAGTATTTTTGTTGTAGGATGTATATTTGAGTAAATTTAGATGAAAATAACGACCTTTTTTTGGATTGTGAAGAAAATTTTAGTTGGAAGTGTCAAATTTTAATAAATTTATTTGAAACTAACTTCGATTTTTTTGGATTTTGTGGAGTATTTTTGGTGTAGGATGTATATTTGAGTAAATTTAGATGAAAATAACTTCAATTTCTAGGATTGTGAAAAAAATTTTAGTTGGAAGTGTCAAATTTTAATAAATTTATTTGAAACCAACTTCGATTTTTTTGGATTTTGTCGAGTATTTTTGTTGTAGGATGTATATTTGAGTAAATTTAGATGAAAATAACGACCATTTTTTGGATTGTGAAGAAAATTTTAGTTGGAAGTGTCAAATTTTAATAAATTTATTTGAAATCAACTCCTTTTTTTTTGGATTTTGTTGAGTATTTTTTGGTAGGATCTATATTTGAGTAAATTTAGATGAAAATAACTTCAATTTTTTGGATTGTGAAAAAAATTTTAGTTGGAAGTGTCAAATTTTAATAAATTTCTTTGAAATCAACTCCGATTTTTTTGGATTTTGTTGAGTATTTTTTTGTAGGATCTATATTTGAGTAAATTTAGATGAAAATATCTTCAATTTTTAGGATTGTGAAAAAAATTTTAGTTGGAAGTGACAAATTGTAATAAATTTATTTGAAATCAACTCCGATTTTTTTGGATTTTGTTGAGTATTTTTTTGTAGGATCTATATTTGAGTAAATTTAGATGAAAATAACTTCAATTTTTAGGATTGTGAAAAAAATTTTAGTTGGAAGTATCAAATTGTAATAAATTGATTTGAAACCAACTTCGATTTTTTTGGATTTTGTCGAGTATTTTTGTTGTAGGATGTATATTTGAGTAAATTTAGATGAAAATAACGACCTTTTTTTGGATTGTGAAGAAAATTTTAGTTGGAAGTGTCAAATTTTAATAAATTTATTTGAAACTAACTTCGATTTTTTTGGATTTTGTGGAGTATTTTTGGTGTAGGATGTATATTTGAGTAAATTTAGATGAAAATAACTTCAATTTCTAGGATTGTGAAAAAAATTTTAGTTGGAAGTGTCAAATTTTAATAAATTTATTTGAAATCAACTCCGATTTTTTTGGATTTTGTTGAGTATTTTTTGGTAGGATCTGTATTTGAGTAAATTTAGATGAAAATAACTTCAATTTTTTGGATTGTGAAAAAAATTTTGTTGGAAGTGTCAAATTTTAATAAATTTATTTGAAATCAACTCCGATTTTTTTGGATTTTGTTGAGTATTTTTTTGTAGGATCTATATTTGAGTAAATTTAGATGAAAATAACTTCAATTTTTAGGATTGTGAAAAAAATTTTAGTTGGAAGTATCAAATTGTAATAAATTGATTTGAAACCAACTTCGATTTTTTTGGATTTTGTCGAGTATTTTTGGTGTAGGATGTATATTTGAGTAAATTTAGATGAAAATAACTTAAATTTTTAGGATTGTGAAAAAAATTTTAGTTGGAAGTGCCAAGTTTTAATAAATTTATTTGAAACCAACTACGATTTTTTGAATTTTCATGAGTATTTTTGATGTAGGATCTACAATTGAGTAAATTTAGATGAAAATAACTTCA
Organism: Andrena praecox; assembly: GCA_963932275.1. Classification (NCBI taxonomy): domain Eukaryota; kingdom Metazoa; phylum Arthropoda; class Insecta; order Hymenoptera; family Andrenidae; genus Andrena; species Andrena praecox. The sequence continues at coordinate 26,910,039 of OZ010732.1, forward strand.
ATTTTTTGGATTGTGAAAAAAATTTTAGTTGGAAGTGTCAAATTTTAATAAATTTATTTGAAATCAACTCCGATTTTTTTGGATTTTGTTGAGTATTTTTTTGTAGGATCTATATTTGAGTAAATTTAGATGAAAATAACTTCAATTTTTAGGATTGTGAAAAAAATTTTAGTTGGAAGTGTCAAATTGTAATAAATTTATTTGAAACCAACTTCGATTTTTTTGGATTTTGTCGAGTATTTTTGGTGTAGGATGTATATTTGAGTAAAGTTAGATGAAAATAACTTCAATTTTTAGGATTGTGAAAAAATTTTAGTTGGAAGTGTCAAATTTTAATAAATTTATTTGAAATCAACTCCGATTTTTTTGGATTTTGTTGAGTATTTTTTTGTAGGATCTATATTTGAGTAAATTTAGATGAAAATAACTTCAATTTCTAGGATTGTGAAAAAAAATTTAGTTGGAAGTGTCAAATTTTAATAAATTTATTTGAAACCAACTTCGATTTTTTTGGATTTTGTCGAGTATTTTTGTTGTAGGATGTATATTTGAGTAAATTTAGATGAAAATAACGACCTTTTTTTGGATTGTGAAGAAAATTTTAGTTGGAAGTGTCAAATTTTAATAAATTTATTTGAAACTAACTTCGATTTTTTTGGATTTTGTGGAGTATTTTTGGTGTAGGATGTATATTTGAGTAAATTTAGATGAAAATAACTTCAATTTCTAGGATTGTGAAAAAAATTTTAGTTGGAAGTGTCAAATTTTAATAAATTTATTTGAAACCAACTTCGATTTTTTTGGATTTTGTCGAGTATTTTTGTTGTAGGATGTATATTTGAGTAAATTTAGATGAAAATAACGACCATTTTTTGGATTGTGAAGAAAATTTTAGTTGGAAGTGTCAAATTTTAATAAATTTATTTGAAATCAACTCCTTTTTTTTTGGATTTTGTTGAGTATTTTTTGGTAGGATCTATATTTGAGTAAATTTAGATGAAAATAACTTCAATTTTTTGGATTGTGAAAAAAATTTTAGTTGGAAGTGTCAAATTTTAATAAATTTCTTTGAAATCAACTCCGATTTTTTTGGATTTTGTTGAGTATTTTTTTGTAGGATCTATATTTGAGTAAATTTAGATGAAAATAACTTCAATTTTTAGGATTGTGAAAAAAAATTTAGTTGGAAGTGTCAAATTTTAATAAATTTATTTGAAACCAACTTCGATTTTTTTGGATTTTGTCGAGTATTTTTGTTGTAGGATGTATATTTGAGTAAATTTAGATGAAAATAACGACCTTTTTTTGGATTGTGAAGAAAATTTTAGTTGGAAGTGTCAAATTTTAATAAATTTATTTGAAACTAACTTCGATTTTTTTGGATTTTGTGGAGTATTTTTGGTGTAGGATGTATATTTGAGTAAATTTAAATGAAAATAACTTCAATTTCTAGGATTGTGAAAAAAATTTTAGTTGGAAGTGTCAAATTTTAATAAATTTATTTGAAACCAACTTCGATTTTTTTGGATTTTGTCGAGTATTTTTGTTGTAGGATGTATATTTGAGTAAATTTAGATGAAAATAACGACCATTTTTTGGATTGTGAAGAAAATTTTAGTTGGAAGTGTCAAATTTTAATAAATTTATTTGAAATCAACTCCTTTTTTTTTGGATTTTGTTGAGTATTTTTTGGTAGGATCTATATTTGAGTAAATTTAGATGAAAATAACTTCAATTTTTTGGATTGTGAAAAAAATTTTAGTTGGAAGTGTCAAATTTTAATAAATTTCTTTGAAATCAACTCCGATTTTTTTGGATTTTGTTGAGTATTTTTTGCAGGATCTATATTTGAGTAAATTTAGATGAAAATATCTTCAATTTTTAGGATTGTGAAAAAAATTTTAGTTGGAAGTGACAAATTGTAATAAATTTATTTGAAACCAACTTCGATTTTTTTGGATTTTGTCGAGTATTTTTGGTGTAGGATGTATATTTGAGTAAAGTTAGATGAAAATAACTTCAATTTTTAGGATTGTGAAAAAAATTTTAGTTGGAAGTGTCAAATTTTAATAAATTTATTTGAAATCAACTCCGATTTTTTTGGATTTTGTTGAGTATTTTTTTGTAGGATCTATATTTGAGTAAATTTAGATGAAAATAACTTCAATTTCTAGGATTGTGAAAAAAAATTTAGTTGGAAGTGTCAAATTTTAATAAATTTATTTGAAACCAACTTCGATTTTTTTGGATTTTGTCGAGTATTTTTGTTGTAGGATGTATATTTGAGTAAATTTAGATGAAAATAACGACCTTTTTTTGGATTGTGAAGAAAATTTTAGTTGGAAGTGTCAAATTTTAATAAATTTATTTGAAACTAACTTCGATTTTTTTGGATTTTGTGGAGTATTTTTGGTGTCGGATGTATATTTGAGTAAATTTAAATGAAAATAACTTCAATTTCTAGGATTGTGAAAAAAATTTTAGTTGGAAGTGTCAAATTTTAATAAATTTATTTGAAACCAACTTCGATTTTTTTGGATTTTGTCGAGTATTTTTGTTGTAGGATGTATATTTGAGTAAATTTAGATGAAAATAACGACCATTTTTTGGATTGTGAAGAAAATTTTAGTTGGAAGTGTCAAATTTTAATAAATTTATTTGAAATCAACTCCGATTTTTTTGGATTTTGTTGAGTATTTTTTGTTAGGATCTATATTTGAGTAAATTTAGATGTAAATAACTTCAAATTTTTGGATTGTGAAAAAAATTTTAGTTGGAAGTGTCAAATTTTAATAAATTTATTTGAAACCAACTTCGATTTTTTTTGATTTTGTCGAGTATTTTTGGTGTAGGATGTATATTGGAGTAAAGTTAGATGAAAATAACTTCAATTTTTAGGATTGTGAAAAAAATTTTAGTTGGAAGTGTCAAATTTTACTAAATTTATTTGAAACCAACTTCGATTTTTTTTGATTTTGTCGAGTATTTTTGGTGTAGGATGTATATTTGAGTAAATTTAGATGAAAATAACTTATATTTTTAGGATTGTGAAAAAAATTTTAGTTGGAAGTGCCAAATTTTAATAAATTTATTTGAAACCAACTACGATTTTTTGAATTTTCATGAGTATTTTTGATGTAGGATCTACAATTGAGTAAATTTAGATGAAAATAACTTCAATTCTTTGGATTGTGAAAAAAATTTTAGTTGGAAGTGTCAAATTTTAATAAATTTATTTGAAATCAACTCCGATTTTTTTGGATTTTGTTGAGTATTTTTTGGTAGGATCTGTATTTGAGTAAATTTAGATGAAAATAACTTCAATTTTTTGGATTGTGAAAAAAATTTTGTTGGAAGTGTCAAATTTTAATAAATTTATTTGAAATCAACTCCGATTTTTTTGGATTTTGTTGAGTATTTTTTTGTAGGATCTATATTTGAGTAAATTTAGATGAAAATAACTTCAATTTTTAGGATTGTGAAAAAAATTTTAGTTGGAAGTGTCAAATTGTAATAAATTGATTTGAAACCAACTTCGATTTTTTTGGATTTTGTCGAGTATTTTTGGTGTAGGATGTATATTTGAGTAAATTTAGATGAAAATAACTTCAATTTCTAGGATTGTGAAAAAAAATTTAGTTGGAAGTGTCAAATTTTAATAAATTTATTTGAAACCAACTTCGATTTTTTTGGATTTTGTCGAGTATTTTTGTTGTAGGATGTATATTTGAGTAAATTTAGATGAAAATAACGACCATTTTTTGGATTGTGAAGAAAATTTTAGTTGGAAGTGTCAAATTTTAATAAATTTATTTGAAATCAACTCCTTTTTTTTTGGATTTTGTTGAGTATTTTTTGGTAGGATCTATATTTGAGTAAATTTAGATGAAAATAACTTCAATTTTTTGGATTGTGAAAAAAATTTTAGTTGGAAGTGTCAAATTTTAATAAATTTCTTTGAAATCAACTCCGATTTTTTTGGATTTTGTTGAGTATTTTTTTGTAGGATCTATATTTGAGTAAATTTAGATGAAAATAACGACCATTTTTTGGATTGTGAAGAAAATTTTAGTTGGAAGAGTCAAATTTTAATAAATTTATTTGAAATCAACTCCGATTTTTTTGGATTTTGTTGAGTATTTTTTGGTAGGATCTATATTTGAGTAAATTTAGATGAAAATAACTTCAATTTTTTGGATTGTGAAAAAAATTTTAGTTGGAAGTGTCAAATTTTAATAAATTTATTTGAAATCAACTCCGATTTTTTTGGATTTTGTTGAGTATTTTTTTGTAGGATCTATATTTGAGTAAATTTAGATGAAAATAACTTCAATTTTTAGGATTGTGAAAAAAATTTTAGTTGGAAGTGTCAAATTGTAATAAAATGATTTGAAACCAACTTCGATTTTTTTGGATTTTGTCGAGTATTTTTGGTGTAGGATGTATATTTGAGTAAATTTAGATGAAAATAACTTCAATTTTTAGGATTGTGAAAAAAATTTTAGTTGGAAGTGTCAAATTTTAATAAATTTATTTGAAATCAACTCCGATTTTTTTGGATTTTGTTGAGTATTTTTTTGTAGGATCTATATTTGAGTAAATTTAGATGAAAATAACTTCAATTTCTAGGATTGTGAAAAAAAATTTAGTTGGAAGTGTCAAATTTTAATAAATTTATTTGAAACCAACTTCGATTTTTTTGGATTTTGTCGAGTATTTTTGTTGTAGGATGTATATTTGAGTAAATTTAGAGGAAAATAACGACCTTTTTTTGGATTGTGAAGAAAATTTTAGTTGGAAGTGTCAAATTTTAATAAATTTATTTGAAACTAACTTCGATTTTTTTGGATTTTGTGGAGTATTTTTGGTGTAGGATGTATATTTGAGTAAATTTAGATGAAAATAACTTCAATTTCTAGGATTGTGAAAAAAATTTTAGTTGTAAGTGTCAAATTTTAATAAATTTATTTGAAACCAACTTTGATTTTTTTGGATTTTGTCGAGTATTTTTGTTGTAGGATGTATATTTGAGTAAATTTAGATGAAAATAACGACCATTTTTTGGATTGTGAAGAAAATTTTAGTTGGAAGTGTCAAATTTTAATAAATTTATTTGAAATCAACTCCTTTTTTTTTGGATTTTGTTGAGTATTTTTTGGTAGGATCTATATTTGAGTAAATTTAGATGAAAATAACTTCAATTTTTTGGATTGTGAAAAAAATTTTAGTTGGAAGTGTCAAATTTTAATAAATTTCTTTGAAATCAACTCCGATTTTTTTGGATTTTGTTGAGTATTTTTTTGTAGGATCTATATTTGAGTAAATTTAGATGAAAATATCTTCAATTTTTAGGATTGTGAAAAAAATTTTAGTTGGAAGTGTCAAATTGTAATAAATTTATTTGAAACCAACTTCGATTTTTTTGGATTTTGTCGAGTATTTTTGGTGTAGGATGTATATTTGAGTAAAGTTAGATGAAAATAACTTCAATTTTTAGGATTGTGAAAAAAATTTTAGTTGGAAGTGTCAAATTTTAATAAATTTATTTGAAATCAACTCCGATTTTTTTGGATTTTGTTGAGTATTTTTTTGTAGGATCTATATTTGAGTAAATTTAGATGAAAATAACTTCAATTTCTAGGATTGTGAAAAAAAATTTAGTTGGAAGTGTCAAATTTTAATAAATTTATTTGAAACCAACTTCGATTTTTTTGGATTTTGTCGAGTATTTTTGTTGTAGGATGTATATTTGAGTAAATTTAGAGGAAAATAACGACCTTTTTTTGGATTGTGAAGAAAATTTTAGTTGGAAGTGTCAAATTTTAATAAATTTATTTGAAACTAACTTCGATTTTTTTGGATTTTGTGGAGTATTTTTGGTGTAGGATGTATATTTGAGTAAATTTAGATGAAAATAACTTCAATTTCTAGGATTGTGAAAAAAATTTTAGTTGTAAGTGTCAAATTTTAATAAATTTATTTGAAACCAACTTTGATTTTTTTGGATTTTGTCGAGTATTTTTGTTGTAGGATGTATATTTGAGTAAATTTAGATGAAAATAACGACCATTTTTTGGATTGTGAAGAAAATTTTAGTTGGAAGTGTCAAATTTTAATAAATTTATTTGAAATCAACTCCTTTTTTTTTGGATTTTGTTGAGTATTTTTTGGTAGGATCTATATTTGAGTAAATTTAGATGAAAATAACTTCAATTTTTTGGATTGTGAAAAAAATTTTAGTTGGAAGTGTCAAATTTTAATAAATTTCTTTGAAATCAACTCCGATTTTTTTGGATTTTGTTGAGTATTTTTTTGTAGGATCTATATTTGAGTAAATTTAGATGAAAATATCTTCAATTTTTAGGATTGTGAAAAAAATTTTAGTTGGAAGTGTCAAATTGTAATAAATTTATTTGAAACCAACTTCGATTTTTTTGGATTTTGTCGAGTATTTTTGGTGTAGGATGTATATTTGAGTAAAGTTAGATGAAAATAACTTCAATTTTTAGGATTGTGAAAAAAATTTTAGTTGGAAGTGTCAAATTTTAATAAATTTATTTGAAATCAACTCCGATTTTTTTGGATTTTGTTGAGTATTTTTTTGTAGGATCTATATTTGAGTAAATTTAGATGAAAATAACTTCAATTTCTAGGATTGTGAAAAAAAATTTAGTTGGAAGTGTCAAATTTTAATAAATTTATTTGAAACCAACTTCGATTTTTTTGGATTTTGTCGAGTATTTTTGTTGTAGGATGTATATTTGAGTCAATTTAGATGAAAATAACGACCTTTTTTTGGATTGTGAAGAAAATTTTAGTTGGAAGTGTCAAATTTTAATAAATTTATTTGAAACTAACTTCGATTTTTTTGGATTTTGTGGAGTATTTTTGGTGTAGGATGTATATTTGAGTAAATTTAAATGAAAATAACTTCAATTTCTAGGATTGTGAAAAAAATTTTAGTTGGAAGTGTCAAATTTTAATAAATTTATTTGAAACCAACTTCGATTTTTTTGGATTTTGTCGAGTATTTTTGTTGTAGGATGTATATTTGAGTAAATTTAGATGAAAATAACGACCATTTTTTGGATTGTGAAGAAAATTTTAGTTGGAAGTGTCAAATTTTAATAAATTTATTTGAAATCAACTCCTTTTTTTTTGGATTTTGTTGAGTATTTTTTGGTAGGATCTATATTTGAGTAAATTTAGATGAAAATAACTTCAATTTTTTGGATTGTGAAAAAAATTTTAGTTGGAAGTGTCAAATTTTAATAAATTTCTTTGAAATCAACTCCGATTTTTTTGGATTTTGTTGAGTATTTTTTTGTAGGATCTATATTTGAGTAAATTTAGATGAAAATATCTTCAATTTTTAGGATTGTGAAAAAAATTTTAGTTGGAAGTGACAAATTGTAATAAATTTATTTGAAACCAACTTCGATTTTTTTGGATTTTGTCGAGTATTTTTGGTGTAGGATGTATATTTGAGTAAATTTAGATGAAAATAACTTCAATTTCTAGGATTGTGAAAAAAAATTTAGTTGGAAGTGTCAAATTTTAATAAATTTATTTGAAACCAACTTCGATTTTTTTGGATTTTGTCGAGTATTTTTGTTGTAGGATGTATATTTGAGTAAATTTAGATGAAAATAACGACCATTTTTTGGATTGTGAAGAAAATTTTAGTTGGAAGTGTCAAATTTTAATAAATTTATTTGAAATCAACTCCTTTTTTTTTGGATTTTGTTGAGTATTTTTTGGTAGGATCTATATTTGAGTAAATTTAGATGAAAATAACTTCAATTTTTTGGATTGTGAAAAAAATTATAGTTGGAAGTGTCAAATTTTAATAAATTTCTTTGAAATCAACTCCGATTTTTTTTGGATTTTGTTGAGTATTTTTTTGTAGGATCTATATTTGAGTAAATTTAGATGAAAATAACGACCATTTTTTGGATTGTGAAGAAAATTTTAGTTGGAAGAGTCAAATTTTAATAAATTTATTTGAAATCAACTCCGATTTTTTTGGATTTTGTTGAGTATTTTTTGGTAGGATCTATATTTGAGTAAATTTAGATGAAAATAACTTCAATTTTTTGGATTGTGAAAAAAATTTTAGTTGGAAGTGTCAAATTTTAATAAATTTATTTGAAATCAACTCCGATTTTTTTGGATTTTGTTGAGTATTTTTTTGTAGGATCTATATTTGAGTAAATTTAGATGAAAATAACTTCAATTTTTAGGATTGTGAAAAAAATTTTAGTTGGAAGTGTCAAATTGTAATAAATTGATTTGAAACCAACTTCGATTTTTTTGGATTTTGTCGAGTATTTTTGGTGTAGGATGTATATTTGAGTAAATTTAGATGAAAATAACTTCAATTTTTAGGATTGTGAAAAAAATTTTAGTTGGAAGTGTCAAATTTTAATAAATTTATTTGAAATCAACTCCGATTTTTTTGGATTTTGTTGAGTATTTTTTTGTAGGATCTATATTTGAGTAAATTTAGATGAAAATAACTTCAATTTCTAGGATTGTGAAAAAAAATTTAGTTGGAAGTGTCAAATTTTAATAAATTTATTTGAAACCAACTTCGATTTTTTTGGATTTTGTCGAGTATTTTTGTTGTAGGATGTATATTTGAGTAAATTTAGATGAAAATAACGACCTTTTTTTGGATTGTGAAGAAAATTTTAGTTGGAAGTGTCAAATTTTAATAAATTTATTTGAAACTAACTTCGATTTTTTTGGATTTTGTGGAGTATTATTGGTGTAGGATGTATATTTGAGTAAATTTAGATGAAAATAACTTCAATTTCTAGGATTGTGAAAAAAATTTTAGTTGGAAGTGTCAAATTGTAATAAATTGATTTGAAACCAACTTCGATTTTTTTGGATTTTGTCGAGTATTTTTGGTGTAGGATGTATATTTGAGTAAAGTTAGATGAAAATAACTTCAATTTTTAGGATTGTGAAAAAAATTTTAGTTGGAAGTGTCAAATTTTAATAAATTTATTTGAAATCAACTCCGATTTTTTTGGATTTTGTTGAGTATTTTTTTGTAGGATCTATATTTGAGTAAATTTAGATGAAAATAACTTCAATTTCTAGGATTGTGAAAAAAAATTTAGTTGGAAGTGTCAAATTTTAATAAATTTATTTGAAACCAACTTCGATTTTTTTGGATTTTGTCGAGTATTTTTGTTGTAGAATGTATATTTGAGTCAATTTAGATGAAAATAACGACCTTTTTTTGGATTGTGAAGAAAATTTTAGTTGGAAGTGTCAAATTTTAATAAATTTATTTGAAACTAACTTCGATTTTTTTGGATTTTGTGGAGTATTTTTGGTGTAGGATGTATATTTGAGTAAATTTAAATGAAAATAACTTCAATTTCTAGGATTGTGAAAAAAATTTTAGTTGGAAGTGTCAAATTTTAATAAATTTATTTGAAACCAACTTCGATTTTTTTGGATTTTGTCGAGTATTTTTGTTGTAGGATGTATATTTGAGTAAATTTAGATGAAAATAACGACCATTTTTTGGATTGTGAAGAAAATTTTAGTTGGAAGTGTCAAATTTTAATAAATTTATTTGAAATCAACTCCGATTTTTTTGGATTTTGTTGAGTATTTTTTGGTAGGATCTATATTTGAGTAAATTTAGATGAAAATAACTTCAAATTTTTGGATTGTGAAAAAAATTTTAGTTGGAAGTGTCAAATTTTAATAAATTTATTTGAAACCAACTTCGATTTTTTTTGATTTTGTCGAGTATTTTTGGTGTAGGATGTATATTGGAGTAAAGTTAGATGAAAATTACTTCAATTTTTAGGATTGTGAAAAAATTTTTAGTTGGAAGTCTCAAATTTTACTAAATTTATTTGAAACCAACTTCGATTTTTTTTGATTTTGTCGAGTATTTTTGGTGTAGGATGTATATTTGAGTAAATTTAGATGAAAATAACTTATATTTTTAGGATTGTGAAAAAAATTTTAGTTGGAAGTGCCAAATTTTAATAAATTTATTTGAAACCAACTACGATTTTTTGAATTTTCATGAGTATTTTTTTGTAGGATCTATATTTGAGTAAATTTAGATGAAAATAACATCAATTTCTAGGATTGTGAAAAAAAATTTAGTTGGAAGTGTCAAATTTTAATAAATTTATTTGAAACCAACTTCGATTTTTTTGGATTTTGTCGAGTATTTTTGTTGTAGGATGTATATTTGAGTAAATTTAGATGAAAATAACGACCTTTTTTTGGATTGTGAAGAAAATTTTAGTTGGAAGTGTCAAATTTTAATAAATTTATTTGAAACTAACTTCGATTTTTTTGGATTTTGTGGAGTATTTTTGGTGTAGGATGTATATTTGAGTAAATTTAGATGAAAATAACTTCAATTTCTAGGATTGTGAAAAAAATTTTAGTTGGAAGTGTCAAATTTTAATAAATTTATTTGAAACCAACTTCGATTTTTTTGGATTTTGTCGAGTATTTTTGTTGTAGGATGTATATTTGAGTAAATTTAGATGAAAATAACGACCATTTTTTGGATTGTGAAGAAAATTTTAGTTGGAAGTGTCAAATTTTAATAAATTTATTTGAAATCAACTCCTTTTTTTTTGGATTTTGTTGAGTATTTTTTGGTAGGATCTATATTTGAGTAAATTTAGATGAAAATAACTTCAATTTTTTGGATTGTGAAAAAAATTTTAGTTGGAAGTGTCAAATTTTAATAAATTTCTTTGAAATCAACTCCGATTTTTTTGGATTTTGTTGAGTATTTTTTTGTAGGATCTATATTTGAGTAAATTTAGATGAAAATATCTTCAATTTTTAGGATTGTGAAAAAAATTTTAGTTGGAAGTGACAAATTGTAATAAATTTATTTGAAACCAACTTCGATTTTTTTGGATTTTGTCGAGTATTTTTGGTGTAGGATGTATATTTGAGTAAATTTAGATGAAAATAACTTCAATTTCTAGGATTGTGAAAAAAAATTTAGTTGGAAGTGTCAAATTTTAATAAATTTATTTGAAACCAACTTCGATTTTTTTGGATTTTGTCGAGTATTTTTGTTGTAGGATGTATATTTGAGTAAATTTAGATGAAAATAACGACCATTTTTTGGATTGTGAAGAAAATTTTAGTTGGAAGTGTCAAATTTTAATAAATTTATTTGAAATCAACTCCTTTTTTTTTTGGATTTTGTTGAGTATTTTTTGGTAGGATCTATATTTGAGTAAATTTAGATGAAAATAACTTCAATTTTTTGGATTGTGAAAAAAATTTTAGTTGGAAGTGTCAAATTTTAATAAATTTCTTTGAAAACAACTCCGATTTTTTTGGATTTTGTTGAGTATTTTTTGGTAGGATCTATATTTGAGTAAATTTAGATGAAAATAACGACCATTTTTTGGATTGTGAAGAAAATTTTAGTTGGAAGTGTCAAATTTTAATAAATTTCTTTGAAATCAACTCCGATTTTTTTGGATTTTGTTGAGTATTTTTTTGTAGGATCTATATTTGAGTAAATTTAGATGAAAATATCTTCAATTTTTAGGATTGTGAAAAAAATTTTAGTTGGAAGTGTCAAATTGTAATAAATTTATTTGAAACCAACTTCGATTTTTTTGGATTTTGTCGAGTATTTTTGGTGTAGGATGTATATTTGAGTAAAGTTAGATGAAAATAACTTCAATTTTTAGGATTGTGAAAAAAATTTTAGTTGGAAGTGTCAAATTTTAATAAATTTATTTGAAATCAACTCCGATTTTTTTGGATTTTGTTGAGTATTTTTTTGTAGGATCTATATTTGAGTAAATTTAGATGAAAATAACTTCAATTTCTAGGATTGTGAAAAAAAATTTAGTTGGAAGTGTCAAATTTTAATAAATTTATTTGAAACCAACTTCGATTTTTTTGGATTTTGTCGAGTATTTTTGTTGTAGGATGTATATTTGAGTCAATTTAGATGAAAATAACGACCTTTTTTTGGATTGTGAAGAAAATTTTAGTTGGAAGTGTCAAATTTTAATAAATTTATTTGAAACTAACTTCGATTTTTTTGGATTTTGTGGAGTATTTTTGGTGTAGGATGTATATTTGAGTAAATTTAAATGAAAATAACTTCAATTTCTAGGATTGTGAAAAAAATTTTAGTTGGAAGTGTCAAATTTTAATAAATTTATTTGAAACCAACTTCGATTTTTTTGGATTTTGTCGAGTATTTTTGTTGTAGGATGTATATTTGAGTAAATTTAGATGAAAATAACGACCATTTTTTGGATTGTGAAGAAAATTTTAGTTGGAAGTGTCAAATTTTAATAAATTTATTTGAAATCAACTCCGATTTTTTTGGATTTTGTTGAGTATTTTTTGGTAGGATCTATATTTGAGTAAATTTAGATGAAAATAACTTCAAATTTTTGGATTGTGAAAAAAATTTTAGTTGGAAGTGTCAAATTTTAATAAATTTATTTGAAACCAACTTCGATTTTTTTTGATTTTGTCGAGTATTTTTGGTGTAGGATGTATATTGGAGTAAAGTTAGATGAAAATTACTTCAATTTTTAGGATTGTGAAAAAATTTTTAGTTGGAAGTCTCAAATTTTACTAAATTTATTTGAAACCAACTTCGATTTTTTTTTATTTTGTTGAGTATTTTTGGTGTAGGATGTATATTTGAGTAAATTTAGATGAAAATAACTTATATTTTTAGGATTGTGAAAAAAATTTTAGTTGGAAGTGCCAAATTTTAATAAATTTATTTGAAACCAACTACGATTTTTTGAATTTTCATGAGTATTTTTGATGTAGGATCTACAATTGAGTAAATTTAGATGAAAATAACTTCAATTCTTTGGATTGTGAAAAAAATTTTAGTTGGAAGTGTCAAATTTTAATAAATTTATTTGAAATCAACTCCGATTTTTTTGGATTTTGTTGAGTATTTTTTGGTAGGATCTGTATTTGAGTAAATTTAGATGAAAATAACTTCAATTCTTTGGATTGTGAAAAAAATTTTAGTTGGAAGTGTCAAATTTTAATAAATTTATTTGAAATCAACTCCGATTTTTTTGGATTTTGTTGAGTATTTTTTTGTAGGATCTATATTTGAGTAAATTTAGATGAAAATAACTTCAATTTCTAGGATTGTGAAAAAAAATTTAGTTGGAAGTGTCAAATTTTAATAAATTTATTTGAAACCAACTTCGATTTTTTTGGATTTTGTCGAGTATTTTTGTTGTAGAATGTATATTTGAGTCAATTTAGATGAAAATAACGACCTTTTTTTGGATTGTGAAGAAAATTTTAGTTGGAAGTGTCAAATTTTAATAAATTTATTTGAAACTAACTTCGATTTTTTTGGATTTTGTGGAGTATTTTTGGTGTAGGATGTATATTTGAGTAAATTTAAATGAAAATAACTTCAATTTCTAGGATTGTGAAAAAAATTTTAGTTGGAAGTGTCAAATTTTAATAAATTTATTTGAAACCAACTTCGATTTTTTTGGATTTTGTCGAGTATTTTTGTTGTAGGATGTATATTTGAGTAAATTTAGATGAAAATAACGACCATTTTTTGGATTGTGAAGAAAATTTTAGTTGGAAGTGTCAAATTTTAATAAATTTATTTGAAATCAACTCCGATTTTTTTGGATTTTGTTGAGTATTTTTTGGTAGGATCTATATTTGAGTAAATTTAGATGAAAATAACTTCAAATTTTTGGATTGTGAAAAAAATTTTAGTTGGAAGTGTCAAATTTTAATAAATTTATTTGAAACCAACTTCGATTTTTTTTGATTTTGTCGAGTATTTTTGGTGTAGGATGTATATTGGAGTAAAGTTAGATGAAAATTACTTCAATTTTTAGGATTGTGAAAAAATTTTTAGTTGGAAGTCTCAAATTTTACTAAATTTATTTGAAACCAACTTCGATTTTTTTTGATTTTGTCGAGTATTTTTGGTGTAGGATGTATATTTGAGTAAATTTAGATGAAAATAACTTATATTTTTAGGATTGTGAAAAAAATTTTAGTTGGAAGTGCCAAATTTTAATAAATTTATTTGAAACCAACTACGATTTTTTGAATTTTCATGAGTATTTTTTTGTAGGATCTATATTTGAGTAAATTTAGATGAAAATAACTTCAATTTCTAGGATTGTGAAAAAAAATTTAGTTGGAAGTGTCAAATTTTAATAAATTTATTTGAAACCAACTTCGATTTTTTTGGATTTTGTCGAGTATTTTTGTTGTAGGATGTATATTTGAGTAAATTTAGATGAAAATAACGACCTTTTTTTGGATTGTGAAGAAAATTTTAGTTGGAAGTGTCAAATTTTAATAAATTTATTTGAAACTAACTTCGATTTTTTTGGATTTTGTGGAGTATTTTTGGTGTAGGATGTACATTTGAGTAAATTTAGATGAAAATAACTTCAATTTCTAGGATTGTGAAAAAAATTTTAGTTGGAAGTGTCAAATTTTAATAAATTTATTTGAAACCAACTTCGATTTTTTTGGATTTTGTCGAGTATTTTTGTTGTAGGATGTATATTTGAGTAAATTTAGATGAAAATAACGACCATTTTTTGGATTGTGAAGAAAATTTTAGTTGGAAGTGTCAAATTTTAATAAATTTATTTGAAATCAACTCCTTTTTTTTTGGATTTTGTTGAGTATTTTTTGGTAGGATCTATATTTGAGTAAATTTAGATGAAAATAACTTCAATTTTTTGGATTGTGAAAAAAATTTTAGTTGGAAGTGTCAAATTTTAATACATTTCTTTGAAATCAACTCCGATTTTTTTGGATTTTGTTGAGTATTTTTTTGTAGGATCTATATTTGAGTAAATTTAGATGAAAATATCTTCAATTTTTAGGATTGTGAAAAAAATTTTAGTTGGAAGTGACAAATTGTAATAAATTTATTTGAAACCAACTTCGATTTTTTTGGATTTTGTCGAGTATTTTTGGTGTAGGATGTATATTTGAGTAAATTTAGATGAAAATAACTTCAATTTCTAGGATTGTGAAAAAAAATTTAGTTGGAAGTGTCAAATTTTAATAAATTTATTTGAAACCAACTTCGATTTTTTTGGATTTTGTCGAGTATTTTTGTTGTAGGATGTATATTTGAGTAAATTTAGATGAAAATAACGACCATTTTTTGGATTGTGAAGAAAATTTTAGTTGGAAGTGTCAAATTTTAATAAATTTATTTGAAATCAACTCCTTTTTTTTTGGATTTTGTTGAGTATTTTTTGGTAGGATCTATATTTGAGTAAATTTAGATGAAAATAACTTCAATTTTTTGGATTGTGAAAAAAATTTTAGTTGGAAGTGTCAAATTTTAATAAATTTCTTTGAAAACAACTCCGATTTTTTTGGATTTTGTTGAGTATTTTTTGGTAGGATCTATATTTGAGTAAATTTAGATGAAAATAACGACCATTTTTTGGATTGTGAAGAAAATTTTAGTTGGAAGTGTCAAATTTTAATAAATTTCTTTGAAATCAACTCCGATTTTTTTGGATTTTGTTGAGTATTTTTTTGTAGGATCTATATTTGAGTAAATTTAGATGAAAATATCTTCAATTTTTAGGATTGTGAAAAAAATTTTAGTTGGAAGTGTCAAATTGTAATAAATTTATTTGAAACCAACTTCGATTTTTTTGGATTTTGTCGAGTATTTTTGGTGTAGGATGTATATTTGAGTAAAGTTAGATGAAAATAACTTCAATTTTTAGGATTGTGAAAAAAATTTTAGTTGGAAGTGTCAAATTTTAATAAATTTATTTGAAATCAACTCCGATTTTTTTGGATTTTGTTGAGTATTTTTTTGTAGGATCTATATTTGAGTAAATTTAGATGAAAATAACTTCAATTTCTAGGATTGTGAAAAAAAATTTAGTTGGAAGTGTCAAATTTTAATAAATTTATTTGAAACCAACTTCGATTTTTTTGGATTTTGTCGAGTATTTTTGTTGTAGGATGTATATTTGAGTCAATTTAGATGAAAATAACGACCTTTTTTTGGATTGTGAAGAAAATTTTAGTTGGAAGTGTCAAATTTTAATAAATTTATTTGAAACTAACTTCGATTTTTTTGGATTTTGTGGAGTATTTTTGGTGTAGGATGTATATTTGAGTAAATTTAAATGAAAATAACTTCAATTTCTAGGATTGTGAAAAAAATTTTAGTTGGAAGTGTCAAATTTTAATAAATTTATTTGAAACCAACTTCGATTTTTTTGGATTTTGTCGAGTATTTTTGTTGTAGGATGTATATTTGAGTAAATTTAGATGAAAATAACGACCATTTTTTGGATTGTGAAGAAAATTTTAGTTGGAAGTGTCAAATTTTAATAAATTTATTTGAAATCAACTCCGATTTTTTTGGATTTTGTTGAGTATTTTTTGGTAGGATCTATATTTGAGTAAATTTAGATGAAAATAACTTCAAATTTTTGGATTGTGAAAAAAATTTTAGTTGGAAGTGTCAAATTTTAATAAATTTATTTGAAACCAACTTCGATTTTTTTTTATTTTGTCGAGTATTTTTGGTGTAGGATGTATATTGGAGTAAAGTTAGATGAAAATTACTTCAATTTTTAGGATTGTGAAAAAATTTTTAGTTGGAAGTCTCAAATTTTACTAAATTTATTTGAAACCAACTTCGATTTTTTTTTATTTTGTTGAGTATTTTTGGTGTAGGATGTATATTTGAGTAAATTTAGATGAAAATAACTTATATTTTTAGGATTGTGAAAAAAATTTTAGTTGGAAGTGCCAAATTTTAATAAATTTATTTGAAACCAACTACGATTTTTTGAATTTTCATGAGTATTTTTGATGTAGGATCTACAATTGAGTAAATTTAGATGAAAATAACTTCAATTCTTTGGATTGTGAAAAAAATTTTAGTTGGAAGTGTCAAATTTTAATAAATTTATTTGAAATCAACTCCGATTTTTTTGGATTTTGTTGAGTATTTTTTGGTAGGATCTGTATTTGAGTAAATTTAGATGAAAATAACTTCAATTTTTTGGATTGTGAAAAAAATTTTGTTGGAAGTGTCAAATTTTAATAAATTTATTTGAAATCAACTCCGATTTTTTTGGATTTTGTTGAGTATTTTTTTGTAGGATCTATATTTGAGTAAATTTAGATGAAAATAACTTCAATTTTTAGGATTGTGAAAAAAATTTTAGTTGGAAGTGTCAAATTGTAATAAATTGATTTGAAACCAACTTCGATTTTTTTGGATTTTGTCGAGTATTTTTGGTGTAGGATGTATATTTGAGTAAATTTAGATGAAAATAACTTCAATTTCTAGGATTGTGAAAAAAAATTTAGTTGGAAGTGTCAAATTTTAATAAATTTATTTGAAACCAACTTCGATTTTTTTGGATTTTGTCGAGTATTTTTGTTGTAGGATGTATATTTGAGTAAATTTAGATGAAAATAACGACCATTTTTTGGATTGTGAAGAAAATTTTAGTTGGAAGTGTCAAATTTTAATAAATTTATTTGAAATCAACTCCTTTTTTTTTTGATTTTGTTGAGTATTTTTTGGTAGGATCTATATTTGAGTAAATTTAGATGAAAATAACTTCAATTTTTTGGATTGTGAAAAAAATTTTAGTTGGAAGCGTCAAATTTTAATAAATTTCTTTGAAATCAACTCCGATTTTTTTGGATTTTGTTGAGTATTTTTTTGTAGGATCTATATTTGAGTAAATTTAGATGAAAATAACTTCAATTTTTAGGATTGTGAAAAAAATTATAGTTGGAAGTGTCAAATTGTAATAAATTTATTTGAAACCAACTTCGATTTTTTTGGATTTTGTCGAGTATTTTTGGTGTAGGATGTATATTTGAGTAAAGTTAGATGAAAATAACTTCAATTTTTAGGATTGTGAAAAAAAATTTAGTTGGAAGTGTCAAATTTTAATAAATTTATTTGAAATCAACTCCGATTTTTTTGGATTTTGTTGAGTATTTTTTTGTAGGATCTATATTTGAGTAAATTTAGATGAAAATAACTTCAATTTCTAGGATTGTGAAAAAAAATTTAGTTGGAAGTGTCAAATTTTAATAAATTTATTTGAAACCAACTTCGATTTTTTTGGATTTTGTCGAGTATTTTTGTTGTAGGATGTATATTTGAGTAAATTTAGATGAAAATAACGACCTTTTTTTGGATTGTGAAGAAAATTTTAGTTGGAAGTGTCAAATTTTAATCAATTTATTTGAAACTAACTTCGATTTTTTTGGATTTTGTGGAGTATTTTTGGTGTAGGATGTATATTTGAGTAAATTTAGATGAAAATAACTTCAATTTCTAGGATTGTGAAAAAAATTTTAGTTGGAAGTGTCAAATTTTAATAAATTTATTTGAAACCTACTTCGATTTTTTTGGATTTTGTCGAGTATTTTTGGTGTAGGATGTATATTTGAGTAAATTTAGATGAAAATAACTTCAATTTTTAGGATTGTGAAAAAAATTTTAGTTCGAAGTGTCAAATTGTAATAAATTTATTTGAAACCAACTTCAATTTTTTTGGATTTTGTCGAGTATTTTTGGTGTAGGATGTATATTTGAGTAAAGTTAGATGAAAATAACTTCAATTTTTAGGATTGTGAAAAAAATTTTAGTTGCAAGTGTCAAATTTTAATAAATTTATTTGAAATCAACTCCGATTTTTTTGGATTTTGTTGAGTATTTTTTTGTAGGATCTATATTTGAGTAAATTTAGATGAAAATAACTTCAATTTTTAGGATTGTGAAAAAAATTTTAGTTGGAAGTGTCAAATTTTAATAAATTTATTTGAAATCAACTTCGATTTTTTTTTATTTTGTTGAGTATTTTTGTTGTAGGATCTATATTTGAGTAAATTTAGATGAAAATAACTTCAATTTCTAGGATTGTGAAAAAAAATTTAGTTGGAAGTGTCAAATTTTAATAAATTTATTTGAAACCAACTTCGATTTTTTTGGATTTTGTCGAGTATTTTTGTTGTAGGATGTATATTTGAGTAAATTTAGATGAAAATAACGACCTTTTTTTGGATTGTGAAGAAAATTTTAGTTGGAAGTGTCAAATTTTAATAAATTTATTTGAAACTAACTTCGATTTTTTTGGATTTTGTGGAGTATTTTTGGTGTAGGATGTATATTTGAGTACATTTAAATGAAAATAACTTCAATTTCTAGGATTGTGAAAAAAATTTTAGTTGGAAGTGTCAAATTTTAATAAATTTATTTGAAACCAACTTCGATTTGTTTGGATTTTGTCGAGTATTTTTGTTGTAGGATGTATATTTGAGTAAATTTAGATGAAAATAACGACCATTTTTTTGGATTGTGAAGAAAATTTTAGTTGGAAGTGTCAAATTTTAATAAATTTATTTGAAATCAACTCCGATTTTTTTGGATTTTGTTGAGTATTTTTTGATAGGATCTATATTTGAGTAAATTTAGATGAAAATAACTTCAAATTTTTTGATTGTGAAAAAAATTTTAGTTGGAAGTGTCAAATTTTAATAAATTTATTTGAAACCAACTTCGATTTTTTTTGATTTTGTCGAGTATTTTTGGTGTAGGATGTATATTGGAGTAAAGTTAGATGAAAATAACTTCAATTTTTAGGATTGTGAAAAAAATTTTAGTTGGAAGTCTCAAATTTTACTAAATTTATTTGAAACCAACTTCGATTTTTTTTTATTTTGTCGAGTATTTTTGGTGTAGGATGTATATTTGAGTAAATTTAGATGAAAATAACTTATATTTTTAGGATTGTGAAAAAAATTTTAGTTGGAAGTGCCAAATTTTAATAAATTTATTTGAAACCAACTACGATTTTTTGAATTTTCATGAGTATTTTTGATGTAGGATCTACAATTGAGTAAATTTAGATGAAAATAACTTCAATTCTTTGGATTGTGAAAAAAATTTTAGTTGGAAGTGTCAAATTTTAATAAATTTATTTGAAATCAACTCCGATTTTTTTGGATTTTGTTGAGTATTTTTTGGTAGGATCTGTATTTGAGTAAATTTAGATGAATATAACTTCAATTTTTTGGATTGTGAAAAAAATTTTGTTGGAAGTGTCAAATTTTAATAAATTTATTTGAAATCAACTCCGATTTTTTTGGATTTTGTTGAGTATTTTTTTGTAGGATCTATATTTGAGTAAATTTAGATGAAAATAACTTCAATTTTTAGGATTGTGAAAAAAATTTTAGTTGGAAGTGTCAAATTGTAATAAATTGATTTGAAACCAACTTCGATTTTTTTGGATTTTGTCGAGTATTTTTGGTGTAGGATGTATATTTGAGTAAATTTAGATAAAAATAACTTCAATTTCTAGGATTGTGAAAAAAAATTTAGTTGGAAGTGTCAAATTTTAATAAATTTATTTGAAACCAACTTCGATTTTTTTGGATTTTGTCGAGTATTTTTGTTGTAGGATGTATATTTGAGTAAATTTAGATGAAAATAACGACCATTTTTTGGATTGTGAAGGAAATTTTAGTTGGAAGTGTCAAATTTTAATAAATTTATTTGAAATCAACTCCTTTTTTTTTGGATTTTGCTGAGTATTTTTTGGTAGGATCTATATTTGAGTAAATTTAGATGAAAATAACTTCAATTTTTTGGATTGTGAAAAAAATTTTAGTTGGAAGTGTCAAATTTTAATAAATTTCTTTGAAATCAACTCCGATTTTTTTGGATTTTGTTGAGTATTTTTTTGTAGGATCTATATTTGAGTAAATTTAGATGAAAATAACGACCATTTTTTGGATTGTGAAGAAAATTTTAGTTGGAAGAGTCAAATTTTAATAAATTTATTTGAAATCGACTCCGATTTTTTTGGATTTTGTTGAGTATTTTTTGGTAGGATCTATATTTGAGTAAATTTAGATGAAAATAACTTCAATTTTTTGGATTGTGAAAAAAATTTTAGTTGGAAGTGTCAAATTTTAATAAATTTATTTGAAATCAACTCCGATTTTTTTGGATTTTGTTGAGTATTTTTTGTAGGATCTATATTTGAGTAAATTTAGATGAAAATAACTTCAATTTTTAGGATTGTGAAAAAAATTTTAGTTGGAAGTGTCAAATTGTAATAAATTTATTTGAAACCAACTTCGATTTTTTTGGATTTTGTCGAGTATTTTTGGTGTAGAATGTATATTTGAGTAAAGTTAGATGAAAATAACTTCAATTTTTAGGATTGTGAAAAAAATTTTAGTTGGAAGTGTCAAATTTTAATAAATTTATTTGAAATCAACTCCGATTTTTTTGGATTTTGTTGAGTATTTTTTTGTAGGATCTATATTTGAGTAAATTTAAATGAAAATAACTTCAATTTCTAGGATTGTGAAAAAAAATTTAGTTGGAAGTGTCAAATTTTAATAAATTTATTTGAAACCAACTTCGATTTTTTTGGATTTTGTCGAGTATTTTTGTTGTAGGATGTATATTTGAGTAAATTTAGATGAAAATAACGACCTTTTTTTGGATTGTGAAGAAAATTTTAGTTGGAAGTGTCAAATTTTAATAAATTTATTTGAAACTAACTTCGATTTTTTTGGATTTTGTGGAGTATTTTTGGTGTAGGATGTATATTTGAGTAAATTTAGATGAAAATAACTTCAATTTCTAGGATTGTGAAAAAAATTTTAGTTGGAAGTGTCAAATTTTAATAAATTTATTTGAAACCAACTTCGATTTTTTTGGATTTTGTCGAGTATTTTTGTTGTAGGATGTATATTTGAGTAAATTTAGATGAAAATAACGACCATTTTTTGGATTGTGAAGAAAATTTTAGTTGGAAGTGTCAAATTTTAATAAATTTATTTGAAATCAACTCCTTTTTTTTTGGATTTTGTTGAGTATTTTTTGGTTGGATCTATATTTGAGTAAATTTAGATGAAAATAACTTCAATTTTTTGGATTGTGAAAAAAATTTTAGTTGGAAGTGTCAAATTTTAATAAATTTCTTTGAAATCAACTCCGATTTTTTTGGATTTTGTTGAGTATTTTTTTGTAGGATCTATATTTGAGTAAATTTAGATGAAAATAACTTCAATTTTTAGGATTGTGAAAAAAATTTTAGTTGGAAGTGTCAAATTGTAATAAATTTATTTGAAACCAACTTCGATTTTTTTGGATTTTGTCGAGTATTTTTGGTGTAGGATGTATATTTGAGTAAAGTTAGATGAAAATAACTTCACTTTTTAGGATTGTGAAAAAAATTTTAGTTGGAAGTGTCAAATTTTAATAAATTTATTTGAAATCAACTCCGATTTTTTTGGATTTTGTTGAGTATTTTTTTGTAGGATCTATATTTGAGTAAATTTAGATGAAAATAACTTCAATTTCTAGGATTGTGAAAAAAAATTTAGTTGGAAGTGTCAAATTTTAATAAATTTATTTGAAACCAACTTCGATTTTTTTTTATTTTGTCGAGTATTTTTGTTGTAGGATGTATATTTGAGTAAATTTAGATGAAAATAACGACCTTTTTTTGGATTGTGAAGAAAATTTTAGTTGGAAGTGTCAAATTTTAATAAATTTATTTGAAACTAACTTCGATTGTTTTGGATTTTGTGGAGTATTTTTGGTGTAGGATGTATATTTGAGTAAATTTAGATGAAAATAACTTCAATTTCTAGGATTGTGAAAAAAATTTTAGTTGGAAGTGTCAAATTTTAATAAATTTATTTGAAACCAACTTCGATTTTTTTGGATTTTGTCGAGTATTTTTGTTGTAGGATGTATATTTGAGTAAATTTAGATGAAAATAACGACCTTTTTTTGGATTGTGAAGATAATTTTAGTTGGAAGTGTCAAATTTTAATAAATTTATTTGAAACTAACTTCGATTTTTTTGGATTTTGTGGAGTATTTTTGGTGTAGGATGTATATTTGAGTAAATTTAGATGAAAATAACTTCAATTTCTAGGATTGTGAAAAAAATTTTAGTTGGAAGTGTCAAATTTTAATAAATTTATTTGAAACCAACTTCGATTTTTTTGGATTTTGTCGAGTATTTTTGTTGTAGGATGTATATTTGAGTAAATTTAGATGAAAATAACGACCATTTTTTGGATTGTGAAAAAAATTTTAGTTGGAAGTGTCAAATTTTAATAAATTTATTTGAAATCAACTCCGATTTTTTTGGATTTTGTTGAGTATTTTTGGTGTAGGATGTATATTTGAGTAAATTTAGATGAAAATAACTTCAATTTTTAGGATTGTGAAAAAAATTTTAGTTCGAAGTGTCAAATTGTAATAAATTTATTTGAAACCAACTTCGATTTTTTTGGATTTTGTCGAGTATTTTTGGTGTAGGATGTATATTTGAGTAAAGTTAGATGAAAATAACTTCAATTTTTAGGATTGTGAAAAAAATTTTAGTTGCAAGTGTCAAATTTTAATAAATTTATTTGAAATCAACTCCGATTTTTTTGGATTTTGTTGAGTATTTTTTTGTAGGATCTATATTTGAGTAAATTTAGATGAAAATAACTTCAATTTTTAGGATTGTGAAAAAAATTTTAGTTGCAAGTGTCAAATTTTAATAAATTTATTTGAAATCAACTCCGATTTTTTTGGATTTTGTTGAGTATTTTTTTGTAGGATCTATATTTGAGTAAATTTAGATGAAAATAACTTCAATTTTTAGGATTGTGAAAAAAATTTTAGTTGGAAGTGTCAAATTTTAATAAATTTATTTGAAATCAACTTCGATTTTTTTGGATTTTGTTGAGTATTTTTGTTGTAGGATCTATATTTGAGTAAATTTGGATGAAAATAACTTCAATTTCTAGGATTGTGAAAAAAAATTTAGTTGGAAGTGTCAAATTTTAATAAATTTATTTGAAACCAACTTCGATTTTTTTGGATTTTGTCGAGTATTTTTGTTGTAGGATGTATATTTGAGTAAATTTAGATGAAAATAACGACCTTTTTTTGGATTGTGAAGAAAATTTTAGTTGGAAGTGTCAAATTTTAATAAATTTATTTGAAACCAACTTCGATTTTTTTGGATTTTGTCGAGTATTTTTGTTGTAGGATGTATATTTGAGTAAATTTAGATGAAAATAACGACCATTTTTTGGATTGTGAAGAAAATTTTAGTTGGAAGTGTCAAATTTTAATAAATTTATTTGAAATCAACTTCGATTTTTTTGGATTTTGTGGAGTATTTTTGGTGTAGGATGTATATTTGAGTAAATTTAGATGAAAATAACTTCAATTTCTAGGATTGTGAAAAAAAATTTAGTTGGAAGTGTCAAATTTTAATAAATTTATTTGAAACCAACTTCGATTTTTTTGGATTTTGTCGAGTATATTTGTTGTAGGATGTATATTTGAGTAAATTTAGATGAAAATAACGACCTTTTTTTTGGATTGTGAAGAAAATTTTAGTTGGAAGTGTCAAATTATAATAAATTTATTTGAAACTAACTTCGATTTTATTGGATTTTGTGGAGTATTTTTGGTGTAGGATGTATATTTGAGTAAATTTAGATGAAAATAACTTCAATTTCTAGGATTGTGAAAAAAATTTTAGTTGGAAGTGTCAAATTTTAATAAATTTATTTGAAACCAACTTCGATTTTTTTGGATTTTGTCGAGTATTTTTGTTGTAGGATGTATATTTGAGTAAATTTAGATGAAAATAACGACCATTTTTTGGATTGTGAAGAAAATTTTAGTTGGAAGTGTCAAATTTTAATAAATTTATTTGAAATCAACTCCGATTTTTTTGGATTTTGTTGAGTATTTTTTGGTAGGATCTATATTTGAGTAAATTTAGATGAAAATAACATCAATTTTTTGGATTGTGAAAAAAATTTTAGTTGGAAGTGTCAAATTTTAATAAATTTATTTGAAATCAACTCCGATTTTTTTGGATTTTGTTGAGTATTTTTGGTGTAGGATGTATATTTGAGTAAATTTAGATGAAAATAACTTCAATTTTTAGGATTGTGAAAAAAATTTTAGTTCGAAGTGTCAAA
The DNA here is from genome assembly GCA_963932275.1 of Andrena praecox. Lineage (NCBI taxonomy): Eukaryota > Metazoa > Arthropoda > Insecta > Hymenoptera > Andrenidae > Andrena > Andrena praecox. Next base: position 26,935,089 of record OZ010732.1, read on the forward strand.
TTGTAATAAATTTATTTGAAACCAACTTCGATTTTTTTGGATTTTGTCGAGTATTTTTGGTGTAGGATGTATATTTGAGTAAAGTTAGATGAAAATAACGACCATTTTTTGGATTGTGAAGAAAAATTTAGTTGGAAGTGTCAAATTTTAATAAATTTATTTGAAATCAACTTCGATTTTTTTGGATTTTGTGGAGTATTTTTGGTGTAGGATGTATATTTGAGTAAATTTAGATGAAAATAACTTCAATTTCTAGGATTGTGAAAAAAATTTTAGTTGGAAGTGTCAAATTTTAATAAATTTATTTGAAACCAACGTCGATTTTTTTGGATTTTGTCGAGTATTTTTGGTGTAGGATGTATATTTGAGTAAAGTTAGATGAAAATAACTTCAATTTTTAGGATTGTGAAAAAAATTTTAGTTGGAAGTGTCAAATTTTAATAAATTTATTTGAAATCAACTCCGATTTTTTTGGATTTTGTTGAGTATTTTTTTGTAGGATCTATATTTGAGTAAATTTAGATGAAAATAACTTCAATTTCTAGGATTGTGAAAAAAAATTTAGTTGGAAGTGTCAAATTTTAATAAATTTATTTGAAACCAACTTCGATTTTTTTGGATTTTGTCGAGTATTTTTGTTGTAGGATGTATATTTGAGTAAATTTAGATGAAAATAACGACCTTTTTTTGGATTGTGAAGAAAATTTTAGTTGGAAGTGTCAAATTTTAATAAATTTATTTGAAACCAACTTCGATTTTTTTGGATTTTGTCGAGTATTTTTGTTGTAGGATGTATATTTGAGTAAATTTAGATGAACATAACGACCATTTTTTGGATTGTGAAGAAAATTTTAGTTGGAAGTGTCAAATTTTAATAAATTTATTTGAAATCAACTTCGATTTTTTTGGATTTTGTGGAGTATTTTTGGTGTAGGATGTATATTTGAGTAAATTTAGATGAAAATAACTTCAATTTCTAGGATTGTGAAAAAAATTTTAGTTGGAAGTGTCAAATTTTAATAAATTTATTTGAAACCAACGTCGATTTTTTTGGATTTTGTCGAGTATTTTTGTTGTAGGATGTATATTTGAGTAAATTTAGATGAAAATAACGACCATTTTTTGAATTGTGAAGAAAATTTTAGTTGGAAGTGTCAAATTTTAATAAATTTATTTGAAACCAACTTCGATTTTTTTGAATTTTGTCGAGTATTTTTGTTGTAGGATGTATATTTGAGTAAATTTAGATGAAAATAACGACCTTTTTTTGGATTGTGAAGAAAATTTTAGTTGGAAGTGTCAAATTTTAATAAATTTATTTGAAATCAACTCCGATTTTTTGGATTTTGTTGAGTATTTTTTGGTAGGATCTGTATTTGAGTAAATTTAGATGAAAATAACTTCAATTTTTTGGATTGTGAAAAAAATTTTGTTGGAAGTGTCAAATTTTAATAAATTTATTTGAAATCAACTCCGATTTTTTTGGATTTTCATGAGTATTTTTGATGTAGGATCCACAATTGAGTAAATTTAGATGAAAATAACTTCAATTCTTTGGATTGTGAAAAAAATTTTAGTTGGAAGTATCAAATTTTAATAAATTTATTTGAAATCAACTCCGATTTTTTGGATTTTGTTGAGTATTTTTTGGTAGGATCTGTATTTGAGTAAATTTAGATGAAAATAACTTCAATTTTTTGGATTGTGAAAAAAATTTTGTTGGAAGTGTCAAATTTTAATAAATTTATTTGAAATCAACTCCGATTTTTTTGGATTTTGTTGAGTATTTTTTTGTAGGATCTATATTTGAGTAAATTTAGATGAAAATAACTTCAATTTTTAGGATTGTGAAAAAAATTTTAGTTGGAAGTGTCAAATTGTAATAAATTTATTTGAAACCAACTTCGATTTTTTTGGATTTTGTCGAGTATTTTTGGTGTAGGATGTATATTTGAGTAAATTTAGATGAAAATAACTTCAATTTCTAGGATTGTGAAAAAAAATTTAGTTGGAAGTGTCAAATTTTAATAAATTTATTTGAAACCAACTTCGATTTTTTTGGATTTTGTCGAGTATTTTTGTTGTAGGATGTATATTTGAGTAAATTTAGATGAAAATAACGACCTTTTTTTGGATTGTGAAGAAAATTTTAGTTGGAAGTGTCAAATTATAATAAATTTATTTGAAACTAACTTCGATTTTATTGGATTTTGTGGAGTATTTTTGGTGTAGGATGTATATTTGAGTAAATTTAGATGAAAATAACTTCAATTTCTAGGATTGTGAAAAAAAATTTAGTTGGAAGTGTCAAATTTTAATAAATTTATTTGAAACCAACTTCGATTTTTTTGGATTTTGTCGAGTATTTTTGTTGTAGGATGTATATTTGAGTAAATTTAGATGAAAATAACGACCATTTTTTGGATTGTGAAGAAAATTTTAGTTGGAAGTGTCAAATTTTAATAAATTTATTTGAAATCAACTCCGATTTTTTTGGATTTTGTTGAGTATTTTTTGGTAGGATCTATATTTGAGTAAATTTAGATGAAAATAACTTCAATTTTTTGGATTGTGAAAAAAATTTTAGTTGGAAGTGTCAAATTTTAATAAATTTATTTGAAATCAACTCCGATTTTTTTGGATTTTGTTGAGTATTTTTTTGTAGGATCTATATTTGAGTAAATTTAGATGAAAATAACTTCAATTTTTAGGATTGTGAAAAAAATTTTAGTTGGAAGTGTCAAATTGTAATAAATTTATTTGAAACCAACTTCGATTTTTTTGGATTTTGTCGAGTATTTTTGGTGTAGGATGTATATTTGAGTAAAGTTAGATGAAAATAACTTCAATTTTTAGGATTGTGAAAAAAATTTTAGTTGGAAGTGTCAAATTTTAATAAATTTATTTGAAATCAACTCCGATTTTTTTGGATTTTGTTGAGTATTTTTTTGTAGGATCTATATTTGAGTAAATTTAGATGAAAATAACTTCAATTTCTAGGATTGTGAAAAAAAATTTAGTTGGAAGTGTCAAATTTTAATAAATTTATTTGAAACCAACTTCGATTTTTTTGGATTTTGTCGAGTATTTTTGTTGTAGGATGTATATTTGAGTAAATTTAGATGAAAATAACGACCTTTTTTTGGATTTTGAAGAAAATTTTAGTTGGAAGTGTCAAATTTTAATAAATTTATTTGAAACCAACTTCGATTTTTTTTTGATTTTGTCGAGTATTTTTGTTGTAGGATGTATATTTGAGTAAATTTAGATGAACATAACGACCATTTTTTGGATTGTGAAGAAAATTTTAGTTGGAAGTGTCAAATTTTAATAAATTTATTTGAAATCAACTTCGATTTTTTTGGATTTTGTGGAGTATTTTTGGTGTAGGATGTATATTTGAGTAAATTTAGATGAAAATAACTTCAATTTCTAGGATTGTGAAAAAAATTTTAGTTGGAAGTGTCAAATTTTAATAAATTTATTTGAAACCAACGTCGATTTTTTTGGATTTTGTCGAGTATTTTTGTTGTAGGATGTATATTTGAGTAAATTTAGATGAAAATAACGACCATTTTTTGGATTGTGAAGAAAATTTTAGTTGGAAGTGTCAAATTTTAATAAATTTATTTGAAACCAACTTCGATTTTTTTGAATTTTGTCGAGTATTTTTGTTGTAGGATGTATATTTGAGTAAATTTAGATGAAAATAACGACCTTTTTTTGGATTGTGAAGAAAATTTTAGTTGGAAGTGTCAAATTTTAATAAATTTATTTGAAATCAACTCCGATTTTTTGGATTTTGTTGAGTATTTTTTGGTAGGATCTGTATTTGAGTAAATTTAGATGAAAATAACTTCAATTTTTTGGATTGTGAAAAAAATTTTGTTGGAAGTGTCAAATTTTAATAAATTTATTTGAAATCAACTCCGATTTTTTTGGATTTTCATGAGTATTTTTGATGTAGGATCCACAATTGAGTAAATTTAGATGAAAATAACTTCAATTCTTTGGATTGTGAAAAAAATTTTAGTTGGAAGTATCAAATTTTAATAAATTTATTTGAAATCAACTCCGATTTTTTGGATTTTGTTGAGTATTTTTTGGTAGGATCTGTATTTGAGTAAATTTAGATGAAAATAACTTCAATTTTTTGGATTGTGAAAAAAATTTTGTTGGAAGTGTCAAATTTTAATAAATTTATTTGAAATCAACTCCGATTTTTTTGGATTTTGTTGAGTATTTTTTTGTAGGATCTATATTTGAGTAAATTTAGATGAAAATAACTTCAATTTTTAGGATTGTGAAAAAAATTTTAGTTGGAAGTGTCAAATTGTAATAAATTTATTTGAAACCAACTTCGATTTTTTTGGATTTTGTCGAGTATTTTTGGTGTAGGATGTATATTTGAGTAAATTTAGATGAAAATAACTTCAATTTCTAGGATTGTGAAAAAAAATTTAGTTGGAAGTGTCAAATTTTAATAAATTTATTTGAAACCAACTTCGATTTTTTTGGATTTTGTCGAGTATTTTTGTTGTAGGATGTATATTTGAGTAAATTTAGATGAAAATAACGACCTTTTTTTGGATTGTGAAGAAAATTTTAGTTGGAAGTGTCAAATTATAATAAATTTATTTGAAACTAACTTCGATTTTACTGGATTTTGTGGAGTATTTTTGGTGTAGGATGTATATTTGAGTAAATTTAGATGAAAATAACTTCAATTTCTAGGATTGTGAAAAAAATTTTAGTTGGAAGTGTCAAATTTTAATAAATTTATTTGAAACCAACTTCGATTTTTTTGGATTTTGTCGAGTATTTTTGTTGTAGGATGTATATTTGAGTAAATTTAGATGAAAATAACGACCATTTTTTGGATTGTGAAGAAAATTTTAGTTGGAAGTGTCAAATTTTAATAAATTTATTTGAAATCAACTCCGATTTTTTTGGATTTTGTTGAGTATTTTTTGGTAGGATCTATATTTGAGTAAATTTAGATGAAAATAACTTCAATTTTTTGGATTGTGAAAAAAATTTTAGTTGGAAGTGTCAAATTTTAATAAATTTATTTGAAATCAACTCCGATTTTTTTGGATTTTGTTGAGTATTTTTTGTAGGATCTATATTTGAGTAAATTTAGATGAAAATAACTTCAATTTTTAGGATTGTGAAAAAAATTTTAGTTGGAAGTGTCAAATTGTAATAAATTTATTTGAAACCAACTTCGATTTTTTTGGATTTTGTCGAGTATTTTTGGTGTAGGATGTATATTTGAGTAAAGTTAGATGAAAATAACTTCAATTTTTAGGATTGTGAAAAAAATTTTAGTTGGAAGTGTCAAATTTTAATAAATTTATTTGAAATCAACTCCGATTTTTTTGGATTTTGTTGAGTATTTTTTTGTAGGATCTATATTTGAGTAAATTTAGATGAAAATAACTTCAATTTCTAGGATTGTGAAAAAAAATTTAGTTGGAAGTGTCAAATTTTAATAAATTTATTTGAAACCAACTTCGATTTTTTTGGATTTTGTCGAGTATTTTTGTTGTAGGATGTATATTTGAGTAAATTTAGATGAAAATAACGACCTTTTTTTGGATTGTGAAGAAAATTTTAGTTGGAAGTGTCAAATTTTAATAAATTTATTTGAAACCAACTTCGATTTTTTTGGATTTTGTCGAGTATTTTTGTTGTAGGATGTATATTTGAGTAAATTTAGATGAACATAACGACCATTTTTTGGATTGTGAAGAAAATTTTAGTTGGAAGTGTCAAATTTTAATAAATTTATTTGAAATCAACTCCGATTTTTTTGGATTTTGTTGAGTATTTTTTTGTAGGATCTATATTTGAGTAAATTTAGATGAAAATAACTTCAATTTTTAGGATTGTGAAAAAAATTTTAGTTGGAAGTGTCAAATTTTAATAAATTTATTTGAAATCAACTTCGATTTTTTTGGATTTTGTTGAGTATTTTTGTTGTAGGATCTATATTTGAGTAAATTTGGATGAAAATAACTTCAATTTCTAGGATTGTGAAAAAAAATTTAGTTGGAAGTGTCAAATTTTAATAAATTTATTTGAAACCAACTTCGATTTTTTTGGATTTTGTCGAGTATTTTTGTTGTAGGATGTATATTTGAGTAAATTTAGATGAAAATAACGACCTTTTTTTGGATTGTGAAGAAAATTTTAGTTGGAAGTGTCAAATTTTAATAAATTTATTTGAAACCAACTTCGATTTTTTTGGATTTTGTCGAGTATTTTTGTTGTAGGATGTATATTTGAGTAAATTTAGATGAAAATAACGACCATTTTTTGGATTGTGAAGAAAATTTTAGTTGGAAGTGTCAAATTTTAATAAATTTATTTGAAATCAACTTCGATTTTTTTGGATTTTGTGGAGTATTTTTGGTGTAGGATGTATATTTGAGTAAATTTAGATGAAAATAACTTCAATTTCTAGGATTGTGAAAAAAATTTTAGTTGGAAGTGTCAAATTTTAATAAATTTATTTGAAACCAACGTCGATTTTTTTGGATTTTGTCGAGTATTTTTGTTGTAGGATGTATATTTGAGTAAATTTAGATGAAAATAACGACCATTTTTTGGATTGTGAAGAAAATTTTAGTTGGACGTGTCAAATTTTAATAAATTTATTTGAAATCAACTCCGATTTTTTTGGATTTTGTGGAGTATTTTTTGGTAGGATCTATATTTGAGTAAATTTAGATGAAAATAACTTCAAATTTTTGGATTGTGAAAAAAATTTTAGTTGGAAGTGTCAAATTTTAATAAATTTATTTGAAACCAACTTCGATTTTTTTTTATTTTGTCGAGTATTTTTGGTGTAGGATGTATATTGGAGTAAATTTAGATGAAAATAACTTCAATTTTTTGGATTGTGAAAAAAATTTTGTTGGAAGTGTCAAATTTTAATAAATTTATTTGAAATCAACTCCGATTTTTTTGGATTTTGTTGAGTATTTTTTGTAGGATCTATATTTGAGTAAATTTAGATGAAAATAACTTCAATTTTTAGGATTGTGAAAAAAATTTTAGTTGGAAGTGTCAAATTGTAATAAATTTATTTGAAACCAACTTCGATTTTTTTTTATTTTGTCGAGTATTTTTGGTGTAGGATGTATATTTGAGTAAATTTAGATGAAAATAACTTCAATTTCTAGGATTGTGAAAAAAAATTTAGTTGGAAGTGTCAAATTTTAATAAATTTATTTGAAACCAACTTCGATTTTTTTGGATTTTGTCGAGTATTTTTGTTGTAGGATGTATATTTGAGTAAATTTAGATGAAAATAACGACCTTTTTTTGGATTGTGAAGAAAATTTTAGTTGGAAGTGTCAAATTATAATAAATTTATTTGAAACTAACTTCGATTTTATTGGATTTTGTGGAGTATTTTTGGTGTAGGATGTATATTTGAGTAAATTTAGATGAAAATAACTTCAATTTCTAGGATTGTGAAAAAAATTTTAGTTGGAAGTGTCAAATTTTAATAAATTTATTTGAAACCAACTTCGATTTTTTTGGATTTTGTCGAGTATTTTTGTTGTAGGATGTATATTTGAGTAAATTTAGATGAAAATAACGACCATTTTTTGGATTGTGAAGAAAATTTTAGTTGGAAGTGTCAAATTTTAATAAATGTATTTGAAATCAACTCCGATTTTTTTGGATTTTGTTGAGTATTTTTTGGTAGGATCTATATTTGAGTAAATTTAGATGAAAATAACTTCAATTGTTTGGATTGTGAAAAAAATTTTAGTTGGAAGTGTCAAATTTTAATAAATTTATTTGAAATCAACTCCGATTTTTTTGGATTTTGTTGAGTATTTTTCTGTAGGATCTATATTTGAGTAAATTTAGATGAAAATAACTTCAATTTTTAGGATTGTGAAAAAAATTTTAGTTGGAAGTGTCAAATTGTAATAAATTTATTTGAAACCAACTTCGATTTTTTTGGATTTTGTCGAGTATTTTTGGTGTAGGATGTATATTTGAGTAAAGTTAGATGAAAATAACTTCAATTTTTAGGATTGTGAAAAAAATTTTAGTTGGAAGTGTCAAATTTTAATAAATTTATTTGAAATCAACTCCGATTTTTTTGGATTTTGTTGAGTATTTTTTTGTAGGATCTATATTTGAGTAAATTTAGATGAAAATAACTTCAATTTCTAGGATTGTGAAAAAAAATTTAGTTGGAAGTGTCAAATTTTAATAAATTTATTTGAAACCAACTTCGATTTTTTTGGATTTTGTCGAGTATTTTTGTTGTAGGATGTATATTTGAGTAAATTTAGATGAAAATAACGACCTTTTTTTGGATTGTGAAGAAAATTTTAGTTGGAAGTGTCAAATTTTAATAAATTTATTTGAAACCAACTTCGATTTTTTTGGATTTTGTCGAGTATTTTTGTTGTAGGATGTATATTTGAGTAAATTTAGATGAAAATAACGACCTTTTTTTGGATTGTGAAGAAAATTTTAGTTGGAAGTGTCAAATTTTAATAAATTTATTTGAAACTAACTTCGATTTTTTTGGATTTTGTGGAGTATTTTTGGTGTAGGATGTATATTTGAGTAAATTTAGATGAAAATAACTTCAATTTCTAGGATTGTGAAAAAAAATTTAGTTGGAAGTGTCAAATTTTAATAAATTTATTTGAAACCAACTTCGATTTTTTTGGATTTTGTCGAGTATTTTTGTTGTAGGATGTATATTTGAGTAAATTTAGATGAAAATAACGACCATTTTTTGGATTGTGAAGAAAATTTTAGTTGGAAGTGTCAAATTTTAATAAATTTATTTGAAATCAACTCCGATTTTTTTGGATTTTGTTGAGTATTTTTTGGTAGGATCTATATTTGAGTAAATTTAGATGAAAATAACTTCAAATTTTTGGATTGTGAAAAAAATTTTAGTTGGAAGTGTCAAATTTTAATAAATTTATTTGAAACCAACTTCGATTTTTTTTGATTTTGTCGAGTATTTTTGGTGTAGGATGTATATTTGAGTAAAGTTAGATGAAAATAACTTCAATTTTTAGGATTGTGAAAAAAATTTTAGTTGGAAGTGTCAAATTTTAATAAATTTATTTGAAATCAACTCCGATTTTTTTGGATTTTGTTGAGTATTTTTTTGTAGGATCTATATTTGAGTAAATTTAGATGAAAATAACTTCAATTTCTAGGATTGTGAAAAAAAATTTAGTTGGAAGTGTCAAATTTTAATAAATTTATTTGAAACCAACTTCGATTTTTTTGGATTTTGTCGAGTATTTTTGTTGTAGGATGTATATTTGAGTAAATTTAGATGAAAATAACGACCCTTTTTTGGATTGTGAAGAAAATTTTAGTTGGAAGTGTCAAATTTTAATAAATTTATTTGAAACCAACTTCGATTTTTTTGGATTTTGTCGAGTATTTTTGTTGTAGGATGTATATTTGAGTAAATTTAGATGAAAATAACGACCTTTTTTTGGATTGTGAAGAAAATTTTAGTTGGAAGTGTCAAATTTTAATAAATTTAATTGAAACTAACTTCGATTTTTTTGGATTTTGTGGAGTATTTTTGGTGTAGGATGTATATTTGAGTAAATTTAGATGAAAATAACTTCAATTTTTAGGATTGTGAAAAAAAATTTAGTTGGAAGTGTCAAATTTTAATAAATTTATTTGAAACCAACTTCGATTTTTTTGGATTTTGTCGAGTATTTTTGTTGTAGGATGTATATTTGAGTAAATTTAGATGAAAATAACGACCATTTTTTGGATTGTGAAGAAAATTTTAGTTGGTAGTGTCAAATTTTAATAAATTTATTTGAAATCAACTCCGATTTTTTTGGATTTTGTTGAGTATTTTTTGGTAGGATCTATATTTGAGTAAATTTAGATGAAAATAACTTCAAATTTTTGGATTGTGAAAAAAATTTTAGTTGGAAGTGTCAAATTTTAATAAATTTATTTGAAACCAACTTCGATTTTTTTTGATTTTGTCGAGTATTTTTGGTGTAGGATGTATATTGGAGTAAAGTTAGATGAAAATAACTTCAATTTTTAGGATGGTGAAAAAAATTTTAGTTGGAAGTCTCAAATTTTACTAAATTTATTTGAAACCAACTTCGATTTTTTTGGATTTTTTCGAGTATTTTTGGTGTAGGATGTATATTTGAGTAAATTTAGATGAAAATAACTTAAATTTTTAGGATTGTGAAAAAAATTTTAGTTGGAAGTGCCAAGTTTTAATAAATTTATTTGAAACCAACTACGATTTTTTGAATTTTCATGAGTATTTTTGATGTAGGATCTACAATTGAGTAAATTTAGATGAAAATAACTTCAATTCTTTGGATTGTGAAAAAAATTTTAGTTGGAAGTATCAAATTTTAATAAATTTATTTGAAATCAACTCCGATTTTTTTGGATTTTGTTGAGTATTTTTTGGTAGGATCTGTATTTGAGTAAATTTAGATGAAAATAACTTCAATTTTTTGGATTGTGAAAAAAATTTTGTTGGAAGTGTCAAATTTTAATAAATTTATTTGAAATCAACTCCGATTTTTTTGGATTTTGTTGAGTATTTTTTTGTAGGATCTATATTTGAGTAAATTTAGATGAAAATAACTTCAATTTTTAGGATTGTGAAAAAAATTTTAGTTGGAAGTGTCAAATTGTAATAAATTTATTTGAAACCAACTTCGATTTTTTTGGATTTTGTCGAGTATTTTTGGTGTAGGATGTATATTTGAGTAAATTTAGATGAAAATAACTTCAATTTCTAGGATTGTGAAAAAAAATTTAGTTGGAAGTGTCAAATTTTAATAAATTTATTTGAAACCAACTTCGATTTTTTTGGATTTTGTCGAGTATTTTTGTTGTAGGATGTATATTTGAGTAAATTTAGATGAAAATAACGACCTTTTTTTGGATTGTGAAGAAAATTTTAGTTGGAAGTGTCAAATTATAATAAATTTATTTGAAACTAACTTCGATTTTATTGGATTTTGTGGAGTATTTTTGGTGTAGGATGTATATTTGAGTAAATTTAGATGAAAATAACTTCAATTTCTAGGATTGTGAAAAAAATTTTAGTTGGAAGTGTCAAATTTTAATAAATTTATTTGAAACCAACTTCGATTTTTTTGGATTTTGTCGAGTATTTTTGTTGTAGGATGTATATTTGAGTAAATTTAGATGAAAATAACGACCATTTTTTGGATTGTGAAGAAAATTTTAGTTGGAAGTGTCAAATTTTAATAAATTTATTTGAAATCAACTCCGATTTTTTTGGATTTTGTCGAGTATTTTTGGTGTAGGATGTATATTGGAGTAAAGTTAGATGAAAATAACTTCAATTTTTAGGATGGTGAAAAAAATTTTAGTTGGAAGTCTCAAATTTTACTAAATTTATTTGAAACCAACTTCGATTTTTTTGGATTTTTTCGAGTATTTTTGGTGTAGGATGTATATTTGAGTAAATTTAGATGAAAATAACTTAAATTTTTAGGATTGTGAAAAAAATTTTAGTTGGAAGTGCCAAGTTTTAATAAATTTATTTGAAACCAACTACGATTTTTTGAATTTTCATGAGTATTTTTGATGTAGGATCTACAATTGAGTAAATTTAGATGAAAATAACTTCAATTCTTTGGATTGTGAAAAAAATTTTAGTTGGAAGTATCAAATTTTAATAAATTTATTTGAAATCAACTCCGATTTTTTTGGATTTTGTTGAGTATTTTTTGGTAGGATCTGTATTTGAGTAAATTTAGATGAAAATAACTTCAATTTTTTGGATTGTGAAAAAAATTTTGTTGGAAGTGTCAAATTTTAATAAATTTATTTGAAATCAACTCCGATTTTTTTGGATTTTGTTGAGTATTTTTTTGTAGGATCTATATTTGAGTAAATTTAGATGAAAATAACTTCAATTTTTAGGATTGTGAAAAAAATTTTAGTTGGAAGTGTCAAATTGTAATAAATTTATTTGAAACCAACTTCGATTTTTTTGGATTTTGTCGAGTATTTTTGGTGTAGGATGTATATTTGAGTAAATTTAGATGAAAATAACTTCAATTTCTAGGATTGTGAAAAAAAATTTAGTTGGAAGTGTCAAATTTTAATAAATTTATTTGAAACCAACTTCGATTTTTTTGGATTTTGTCGAGTATTTTTGTTGTAGGATGTATATTTGAGTAAATTTAGATGAAAATAACGACCTTTTTTTGGATTGTGAAGAAAATTTTAGTTGGAAGTGTCAAATTATAATAAATTTATTTGAAACTAACTTCGATTTTATTGGATTTTGTGGAGTATTTTTGGTGTAGGATGTATATTTGAGTAAATTTAGATGAAAATAACTTCAATTTCTAGGATTGTGAAAAAAATTTTAGTTGGAAGTGTCAAATTTTAATAAATTTATTTGAAACCAACTTCGATTTTTTTGGATTTTGTCGAGTATTTTTGTTGTAGGATGTATATTTGAGTAAATTTAGATGAAAATAACGACCATTTTTTGGATTGTGAAGAAAATTTTAGTTGGAAGTGTCAAATTTTAATAAATTTATTTGAAATCAACTCCGATTTTTTTGGATTTTGTTGAGTATTTTTTGGTAGGATCTATATTTGAGTAAATTTAGATGAAAATAACTTCAATTTTTTGGATTGTGAAAAAAATTTTAGTTGGAAGTGTCAAATTTTAATAAATTTATTTGAAATCAACTCCGATTTTTTTGGATTTTGTTGAGTATTTTTTTGTAGGATCTATATTTGAGTAAATTTAGATGAAAATAACTTCAATTTCTAGGATTGTGAAAAAAAATTTAGTTGGAAGTGTCAAATTTTAATAAATTTATTTGAAACCTACTTCGATTTTTTTGGATTTTGTCGAGTATTTTTGTTGTAGGATGTATATTTGAGTAAATTTAGATGAAAATAACGACCTTTTTTTGGATTGTGAAGAAAATTTTAGTTGGAAGTGTCAAATTTTAATAAATTTATTTGAAAGCAACTTCGATTTTTTTGGATTTTCTCGAGTATTTTTGTTGTAGGATGTATATTTGAGTAAATTTAGATGAACATAACGACCATTTTTTGGATTGTGAAGAAAATTTTAGTTGGAAGTGTCAAATTTTAATAAATTTATTTGAAATCAACTTCGATTTTTTTGGATTTTGTGGAGTATTTTTGGTGTAGGATGTATATTTGAGTAAATTTAGATGAAAATAACTTCAATTTCTAGGATTGTGAAAAAAATTTTAGTTGGAAGTGTCAAATTTTAATAAATTTATTTGAAACCAACGTCGATTTTTTTGGATTTTGTCGAGTATTTTTGTTGTAGGATGTATATTTGAGTAAATTTAGATGAAAATAACGACCATTTTTTGGATTGTGAAGAAAATTTTAGTTGGAAGTGTCAAATTTTAATAAATTTATTTGAAACCAACTTCGATTTTTTTGAATTTTGTCGAGTATTTTTGTTGTAGGATGTATATTTGAGTAAATTTAGATGAAAATAACGACCTTTTTTTGGATTGTGAAGAAAATTTTAGTTGGAAGTGTCAAATTTTAATAAATTTATTTGAAACTAACTTCGATTTTTTTGGATTTTGTGGAGTATTTTTGGTGTAGGATGTATATTTGAGTAAATTTAGATGAAAATAACTTAAATTTTTAGGATTGTGAAAAAAATTTTAGTTGGAAGTGCCAAGTTTTAATAAATTTATTTGAAACCAACTACGATTTTTTGAATTTTCATGAGTATTTTTGATGTAGGATCCACAATTGAGTAAATTTAGAAGAAAATAACTTCAATTCTTTGGATTGTGAAAAAAATTTTAGTTGGAAGTATCAAATTTTAATAAATTTATTTGAAATCAACTCCGATTTTTTTGGATTTTGTTGAGTATTTTTTGGTAGGATCTGTATTTGAGTAAATTTAGATGAAAATAACTTCAATTTTTTGGATTGTGAAAAAAATTTTGTTGGAAGTGTCAAATTTTAATAAATTTATTTGAAATCAACTCCGATTTTTTTGGATTTTGTTGAGTATTTTTTTGTAGGATCTATATTTGAGTAAATTTAGATGAAAATAACTTCAATTTTTAGGATTGTGAAAAAAATTTTAGTTGGAAGTGTCAAATTGTAATAAATTTATTTGAAACCAACTTCGATTTTTTTGGATTTTGTCGAGTATTTTTGGTGTAGGATGTATATTTGAGTAAATTTAGATGAAAATAACTTCAATTTCTAGGATTGTGAAAAAAATTTTAGTTGGAAGTGTCAAATTGTAATAAATTTATTTGAAACCAACTTCGATTTTTTTGGATTTTGTCGAGTATTTTTGGTGTAGGATGTATATTTGAGTAAATTTAGATGAAAATAACGACCATTTTTTGGATTGTGAAGAAAATTTTAGTTGGAAGTGTCAAATTTTAATAAATTTATTTGAAATCAACTCCGATTTTTTTGGATTTTGTTGAGTATTTTTTGGTAGGATCTATATTTGAGTAAATTTAGATGAAAATAACTTCAATTTTTTGGATTGTGAAAAAAATTTTAGTTGGAAGTGTCAAATTTTAATAAATTTATTTGAAATCAACTCCGATTTTTTTGGATTTTGTTGAGTATTTTTTTGTAGGATCTATATTTGAGTAAATTTAGATGAAAATAACTTCAAATTTTTGGATTGTGAAAAAAATTTTAGTTGGAAGTGCCAAGTTTTAATAAATTTATTTGAAACCAACTACGATTTTTTGAATTTTCATGAGTATTTTTGATGTAGGATCTACAATTGAGTAAATTTAGATGAAAATAACTTCAATTCTTTGGATTGTGAAAAAAATTTTAGTTGGAAGTATCAAATTTTAATAAATTTATTTGAAATCAACTCCGATTTTTTTGGATTTTGTTGAGTATTTTTTGGTAGGATCTGTATTTGAGTAAATTTAGATGAAAATAACTTCAATTTTTTGGATTGTGAAAAAAATTTTGTTGGAAGTGTCAAATTTTAATAAATTTATTTGAAATCAACTCCGATTTTTTTGGATTTTGTTGAGTATTTTTTTGTAGGATCTATATTTGAGTAAATTTAGATGAAAATAACTTCAATTTTTAGGATTGTGAAAAAAATTTTAGTTGGAAGTGTCAAATTGTAATAAATTTATTTGAAACCAACTTCGATTTTTTTGGATTTTGTCGAGTATTTTTGGTGTAGGATGTATATTTGAGTAAATTTAGATGAAAATAACTTCAATTTCTAGGATTGTGAAAAAAAATTTAGTTGGAAGTGTCAAATTTTAATAAATTTATTTGAAACCAACTTCGATTTTTTTTTATTTTGTCGAGTATTTTTGTTGTAGGATGTATATTTGAGTAAATTTAGATGAAAATAACGACCTTTTTTTGGATTGTGAAGAAAATTTTAGTTGGAAGTGTCAAATTATAATAAATTTATTTGAAACTAACTTCGATTTTATTGGATTTTGTCGAGTATTTTTGGTGTAGGATGTATATTTGAGTAAATTTAGATGAAAATAACTTCAATTTTTTGGATTGTGAAAAAAATTTTGTTGGAAGTGTCAAATTTTAATAAATTTATTTGAAATCAACTCCGATTTTTTTTGATTTTGTTGAGTATTTTTTTGTAGGATCTATATTTGAGTAAATTTAGATGAAAATAACTTCAATTTTTAGGATTGTGAAAAAAATTTTAGTTGGAAGTGTCAAATTGTAATAAATTTATTTGAAACCAACTTCGATTTTTTTGGATTTTGTCGAGTATTTTTGGTGTAGGATGTATATTTGAGTAAATTTAGATGAAAATAACTTCAATTTCTAGGATTGTGAAAAAAAATTTAGTTGGAAGTGTCAAATTTTAATAAATTTATTTGAAACCAACTTCGATTTTTTTGGATTTTGTCGAGTATTTTTGTTGTAGGATGTATATTTGAGTAAATTTAGATGAAAATAACGACCTTTTTTTGGATTGTGAAGAAAATTTTAGTTGGAAGTGTCAAATTATAATAAATTTATTTGAAACTAACTTCGATTTTATTGGATTTTGTGGAGTATTTTTGGTGTAGGATGTATATTTGAGTAAATTTAGATGAAAATAACTTCAATTTCTAGGATTGTGAAAAAAATTTTAGTTGGAAGTGTCAAATTTTAATAAATTTATTTGAAACCAACTTCGATTTTTTTGGATTTTGTCGAGTATTTTTGTTGTAGGATGTATATTTGAGTAAATTTAGATGAAAATAACGACCATTTTTTGGATTGTGAAGAAAATTTTAGTTGGAAGTGTCAAATTTTAATAAATTTATTTGAAATCAACTCCGATTTTTTTGGATTTTGTTGAGTATTTTTTGGTAGGATCTATATTTGAGTAAATTTAGATGAAAATAACTTCAATTTTTTGGATTGTGAAAAAAATTTTAGTTGGAAGTGTCAAATTTTAATAAATTTATTTGAAATCAACTCCGATTTTTTTGGATTTTGTTGAGTATTTTTTTGTAGGATCTATATTTGAGTAAATTCAGATGAAAATAACTTCAATTTTTAGGATTGTGAAAAAAATTTTAGTTGGAAGTGTCAAATTGTAATAAATTTATTTGAAACCAACTTCGATTTTTTTGGATTTTGTCGAGTATTTTTGGTGTAGGATGTATATTTGAGTAAAGTTAGATGAAAATAACTTCAATTTTTAGGATTGTGAAAAAAATTTTAGTTGGAAGTGTCAAATTTTAATAAATTTATTTGAAATCAACTCCGATTTTTTTGGATTTTGTTGAGTATTTTTTTGTAGGATCTATATTTGAGTAAATTTAGATGAAAATAACTTCAATTTCTAGGATTGTGAAAAAAAATTTAGTTGGAAGTGTCAAATTTTAATAAATTTATTTGAAACCAACTTCGATTTTTTTGGATTTTGTCGAGTATTTTTGTTGTAGGATGTATATTTGAGTAAATTTAGATGAAAATAACGACCTTTTTTTGGATTGTGAAGAAAATTTTAGTTGGAAGTGTCAAATTTTAATAAATTTATTTGAAACCAACTTCGATTTTTTTGGATTTGGTCGAGTATTTTTGTTGTAGGATGTATATTTGAGTAAATTTAGATGAACATAACGACCATTTTTTGGATTGTGAAGAAAATTTTAGTTGGAAGTGTCAAATTTTAATAAATTTATTTGAAATCAACTTCGATTTTTTTGGATTTTGTGGAGTATTTTTGGTGTAGGATGTATATTTGAGTAAATTTAGATGAAAATAACTTCAATTTCTAGGATTGTGAAAAAAATTTTAGTTGGAAGTGTCAAATTTTAATAAATTTATTTGAAACCAACGTCGATTTTTTTGGATTTTGTCGAGTATTTTTGTTGTAGGATGTATATTTGAGTAAATTTAGATGAAAATAACGACCATTTTTTGGATTGTGAAGAAAATTTTAGTTGGAAGTGTCAAATTTTAATAAATTTATTTGAAACCAACTTCGATTTTTTTGAATTTTGTCGAGTATTTTTGTTGTAGGATGTATATTTGAGTAAATTTAGATGAAAATAACGACCTTTTTTTGGATTGTGAAGAAAATTTTAGTTGGAAGTGTCAAATTTTAATAAATTTATTTGAAATCAACTCCGATTTTTTGGATTTTGTTGAGTATTTTTTGGTAGGATCTGTATTTGAGTAAATTTAGATGAAAATAACTTCAATTTTTTGGATTGTGAAAAAAATTTTGTTGGAAGTGTCAAATTTTAATAAATTTATTTGAAATCAACTCCGATTTTTTTGGATTTTCATGAGTATTTTTGATGTAGGATCCACAATTGAGTAAATTTAGATGAAAATAACTTCAATTCTTTGGATTGTGAAAAAAATTTTAGTTGGAAGTATCAAATTTTAATAAATTTATTTGAAATCAACTCCGATTTTTTGGATTTTGTTGAGTATTTTTTGGTAGGATCTGTATTTGAGTAAATTTAGATGAAAATAACTTCAATTTTTTGGATTGTGAAAAAAATTTTGTTGGAAGTGTCAAATTTTAATAAATTTATTTGAAATCAACTCCGATTTTTTTGGATTTTGTTGAGTATTTTTTTGTAGGATCTATATTTGAGTAAATTTAGATGAAAATAACTTCAATTTTTAGGATTGTGAAAAAAATTTTAGTTGGAAGTGTCAAATTGTAATAAATTTATTTGAAACCAACTTCGATTTTTTTGGATTTTGTCGAGTATTTTTGGTGTAGGATGTATATTTGAGTAAATTTAGATGAAAATAACTTCAATTTCTAGGATTGTGAAAAAAAATTTAGTTGGAAGTGTCAAATTTTAATAAATTTATTTGAAACCAACTTCGATTTTTTTGGATTTTGTCGAGTATTTTTGTTGTAGGATGTATATTTGAGTAAATTTAGATGAAAATAACGACCTTTTTTTGGATTGTGAAGAAAATTTTAGTTGGAAGTGTCAAATTATAATAAATTTATTTGAAACTAACTTCGATTTTATTGGATTTTGTGGAGTATTTTTGGTGTAGGATGTATATTTGAGTAAATTTAGATGAAAATAACGACCTTTTTTTGGATTGTGAAGAAAATTTTAGTTGGAAGTGTCAAATTTTAATAAATTTATTTGAAACCAACTTCGATTTTTTTGGATTTTGTCGAGTATTTTTGTTGTAGGATGTATATTTGAGTAAATTTAGATGAAAATAACGACCATTTTTTGGATTGTGAAGAAAATTTTAGTTGGAAGTGTCAAATTTTAATAAATTTATTTGAAATCAACTCCGATTTTTTTGGATTTTGTTGAGTATTTTTTGGTAGGATCTATATTTGAGTAAATTTAGATGAAAATAACTTCAATTTTTTGGATTGTGAAAAAAATTTTAGTTGGAAGTGTCAAATTTTAATAAATTTATTTGAAATCAACTCCGATTTTTTTGGATTTTGTTGAGTATTTTTTGTAGGATCTATATTTGAGTAAATTTAGATGAAAATAACTTCAATTTTTAGGATTGTGAAAAAAATTTTAGTTGGAAGTGTCAAATTGTAATAAATTTATTTGAAACCAACTTCGATTTTTTTGGATTTTGTCGAGTATTTTTGGTGTAGGATGTATATTTGAGTAAAGTTAGATGAAAATAACTTCAATTCTTTGGATTGTGAAAAAAATTTTAGTTGGAAGTATCAAATTTTAATAAATTTATTTGAAATCAACTCCGATTTTTTTGGATTTTGTTGAGTATTTTTTGGTAGGATCTGTATTTGAGTAAATTTAGATGAAAATAACTTCAATTTTTTGGATTGTGAAAAAAATTTTGTTGGAAGTGTCAAATTTTAATAAATTTATTTGAAATCAACTCCGATTTTTTTGGATTTTGTTGAGTATTTTTTTGTAGGATCTATATTTGAGTAAATTTAGATGAAAATAACTTCAATTTTTAGGATTGTGAAAAAAATTTTAGTTGGAAGTGTCAAATTGTAATAAATTTATTTGAAACCAACTTCGATTTTTTTGGATTTTGTCGAGTATTTTTGGTGTAGGATGTATATTTGAGTAAATTTAGATGAAAATAACTTCAATTTCTAGGATTGTGAAAAAAAATTTAGTTGGAAGTGTCAAATTTTAATAAATTTATTTGAAACCAACTTCGATTTTTTTTTATTTTGTCGAGTATTTTTGTTGTAGGATGTATATTTGAGTAAATTTAGATGAAAATAACGACCTTTTTTTGGATTGTGAAGAAAATTTTAGTTGGAAGTGTCAAATTATAATAAATTTATTTGAAACTAACTTCGATTTTATTGGATTTTGTCGAGTATTTTTGGTGTAGGATGTATATTTGAGTAAATTTAGATGAAAATAACTTCAATTTTTTGGATTGTGAAAAAAATTTTGTTGGAAGTGTCAAATTTTAATAAATTTATTTGAAATCAACTCCGATTTTTTTTGATTTTGTTGAGTATTTTTTTGTAGGATCTATATTTGAGTAAATTTAGATGAAAATAACTTCAATTTCTAGGATTGTGAAAAAAAATTTAGTTGGAAGTGTCAAATTTTAATAAATTTATTTGAAACCAACTTCGATTTTTTTGGATTTTGTCGAGTATTTTTGTTGTAGGATGTATATTTGAGTAAATTTAGATGAAAATAACGACCTTTTTTTGGATTGTGAAGAAAATTTTAGTTGGAAGTGTCAAATTTTAATAAATTTATTTGAAACCAACTTCGATTTTTTTGGATTTTGTCGAGTATTTTTGTTGTAGGATGTATATTTGAGTAAATTTAGATGAACATAACGACCATTTTTTGGATTGTGAAGAAAATTTTAGTTGGAAGTGTCAAATTTTAATAAATTTATTTGAAATCAACTTCGATTTTTTTGGATTTTGTGGAGTATTTTTGGTGTAGGATGTATATTTGAGTAAATTTAGATGAAAATAACTTCAATTTCTAGGATTGTGAAAAAAATTTTAGTTGGAAGTGTCAAATTTTAATAAATTTATTTGAAACCAACGTCGATTTTTTTGGATTTTGTCGAGTATTTGTGTTGTAGGATGTATATTTGAGTAAATTTAGATGAAAATAACGACCATTTTTTGGATTGTGAAGAAAATTTTAGTTGGAAGTGTCAAATTTTAATAAATTTATTTGAAACCAACTTCGATTTTTTTGAATTTTGTCGAGTATTTTTGTTGTAGGATGTATATTTGAGTAAATTTAGATGAAAATAACGACCTTTTTTTGGATTGTGAAGAAAATTTTAGTTGGAAGTGTCAAATTTTAATAAATTTATTTGAAATCAACTCCGATTTTTTGGATTTTGTTGAGTATTTTTTGGTAGGATCTGTATTTGAGTAAATTTAGATGAAAATAACTTCAATTTTTTGGATTGTGAAAAAAATTTTGTTGGAAGTGTCAAATTTTAATAAATTTATTTGAAATCAACTCCGATTTTTTTGGATTTTCATGAGTATTTTTGATGTAGGATCCACAATTGAGTAAATTTAGATGAAAATAACTTCAATTCTTTGGATTGTGAAAAAAATTTTAGTTGGAAGTATCAAATTTTAATAAATTTATTTGAAATCAACTCCGATTTTTTGGATTTTGTTGAGTATTTTTTGGTAGGATCTGTATTTGAGTAAATTTAGATGAAAATAACTTCAATTTTTTGGATTGTGAAAAAAATTTTGTTGGAAGTGTCAAATTTTAATAAATTTATTTGAAATCAACTCCGATTTTTTTGGATTTTGTTGAGTATTTTTTTGTAGGATCTATATTTGAGTAAATTTAGATGAAAATAACTTCAATTTTTAGGATTGTGAAAAAAATTTTAGTTGGAAGTGTCAAATTGTAATAAATTTATTTGAAACCAACTTCGATTTTTTTGGATTTTGTCGAGTATTTTTGGTGTAGGATGTATATTTGAGTAAATTTAGATGAAAATAACTTCAATTTCTAGGATTGTGAAAAAAAATTTAGTTGGAAGTGTCAAATTTTAATAAATTTATTTGAAACCAACTTCGATTTTTTTGGATTTTGTCGAGTATTTTTGTTGTAGGATGTATATTTGAGTAAATTTAGATGAAAATAACGACCTTTTTTTGGATTGTGAAGAAAATTTTAGTTGGAAGTGTCAAATTATAATAAATTTATTTGAAACTAACTTCGATTTTATTGGATTTTGTGGAGTATTTTTGGTGTAGGATGTATATTTGAGTAAATTTAGATGAAAATAACGACCTTTTTTTGGATTGTGAAGAAAATTTTAGTTGGAAGTGTCAAATTTTAATAAATTTATTTGAAACCAACTTCGATTTTTTTGGATTTTGTCGAGTATTTTTGTTGTAGGATGTATATTTGAGTAAATTTAGATGAAAATAACGACCATTTTTTGGATTGTGAAGAAAATTTTAGTTGGAAGTGTCAAATTTTAATAAATTTATTTGAAATCAACTCCGATTTTTTTGGATTTTGTTGAGTATTTTTTGGTAGGATCTATATTTGAGTAAATTTAGATGAAAATAACTTCAATTTTTTGGATTGTGAAAAAAATTTTAGTTGGAAGTGTCAAATTTTAATAAATTTATTTGAAATCAACTCCGATTTTTTTGGATTTTGTTGAGTATTTTTTGTAGGATCTATATTTGAGTAAATTTAGATGAAAATAACTTCAATTTTTAGGATTGTGAAAAAAATTTTAGTTGGAAGTGTCAAATTGTAATAAATTTATTTGAAACCAACTTCGATTTTTTTGGATTTTGTCGAGTATTTTTGGTGTAGGCTGTATATTTGAGTAAAGTTAGATGAAAATAACTTCAATTTTTAGGATTGTGAAAAAAATTTTAGTTGGAAGTGTCAAATTTTAATAAATTTATTTGAAATCAACTCCGATTTTTTTGGATTTTGTTGAGTATTTTTTTGTAGGATCTATATTTGAGTAAATTTAGATGAAAATAACTTCAATTTCTAGGATTGTGAAAAAAAATTTAGTTGGAAGTGTCAAATTTTAATAAATTTATTTGAAACCAACTTCGATTTTTTTGGATTTTGTCGAGTATTTTTGTTGTAGGATGTATATTTGAGTAAATTTAGATGAAAATAACGACCTTTTTTTGGATTGTGAAGAAAATTTTAGTTGGAAGTGTCAAATTTTAATAAATTTATTTGAAACCAACTTCGATTTTTTTGGATTTTGTCGAGTATTTTTGTTGTAGGATGTATATTTGAGTAAATTTAGATGAACATAACGACCATTTTTTGGATTGTGAAGAAAATTTTAGTTGGAAGTGTCAAATTTTAATAAATTTATTTGAAACCAACTTCGATTTTTTTGAATTTTGTCGAGTATTTTTGTTGTAGGATGTATATTTGAGTAAATTTAGATGAAAATAACTTAAATTTTTAGGATTGTGAAAAAAATTTTAGTTGGAAGTGCCAAGTTTTAATAAATTTATTTGAAACCAACTACGATTTTTTGAATTTTCATGAGTATTTTTGATGTAGGATCCACAATTGAGTAAATTTAGATGAAAATAACTTCAATTCTTTGGATTGTGAAAAAAAATTTAGTTGGAAGTATCAAATTTTAATAAATTTATTTGAAATCAACTCCGATTTTTTTGGATTTTGTTGAGTATTTTTTGGTAGGATCTGTATTTGAGTAAATTTAGATGAAAATAACTTCAATTTTTTGGGTTGTGAAAAAAATTTTGTTGGAAGTGTCAAATTTTAATAAATTTATTTGAAATCAACTCCGATTTTTTTGGATTTTGTTGAGTATTTTTTTGTAGGATCTATATTTGAGTAAATTTAGATGAAAATAACTTCAATTTTTAGGATTGTGAAAAAAATTTTAGTTGGAAGTGTCAAATTGTAATAAATTTATTTGAAACCAACTTCGATTTTTTTGGATTTTGTCGAGTATTTTTGGTGTAGGATGTATATTTGAGTAAATTTAGATGAAAATAACTTCAATTTCTAGGATTGTGAAAAAAATTTTAGTTGGAAGTGTCAAATTGTAATAAATTTATTTGAAACCAACTTCGATTTTTTTGGATTTTGTCGAGTATTTTTGGTGTAGGATGTATATTTGAGTAAATTTAGATGAAAATAACGACCATTTTTTGGATTGTGAAGAAAATTTTAGTTGGAAGTGTCAAATTTTAATAAATTTATTTGAAATCAACTCCGATTTTTTTGGATTTTGTTGAGTATTTTTTGGTAGGATCTATATTTGAGTAAATTTAGATGAAAATAACTTCAATTTCTAGGATTGTGAAAAAAATTTTAGTTGGAAGTCTCAAATTTTACTAAATTTATTTGAAACCAACTTCGATTTTTTTGGATTTTTTCGAGTATTTTTGGTGTAGGATGTATATTTGAGTAAATTTAGATGAAAATAACTTAAATTTTTAGGATTGTGAAAAAAATTTTAGTTGGAAGTGCCAAGTTTTAATAAATTTATTTGAAACCAACTACGATTTTTTTAATTTTCATGAGTATTTTTGATGTAGGATCTACAATTGAGTAAATTTAGATGAAAATAACTTCAATTCTATGGATTGTGAAAAAAATTTTAGTTGGAAGTATCAAATTTTAATAAATTTATTTGAAATCAACTCCGATTTTTTTGGATTTTGTAGAGTATTTTTTGGTAGGATCTGTATTTGAGTAAATTTAGATGAAAATAACTTCAATTTTTTGGATTGTGAAAAAAATTTTGTTGGAAGTGTCAAATTTTAATAAATTTATTTGAAATCAACTCCGATTTTTTTGGATTTTGTTGAGTATTTTTTTGTAGGATCTATATTTGAGTAAATTTAGATGAAAATAACTTCAATTTTTAGGATTGTGAAAAAAATTTTAGTTGGAAGTGTCAAATTGTAATAAATTTATTTGAAACCAACTTCGATTTTTTTGGATTTTGTCGAGTATTTTTGGTGTAGGATGTATATTTGAGTAAATTTAGATGAAAATAACTTAAATTTTTAGGATTGTGAAAAAAATTTTAGTTGGAAGTGCCAAATTTTAATAAATTTATTTGAAACCAACTTCGATTTTTTGAATTTTCATGAGTATTTTTTATGTAGGATCTACAATTGAGTAAATTTAGATGAAAATAACTTCAATTCTTTGGATTGTGAAAAAAATTTTAGTTGGAAGTGTCAAATTTTAATAAATTTATTTGAAATCAACTCCGATTTTTTTGGATTTTGTTGAGTATTTTTTGGTAGGATCTGTATTTGAGTAAATTTAGATGAAAATAACTTCAATTTTTTGGATTGTGAAAAAAATTTTGTTGGAAGTGTCAAATTTTAATAAATTTATTTGAAACCAACTTCGATTTTTTTGGATTTTGTCGAGTATTTTTGGTGTAGGATGTATATTTGAGTAAAGTTAGATGAAAATAACTTCAATTTTTAGGATTGTGAAAAAAATTTTAGTTGGAAGTCTCAAATTTTAATAAATTTATTTGAAACCAACTTCGATTTTTTTGGATTTTGTCGAGTATTTTTGTTGTAGGATGTATATTTGAGTAAATTTAGATGAAAATAACGACCATTTTTTGGATTGTGAAGAAAATTTTAGTTGGAAGTGTCAAATTTTAATAAATTTATTTGAAATCAACTCCGATTTTTTTGGATTTTGTTGAGTATTTTTTGGTAGGATCTATATTTGAGTAAATTTAGATGAAAATAACTTCAATTTTTTGGATTGTGAAAAAAATTTTAGTTGGAAGTGTCAAATTTTAATAAATTTATTTGAAATCAACTCCGATTTTTTTGGATTTTGTTGAGTATTTTTTTGTAGGATGTATATTTGAGTAAATTTAGATGAAAATAACGACCTTTTTTTGGATTGTGAAGAAAATTTTAGTTGGAAGTGTCAAATTTTAATAAATTTTTTGAAACTAACTCCGATTTTTTTGGATTTTGTTGAGTATCTTTTTGTAGGATCTATATTTGAGTAAATTTAGATGAAAATAACTTCAATTTTTTGGATTGTGAAAAAAATTTTAGTTGGAAGTGTCAAATTGTAATAAATTTATTTGAAACCAACTTCGATTTTTTTGGATTTTGTCGAGTATTTTTGGTGTAGGATGTATATTTGAGTAAATTTAGATGAAAATAACTTCAATTTCTAGGATTGTGAAAAAAAATTTAGTTGGAAGTGTCAAATTTTAATAAATTTATTTGAAACCAACTTCGATTTTTTTGGATTTTGTCGAGTATTTTTGTTGTAGGATGTATATTTGAGTAAATTTAGATGAAAATAACGACCATTTTTTGGATTGTGAAGAAAATTTTAGTTGGAAGTGTCAAATTTTAATAAATTTATTTGAAATCAACTCCGATTTTTTTGGATTTTGTTGAGTATTTTTTGGTAGGATCTATATTTGAGTAAATTTAGATGAAAATAACTTCAAATTTTTGGATTGTGAAAAAAATTTTAGTTGGAAGTGTCAAATTTTAATAAATTTATTTGAAACCAACTTCGATTTTTTTGGATTTTGTCGAGTATTTTTGGTGTAGGATGTATATTGGAGTAAAGTTAGATGAAAATAACTTCAATTTTTAGGATTGTGAAAAAAATTTTAGCTGGAAATCTCAAATTTTACTAAATTTATTTGAAACCAACTTCGATTTTTTTGGATTTTGTCGAGTATTTTTGGTGTAGGATGTATATTTGAGTAAATTTAGATGAAAATAACTTAAATTTTTAGGATTGTGAAAAAAATTTTAGTTGGAAGTGCCAAATTTTAAAAAATTTATTTGAAACCAACTACGATTTTTTTAATTTTCTTGAGTATTTTTGATGTAGGATCTACAATTGAGTAAATTTAGATGAAAATAACTTCAATTCTTTGGATTGTGAAAAAAATTTTAGTTGGAAGTGTCAAATTTTAATAAATTTATTTGAAATCAACTCCGATTTTTTTGGATTTTGTTGAGTATTTTTTGGTAGGATCTGTATTTGAGTAAATTTAGATGAAAATAACTTCAATTTTTTGGATTGTGAAAAAAATTTTAGTTGGAAGTGTCAAATTTTAATAAATTTATTTGAAACCAACTTCGATTTTTTTGGATTTTGTCGAGTATTTTTGTTGTAGGATGTATATTTGAGTAAATTTAGATGAAAATAACGACCATTTTTTGGATTGTGAAGAAAATTTTAGTTGGAAGTGTCAAATTTTAATAAATTTATTTGAAATCAACTCCGATTTTTTTGGATTTTGTTGAGTATTTTTTGGTAGGATCTATATTTGAGTAAATTTAGATGAAAATAACTTCAAATTTTTGGATTGTGAAAAAAATTTTAGTTGGAAGTGTCAAATTTTAATAAATTTATTTGAAACCAACTTCGATTTTTTTTTATTTTGTCGAGTATTTTTGGTGTAGGATGTATATTGGAGTAAAGTTAGATGAAAATAACTTCAATTTTTAGGATTGTGAAAAAAATTTTAGTTGGAAGTCTCAAATTTTACTAAATTTATTTGAAACCAACTTCGATTTTTTTGGATTTTGTCGAGTATTTTTTGTGTAGGATGTATATTTGAGTAAATTTAGATGAAAATAACTTAAATTTTTAGGATTGTGAAAAAAATTTTAGTTGGAAGTGCCAAATTTTAATAAATTTATTTGAAACCAACTACGATTTTTTGAATTTTCATGAGTATTTTTGATGTAGGATCTACAATTGAGTAAATTTAGATGAAAATAACTTCAATTCTTTGGATTGTGAAAAAAATTTTAGTTGGAAGTGTCAAATTTTAATAAATTTATTTGAAATCAACTCCGATTTTTTTGGATTTTGTTGAGTATTTTTTGGTAGGATCTGTATTTGAGTAAATTTAGATGAAAATAACTTCAATTTTTTGGATTGTGAAAAAAATTTTGTTGGAAGTGTCAAATTTTAATAAATTTATTTGAAATCAACTCCGATTTTTTTGGATTTTGTTGAGTATTTTTTTTTAGGATCTATATTTGAGTAAATTTAGATGAAAATAACTTCAATTTTTAGGATTGTGAAAAAAATTTTAGTTGGAAGTGTCAAATTGTAATAAATTTATTTGAAACCAACTTCGATTTTTTTGGATTTTGTCGAGTATTTTTGGTGTAGGATGTATATTTGAGTAAATTTAGATGAAAATAACTTCAATTTCTAGGATTGTGAAAAAAAATTTAGTTGGAAGTGTCAAATTTTAATAAATTTATTTGAAACCAACTTCGATTTTTTTGGATTTTGTCGAGTATTTTTGGTGTAGGATGTATATTTGAGTAAAGTTAGATGAAAATAACTTCAATTTTTAGGATTGTGAAACAAATTTTAGTTGGAAGTGTCAAATTTTAATAAATTTATTTGAAATCAACTCCGATTTTTTTGGATTTTGTTGAGTATTTTTGTTGTAGGATGTATATTTGAGTAAATTTAGATGAAAATAACGACCTTTTTTTGGATTGTGAAGAAAATTTTAGTTGGAAGTGTCAAATTTTAATAAATTTATTTGAAACTAACTTCGATTTTTTTGGATTTTGTGGAGTATTTTTGGTGTAGGATGTATATTTGAGTAAAGTTAGATGAAAATAACTTCAATTTTTAGGATTGTGAAAAAAATTTTAGTTGGAAGTGTCAAATTTTAATAAATTTATTTGAAATCAACTCCGATTTTTTTGGATTTTGTTGAGTATTTTTGTTGTAGGATGTATATTTGAGTAAATTTAGATGAAAATAACGACCTTTTTTTGGATTGTGAAGAAAATTTTAGTTGGAAGTGTCAAATTTTAATAAATTTTTTGAAACTAACTCCGATTTTTTTGGATTTTGTTGAGTATTTTTGGTGTAGGATGTATATTTGAGTAAATTTAGATGAAAATAACTTCAATTTCTAGGATTGTGAAAAAAATTTTAGTTGGAAGTGTCAAATTGTAATAAATTTATTTGAAACCAACTTCGATTTTTTTGGATTTTGTCGAGTATTTTTGGTGTAGGATGTATATTTGAGTAAATTTAGATGAAAATAACTTCAATTTCTAGGATTGTGAAAAAAAATTTAGTTGGAAGTGTCAAATTTTAATAAATTTATTTGAAACCAACTTCGATTTTTTTGGATTTTGTCGAGTATTTTTGGTGTAGGATGTATATTTGAGTAAAGTTAGATGAAAATAACTTCAATTTTTAGGATTGTGAAACAAATTTTAGTTGGAAGTGTCAAATTTTAATAAATTTATTTGAAATCAACTCCGATTTTTTTGGATTTTGTTGAGTATTTTTGTTGTAGGATGTATATTTGAGTAAATTTAGATGAAAATAACGACCTTTTTTTGGATTGTGAAGAAAATTTTAGTTGGAAGTGTCAAATTTTAATAAATTTATTTGAAACTAACTTCGATTTTTTTGGATTTTGTGGAGTATTTTTGGTGTAGGATGTATATTTGAGTAAAGTTAGATGAAAATAACTTCAATTTTTAGGATTGTGAAAAAAATTTTAGTTGGAAGTGTCAAATTTTAATAAATTTATTTGAAATCAACTCCGATTTTTTTGGATTTTGTTGAGTATTTTTGTTGTAGGATGTATATTTGAGTAAATTTAGATGAAAATAACGACCTTTTTTTGGATTGTGAAGAAAATTTTAGTTGGAAGTGTCAAATTTTAATAAATTTTTTGAAACTAACTCCGATTTTTTTGGATTTTGTTGAGTATTTTTGGTGTAGGATGTATATTTGAGTAAATTTAGATGAAAATAACTTCAATTTCTAGGATTGTGAAAAAAATTTTAGTTGGAAGTGTCAAATTGTAATAAATTTATTTGAAACCAACTTCGATTTTTTTGGATTTTGTCGAGTATTTTTGGTGTAGGATGTATATTTGAGTAAATTTAGATGAAAATAACTTCAATTTCTAGGATTGTGAAAAAAAATTTAGTTGGAAGTGTCAAATTTTAATAAATTTATTTGAAACCAACTTCGATTTTTTTGGATTTTGTCGAGTATTTTTGTTGTAGGATGTATATTTGAGTAAATTTAGATGAAAATAACGACCATTTTTTGGATTGTGAAGAAAATTTTAGTTGGAAGTGTCAAATTTTAATAAATTTATTTGAAATCAACTCCGATTTTTTTGGATTTTGTTGAGTATTTTTTGGTAGGATCTATATTTGAGTAAATTTAGATGAAAATAACTTCAAATTTTTGGATTGTGAAAAAAAATTTAGTTGGAAGTGTCAAATTTTAATAAATTTATTTGAAACCAACTTCGATTTTTTTGGATTTTGTCGAGTATTTTTGGTGTAGGATGTATATTGGAGTAAAGTTAGATGAAAATAACTTCAATTTTTAGGATTGTGAAAAAAATTTTAGTTGGAAATCTCAAATTTTACTAAATTTATTTGAAACCAACTTCGATTTTTTTGGATTTTGTCGAGTATTTTTGGTGTAGGATGTATATTTGAGTAAATTTAGATGAAAATAACTTAAATTTTTAGGATTGTGAAAAAAATTTTAGTTGGAAGTGCCAAATTTTAATAAATTTATTTGAAACCAACTACGATTTTTTGAATTTTCATGAGTATTTTTGATGTAGGATCTACAATTGAGTAAATTTAGATGAAAATAACTTCAATTCTTTGGATTGTGAAAAAAATTTTAGTTGGAAGTGTCAAATTTTAATAAATTTATTTGAAATCAACTCCGATTTTTTTGGATTTTGTTGAGTATTTTTTGGTAGGATCTGTATTTGAGTAAATTTAGATGAAAATAACTTCAATTTTTTGGATTGTGAAAAAAATTTTGTTGGAAGTGTCAAATTTTAATAAATTTATTTGAAACCAACTTCGATTTTTTTGGATTTTGTCGAGTATTTTTGTTGTAGGATGTATATTTGAGTAAATTTAGATGAAAATAACGACCATTTTTTGGATTGTGAAGAAAATTTAAGTTGGAAGTGTCAAATTTTAATAAATTTATTTGAAATCAACTCCGATATTTTTGGATTTTGTTGAGTATTTTTTGGTAGGATCTATATTTGAGTAAATTTAGATGAAAATAACTTCAAATTTTTGGATTGTGAAAAAAATTTTAGTTGGATGTGTCAAATTTTAATAAATTTATTTGAAACCAACTTCGATTTTTTTTTATTTTGTCGAGTATTTTTGGTGTAGGATGTATATTGGAGTAAAGTTAGATGAAAATACCTTCAATTTTTAGGATTGTGAAAAAAATTTTAGTTGGAAGTCTCAAATTTTACTAAATTTATTTGAAACCAACTTCGATTTTTTTGGATTTTGTGGAGTATTTTTGGTGTAGGATGTATATTTGAGTAAATTTAGATGAAAATAACTTCAATTTCTAGGATTGTGAAAAAAATTTTAGTTGGAAGTGTCAAATTTTAATAAATTTATTTGAAACCAACTTCGATTTTTTTGGATTTTGTCGAGTATTTTTGTTGTAGGATGTATATTTGAGTAAATTTAGATGAAAATAACGTCCATTTTTTGGATTGTGAAGAAAATTTTAGTTGGAAGTGTCAAATTTTAATAAATTTATTTGAAATCAACTCCGATTTTTTTGGATTTTGTTGAGTATTTTTTGGTAGGATCTATATTTGAGTAAATTTAGATGAAAATAACTTCAATTTTTTGGATTGTGAAAAAAATTTTAGTTGGAAGTGTCAAATTTTAATAAATTTATTTGAAATCAACTCCGATTTTTTTGGATTTTGTTGAGTATTTTTTTGTAGGATCTATATTTGAGTAAATTTAGATGAAAATAACTTCAATTTCTAGGATTGTGAAAAAAAATTTAGTTGGAAGTGTCAAATTTTAATAAATTTATTTGAAACCAACTTCGATTTTTTTGGATTTTGTCGAGTATTTTTGTTGTAGGATGTATATTTGAGTAAATTTAGATGAAAATAACGACCATTTTTTGGATTGTGAAGAAAATTTTAGTTGGAAGTGTCAAATTTTAATAAATTTATTTGAAATCAACTCCGATTTTTTTGGATTTTGTTGAGTATTTTTTGGTAGGATCTATATTTGAGTAAATTTAGATGAAAATAACTTCAAATTTTTGGATTGTGAAAAAAATTTTAGTTGGAAGTGTCAAATTTTAATAAATTTATTTGAAACCAACTTCGATTTTTTTGGATTTTGTCGAGTATTTTTGGTGTAGGATGTATATTGGAGTAAAGTTAGATGAAAATAACTTCAATTTTTAGGATTGTGAAAAAAATTTTAGTTGGAAATCTCAAATTTTACTAAATTTATTTGAAACCAACTTCGATTTTTTTGGATTTTGTCGAGTATTTTTGGTGTAGGATGTATATTTGAGTAAATTTAGATGAAAATAACTAAAATTTTTAGGATTGTGAAAAAAATTTTAGTTGGAAGTGTCAAATTTTAATAAATTTATTTGAAATCAACTCCGATTTTTTTGGATTTTGTTGAGTATTTTTTTGTAGGATGTATATTTGAGTAAATTTAGATGAAAATAACGACCTTTTTTTGGATTGTGAAGAAAATTTTAGTTGGAAGTGTCAAATTTTAATAAATTTTTTGAAACTAACTCCGATTTTTTTGGATTTTGTTGAGTATCTTTTTGTAGGATCTATATTTGAGTAAATTTAGATGAAAATAACTTCAATTTTTTGGATTGTGAAAAAAATTTTAGTTGGAAGTGTCAAATTTTAATAAATTTATTTGAAACCAACTTCGATTTTTTTGGATTTTGTCGAGTATTTTTGGTGTAGGATGTATATTTGAGTAAATTTAGATGAAAATAACTTCGATTTCTAGGATTGTGAAAAAAAATTTAGTTGGAAGTGTCAAATTTTAATAAATTTATTTGAAACCAAGTTCGATTTTTTTGGATTTTGTCGAGTATTTTTGTTGTAGGATGTATATTTGAGTAAATTTAGATGAAAATAACGACCATTTTTTGGATTGTGAAGAAAATTTTAGTTGGAAGTGTCAAATTTTAATAAATTTATTTGAAATCAACTCCGATTTTTTTGGATTTTGTTGAGTATTTTTTGGTAGGATCTATATTTGAGTAAATTTAGATGAAAAT
Source organism: Andrena praecox (assembly GCA_963932275.1). Lineage (NCBI taxonomy): Eukaryota > Metazoa > Arthropoda > Insecta > Hymenoptera > Andrenidae > Andrena > Andrena praecox. The sequence continues at coordinate 26,967,689 of OZ010732.1, forward strand.
AACTTCAAATTTTTGGATTGTGAAAAAAATTTTAGTTGGAAGTGTCAAATTTTAATAAATTTATTTGAAACCAACTTCGATTTTTTTGGATTTTGTCGAGTATTTTTGGTGTAGGATGTATATTGGAGTAAAGTTAGATGAAAATAACTTCAATTTTTAGGATTGTGAAAAAAATTTTAGTTGGAAATCTCAAATTTTACTAAATTTATTTGAAACCAACTTCGATTTTTTTGGATTTTGTCGAGTATTTTTGGTGTAGGATGTATATTTGAGTAAATTTAGATGAAAATAACTTAAATTTTTAGGATTGTGAAAAAAATTTTAGTTGGAAGTGCCAAATTTTAATAAATTTATTTGAAACCAACTACGATTTTTTGAATTTTCTTGAGTATTTTTGATGTAGGATCTACAATTGAGTAAATTTAGATGAAAATAACTTCAATTCTTTGGATTGTGAAAAAAATTTTAGTTGGAAGTGTCAAATTTTAATAAATTTATTTGAAATCAACTCCGATTTTTTTGGATTTTGTTGAGTATTTTTTGGTAGGATCTGTATTTGAGTAAATTTAGATGAAAATAACTTCAATTTTTTGGATTGTGAAAAAAATTTTAGTTGGAAGTGTCAAATTTTAATAAATTTATTTGAAACCAACTTCGATTTTTTTGGATTTTGTCGAGTATTTTTGTTGTAGGATGTATATTTGAGTAAATTTAGATGAAAATAACGACCATTTTTTGGATTGTGAAGAAAATTTTAGTTGGAAGTGTCAAATTTTAATAAATTTATTTGAAATCAACTCCGATTTTTTTGGATTTTGTTGAGTATTTTTTGGTAGGATCTATATTTGAGTAAATTTAGATGAAAATAACTTCAAATTTTTGGATTGTGAAAAAAATTTTAGTTGGAAGTGTCAAATTTTAATAAATTTATTTGAAACCAACTTCGATTTTTTTTGATTTTGTCGAGTATTTTTGGTGTAGGATGTATATTGGAGTAAAGGTAGATGAAAATAACTTCTATTTTTAGGATTGTGAAAAAAATTTTAGTTGGAAGTCTCAAATTTTACTAAATTTATTTGAAACCAACTTCGATTTTTTTGGATTTTGTCGAGTATTTTTGGTGTAGGATGTATATTTGAGTAAATTTAGATGAAAATAACTTAAATTTTTAGGATTGTGAAAAAAATTTTAGTTGGAAGTGTCAAATTTTAATAAATTTATTTGAAACCAACTTCGATTTTTTTGGATTTTGTCGAGTATTTTTGTTGTAGGATGTATATTTGAGTAAATTTAGATGAAAATAACGACCATTTTTTGGATTGTGAAGAAAATTTTAGTTGGAAGTGTCAAATTTTAATAAATTTATTTGAAATCAACTCCGATTTTTTTGGATTTTGTTGAGTATTTTTTGGTAGGATCTATATTTGAGTAAATTTAGATGAAAATAACTTCAATTTTTTGGATTGTGAAAAAAATTTTAGTTGGAAGTGTCAAATTTTAATAAATTTATTTGAAATCAACTCCGATTTTTTTGGATTTTGTTGAGTATTTTTTTGTAGGATCTATATTTGAGTAAATTTAGATGAAAATAACTTCAATTTTTAGGATTGTGAAAAAAATTTTAGTTGGAAGTGTCAAATTGTAATAAATTTATTTGAAACCAACTTCGGTTTTTTTGGATTTTGTTGAGTATTTTTGGTGTAGGATGTATATTTGAGTAAAGTTAGATGAAAATAACTTCAATTTTTAGGATTGTGAAAAAAATTTTAGTTGGAAGTGTCAAATTTTAATAAATTTATTTGAAATCAACTCCGATTTTTTTGGATTTTGTTGAGTATTTTTTGGTAGGATCTGTATTTGAGTAAATTTAGATGAAAATAACTTCAATTTCTAGGATTGTGAAAAAAAATTTAGTTGGAAGTGTCAAATTTTAATAAATTTATTTGAAACCAACTTCGATTTTTTTGGATTTTGTCGAGTATTTTTGTTGTAGGATGTATATTTGAGTAAATTTAGATGAAAATAACGACCTTTTTTTGGATTGTGAAGAAAATTTTAGTTGGAAGTGTCAAATTTTAATAAATTTTTTGAAACTAACTCCGATTTTTTTGGATTTTGTTGAGTATTTTTTTGTAGGATCTATATTTGAGTAAATTTAGATGAAAATAACTTCAATTTCTAGGATTGTGAAAAAAAATTTAGTTGGAAGTGCCAAATTTTAATAAATTTATTTGAAACCAACTACGATTTTTTTAATTTTCTTGAGTATTTTTGATGTAGGATCTACAATTGAGTAAATTTAGATGAAAATAACTTCAATTCTTTGGATTGTGAAAAAAATTTTAGTTGGAAGTGTCAAATTTTAATAAATTTATTTGAAATCAACTCCGATTTTTTTGGATTTTGTTGAGTATTTTTTGGTAGGATCTGTATTTGAGTAAATTTAGATGAAAATAACTTCAATTTTTTGGATTGTGAAAAAAATTTTAGTTGGAAGTGTCAAATTTTAATAAATTTATTTGAAACCAACTTCGATTTTTTTGGATTTTGTCGAGTATTTTTGTTGTAGGATGTATATTTGAGTAAATTTAGATGAAAATAACTACCATTTTTTGGATTGTGAAGAAAATTTTAGTTGGAAGTGTCAAATTTTAATAAATTTATTTGAAATCAACTCCGATTTTTTTGGATTTTGTTGAGTATTTTTTGGTAGGATCTATATTTGAGTAAATTTAGATGAAAATAACTTCAAATTTTTGGATTGTGAAAAAAATTTTAGTTGGAAGTGTCAAATTTTAATAAATTTATTTGAAACCAACTTCGATTTTTTTGGATTTTGTCGAGTATTTTTGTTGTAGGATGTATATTTGAGTAAATTTAGATGAAAATAACGACCATTTTTTGGATTGTGAAGAAAATTTTAGTTGGAAGTGTCAAATTTTAATAAATTTATTTGAAATCAACTCCGATTTTTTTGGATTTTGTTCAGTATTTTTTTGTAGGATGTATATTTGAGTAAATTTAGATGAAAATAACGACCTTTTTTTGGATTGTGAAGAAAATTTTAGTTGGAAGTGTCAAATTTTAATAAATTTTTTGAAACTAACTCCGATTTTTTTGGATTTTGTTGAGTATCTTTTTGTAGGATCTATATTTGAGTAAATTTAGATGAAAATAACTTCAATTTTTAGGATTGTGAAAAAAATTTTAGTTGGAAGTGTCAAATTGTAATAAATTTATTTGAAACCAACTTCGATTTTTTTGGATTTTGTCGAGTATTTTTGGTGTAGGATGTATATTTGAGTAAATTTAGATGAAAATAACTTCAATTTCTAGGATTGTGAAAAAAAATTTAGTTGGAAGTGTCAAATTTTAATAAATTTATTTGAAACCAACTTCGATTTTTTTGGATTTTGTCGAGTATTTTTGTTGTAGGATGTATATTTGAGTAAATTTAGATGAAAATAACGACCATTTTTTGGATTGTGAAGAAAATTTTAGTTGGAAGTGTCAAATTTTAATAAATTTATTTGAAACCAACTTCGATTTTTTTTGATTTTGTCGAGTATTTTTGGTGTAGGATGTATATTGGAGTAAAGTTAGATGAAAATAACTTCTATTTTTAGGATTGTGAAAAAAATTTTAGTTGGAAGTCTCAAATTTTACTAAATTTATTTGAAACCAACTTCGATTTTTTTGGATTTTGTCGAGTATTTTTGGTGTAGGATGTATATTTGAGTAAATTTAGATGAAAATAACTTAAATTTTTAGGATTGTGAAAAAAATTTTAGTTGGAAGTGTCAAATTTTAATAAATTTATTTGAAACCAACTTCGATTTTTTTGGATTTTGTCGAGTATTTTTGTTGTAGGATGTATATTTGAGTAAATTTAGATGAAAATAACGACCATTTTTTGGATTGTGAAGAAAATTTTAGTTGGAAGTGTCAAATTTTAATAAATTTATTTGAAATCAACTCCGATTTTTTTGGATTTTGTTCAGTATTTTTTTGTAGGATGTATATTTGAGTAAATTTAGATGAAAATAACGACCTTTTTTTGGATTGTGAAGAAAATTTTAGTTGGAAGTGTCAAATTTTAATAAATTTATTTGAAATCAACTCCGATTTTTTTGGATTTTGTTGAGTATTTTTTGGTAGGATCTATATTTGAGTAAATTTAGATGAAAATAACTTCAAATTTTTGGATTGTGAAAAAAATTTTAGTTGGAAGTGTCAAATTTTAATAAATTTATTTGAAACCAACTTCGATTTTTTTGGATTTTGTCGAGTATTTTTGGTGTAGGATGTATATTGGAGTAAAGTTAGATGAAAATAACTTCAATTTTTAGGATTGTGAAAAAAATTTTAGTTGGAAATCTCAAATTTTACTAAATTTATTTGAAACCAACTTCGATTTTTTTGGATTTTGTCGAGTATTTTTGGTGTAGGATGTATATTTGAGTAAATTTAGATGAAAATAACTTAAATTTTTAGGATTGTGAAAAAAATTTTAGTTGGAAGTGCCAAATTTTAATAAATTTATTTGAAACCAACTACGATTTTTTGAATTTTCATGAGTATTTTTGATGTAGGATCTACAATTGAGTAAATTTAGATGAAAATAACTTCAATTCTTTGGATTGTGAAAAAAATTTTAGTTGGAAGTGTCAAATTTTAATAAATTTATTTGAAATCAACTCCGATTTTTTTGGATTTTGTTGAGTATTTTTTGGTAGGATCTGTATTTGAGTAAATTTAGATGAAAATAACTTCAATTTTTTGGATTGTGAAAAAAATTTTGTTGGAAGTGTCAAATTTTAATAAATTTATTTGAAACCAACTTCGATTTTTTTGGATTTTGTCGAGTATTTTTGGTGTAGGATGTATATTTGAGTAAAGTTAGATGAAAATAACTTCAATTTTTAGGATTGTGAAAAAAATTTTAGTTGGAAGTCTCAAATTTTAATAAATTTATTTGAAACCAACTTCGATTTTTTTGGATTTTGTCGAGTATTTTTGTTGTAGGATGTATATTTGAGTAAATTTAGATGAAAATAACGACCATTTTTTGGATTGTGAAGAAAATTTTAGTTGGAAGTGTCAAATTTTAATAAATTTATTTGAAATCAACTCCGATTTTTTTGGATTTTGTTGAGTATTTTTTGGTAGGATCTATATTTGAGTAAATTTAGATGAAAATAACTTCAATTTTTTGGATTGTGAAAAAAATTTTAGTTGGAAGTGTCAAATTTTAATAAATTTATTTGAAATCAACTCCGATTTTTTTGGATTTTGTTGAGTATTTTTTTGTAGGATGTATATTTGAGTAAATTTAGATGAAAATAACGACCTTTTTTTGGATTGTGAAGAAAATTTTAGTTGGAAGTGTCAAATTTTAATAAATTTTTTGAAACTAACTCCGATTTTTTTGGATTTTGTTGAGTATCTTTTTGTAGGATCTATATTTGAGTAAATTTAGATGAAAATAACTTCAATTTTTTGGATTGTGAAAAAAATTTTAGTTGGAAGTGTCAAATTGTAATAAATTTATTTGAAACCAACTTCGATTTTTTTGGATTTTGTCGAGTATTTTTGGTGTAGGATGTATATTTGAGTAAATTTAGATGAAAATAACTTCAATTTCTAGGATTGTGAAAAAAAATTTAGTTGGAAGTGTCAAATTTTAATAAATTTATTTGAAACCAACTTCGATTTTTTTGGATTTTGTCGAGTATTTTTGTTGTAGGATGTATATTTGAGTAAATTTAGAGGAAAATAACGACCATTTTTTGGATTGTGAAGAAAATTTTAGTTGGAAGTGTCAAATTTTAATAAATTTATTTGAAATCAACTCCGATTTTTTTGGATTTTGTTGAGTATTTTTTGGTAGGATCTATATTTGAGTAAATTTAGATGAAAATAACTTCAAATTTTTGGATTGTGAAAAAAATTTTAGTTGGAAGTGTCAAATTTTAATAAATTTATTTGAAACCAACTTCGATTTTTTTGGATTTTGTCGAGTATTTTTGGTGTAGGATGTATATTGGAGTAAAGTTAGATGAAAATAACTTCAATTTTTAGGATTGTGAAAAAAATTTTAGTTGGAAATCTCAAATTTTACTAAATTTATTTGAAACCAACTTCGATTTTTTTGGATTTTGTCGAGTATTTTTGGTGTAGGATGTATATTTGAGTAAATTTAGATGAAAATAACTTAAATTTTTAGGATTGTGAAAAAAATTTTAGTTGGAAGTGCCAAATTTTAATAAATTTATTTGAAACCAACTACGATTTTTTGAATTTTCATGAGTATTTTTGATGTAGGATCTACAATTGAGTAAATTTAGATGAAAATAACTTCAATTCTTTGGATTGTGAAAAAAATTTTAGTTGGAAGTGTCAAATTTTAATAAATTTATTTGAAATCAACTCCGATTTTTTTGGATTTTGTTGAGTATTTTTTGGTAGGATCTGTATTTGAGTAAATTTAGATGAAAATAACTTCAATTCTTTGGATTGTGAAAAAAATTTTAGTTGGAAGTGTCAAATTTTAATAAATTTATTTGAAATCAACTCCGATTTTTTTGGATTTTGTTGAGTATTTTTTGGTAGGATCTGTATTTGAGTAAATTTAGATGAAAATAACTTCAATTTTTTGGATTGTGAAAAAAATTTTGTTGGAAGTGTCAAATTTTAATAAATTTATTTGAAATCAACTCCGATTTTTTTGGATTTTGTTGAGTATTTTTTTGTAGGATCTATATTTGAGTAAATTTAGATGAAAATAACTTCAATTTTTAGGATTGTGAAAAAAATTTTAGTTGGAAGTGTCAAATTGTAATAAATTTATTTGAAACCAACTTCGATTTTTTTGGATTTTGTCGAGTATTTTTGGTGTAGGATGTATATTTGAGTAAATTTAGATGAAAATAACTTCAATTTCTAGGATTGTGAAAAAAAATTTAGTTGGAAGTGTCAAATTTTAATAAATTTATTTGAAACCAACTTCGATTTTTTTGGATTTTGTCGAGTATTTTTGGTGTAGGATGTATATTTGAGTAAAGTTAGATGAAAATAACTTCAATTTTTATGATTGTGAAAAAAATTTTAGTTGGAAGTGTCAAATTTTAATAAATTTATTTGAAATCAACTCCGATTTTTTTGGATTTTGTTGAGTATTTTTGTTGTAGGATGTATATTTGAGTAAATTTAGATGAAAATAACGACCTTTTTTTGGATTGTGAAGAAAATTTTAGTTGGAAGTGTCAAATTTTAATAAATTTATTTAAAACTAACTTCGATTTTTTTGGATTTTGTGGAGTATTTTTGGTGTAGGATGTATATTTGAGTAAAGTTAGATGAAAATAACGACCTTTTTTTGGATTGTGAAGAAAATTTTAGTTGGAAGTGTCAAATTTTAATAAATTTATTTGAAATCAACTCCGATTTTTTTGGATTTTGTTGAGTATTTTTGGTGTAGGATGTATATTTGAGTAAATTTAGATGAAAATAACTTCAATTTTTTGGATTGTGAAAAAAATTTTAGTTGGAAGTGTCAAATTTTAATAAATTTATTTGAAACCAACTTCGATTTTTTTGGATTTTGTCGAGTATTTTTGTTGTAGGATGTATATTTGAGTAAATTTAGATGAAAATAACGACCATTTTTTGGATTGTGAAGAAAATTTTAGTTGGAAGTGTCAAATTTTAATAAATTTATTTGAAATCAACTCCGATTTTTTTGGATTTTGTTGAGTATTTTTTGGTAGGATCTATATTTGAGTAAATTTAGATGAAAATAACTTCAATTTTTTGGATTGTGAAAAAAATTTTAGTTGGAAGTGTCAAATTTTAATAAATTTATTTGAAATCAACTCCGATTTTTTTGGATTTTGTTGAGTATTTTTCTGTAGGATCTATATTTGAGTAAATTTAGATGAAAATAACTTCAATTTTTAGGATTGTGAAAAAAATTTTAGTTGGAAGTGTCAAATTGTAATAAATTTATTTGAAACCAACTTCGATTTTTTTGGATTTTGTCGAGTATTTTTGGTGTAGGATGTATATTTGAGTAAAGTTAGATGAAAATAACTTCAATTTTTAGGATTGTGAAAAAAATTTTAGTTGGAAGTGTCAAATTTTAATAAATTTATTTGAAATCAACTCCGATTTTTTTGGATTTTGTTGAGTATTTTTTGGTAGGATCTATATTTGAGTAAATTTAGATGAAAATAACTTCAAATTTTTGGATTGTGAAAAAAATTTTAGTTGGAAGTGTCAAATTTTAATAAATTTATTTGAAACCAACTTCGATTTTTTTTGATTTTGTCGAGTATTTTTGGTGTAGGATGTATATTGGAGTAAATTTAGATGAAAATAACTTCAATTTTTTGGATTGTGAAAAAAATTTTGTTGGAAGTGTCAAATTTTAATAAATTTATTTGAAATCAACTCCGATTTTTTTGGATTTTGTTGAGTATTTTTTTGTAGGATCTATATTTGAGTAAATTTAGATGAAAATAACTTCAATTTTTAGGATTGTGAAAAAAATTTTAGTTGGAAGTGTCAAATTGTAATAAATTTATTTGAAACCAACTTCGATTTTTTTTGATTTTGTCGAGTATTTTTGGTGTAGGATGTATATTTGAGTAAATTTAGATGAAAATAACTTCAATTTCTAGGATTGTGAAAAAAAATTTAGTTGGAAGTGTCAAATTTTAATAAATTTATTTGAAACCAACTTCGATTTTTTTGGATTTTGTCGAGTATTTTTGTTGTAGGATGTATATTTGAGTAAATTTAGATGAAAATAACGATCTTTTTTTGGATTGTGAAGAAAATTTTAGTTGGAAGTGTCAAATTATAATAAATTTATTTGAAACTAACTTCGATTTTATTGGATTTTGTGGAGTATTTTTGGTGTAGGATGTATATTTGAGTAAATTTAGATGAAAATAACTTCAATTTCTAGGATTGTGAAAAAAATTTTAGTTGGAAGTGTCAAATTTTAATAAATTTATTTGAAACCAACTTCGATTTTTTTGGATTTTGTCGAGTATTTTTGTTGTAGGATGTATATTTGAGTAAATTTAGATGAAAATAACGACCATTTTTTGGATTGTGAAGAAAATTTTAGTTGGAAGTGTCAAATTTTAATAAATTTATTTGAAATCAACTCCGATTTTTTTGGATTTTGTTGAGTATTTTTTGGTAGGATCTATATTTGAGTAAATTTAGATGAAAATAACTTCAATTTTTTGGATTGTGAAAAAAATTTTAGTTGGAAGTGTCAAATTTTAATAAATTTATTTGAAATCAACTCCGATTTTTTTGGATTTTGTTGAGTATTTTTCTGTAGGATCTATATTTGAGTAAATTTAGATGAAAATAACTTCAATTTTTAGGATTGTGAAAAAAATTTTAGTTGGAAGTGTCAAATTGTAATAAATTTATTTGAAACCAACTTCGATTTTTTTGGATTTTGTCGAGTATTTTTGGTGTAGGATGTATATTTGAGTAAAGTTAGATGAAAATAACTTCAATTTTTAGGATTGTGAAAAAAATTTTAGTTGGAAGTGTCAAATTTTAATAAATTTATTTGAAATCAACTCCGATTTTTTTGGATTTTGTTGAGTATTTTTTTGTAGGATCTATATTTGAGTAAATTTAGATGAAAATAACTTCAATTTCTAGGATTGTGAAAAAAAATTTAGTTGGAAGTGTCAAATTTTAATAAATTTATTTGAAACCAACTTCGATTTTTTTGGATTTTGTCGAGTATTTTTGTTGTAGGATGTATATTTGAGTAAGTTTAGATGAAAATAACGACCTTTTTTTGGATTGTGAAGAAAATTTTAGTTGGAAGTGTCAAATTTTAATAAATTTATTTGAAACCAACTTCGATTTTTTTGGATTTTGTCGAGTATTTTTGTTGTAGGATGTATATTTGAGTAAATTTAGATGAAAATAACGACCATTTTTTGGATTGTGAAGAAAATTTTAGTTGGAAGTGTCAAATTTTAATAAATTTATTTGAAATCAACTCCGATTTTTTTTGATTTTGTTGAGTATTTTTTTGTAGGATCTATATTTGAGTAAATTTAGATGAAAATAACTTCAATTTCTAGGATTGTGAAAAAAAATTTAGTTGGAAGTGTCAAATTTTAATAAATTTATTTGAAACCAACTTCGATTTTTTTGGATTTTGTCGAGTATTTTTGTTGTAGGATGTATATTTGAGTAAATTTAGATGAAAATAACGACCTTTTTTTGGATTGTGAAGAAAATTTTAGTTGGAAGTGTCAAATTTTAATAAATTTATTTGAAACTAACTTCGATTTTTTTGGATTTTGTGGAGTATTTTTGGTGTAGGATGTATATTTGAGTAAATTTAGATGAAAATAACTTCAATTTCTAGGATGGTGAAAAAAATTTTAGTTGGAAGTGTCAAATTTTAATAAATTTATTTGAAACCAACTTCGATTTTTTTGGATTTTGTCGAGTATTTTTGTTGTAGGATGTATATTTGAGTAAATTTAGATGAAAATAACGACCATTTTTTGGATTGTGAAGAAAATTTTAGTTGGAAGTGTCAAATTTTAATAAATTTATTTGAAATCAACTCCGATTTTTTTTTATTTTGTTGAGTATCTTTTTGTAGGATCTATATTTGAGTAAATTTAGATGAAAATAACTTCAATTTCTAGGATTGTGAAAAAAATTTTAGTTGGAAGTGTCAAATTTTAATAAATTTATTTGAAACCAACTTCGATTTTTTTGGATTTTGTCGAGTATTTTTGTTGTAGGATGTATATTTGAGTAAATTTAGATGAAAATAACGACCATTTTTTGGATTGTGAAGAAAATTTTAGTTGGAAGTGTCAAATTTTAATAAATTTATTTGAAATCAACTCCGATTTTTTTGGATTTTGTTGAGTATTTTTTGGTAGGATCTATATTTGAGTAAATTTAGATGAAAATAACTTCAATTTTTTGGATTGTGAAAAAAATTTTAGTTGGAAGTGTCAAATTTTAATAAATTTATTTGAAATCAACTCCGATTTTTTTGGATTTTGTTGAGTATTTTTCTGTAGGATCTATATTTGAGTAAATTTAGATGAAAATAACTTCAATTTTTAGGATTGTGAAAAAAATTTTAGTTGGAAGTGTCAAATTGTAATAAATTTATTTGAAACCAACTTCGATTTTTTTGGATTTTGTCGAGTATTTTTGGTGTAGGATGTATATTTGAGTAAAGTTAGATGAAAATAACTTCAATTTTTAGGATTGTGAAAAAAATTTTAGTTGGAAGTGTCAAATTTTAATAAATTTATTTGAAATCAACTCCGATTTTTTTGGATTTTGTTGAGTATTTTTTGTAGGATCTATATTTGAGTAAATTTAGATGAAAATAACTTCAATTTCTAGGATTGTGAAAAAAAATTTAGTTGGAAGTGTCAAATTTTAATAAATTTATTTGAAACCAACTTCGATTTTTTTGGATTTTGTCGAGTATTTTTGTTGTAGGATGTATATTTGAGTAAGTTTAGATGAAAATAACGACCTTTTTTTGGATTGTGAAGAAAATTTTAGTTGGAAGTGTAAAATTTTAATAAATTTATTTGAAACCAACTTCGATTTTTTTGGATTTTGTCGAGTATTTTTGTTGTAGGATGTATATTTGAGTAAATTTAGATGAAAATAACGACCATTTTTTGGAATGTGAAGAAAATTTTAGTTGGAAGTGTCAAATTTTAATAAATTTATTTGAAATCAACTCCGATTTTTTTTGATTTTGTTGAGTATTTTTTTGTAGGATCTATATTTGAGTAAATTTAGATGAAAATAACTTCAATTTCTAGGATTGTGAAAAAAAATTTAGTTGGAAGTGTCAAATTTTAATAAATTTATTTGAAACCAACTTCGATTTTTTTGGATTTTGTCGAGTATTTTTGTTGTAGGATGTATATTTGAGTAAATTTAGATGAAAATAACGACCTTTTTTTGGATTGTGAAGAAAATTTTAGTTGGAAGTGTCAAATTTTAATAAATTTATTTGAAACTAACTTCGATTTTTTGGATTTTGTGGAGTATTTTTGGTGTAGGATGTATATTTGAGTAAATTTAGATGAAAATAACTTCAATTTCTAGGATGGTGAAAAAAATTTTAGTTGGAAGTGTCAAATTTTAATAAATTTATTTGAAACCAACTTCGATTTTTTTGGATTTTGTCGAGTATTTTTGTTGTAGGATGTATATTTGAGTAAATTTAGATGAAAATAACGACCATTTTTTGGATTGTGAAGAAAATTTTAGTTGGAAGTGTCAAATTTTAATAAATTTATTTGAAATCAACTCCGATTTTTTTGGATTTTGTTGAGTATTTTTTGGTAGGATCTATATTTGAGTAAATTTAGATGAAAATAACTTCAAATTTTTGGATTGTGAAAAAAATTTTAGTTGGAAGTGTCAAATTTTAATAAATTTATTTGAAACCAACTTCGATTTTTTTTTATTTTGTCGAGTATTTTTGGTGTAGGATGTATATTGGAGTAAAGTTAGATGAAAATAACTTCAATTTTTAGGATTGTGAAAAAAATTTTAGTTGGAAGTCTCAAATTTTACTAAATTTATTTGAAACCAACTTCGATTTTTTTGGATTTTTTCGAGTATTTTTGGTGTAGGATGTATATTTGAGTAAATTTAGATGAAAATAACTTAAATTTTTAGGATTGTGAAAAAAATTTTAGTTGGAAGTGTCAAATTTTAATAAATTTATTTGAAATCAACTCCGATTTTTTTGGATTTTGTTGAGTATTTTTGTTGTAGGATGTATATTTGAGTAAATTTAGATGAAAATAACGACCTTTTTTTGGATTGTGAAGAAAATTTTAGTTGGAAGTGTCAAATTTTAATAAATTTATTTGAAACTAACTTCGATTTTTTTGGATTTTGTGGAGTATTTTTGGTGTAGGATGTATATTTGAGTAAAGTTAGATGAAAATAACTTCAATTTTTAGGATTGTGAAAAAAATTTTAGTTGGAAGTGTCAAATTTTAATAAATTTATTTGAAATCAACTCCGATTTTTTTGGATTTTGTTGAGTATTTTTGTTGTAGGATGTATATTTGAGTAAATTTAGATGAAAATAACGACCTTTTTTTGGATTGTGAAGAAAATTTTAGTTGGAAGTGTCAAATTTTAATAAATTTATTTGAAACTAACTTCGATTTTTTTGGATTTTGTGGAGTATTTTTGGTGTAGGATGTATATTTGAGTAAATTTAGATGAAAATAACTTCAATTTCTAGGATTGTGAAAAAAATTTTAGTTGGAAGTGTCAAATTTTAATAAATTTATTTGAAACCAACTTCGATTTTTTTGGATTTTGTCGAGTATTTTTGTTGTAGGATGTATATTTGAGTAAATTTAGATGAAAATAACGACCATTTTTTGGATTGCGAAGAAAATTTTAGTTGGAAGTGTCAAATTTTAATAAATTTATTTGAAATCAACTCCGATTTTTTTGGATTTTGTTGAGTATTTTTTGGTAGGATCTATATTTGAGTAAATTTAGATGAAAATAACTTCAAATTTTTGGATTGTGAAAAAAATTTTAGTTGGAAGTATCAAATTTTAATAAATTTATTTGAAACCAACTTCGATTTTTTTTGATTTTGTCGAGTATTTTTGGTGTAGGATGTATATTGGAGTAAAGTTAGATGAAAATAACTTCAATTTTTAGGATTGTGAAAAAAATTTTAGTTGGAAGTCTCAAATTTTACTAAATTTATTTGAAACCAACTTCGATTTTTTTGGATTTTGTCGAGTATTTTTGGTGTAGGATGTATATTTGAGTAAATGTAGATGAAAATAACTTAAATTTTTAGGATTGTGAATAAAATTTTAGTTGGAAGTGCCAAATTTTAATAAATTTATTTGAAACCAACTACGATTTTTTGAATTTTCATGAGTATTTTTGATGTAGGATCTACAATTGAGTAAATTTAGATGAAAATAACTTCAATTCTTTGGATTGTGAAAAAAATTTTAGTTGGAAGTGTCAAATTTTAATAAATTTATTTGAAATCAACTCCGATTTTTTTGGATTTTGTTGAGTATTTTTTGGTAGGATCTGTATTTGAGTAAATTTAGATGAAAATAACTTCAATTTTTTGGATTGTGAAAAAAATTTTGTTGGAAGTGTCAAATTTTAATAAATTTATTTGAAATCAACTCCGATTTTTTTGGATTTTGTTGAGTATTTTTTTGTAGGATCTATATTTGAGTAAATTTAGATGAAAATAACTTCAATTTTTAGGATTGTGAAAAAAATTTTAGTTGGAAGTGTCAAATTGTAATAAATTTATTTGAAACCAACTTCGATTTTTTTGGATTTTGTCGAGTATTTTTGGTGTAGGATGTATATTTGAGTAAATTTAGATGAAAATAACTTCAATTTCTAGGATTGTGAAAAAAATTTAGTTGGAAGTGTCAAATTTTAATAAATTTATTTGAAACCAACTTCGATTTTTTTGGATTTTGTCGAGTATTTTTGTTGTAGGATGTATATTTGAGTAAATTTAGATGAAAAAAACGACCATTTTTTGGATTGTGAAGAAAATTTTAGTTGGAAGTGTCAAATTTTAATAAATTTATTTGAAATCAACTCCGATTTTTTTGGATTTTGTTGAGTATTTTTTGGTAGGATCTATATTTGAGTAAATTTAGATGAAAATAACTTCAAATTTTTGGATTGTGAAAAAAATTTTAGTTGGAAGTGTCAAATTTTAATAAATTTATTTGAAACCAACTTCGATTTTTTTTTATTTTGTCGAGTATTTTTGGTGTAGGATGTATATTGGAGTAAAGTTAGATGAAAATAACTTCAATTTTTAGGATTGTGAAAAAAATTTTAGTTGGAAGTCTCAAATTTTACTAAATTTATTTGAAACCAACTTCGATTTTTTTGGATTTTTTCGAGTATTTTTGGTGTAGGATGTATATTTGAGTAAATTTAGATGAAAATAACTTAAATTTTTAGGATTGTGAAAAAAATTTTAGTTGGAAGTGCCAAGTTTTAATAAATTTATTTGAAACCAACTACGATTTTTTGAATTTTCATGAGTATTTTTGATGTAGGATCTACAATTGAGTAAATTTAGATGAAAATAACTTCAATTCTTTGGATTGTGAAAAAAATTTTAGTTGGAAGTATCAAATTTTAATAAATTTATTTGAAATCAACTCCGATTTTTTTGGATTTTGTTGAGTATTTTTTGGTAGGATCTGTATTTGAGTAAATTTAGATGAAAATAACTTCAATTTTTTGGATTGTGAAAAAAATTTTGTTGGAAGTGTCAAATTTTAATAAATTTATTTGAAATCAACTCCGATTTTTTTGGATTTTGTTGAGTATTTTTTTGTAGGATCTATATTTGAGTAAATTTAGATGAAAATAACTTCAATTTTTAGGATTGTGAAAAAAATTTTAGTTGGAAGTGTCAAATTGTAATAAATTTATTTGAAACCAACTTCGATTTTTTTGGATTTTGTCGAGTATTTTTGGTGTAGGATGTATATTTGAGTAAATTTAGATGAAAATAACTTCAATTTCTAGGATTGTGAAAAAAAATTTAGTTGGAAGTGTCAAATTTTAATAAATTTATTTGAAACCAACTTCGATTTTTTTGGATTTTGTCGAGTATTTTTGGTGTAGGATGTATATTTGAGTAAAGTTAGATGAAAATAACTTCAATTTTTAGGATTGTGAAAAAAATTTTAGTTGGAAGTGTCAAATTTTAATAAATTTATTTGAAATCAACTCCGATTTTTTTGGATTTTGTTGAGTATTTTTGTTGTAGGATGTATATTTGAGTAAATTTAGATGAAAATAACGACCTTTTTTTGGATTGTGAAGAAAATTTTAGTTGGAAGTGTCAAATTTTAATAAATTTATTTGAAACTAACTTCGATTTTTTTGGATTTTGTGGAGTATTTTTGGTGTAGGATGTATATTTGAGTAAAGTTAGATGAAAATAACTTCAATTTTTAGGATTGTGAAAAAAATTTTAGTTGGAAGTGTCAAATTTTAATAAATTTATTTGAAATCAACTCCGATTTTTTTGGATTTTGTTGAGTATTTTTGTTGTAGGATGTATATTTGAGTAAATTTAGATGAAAATAACGACCTTTTTTTGGATTGTGAAGAAAATTTTAGTTGGAAGTGTCAAATTTTAATAAATTTATTTGAAACTAACTTCGATTTTTTTGGATTTTGTGGAGTATTTTTGGTGTAGGATGTATATTTGAGTAAATTTAGATGAAAATAACTTCAATTTCTAGGATTGTGAAAAAAATTTTAGTTGGAAGTGTCAAATTTTAATAAATTTATTTGAAACCAACTTCGATTTTTTTGGATTTTGTCGAGTATTTTTGTTGTAGGATGTATATTTGAGTAAATTTAGATGAAAATAACGACCATTTTTTGGATTGTGAAGAAAATTTTAGTTGGAAGTGTCAAATTTTAATAAATTTATTTGAAATCAACTCCGATTTTTTTGGATTTTGTTGAGTATTTTTTGGTAGGATCTATATTTGAGTAAATTTAGATGAAAATAACTTCAAATTTTTGGATTGTGAAAAAAATTTTAGTTGGAAGTATCAAATTTTAATAAATTTATTTGAAACCAACTTCGATTTTTTTTTATTTTGTCGAGTATTTTTGGTGTAGGATGTATATTGGAGTAAAGTTAGATGAAAATAACTTCAATTTTTAGGATTGTGAAAAAAATTTTAGTTGGAAGTCTCAAATTTTACTAAATTTATTTGAAACCAACTTCGATTTTTTTGGATTTTGTCGAGTATTTTTGGTGTAGGATGTATATTTGAGTAAATGTAGATGAAAATAACTTAAATTTTTAGGATTGTGAATAAAATTTTAGTTGGAAGTGCCAAATTTTAATAAATTTATTTGAAACCAACTACGATTTTTTGAATTTTCATGAGTATTTTTGATGTAGGATCTACAATTGAGTAAATTTAGATGAAAATAACTTCAATTCTTTGGATTGTGAAAAAAATTTTAGTTGGAAGTGTCAAATTTTAATAAATTTATTTGAAATCAACTCCGATTTTTTTGGATTTTGTTGAGTATTTTTTGGTAGGATCTGTATTTGAGTAAATTTAGATGAAAATAACTTCAATTTTTTGGATTGTGAAAAAAATTTTGTTGGAAGTGTCAAATTTTAATAAATTTATTTGAAATCAACTCCGATTTTTTTGGATTTTGTTGAGTATTTTTTTGTAGGATCTATATTTGAGTAAATTTAGATGAAAATAACTTCAATTTTTAGGATTGTGAAAAAAATTTTAGTTGGAAGTGTCAAATTGTAATAAATTTATTTGAAACCAACTTCGATTTTTTTGGATTTTGTCGAGTATTTTTGGTGTAGGATGTATATTTGAGTAAATTTAGATGAAAATAACTTCAATTTCTAGGATTGTGAAAAAAATTTAGTTGGAAGTGTCAAATTTTAATAAATTTATTTGAAACCAACTTCGATTTTTTTGGATTTTGTCGAGTATTTTTGTTGTAGGATGTATATTTGAGTAAATTTAGATGAAAATAACGACTTTTTTTTGGATTGTGAAGAAAATTTTAGTTGGAAGTGTCAAATTATAATAAATTTATTTGAAACTAACTTCGATTTTTTTGGATTTTGTCGAGTATTTTTGTTGTAGGATGTATATTTGAGTAAATTTAGATGAAAATAACGACCATTTTTTGGATTGTGAAGAAAATTTTAGTTGGAAGTGTCAAATTTTAATAAATTTATTTGAAATCAACTCCGATTTTTTTGGATTTTGTTGAGTATTTTTTGGTAGGATCTATATTTGAGTAAATTTAGATGAAAATAACTTCAAATTTTTGGATTGTGAAAAAAATTTTAGTTGGAAGTGTCAAATTTTAATAAATTTATTTGAAACCAACTTCGATTTTTTTTGATTTTGTCGAGTATTTTTGGTGTAGGATGTATATTGGAGTAAATTTAGATGAAAATAACTTCAATTTTTTGGATTGTGAAAAAAATTTTGTTGGAAGTGTCAAATTTTAATAAATTTATTTGAAATCAACTCCGATTTTTTTGGATTTTGTTGAGTATTTTTTTGTAGGATCTATATTTGAGTAAATTTAGATGAAAATAACTTCAATTTTTAGGATTGTGAAAAAAATTTTAGTTGGAAGTGTCAAATTGTAATAAATTTATTTGAAACCAACTTCGATTTTTTTGGATTTTGTCGAGTATTTTTGGTGTAGGATGTATATTTGAGTAAATTTAGATGAAAATAACTTCAATTTCTAGGATTGTGAAAAAAAATTTAGTTGGAAGTGTCAAATTTTAATAAATTTATTTGAAACCAACTTCGATTTTTTTGGATTTTGTCGAGTATTTTTGGTGTAGGATGTATATTTGAGTAAATTTAGATGAAAATAACTTCAATTTCTAGGATTGTGAAAAAAATTTTAGTTGGAAGTGTCAAATTTTAATAAATTTATTTGAAACCAACTTCGATTTTTTTGGATTTTGTCGAGTATTTTTGTTGTAGGATGTATATTTGAGTAAATTTAGATGAAAATAACGACCATTTTTTGGATTGTGAAGAAAATTTTAGTTGGAAGTGTCAAATTTTAATAAATTTATTTGAAATCAACTCCGATTTTTTTGGATTTTGTCGAGTATTTTTGTTGTAGGATGTATATTTGAGTAAATTTAGATGAAAATAACGACCATTTTTTGGATTGTGAAGAAAATTTTAGTTGGAAGTGTCAAATTTTAATAAATTTATTTGAAATCAACTCCGATTTTTTTTGATTTTGTTGAGTATTTTTTTGTAGGATCTATATTTGAGTAAATTTAGATGAAAATAACTTCAATTTCTAGGATTGTGAAAAAAAATTTAGTTGGAAGTGTCAAATTTTAATAAATTTATTTGAAACCAACTTCGATTTTTTTGGATTTTGTCGAGTATTTTTGTTGTAGGATGTATATTTGAGTAAATTTAGATGAAAATAACGACCTTTTTTTGGATTGTGAAGAAAATTTTAGTTGGAAGTGTCAAATTTTAATAAATTTATTTGAAACTAACTTCGATTTTTTTGGATTTTGTGGAGTATTTTTGGTGTAGGATGTATATTTGAGTAAATTTAGATGAAAATAACTTCAATTTCTAGGATGGTGAAAAAAATTTTAGTTGGAAGTGTCAAATTTTAATAAATTTATTTGAAACCAACTTCGATTTTTTTGGATTTTGTCGAGTATTTTTGTTGTAGGATGTATATTTGAGTAAATTTAGATGAAAATAACGACCATTTTTTGGATTGTGAAGAAAATTTTAGTTGGAAGTGTCAAATTTTAATAAATTTATTTGAAATCAACTCCGATTTTTTTGGATTTTGTTGAGTATTTTTTGGTAGGATCTATATTTGAGTAAATTTAGATGAAAATAACTTCAAATTTTTGGATTGTGAAAAAAATTTTAGTTGGAAGTGTCAAATTTTAATAAATTTATTTGAAACCAACTTCGATTTTTTTTTATTTTGTCGAGTATTTTTGGTGTAGGATGTATATTTGAGTATATTTAGATGAAAATAACTTCAATTTCTAGGATTGTGAAAAAAATTTTAGTTGGAAGTGTCAAATTTTAATAAATTTATTTGAAACCAACTTCGATTTTTTTGGATTTTGTCGAGTATTTTTGTTGTAGGATGTATATTTGAGTAAATTTAGATGAAAATAACGACCATTTTTTGGATTGTGAAGAAAATTTTAGTTGGAAGTGTCAAATTTTAATAAATTTATTTGAAATCAACTCCGATTTTTTTGGATTTTGTTGAGTATTTTTTGGTAGGATCTATATTTGAGTAAATTTAGATGAAAATAACTTCAATTTTTTGGATTGTGAAAAAAATTTTAGTTGGAAGTGTCAAATTTTAATAAATTTATTTGAAATCAACTCCGATTTTTTTGGATTTTGTTGAGTATTTTTCTGTAGGATCTATATTTGAGTAAATTTAGATGAAAATAACTTCAATTTTTAGGATTGTGAAAAAAATTTTAGTTGGAAGTGTCAAATTGTAATAAATTTATTTGAAACCAACTTCGATTTTTTTGGATTTTGTCGAGTATTTTTGGTGTAGGATGTATATTTGAGTAAAGTTAGATGAAAATAACTTCAATTTTTAGGATTGTGAAAAAAATTTTAGTTGGAAGTGTCAAATTTTAATAAATTTATTTGAAATCAACTCCGATTTTTTTGGATTTTGTTGAGTATTTTTTTGTAGGATCTATATTTGAGTAAATTTAGATGAAAATAACTTCAATTTCTAGGATTGTGAAAAAAAATTTAGTTGGAAGTGTCAAATTTTAATAAATTTATTTGAAACCAACTTCGATTTTTTTGGATTTTGTCGAGTATTTTTGTTGTAGGATGTATATTTGAGTAAGTTTAGATGAAAATAACGACCTTTTTTTGGATTGTGAAGAAAATTTTAGTTGGAAGTGTCAAATTTTAATAAATTTATTTGAAACCAACTTCGATTTTTTTGGATTTTGTCGAGTATTTTTGTTGTAGGATGTATATTTGAGTAAATTTAGATGAAAATAACGACCATTTTTTGGATTGTGAAGAAAATTTTAGTTGGAAGTGTCAAATTTTAATAAATTTATTTGAAATCAACTCCGATTTTTTTTTATTTTGTTGAGTATTTTTTTGTAGGATCTATATTTGAGTAAATTTAGATGAAAATAACTTCAATTTCTAGGATTGTGAAAAAAAATTTAGTTGGAAGTGTCAAATTTTAATAAATTTATTTGAAACCAACTTCGATTTTTTTTGGATTTTGTCGAGTATTTTTGTTGTAGGATGTATATTTGAGTAAATTTAGATGAAAATAACGACCTTTTTTTGGATTGTGAAGAAAATTTTAGTTGGAAGTGTCAAATTTTAATAAATTTATTTGAAACTAACTTCGATTTTTTTGGATTTTGTGGAGTATTTTTGGTGTAGGATGTATATTTGAGTAAATTTAGATGAAAATAACTTCAATTTCTAGGATGGTGAAAAAAATTTTAGTTGGAAGTGTCAAATTTTAATAAATTTATTTGAAACCAACTTCGATTTTTTTGGATTTTGTCGAGTATTTTTGTTGTAGGATGTATATTTGAGTAAATTTAGATGAAAATAACGACCATTTTTTGGATTGTGAAGAAAATTTTAGTTGGAAGTGTCAAATTTTAATAAATTTATTTGAAATCAACTCCGATTTTTTTGGATTTTGTTGAGTATTTTTTGGTAGGATCTATATTTGAGTAAATTTAGATGAAAATAACTTCAAATTTTTGGATTGTGAAAAAAATTTTAGTTGGAAGTGTCAAATTTTAATAAATTTATTTGAAACCAACTTCGATTTTTTTTTATTTTGTCGAGTATTTTTGGTGTAGGATGTATATTGGAGTAAAGTTAGATGAAAATAACTTCAATTTTTAGGATTGTGAAAAAAATTTTAGTTGGAAGTCTCAAATTTTACTAAATTTATTTGAAACCAACTTCGATTTTTTTGGATTTTTTCGAGTATTTTTGGTGTAGGATGTATATTTGAGTAAATTTAGATGAAAATAACTTAAATTTTTAGGATTGTGAAAAAAATTTTAGTTGGAAGTGCCAAGTTTTAATAAATTTATTTGAAACCAACTACGATTTTTTGAATTTTCATGAGTATTTTTTATGTAGGATCTACAATTGAGTAAATTTAGATGAAAATAACTTCAATTCTTTGGATTGTGAAAAAAATTTTAGTTGGAAGTATCAAATTTTAATAAATTTATTTGAAATCAACTCCGATTTTTTTGGATTTTGTTGAGTATTTTTTGGTAGGATCTGTATTTGAGTAAATTTAGATGAAAATAACTTCAATTTTTTGGATTGTGAAAAAAATTTTGTTGGAAGTGTCAAATTTTAATAAATTTATTTGAAATCAACTCCGATTTTTTTGGATTTTGTTGAGTATTTTTTTGTAGGATCTATATTTGAGTAAATTTAGATGAAAATAACTTCAATTTTTAGGATTGTGAAAAAAATTTTAGTTGGAAGTGTCAAATTGTAATAAATTTATTTGAAACCAACTTCGATTTTTTTGGATTTTGTCGAGTATTTTTGGTGTAGGATGTATATTTGAGTAAATTTAGATGAAAATAACTTCAATTTCTAGGATTGTGAAAAAAAATTTAGTTGGAAGTGTCAAATTTTAATAAATTTATTTGAAACCAACTTCGATTTTTTTGGATTTTGTCGAGTATTTTTGTTGTAGGATGTATATTTGAGTAAATTTAGATGAAAATAACGACCTTTTTTTGGATTGTGAAGAAAATTTTAGTTGGAAGTGTCAAATTATAATAAATTTATTTGAAACTAACTTCGATTTTATTGGATTTTGTGGAGTATTTTTGGTGTAGGATGTATATTTGAGTAAATTTAGATGAAAATAACTTCAATTTCTAGGATTGTGAAAAAAATTTTAGTTGGAAATGTCAAATTTTAATAAATTTATTTGAAACCAACTTCGATTTTTTTGGATTTTGTCGAGTATTTTTGTTGTAGGATGTATATTTGAGTAAATTTAGATGAAAATAACGACCATTTTTTGGATTGTGAAGAAAATTTTAGTTGGAAGTGTCAAATTTTAATAAATTTATTTGAAATCAACTCCGATTTATTTGGATTTTGTTGAGTATTTTTTGGTAGGATCTATATTTGAGTAAATTTAGATGAAAATAACTTCAATTTTTTGGATTGTGAAAAAAATTTTGTTGGAAGTGTCAAATTTTAATAAATTTATTTGAAATCAACTCCGATTTTTTTGGATTTTGTTGAGTATTTTTTTGTAGGATCTATATTTGAGTAAATTTAGATGAAAATAACTTCTATTTTTAGGATTGTGAAAAAAATTTTAGTTGGAAGTGTCAAATTGTAATAAATTTATTTGAAACCAACTTCGATTTTTTTGGATTTTGTCGAGTATTTTTGGTGTAGGATGTATATTTGAGTAAATTTAGATGAAAATAACTTCAATTTCTAGGATTGTGAAAAAAAATTTAGTTGGAAGTGTCAAATTTTAATAAATTTATTTGAAACCAACTTCGATTTTTTTGGATTTTGTCGAGTATTTTTGTTGTAGGATGTATATTTGAGTAAATTTAGATGAAAATAACGACCTTTTTTTGGATTGTGAAGAAAATTTTAGTTGGAAGTGTCAAATTTTAATAAATTTATTTGAAATCAACTTCGATTTTTTTGGATTTTGTGGAGTATTTTTGGTGTAGGATGTATATTTGAGTAAATTTAGATGAAAATAACTTCAATTTCTAGGATTGTGAAAAAAATTTTAGTTGGAAGTGTCAAATTTTAATAAATTTATTTGAAACCAACTTCGATTTTTTTGGATTTTGTCGAGTATTTTTGGTGTAGGATGTATATTTGAGTAAATTTAGATGAAAATAACTTCAATTTCTAGGATTGTGAAAAAAATTTAGTTGGAAGTGTCAAATTTTAATAAATTTATTTGAAACCAACTTCGATTTTTTTGGATTTTGTCGAGTATTTTTGTTGTAGGATGTATATTTGAGTAAATTTAGATGAAAATAACGACCATTTTTTCGATTGTGAAGAAAATTTTAGTTGGAAGTGTCAAATTTTAATAAATTTATTTGAAACCAACTTCGAATTTTTGGGATTTTGTCGAGTATTTTTGTTGTAGGATGTATATTTGAGTAAATTTAGATGAAAATAACGACCATTTTTTGGATTGTGAAAAAAAAATTAGTTGGAAGTGTCAAATTTTAATAAATTTATTTGAAACCAACTTCGATTTTTTTGGATTTTGTCGAGTATTTTTGGTGTAGGATGTATATTTGAGTAAATTTAGATGAAAATAACTTCAATTCTTAGGATTGTGAAAAAAATTTTAGTTCGAAGTGTCAAATTTGAATAAATTTATTTGAAACCAACTTCGATTTTTTTGGATTTTGTCGAGTATTTTTGTTGTAGGATGTATATTTGAGTAAATTTAGATGAAAATAACGACCATTTTTTGGATTGTGAAAAAAAATTTAGTTGGAAGTGTCAAATTTTTATAAATCTATTTGAAACCAACTTCGATTTTTTTGGATTTTGTCGAGTATTTTTGTTGTAGGATGTATATTTGAGTAAATTTAGATGAAAATAAAGACAATTTTTTGGATTGTGAAGAAAATTTTAGTTGGAAGTGTCAAATTTTAATAAATTTATTTGAAACCAACTTCGAATTTTTGGGATTTTGTCGAGTATTTTTGTTGTAGGATGTATATTTGAGTAAATTTAGATGAAAATAACGACCATTTTTTGGATTGTGAAAAAAAATTTAGTTGGAAGTGTCAAATTTTAATAAATTTATTTGAAACCAACTTCGAATTTTTTGGATTTTGTCGAGTATTTTTGTTGTAGGATGTATATTTGAGTAAATTTAGATGAAAACAACGACCATTTTTTGGATTGTGAAAATAAATTTAGTTGAAAGTGTCAAATTTTAATAAATTTATTTGAATTCAACTTCGATTTTTTTGGATTTTGTCGAGTATTTTTGTTGTAGGATGTATATTTGAGTAAATTTAGATGAAAATAACGACCATTTTTTGGATTGTGAAGAAAATTTTAGATGGAAGTGTCAAATTTTAATAAATTTATTTGAAATTAACTTCGATTTTTTTTTATTTTGTCGAGTATTTTTAGTGTAGGATGTATATTTAAGTAAATTTAGTAGAAAATACCTTCAATTTTTAGGATTGTGAAAAAAATTTTAGTTGGAAGTGTCAAATTTTAATAAATTTATTTGAAACCAACTTCGATTTTTTTGGATTTTGTCGAGTATTTTTGGTGTAGGATGTATATTTGAGTAAATTTACTTGAAAATAACTTCAATTCTTAGGATTGTGAAAAAAATTTTAGTTGGAAGTGTCAAATTTTAATAAATTTATTTGAAACCAACTTCGATTTTTTTGGATTTTGTCGTGTATTTTTGGTGTAGGATGTATATTTGAGTAAATTTATATGAAAATAACTTCAATTTCTAGGATTGTGAAAAAAATTTTAGTTGGAAGTGTCAAATTTTAATAAATTTATTTGAAACCAACTTCGATTTTTTTGGATTTTGTCGAGTATTTTTGTTGTAGGATGTATATTTGAGTAAATTTAGATGAAAATAACGACCATTTTTTGGATTGTGAAAAAAAATTTAGTTGGAAGTGTCAAATTTTTATAAATCTATTTGAAACCAACTTCGATTTTTTTGGATTTTGTCGAGTATTTTTGTTGTTGGATGTATATTTGAGTAAATTTAGATGAAAATAAAGACAATTTTTTGGATTGTGAAGAAAATTTTATTTGGAAGTGTCAAATTTTTATAAATTTATTTGAAACCAACTTCGAATTTTTGGGATTTTGTCGAGTATTTTTGTTGTAGGATGTATATTTGAGTAAATTTAGATGAAAATAACGACCATTTTTTGGATTGTGAAAAAAAATTTAGTTGGAAGTGTCAAATTTTAATAAATTTATTTGAAACCAACTTCGAATTTTTTGGATTTTGTCGAGTATTTTTGTTGTAGGATGTATATTTGAGTAAATTTAGATGAAAACAACGACCATTTTTTGGATTGTGAAAAAAAATTTAGTTGAAAGTGTCAAATTTTAATAAATTTATTTGAATTCAACTTCGATTTTTTTGGATTTTGCCGAGTATTTTTGTTGTAGGATGTATATTTGAGTAAATTTAGATGAAAATAACGACCATTTTTTGGATTGTGAAGAAAATTTTAGTAGGAAGTGTCAAATTTTAATAAATTTATTTGAAATTAACTTCGATTTTTTTTGATTTTGTCGAGTATTTTTAGTGTAGGATGTATATTTGAGTAAATTTAGTAGAAAATACCTTCAATTTTTAGGATTGTGAAAAAAATTTTAGTTGGAAGTGTCAAATTTTAATAAATTTATTTGAAACCAACTTCGATTTTTTTGGATTTTGTCGAGTATTTTTGTTGTAGGATGTATATTTGAGTAAATTTAGATGAAAATAACGACCATTTTTTGGATTGTGAAAAAAAATTTAGTTGGAAGTGTCAAATTTTAATAAATTTATTTGAAATTAACTTCGATTTTTTTTTATTTTGTCGAGTATTTTTAGTGTAGGATGTATATTTAAGTAAATTTAGTAGAAAATACCTTCAATTTTTAGGATTGTGAAAAAAATTTTAGTTGGAAGTGTCAAATTTTAATAAATTTATTTGAAACCAACTTCGATTTTTTTGGATTTTGTCGAGTATTTTTGGTGTAGGATGTATATTTGAGTAAATTTACTTGAAAATAACTTCAATTCTTAGGATCGTGAAAAAAATTTTAGTTGGAAGTGTCAAATTTTAATAAATTTATTTGAAACCAACTTCGATTTTTTTTTATTTTGTCGAGTATTTTTGGTGTAGGATGTATATTTGAGTAAATTTAGATGAAAATAACTTCAATTCTTAGGATTGTGAAAAAAATTTTAGTTGGAAGTGTCAAATTTTAATAAATTTATTTGAAACCAACTTCGATTTTTTTGGATTTTGTCGAGTATTTTTGGTGTAGGATGTATATTTGAGTAAATTTAGATGAAAATAACTATAATTTTTAGGATTGTGAAAAAAATTTTAGTTGGAAGTGTCAAATTTTAATAAATTTATTTGAAACCAACTTCGAATTTTTTGGATTTTGTCGAGTATTTTTGTTGTAGGATATATATTTGAGTAAATTTAGATGAAAATAACGACCATTTTTTGGATTGTGAAAAAAAATTTAGTTGGAAGTGTCAAATTTTAATAAATTTATTTGAAACCAACTTCGATTTTTTTTTATTTTGTCGAGTATTTTTGGTGTAGGATGCATATTTGAGTAAATTTAGATGAAAATAACTTCAATTTTTAGGATTGTGAAAAAAATTTTAGTTGGAAGTGTCAAATTTTAATAAATTTATTTGAAACCAACTTCGATTGTTTTGGATTTTGTCGAGTATTTTTGGTGTAGGATGTATATTTGAGTAAATTTAGATGAAAATAACTCCAATTCTTAGGATTGCGAAGAAAATTTTAGTTGGAAGTGTCAAATTTGAATAAATTTATTTGAAACCAACTTCGATTTTTTTGGATTTTGTCGAGTATTTTTGTTGTAGGATGTATATTTGAGTAAATTTAGATGAAAATAACGACCATTTTTTGGATTGTGAAAAAAAAATTAGTTGGAAGTGTCAAATTTTAATAAATTTATTTGAAACCAACTTCGATTTTTTTGGATTTTGTCGTGTATTTTTGGTGTAGGATGTATATTTGAGTAAATTTAGATGAAAATACCTTCAATTTTTACGATTGTGAAAAAAATTTTAGTTGGAAGTGTTCAATTTTAATAAATTTATTTGAAACCAACTTCGATTTTTTTGGATTTTGTCGAGTATTTTTGGTGTAGGATGTATATTTGAGTAAATTTAGATGAAAATAACTATAATTTTTAGGATTGTGAAAAAAATTTTAGTTGGAAGTGTGAAATTTTAATAAATTTATTTGAAACCAACTTCGATTTTTTTCGGATTATGTCGGGTATTTTTGTTGTAGGATGTATATTTGAGTAAATTTAGATGAAAATAACGACCATTTTTTGGATTGTGAAGAAAATTTTAGTTGGAAGTGTCAAATTTTAATAAATTTATTTGAAACCAACTTCGAATTTTTTGGATTTTGTCGAGTATTTTTGTTGTAGGGTGTATATTTGAGTAAATTTAGATGAAAATAACGACCATTTATTCGATTGTGAAGAAAATTTTAGTTGGAAGTGTCAAATTTTAATAAATTTATTTGAAACCAACTTCAAATTTTTGGGATTTTGTCGAGTATTTTTGTTGTAGGATGTATATTTGAGTAAATTTAGATGAAAATAACGACCATTTTTTGGATTGTGAAAAAAAATTCAGTTGAAAGTGTCAAATTTTAATAAATTTATTTGAAACCAACTTCGATTTTTTTGGATTTTGTCGAGTATTTTTGGTGTAGGATGTATATTTGAGTAAATTTAGATGAAAATACTTTCAATTTTTACGATTGTAAAAAAAATTTTAGTTGGAAGTGTCCAATTTATTAAATTTATTTGAAACTAACTTCGATTTTTTTGGATTTTGTCGAGTATTTTTGGTGTAGGATGTATATTTGAGTAAATTTAGATGAAAATAACTATAATTTTTAGGATTGTGAAAAAAATTTTAGTTGGAAGTGTCAAATTTTAATAAATTTATTTGAAACCAACTTCGATTTTTTTCGGATTATGTCGGGTATTTTTGTTGTAGGATGTATATTTGAGTAAATTTAGATGAAAATAACGACCATTTTTTGGATTGTGAAGAAAATTTTAGTTGGAAGTGTCAAATTTTAATAAATTTATTTGAAACCAACTTCGAATTTTTTGGATTTTGTCGAGTATTTTTGTTGTAGGATGTATATTTGAGTAAATTTAGATGAAAATAACGACCATTTATTCGATTGTGAAGAAAATTTTAGTTGGAAGTGTCAAATTTTAATAAATTTATTTGAAACCAACTTCGAATTTTTGGGATTTTGTCGAGTATTTTTGTTGTAGGATGTATATTTGAGTAAATTTAGATGAAAATAACGACCATTTTTTGGATTGTGAAAAAAAATTTAGTTGGAAGTGTCAAATTTTAATTAATTTATTTGAATTCAACTTCGATTTTTTTGGATTTTGTCGAGTATTTTTGTTGTAGGATGTTTATTTGAGTAAATTTAGATGAAAATAACGACCATTTTTTGGATTGTGAAGAAAATTTTAGTTGGAAGTGTCAAATTTTAATAAATTTATTTGAAACCAACTTCGAATTTTTTGGATTTTGTCGAGTATTTTTGTTGTAGGATGTATATTTGAGTAAATTTAGATGAAAATAACGACCATTTTTTGGATTGTGAAAAAAAATTTAGTTGAAAGTGTCAAATTTTAATAAATTTATTTGAATTCAACTTCGATTTTTTTGGATTTTGTCGAGTATTTTTGTTGTAGGATGTATATTTGAGTAAATTTAGATGAAAATAACGACCATTTTTTGGATTGTGAAGAAAATTTTAGTTGGAAGTGTCAAATTTTAATAAATTTATTTGAAATCAACTTCGATTTTTTTGGATTTTGTCGAGTATTTTTAGTGTAGGATGTATATTTGAGTAAATTTAGTAGAAAATACCTTCAATTTTTAGGATTGTGAAAAAAATTTTAGTTGGAAGTGTCAAATTTTAATAAATTTATTTGAAACCAACTTCGATTTTTTTGGATTTTGTCGAGTATTTTTGTTGTAGGATGTATATTTGAGTAAATTTAGATGAAAATAACGACCATTTTTTGGATTGTGAAAAAAAATTTAGTTGGAAGTGTCAAATTTTAATAAATTTATTTGAAACCAACTTCGAATTTTTTGGATTTTGTCGAGTATTTTTGTTGTAGGATGTATATTTGAGTAAATTTAGATGAAAATAACGACCATTTTTTGGATTGTGAAAAAAAATTTAGTCGAAAGTGTCAAATTTTAATAAATTTATTTGAATTCAACTTCGATTTTTTTTTATTTTGTCGAGTATTTTTGTTGTAGGATGTATATTTGAATAAATTTAGATGAAAATAACGACCATTTTTTCGATTGTGAAAAAAATTTTAGTTGGAAGTGTCAAATTTTAATAAATTTATTTGAAACCAACTTCGAATTTTTTGGATTTTGTCGAGTATTTTTGGTGTAGGATGTATATTTGAGTAAATTTAGATGAAAATTACTTCAATTTCTAGGATTGTGAAAAAAATTTAGTTGGAAGTGTCAAATTTTAATAAATTTATTTGAAACCAACTTCGATTTTTTTCGGATTATGTCGGGTATTTTTGTTGTAGGATGTATATTTGAGTAAATTTAGATGAAAATAACGACCATTTTTTGGATTGTGAAGAAAATTTTAGTTGGAAGTGTCAAATTTTAATAAATTTATTTGAAATCAACTCCGATTTTTTTGGATTTTGTTGAGTATTTTTTGGTAGGATCTATATTTGAGTAAATTTAGATGAAAATAACTTCAAATTTTTGGATTGTGAAAAAAATTTTAGTTGGAAGTGTCAAATTTTAATAAATTTATTTGAAACCAACTTCGATTTTTTTTTATTTTGTCGAGTATTTTTGGTGTAGGATGTATATTGGAGTAAATTTAGATGAAAATAACTTCAATTTTTTGGATTGTGAAAAAAATTTTGTTGGAAGTGTCAAATTTTAATAAATTTATTTGAAATCAACTCCGATTTTTTTGGATTTTGTTGAGTATTTTTTTGTAGGATCTATATTTGAGTAAATTTAGATGAAAATAACTTCAATTTTTAGGATTGTGAAAAAAATTTTAGTTGGAAGTGTCAAATTGTAATAAATTTATTTGAAACCAACTTCGATTTTTTTGGATTTTGTCGAGTATTTTTGGTGTAGGATGTATATTTGAGTAAATTTAGATGAAAATAACTTCAATTTCTAGGATTGTGAAAAAAAATTTAGTTGGAAGTGTCAAATTTTAATAAATTTATTTGAAACCAACTTCGATTTTTTTGGATTTTGTCGAGTATTTTTGTTGTAGGATGTATATTTGAGTAAATTTAGATGAAAATAACGACCTTTTTTTGGATTGTGAAGAAAATTTTAGTTGGAAGTGTCAAATTATAATAAATTTATTTGAAACTAACTTCGATTTTATTGGATTTTGTGGAGTATTTTTGGTGTAGGATGTATATTTGAATAAATTTAGATGAAAATAACTTCAATTTCTAGGATTGTGAAAAAAATTTTAGTTGGAAGTGTCAAATTTTAATATATTTATTTGAAACCAACTTCGATTTTTTTGGATTTTGTCGAGTATTTTTGTTGTAGGATGTATATTTGAGTAAATTTAGATGAAAATAACCACCATTTTTTGGATTGTGAAGAAAATTTTAGTTGGAAGTGTCAAATTTTAATAAATTTATTTGAAATCAACTCCGATTTTTTTGGATTTTGTTGAGTATTTTTTGGTAGGATCTATATTTGAGTAAATTTAGATGAAAATAACTTCAAATTTTTGGATTGTGAAAAAAATTTTAGTTGGAAGTGTCAAATTTTAATAAATTTATTTGAAACCAACTTCGATTTTTTTTTATTTTGTCGAGTATTTTTGGTGTAGGATGTATATTGGAGTAAATTTAGATGAAAATAACTTCAATTTTTTGGATTGTGAAAAAAATTTTGTTGGAAGTGTCAAATTTTAATAAATTTATTTGAAATCAACTCCGATTTTTTTGGATTTTGTTGAGTATTTTTTTGTAGGATCTATATTTGAGTAAATTTAGATGAAAATAACTTCAATTTTTAGGATTGTGAAAAAAATTTTAGTTGGAAGTGTCAAATTGTAATAAATTTATTTGAAACCAACTTCGATTTTTTTGGATTTTGTCGAGTATTTTTGGTGTAGGATGTATATTTGAGTAAATTTAGATGAAAATAACTTCAATTTCTAGGATTGTGAAAAAAAATTTAGTTGGAAGTGTCAAATTTTAATAAATTTATTTGAAACCAACTTCGATTTTTTTGGATTTTGTCGAGTATTTTTGTTGTAGGATGTATATTTGAGTAAATTTAGATGAAAATAACGACCTTTTTTTGGATTGTGAAGAAAATTTTAGTTGGAAGTGTCAAATTATAATAAATTTATTTGAAACTAACTTCGATTTTATTGGATTTTGTGGAGTATTTTTGGTGTAGGATGTATATTTGAATAAATTTAGATGAAAATAACTTCAATTTCTAGGATTGTGAAAAAAATTTTAGTTGGAAGTGTCAAATTTTAATATATTTATTTGAAACCAACTTCGATTTTTTTGGATTTTGTCGAGTATTTTTGTTGTAGGATGTATATTTGAGTAAATTTAGATGAAAATAACCACCATTTTTTGGATTGTGAAGAAAATTTTAGTTGGAAGTGTCAAATTTTAATAAATTTATTTGAAATCAACTCCGATTTTTTTGGATTTTGTTGAGTATTTTTTGGTAGGATCTATATTTGAGTAAATTTAGATGAAAATAACTTCAATTTTTTGGATTGTGAAAAAAATTTTAGTTGGAAGTGTCAAATTTTAATAAATTTATTTGAAATCAACTCCGATTTTTTTGGATTTTGTTGAGTATTTTTCTGTAGGATCTATATTTGAGTAAATTTAGATGAAAATAATTTCAATTTTTAGGATTGTGAAAAAAATTTTAGTTGGAAGTGCCAAGTTTTAATAAATTTATTTGAAACCAACTACGATTTTTTGAATTTTCATGAGTATTTTTGATGTAGGATCCACAATTGAGTAAATTTAGATGAAAATAACTTCAATTCTTTGGATTGTGAAAAAAATTTTAGTTGGAAGTATCAAATTTTAATAAATTTATTTGAAATCAACTCCGATTTTTTTGGATTTTGTTGAGTATTTTTTGGTAGGATCTGTATTTGAGTAAATTTAGATGAAAATAACTTCAATTTTTTGGATTGTGAAAAAAATTTTGTTGGAAGTGTCAAATTTTAATAAATTTATTTGAAATCAACTCCGATTTTTTTGGATTTTGTTGAGTATTTTTTTGTAGGATCTATATTTGAGTAAATTTAGATGAAAATAACTTCAATTTTTAGGATTGTGAAAAAAATTTTAGTTGGAAGTGTCAAATTGTAATAAATTTATTTGAAACCAACTTCGATTTTTTTGGATTTTGTCGAGTATTTTTGGTGTAGGATGTATATTTGAGTAAATTTAGATGAAAATAACTTCAATTTCTAGGATTGTGAAAAAAATTTTAGTTGGAAGTGTCAAATTGTAATAAATTTATTTGAAACCAACTTCGATTTTTTTGGATTTTGTCGAGTATTTTTGGTGTAGGATGTATATTTGAGTAAATTTAGATGAAAATAACTTCAATTTCTAGGATTGTGAAAAAAATTTTAGTTGGAAGTGTCAAATTTTAATAAATTTATTTGAAACCAACTTCGATTTTTTTGGATTTTGTCGAGTATTTTTGTTGTAGGATGTATATTTGAGTAAATTTAGATGAAAATAACGACCATTTTTTGGATTGTGAAGAAAATTTTAGTTGGAAGTGTCAAATTTTAATAAATTTATTTGAAATCAACTCCGATTTTTTTGGATTTTGTTGAGTATTTTTTGGTAGGATCTATATTTGAGTAAATTTAGATGAAAATAACTTCAATTTTTTGGATTGTGAAAAAAATTTTAGTTGGAAGTGTCAAATTTTAATAAATTTATTTGAAATCAACTCCGATTTTTTTGGATTTTGTTGAGTATTTTTCTGTAGGATCTATATTTGAGTAAATTTAGATGAAAATAACTTCAATTTTTAGGATTGTGAAAAAAATTTTAGTTGGAAGTGTCAAATTGTAATAAATTTATTTGAAACCAACTTCGATTTTTTTGGATTTTGTCGAGTATTTTTGGTGTAGGATGTATATTTGAGTAAAGTTAGATGAAAATAACTTCAATTTTTAGGATTGTGAAAAAAATTTTAGTTGGAAGTGTCAAATTTTAATAAATTTATTTGAAATCAACTCAGATTTTTTTGGATTTTGTTGAGTATTTTTTTGTAGGATCTATATTTGAGTAAATTTAGATGAAAATAACTTCAATTTCTAGGATTGTGAAAAAAAATTTAGTTGGAAGTGTCAAATTTTAATAAATTTATTTGAAACCAACTTCGATTTTTTTGGATTTTGTCGAGTATTTTTGTTGTAGGATGTATATTTGAGTAAGTTTAGATGAAAATAACGACCTTTTTTTGGATTGTGAAGAAAATTTTAGTTGGAAGTGTCAAATTTTAATAAATTTATTTGAAACCAACTTCGATTTTTTTGGATTTTGTCGAGTATTTTTGTTGTAGGATGTATATTTGAGTAAATTTAGATGAAAATAACGACCATTTTTTGGATTGTGAAGAAAATTTTAGTTGGAAGTGTCAAATTTTAATAAATTTATTTGAAATCAACTCCGATTTTTTTTTATTTTGTTGAGTATTTTTTTGTAGGATCTATATTTGAGTAAATTTAGATGAAAATAACTTCAATTTCTAGGATTGTGAAAAAAAATTTAGTTGGAAGTGTCAAATTTTAATAAATTTATTTGAAACCAACTTCGATTTTTTTTGGATTTTGTCGAGTATTTTTGTTGTAGGATGTATATTTGAGTAAATTTAGATGAAAATAACGACCTTTTTTTGGATTGTGAAGAAAATTTTAGTTGGAAGTGTCAAATTTTAATAAATTTATTTGAAACTAACTTCGATTTTTTTGGATTTTGTGGAGTATTTTTGGTGTAGGATGTATATTTGAGTAAATTTAGATGAAAATAACTTCAATTTCTAGGATTGTGAAAAAAATTTTAGTTGGAAGTCTCAAATTTTACTAAATTTATTTGAAACCAACTTCGATTTTTTTGGATTTTTTCGAGTATTTTTGGTGTAGGATGTATATTTGAGTAAATTTAGATGAAAATAACTTAAATTTTTAGGATTGTGAAAAAAATTTTAGTTGGAAGTGCCAAGTTTTAATAAATTTATTTGAAACCAACTACGATTTTTTGAATTTTCATGAGTATTTTTTATGTAGGATCTACAATTGAGTAAATTTAGATGAAAATAACTTCAATTCTTTGGATTGTGAAAAAAATTTTAGTTGGAAGTATCAAATTTTAATAAATTTATTTGAAATCAACTCCGATTTTTTTTGATTTTGTTGAGTATTTTTTGGTAGGATCTGTATTTGAGTAAATTTAGATGAAAATAACTTCAATTTTTTGGATTGTGAAAAAAATTTTGTTGGAAGTGTCAAATTTTAATAAATTTATTTGAAATCAACTCCGATTTTTTTGGATTTTGTTGAGTATTTTTTTGTAGGATCTATATTTGAGTAAATTTAGATGAAAATAACTTCAATTTTTAGGATTGTGAAAAAAATTTTAGTTGGAAGTGTCAAATTGTAATAAATTTATTTGAAACCAACTTCGATTTTTTTGGATTTTGTCGAGTATTTTTGGTGTAGGATGTATATTTGAGTAAATTTAGATGAAAATAACTTCAATTTCTAGGATTGTGAAAAAAAATTTAGTTGGAAGTGTCAAATTTTAATAAATTTATTTGAAACCAACTTCGATTTTTTTGGATTTTGTCGAGTATTTTTGTTGTAGGATGTATATTTGAGTAAATTTAGATGAAAATAACGACCTTTTTTTGGATTGTGAAGAAAATTTTAGTTGGAAGTGTCAAATTATAATAAATTTATTTGAAACTAACTTCGATTTTATTGGATTTTGTGGAGTATTTTTGGTGTAGGATGTATATTTGAGTAAATTTAGATGAAAATAACTTCAATTTCTAGGATTGTGAAAAAAATTTTAGTTGGAAATGTCAAATTTTAATAAATTTATTTGAAACCAACTTCGATTTTTTTGGATTTTGTCGAGTATTTTTGTTGTAGGATGTATATTTGAGTAAATTTAGATGAAGATAACGACCATTTTTTGGATTGTGAAGAAAATTTTAGTTGGAAGTGTCAAATTTTAATAAATTTATTTGAAATCAACTCCGATTTATTTGGATTTTGTTGAGTATTTTTTGGTAGGATCTATATTTGAGTAAATTTAGATGAAAATAACTTCAATTTTTTGGATTGTGAAAAAAATTTTGTTGGAAGTGTCAAATTTTAATAAATTTATTTGAAATCAACTCCGATTTTTTTGGATTTTGTTGAGTATTTTTTTGTAGGATCTATATTTGAGTAAATTTAGATGAAAATAACTTCTATTTTTAGGATTGTGAAAAAAATTTTAGTTGGAAGTGTCAAATTGTAATAAATTTATTTGAAACCAACTTCGATTTTTTTGGATTTTGTCGAGTATTTTTGGTGTAGGATGTATATTTGAGTAAATTTAGATGAAAATAACTTCAATTTCTAGGATTGTGAAAAAAAATTTAGTTGGAAGTGTCAAATTTTAATAAATTTATTTGAAACCAACTTCGATTTTTTTGGATTTTGTCGAGTATTTTTGTTGTAGGATGTATATTTGAGTAAATTTAGATGAAAATAACGACCTTTTTTTGGATTGTGAAGAAAATTTTAGTTGGAAGTGTCAAATTTTAATAAATTTATTTGAAATCAACTTCGATTTTTTTGGATTTTGTGGAGTATTTTTGGTGTAGGATGTATATTTGAGTAAATTTAGATGAAAATAACTTCAATTTCTAGGATTGTGAAAAAAATTTTAGTTGGAAGTGTCAAATTTTAATAAATTTATTTGAAACCAACTTCGATTTTTTTGGATTTTGTCGAGTATTTTTGGTGTAGGATGTATATTTGAGTAAATTTAGATGAAAATAACTTCAATTTCTAGGATTGTGAAAAAAATTTTAGTTGGAAGTGTCAAATTTTAATAAATTTATTTGAAACCAACTTCGATTTTTTTGGATTTTGTCGAGTATTTTTGTTGTAGGATGTATATTTGAGTAAATTTAGATGAAAATAACGACCATTTTTTGGATTGTGAAGAAAATTTTAGTTGGAAGTGTCAAATTTTAATAAATTTATTTGAAATCAACTCCGATTTTTTTGGATTTTGTTGAGTATTTTTTGGTAGGATCTATATTTGAGTAAATTTAGATGAAAATAACTTCAATTTTTTGGATTGTGAAAAAAATTTTAGTTGGAAGTGTCAAATTTTAATAAATTTATTTGAAATCAACTCCGATTTTTTTGGATTTTGTTGAGTATTTTTCTGTAGGATCTATATTTGAGTAAATTTAGATGAAAATAACTTCAATTTTTAGGATTGTGAAAAAAATTTTAGTTGGAAGTGTCAAATTGTAATAAATTTATTTGAAACCAACTTCGATTTTTTTGGATTTTGTCGAGTATTTTTGGTGTAGGATGTATATTTGAGTAAAGTTAGATGAAAATAACTTCAATTTTTAGGATTGTGAAAAAAATTTTAGTTGGAAGTGTCAAATTTTAATAAATTTATTTGAAATCAACTCAGATTTTTTTGGATTTTGTTGAGTATTTTTTTGTAGGATCTATATTTGAGTAAATTTAGATGAAAATAACTTCAATTTCTAGGATTGTGAAAAAAAATTTAGTTGGAAGTGTCAAATTTTAATAAATTTATTTGAAACCAACTTCGATTTTTTTGGATTTTGTCGAGTATTTTTGTTGTAGGATGTATATTTGAGTAAGTTTAGATGAAAATAACGACCTTTTTTTGGATTGTGAAGAAAATTTTAGTTGGAAGTGTCAAATTTTAATAAATTTATTTGAAACCAACTTCGATTTTTTTGGATTTTGTCGAGTATTTTTGTTGTAGGATGTATATTTGAGTAAATTTAGATGAAAATAACGACCATTTTTTGGATTGTGAAGAAAATTTTAGTTGGAAGTGTCAAATTTTAATAAATTTATTTGAAATCAACTCCGATTTTTTTTTATTTTGTTGAGTATTTTTTTGTAGGATCTATATTTGAGTAAATTTAGATGAAAATAACTTCAATTTCTAGGATTGTGAAAAAAAATTTAGTTGGAAGTGTCAAATTTTAATAAATTTATTTGAAACCAACTTCGATTTTTTTTGGATTTTGTCGAGTATTTTTGTTGTAGGATGTATATTTGAGTAAATTTAGATGAAAATAACGACCTTTTTTTGGATTGTGAAGAAAATTTTAGTTGGAAGTGTCAAATTTTAATAAATTTATTTGAAACTAACTTCGATTTTTTTGGATTTTGTGGAGTATTTTTGGTGTAGGATGTATATTTGAGTAAATTTAGATGAAAATAACTTCAATTTCTAGGATTGTGAAAAAAATTTTAGTTGGAAGTCTCAAATTTTACTAAATTTATTTGAAACCAACTTCGATTTTTTTGGATTTTTTCGAGTATTTTTGGTGTAGGATGTATATTTGAGTAAATTTAGATGAAAATAACTTAAATTTTTAGGATTGTGAAAAAAATTTTAGTTGGAAGTGCCAAGTTTTAATAAATTTATTTGAAACCAACTACGATTTTTTGAATTTTCATGAGTATTTTTTATGTAGGATCTACAATTGAGTAAATTTAGATGAAAATAACTTCAATTCTTTGGATTGTGAAAAAAATTTTAGTTGGAAGTATCAAATTTTAATAAATTTATTTGAAATCAACTCCGATTTTTTTTGATTTTGTTGAGTATTTTTTGGTAGGATCTGTATTTGAGTAAATTTAGATGAAAATAACTTCAATTTTTTGGATTGTGAAAAAAATTTTGTTGGAAGTGTCAAATTTTAATAAATTTATTTGAAATCAACTCCGATTTTTTTGGATTTTGTTGAGTATTTTTTTGTAGGATCTATATTTGAGTAAATTTAGATGAAAATAACTTCAATTTCTAGGATTGTGAAAAAAAATTTAGTTGGAAGTGTCAAATTTTAATAAATTTATTTGAAACCAACTTCGATTTTTTTGGATTTTGTCGAGTATTTTTGTTGTAGGATGTATATTTGAGTAAATTTAGATGAAAATAACGACCTTTTTTTGGATTGTGAAGAAAATTTTAGTTGGAAGTGTCAAATTATAATAAATTTATTTGAAACTAACTTCGATTTTATTGGATTTTGTGGAGTATTTTTGGTGTAGGATGTATATTTGAGTAAATTTAGATGAAAATAACTTCAATTTCTAGGATTGTGAAAAAAATTTTAGTTGGAAATGTCAAATTTTAATAAATTTATTTGAAACCAACTTCGATTTTTTTGGATTTTGTCGAGTATTTTTGTTGTAGGATGTATATTTGAGTAAATTTAGATGAAAATAACGACCATTTTTTGGATTGTGAAGAAAATTTTAGTTGGAAGTGTCAAATTTTAATAAATTTATTTGAAATCAACTCCGATTTATTTGGATTTTGTTGAGTATTTTTTGGTAGGATCTATATTTGAGTAAATTTAGATGAAAATAACTTCAATTTTTTGGATTGTGAAAAAAATTTTGTTGGAAGTGTCAAATTTTAATAAATTTATTTGAAATCAACTCCGATTTTTTTGGATTTTGTTGAGTATTTTTTTGTAGGATCTATATTTGAGTAAATTTAGATGAAAATAACTTCTATTTTTAGGATTGTGAAAAAAATTTTAGTTGGAAGTGTCAAATTGTAATAAATTTATTTGAAACCAACTTCGATTTTTTTGGATTTTGTCGAGTATTTTTGGTGTAGGATGTATATTTGAGTAAATTTAGATGAAAATAACTTCAATTTCTAGGATTGTGAAAAAAAATTTAGTTGGAAGTGTCAAATTTTAATAAATTTATTTGAAACCAACTTCGATTTTTTTGGATTTTGTCGAGTATTTTTGTTGTAGGATGTATATTTGAGTAAATTTAGATGAAAATAACGACCTTTTTTTGGATTGTGAAGAAAATTTTAGTTGGAAGTGTCAAATTTTAATAAATTTATTTGAAATCAACTTCGATTTTTTTGGATTTTGTGGAGTATTTTTGGTGTAGGATGTATATTTGAGTAAATTTAGATGAAAATAACTTCAATTTCTAGGATTGTGAAAAAAATTTTAGTTGGAAGTGTCAAATTTTAATAAATTTATTTGAAACCAACTTCGATTTTTTTGGATTTTGTCGAGTATTTTTGGTGTAGGATGTATATTTGAGTAAATTTAGATGAAAATAACTTCAATTTCTAGGATTGTGAAAAAAATTTAGTTGGAAGTGTCAAATTTTAATAAATTTATTTGAAACCAACTTCGATTTTTTTGGATTTTGTCGAGTATTTTTGTTGTAGGATGTATATTTGAGTAAATTTAGATGAAAATAACGACTTTTTTTTGGATTGTGAAGAAAATTTTAGTTGGAAGTGTCAAATTATAATAAATTTATTTGAAACTAACTTCGATTTTTTTGGATTTTGTCGAGTATTTTTGTTGTAGGATGTATATTTGAGTAAATTTAGATGAAAATAACGACCATTTTTTGGATTGTGAAGAAAATTTTAGTTGGAAGTGTCAAATTTTAATAAATTTATTTGAAATCAACTCCGATTTTTTTGGATTTTGTTGAGTATTTTTTGGTAGGATCTATATTTGAGTAAATTTAGATGAAAATAACTTCAAATTTTTGGATTGTGAAAAAAATTTTAGTTGGAAGTGTCAAATTTTAATAAATTTATTTGAAACCAACTTCGATTTTTTTTTATTTTGTCGAGTATTTTTGGTGTAGGATGTATATTGGAGTAAATTTAGATGAAAATAACTTCAATTTTTTGGATTGTGAAAAAAATTTTGTTGGAAGTGTCAAATTTTAATAAATTTATTTGAAATCAACTCCGATTTTTTTGGATTTTGTTGAGTATTTTTTTGTAGGATCTATATTTGAGTAAATTTAGATGAAAATAACTTCAATTTTTAGGATTGTGAAAAAAATTTTAGTTGGAAGTGTCAAATTGTAATAAATTTATTTGAAACCAACTTCGATTTTTTTGGATTTTGTCGAGTATTTTTGGTGTAGGATGTATATTTGAGTAAATTTAGATGAAAATAACTTCAATTTCTAGGATTGTGAAAAAAAATTTAGTTGGAAGTGTCAAATTTTAATAAATTTATTTGAAACCAACTTCGATTTTTTTGGATTTTGTCGAGTATTTTTGTTGTAGGATGTATATTTGAGTAAATTTAGATGAAAATAACGACCTTTTTTTGGATTGTGAAGAAAATTTTAGTTGGAAGTGTCAAATTATAATAAATTTATTTGAAACTAACTTCGATTTTATTGGATTTTGTGGAGTATTTTTGGTGTAGGATGTATATTTGAATAAATTTAGATGAAAATAACTTCAATTTCCAGGATTGTGAAAAAAATTTTAGTTGGAAGTGTCAAATTTTAATATATTTATTTGAAACCAACTTCGATTTTTTTGGATTTTGTCGAGTATTTTTGTTGTAGGATGTATATTTGAGTAAATTTAGATGAAAATAACGACCATTTTTTGGATTGTGAAGAAAATTTTAGTTGGAAGTGTCAAATTTTAATAAATTTATTTGAAATCAACTC
This sequence comes from Andrena praecox, assembly GCA_963932275.1. NCBI lineage: Eukaryota > Metazoa > Arthropoda > Insecta > Hymenoptera > Andrenidae > Andrena > Andrena praecox. The sequence goes on from OZ010732.1 coordinate 27,008,976, forward strand.
CGATTTTTTTGGATTTTGTTGAGTATTTTTTTGTAGGATCTATATTTGAGTAAATTTAGATGAAAATAACTTCAATTTCTAGGATTGTGAAAAAAAATTTAGTTGGAAGTGTCAAATTTTAATAAATTTATTTGAAACCAACTTCGATTTTTTTGGATTTTGTCGAGTATTTTTGTTGTAGGATGTATATTTGAGTAAGTTTAGATGAAAATAACGACCTTTTTTTGGATTGTGAAGAAAATTTTAGTTGGAAGTGTCAAATTTTAATAAATTTATTTGAAACCAACTTCGATTTTTTTGGATTTTGTCGAGTATTTTTGTTGTAGGATGTATATTTGAGTAAATTTAGATGAAAATAACGACCATTTTTTGGATTGTGAAGAAAATTTTAGTTGGAAGTGTCAAATTTTAATAAATTTATTTGAAATCAACTCCGATTTTTTTTTATTTTGTTGAGTATTTTTTTGTAGGATCTATATTTGAGTAAATTTAGATGAAAATAACTTCAATTTCTAGGATTGTGAAAAAAAATTTAGTTGGAAGTGTCAAATTTTAATAAATTTATTTGAAACCAACTTCGATTTTTTTTGGATTTTGTCGAGTATTTTTGTTGTAGGATGTATATTTGAGTAAATTTAGATGAAAATAACGACCTTTTTTTGGATTGTGAAGAAAATTTTAGTTGGAAGTGTCAAATTTTAATAAATTTATTTGAAACTAACTTCGATTTTTTTGGATTTTGTGGAGTATTTTTGGTGTAGGATGTATATTTGAGTAAATTTAGATGAAAATAACTTCAATTTCTAGGATTGTGAAAAAAATTTTAGTTGGAAGTCTCAAATTTTACTAAATTTATTTGAAACCAACTTCGATTTTTTTGGATTTTTTCGAGTATTTTTGGTGTAGGATGTATATTTGAGTAAATTTAGATGAAAATAACTTAAATTTTTAGGATTGTGAAAAAAATTTTAGTTGGAAGTGCCAAGTTTTAATAAATTTATTTGAAACCAACTACGATTTTTTGAATTTTCATGAGTATTTTTTATGTAGGATCTACAATTGAGTAAATTTAGATGAAAATAACTTCAATTCTTTGGATTGTGAAAAAAATTTTAGTTGGAAGTATCAAATTTTAATAAATTTATTTGAAATCAACTCCGATTTTTTTTGATTTTGTTGAGTATTTTTTGGTAGGATCTGTATTTGAGTAAATTTAGATGAAAATAACTTCAATTTTTTGGATTGTGAAAAAAATTTTGTTGGAAGTGTCAAATTTTAATAAATTTATTTGAAATCAACTCCGATTTTTTTGGATTTTGTTGAGTATTTTTTTGTAGGATCTATATTTGAGTAAATTTAGATGAAAATAACTTCAATTTCTAGGATTGTGAAAAAAATTTTAGTTGGAAATGTCAAATTTTAATAAATTTATTTGAAACCAACTTCGATTTTTTTGGATTTTGTCGAGTATTTTTGTTGTAGGATGTATATTTGAGTAAATTTAGATGAAAATAACGACCATTTTTTGGATTGTGAAGAAAATTTTAGTTGGAAGTGTCAAATTTTAATAAATTTATTTGAAATCAACTCCGATTTATTTGGATTTTGTTGAGTATTTTTTGGTAGGATCTATATTTGAGTAAATTTAGATGAAAATAACTTCAATTTTTTGGATTGTGAAAAAAATTTTGTTGGAAGTGTCAAATTTTAATAAATTTATTTGAAATCAACTCCGATTTTTTTGGATTTTGTTGAGTATTTTTTTGTAGGATCTATATTTGAGTAAATTTAGATGAAAATAACTTCTATTTTTAGGATTGTGAAAAAAATTTTAGTTGGAAGTGTCAAATTGTAATAAATTTATTTGAAACCAACTTCGATTTTTTTGGATTTTGTCGAGTATTTTTGGTGTAGGATGTATATTTGAGTAAATTTAGATGAAAATAACTTCAATTTCTAGGATTGTGAAAAAAAATTTAGTTGGAAGTGTCAAATTTTAATAAATTTATTTGAAACCAACTTCGATTTTTTTGGATTTTGTCGAGTATTTTTGTTGTAGGATGTATATTTGAGTAAATTTAGATGAAAATAACGACCTTTTTTTGGATTGTGAAGAAAATTTTAGTTGGAAGTGTCAAATTTTAATAAATTTATTTGAAATCAACTTCGATTTTTTTGGATTTTGTGGAGTATTTTTGGTGTAGGATGTATATTTGAGTAAATTTAGATGAAAATAACTTCAATTTCTAGGATTGTGAAAAAAATTTTAGTTGGAAGTGTCAAATTTTAATAAATTTATTTGAAACCAACTTCGATTTTTTTGGATTTTGTCGAGTATTTTTGGTGTAGGATGTATATTTGAGTAAATTTAGATGAAAATAACTTCAATTTCTAGGATTGTGAAAAAAATTTAGTTGGAAGTGTCAAATTTTAATAAATTTATTTGAAACCAACTTCGATTTTTTTGGATTTTGTCGAGTATTTTTGTTGTAGGATGTATATTTGAGTAAATTTAGATGAAAATAACGACTTTTTTTTGGATTGTGAAGAAAATTTTAGTTGGAAGTGTCAAATTATAATAAATTTATTTGAAACTAACTTCGATTTTTTTGGATTTTGTCGAGTATTTTTGTTGTAGGATGTATATTTGAGTAAATTTAGATGAAAATAACGACCATTTTTTGGATTGTGAAGAAAATTTTAGTTGGAAGTGTCAAATTTTAATAAATTTATTTGAAATCAACTCCGATTTTTTTGGATTTTGTTGAGTATTTTTTGGTAGGATCTATATTTGAGTAAATTTAGATGAAAATAACTTCAAATTTTTGGATTGTGAAAAAAATTTTAGTTGGAAGTGTCAAATTTTAATAAATTTATTTGAAACCAACTTCGATTTTTTTTTATTTTGTCGAGTATTTTTGGTGTAGGATGTATATTGGAGTAAATTTAGATGAAAATAACTTCAATTTTTTGGATTGTGAAAAAAATTTTGTTGGAAGTGTCAAATTTTAATAAATTTATTTGAAATCAACTCCGATTTTTTTGGATTTTGTTGAGTATTTTTTTGTAGGATCTATATTTGAGTAAATTTAGATGAAAATAACTTCAATTTTTAGGATTGTGAAAAAAATTTTAGTTGGAAGTGTCAAATTGTAATAAATTTATTTGAAACCAACTTCGATTTTTTTGGATTTTGTCGAGTATTTTTGGTGTAGGATGTATATTTGAGTAAATTTAGATGAAAATAACTTCAATTTCTAGGATTGTGAAAAAAAATTTAGTTGGAAGTGTCAAATTTTAATAAATTTATTTGAAACCAACTTCGATTTTTTTGGATTTTGTCGAGTATTTTTGTTGTAGGATGTATATTTGAGTAAATTTAGATGAAAATAACGACCTTTTTTTGGATTGTGAAGAAAATTTTAGTTGGAAGTGTCAAATTATAATAAATTTATTTGAAACTAACTTCGATTTTATTGGATTTTGTGGAGTATTTTTGGTGTAGGATGTATATTTGAATAAATTTAGATGAAAATAACTTCAATTTCCAGGATTGTGAAAAAAATTTTAGTTGGAAGTGTCAAATTTTAATATATTTATTTGAAACCAACTTCGATTTTTTTGGATTTTGTCGAGTATTTTTGTTGTAGGATGTATATTTGAGTAAATTTAGATGAAAATAACGACCATTTTTTGGATTGTGAAGAAAATTTTAGTTGGAAGTGTCAAATTTTAATAAATTTATTTGAAATCAACTCCGATTTTTTTTGATTTTGTTGAGTATTTTTTGGTAGGATCTATATTTGAGTAAATTTAGATGAAAATAACTTCAATTTTTTGGATTGTGAAAAAAATTTTAGTTGGAAGTGTCAAATTTTAATAAATTTATTTGAAATCAACTCCGATTTTTTTGGATTTTGTTGAGTATTTTTCTGTAGGATCTATATTTGAGTAAATTTAGATGAAAATAATTTCAATTTTTAGGATTGTGAAAAAAATTTTAGTTGGAAGTGCCAAGTTTTAATAAATTTATTTGAAACCAACTACGATTTTTTGAATTTTCATGAGTATTTTTGATGTAGGATCCACAATTGAGTAAATTTAGATGAAAATAACTTCAATTCTTTGGATTGTGAAAAAAATTTTAGTTGGAAGTATCAAATTTTAATAAATTTATTTGAAATCAACTCCGATTTTTTTGGATTTTGTTGAGTATTTTTTGGTAGGATCTGTATTTGAGTAAATTTAGATGAAAATAACTTCAATTTTTTGGATTGTGAAAAAAATTTTGTTGGAAGTGTCAAATTTTAATAAATTTATTTGAAATCAACTCCGATTTTTTTGGATTTTGTTGAGTATTTTTTTGTAGGATCTATATTTGAGTAAATTTAGATGAAAATAACTTCAATTTTTAGGATTGTGAAAAAAATTTTAGTTGGAAGTGTCAAATTGTAATAAATTTATTTGAAACCAACTTCGATTTTTTTGGATTTTGTCGAGTATTTTTGGTGTAGGATGTATATTTGAGTAAATTTAGATGAAAATAACTTCAATTTCTAGGATTGTGAAAAAAATTTTAGTTGGAAGTGTCAAATTGTAATAAATTTATTTGAAACCAACTTCGATTTTTTTGGATTTTGTCGAGTATTTTTGGTGTAGGATGTATATTTGAGTAAATTTAGATGAAAATAACGACCATTTTTTGGATTGTGAAGAAAATTTTAGTTGGAAGTGTCAAATTTTAATAAATTTATTTGAAATCAACTCCGATTTTTTTGGATTTTGTTGAGTATTTTTTGGTAGGATCTATATTTGAGTAAATTTAGATGAAAATAACTTCAATTTTTTGGATTGTGAAAAAAATTTTAGTTGGAAGTGTCAAATTTTAATAAATTTATTTGAAATCAACTCCGATTTTTTTGGATTTTGTTGAGTATTTTTTTGTAGGATCTATATTTGAGTAAATTTAGATGAAAATAACTTCAAATTTTTGGATTGTGAAAAAAATTTTAGTTGGAAGTGTCAAATTTTAATAAATTTATTTGAAACCAACTTCGATTTTTTTTGATTTTGTCGAGTATTTTTGTTGTAGGATGTATATTGGAGTAAAGTTAGATGAAAATAACTTCAATTTTTAGGATTGTGAAAAAAATTTTAGTTGGAAGTCTCAAATTTTACTAAATTTATTTGAAACCAACTTCGATTTTTTTGGATTTTTTCGAGTATTTTTGGTGTAGGATGTATATTTGAGTAAATTTAGATGAAAATAACTTAAATTTTTAGGATTGTGAAAAAAATTTTAGTTGGAAGTGCCAAGTTTTAATAAATTTATTTGAAACCAACTACGATTTTTTGAATTTTCATGAGTATTTTTGATGTAGGATCTACAATTGAGTAAATTTAGATGAAAATAACTTCAATTCTTTGGATTGTGAAAAAAATTTTAGTTGGAAGTATCAAATTTTAATAAATTTATTTGAAATCAACTCCGATTTTTTTGGATTTTGTTGAGCATTTTTTGGTAGGATCTGTATTTGAGTAAATTTAGATGAAAATAACTTCAATTTTTTGGATTGTGAAAAAAATTTTGTTGGAAGTGTCAAATTTTAATAAATTTATTTGAAATCAACTCCGATTTTTTTGGATTTTGTTGAGTATTTTTTTGTAGGATCTATATTTGAGTAAATTTAGATGAAAATAACTTCAATTTTTAGGATTGTGAAAAAAATTTTAGTTGGAAGTGTCAAATTGTAATAAATTTATTTGAAACCAACTTCGATTTTTTTGGATTTTGTCGAGTATTTTTGGTGTAGGATGTATATTTGAGTAAATTTAGATGAAAATAACTTCAATTTCTAGGATTGTGAAAAAAAATTTAGTTGGAAGTGTCAAATTTTAATAAATTTATTTGAAACCAACTTCGATTTTTTTGGATTTTGTCGAGTATTTTTGTTGTAGGATGTATATTTGAGTAAGTTTAGATGAAAATAACGACCTTTTTTTGGATTGTGAAGAAAATTTTAGTTGGAAGTGTCAAATTTTAATAAATTTATTTGAAACCAACTTCGATTTTTTTGGATTTTGTCGAGTATTTTTGTTGTAGGATGTATATTTGAGTAAATTTAGATGAAAATAACGACCATTTTTTGCATTGTGAAGAAAATTTTAGTTGGAAGTGTCAAATTTTAATAAATTTATTTGAAATCAACTCCGATTTTTTTTGATTTTGTTGAGTATTTTTTTGTAGGATCTATATTTGAGTAAATTTAGATGAAAATAACTTCAATTTCTAGGATTGTGAAAAAAAATTTAGTTGGAAGTGTCAAATTTTAATAAATTTATTTGAAACCAACTTCGATTTTTTTGGATTTTGTCGAGTATTTTTGTTGTAGGATGTATATTTGAGTAAATTTAGATGAAAATAACGACCTTTTTTTGGATTGTGAAGAAAATTTTAGTTGGAAGTGTCAAATTTTAATAAATTTATTTGAAACTAACTTCGATTTTTTTGGATTTTGTGGAGTATTTTTGGTGTAGGATGTATATTTGAGTAAATTTAGATGAAAATAACTTCAATTTCTAGGATGGTGAAAAAAATTTTAGTTGGAAGTGTCAAATTTTAATAAATTTATTTGAAACCAACTTCGATTTTTTTGGATTTTGTCGAGTATTTTTGTTGTAGGATGTATATTTGAGTAAATTTAGATGAAAATAACGACCATTTTTTGGATTGTGAAGAAAATTTTAGTTGGAAGTGTCAAATTTTAATAAATTTATTTGAAATCAACTCCGATTTTTTTGGATTTTGTTGAGTATTTTTTGGTAGGATCTATATTTGAGTAAATTTAGATGAAAATAACTTCAAATTTTTGGATTGTGAAAAAAATTTTAGTTGGAAGTGTCAAATTTTAATAAATTTATTTGAAACCAACTTCGATTTTTTTTTATTTTGTCGAGTATTTTTGGTGTAGGATGTATATTGGAGTAAAGTTAGATGAAAATAACTTCAATTTTTAGGATTGTGAAAAAAATTTTAGTTGGAAGTCTCAAATTTTACTAAATTTATTTGAAACCAACTTCGATTTTTTTGGATTTTTTCGAGTATTTTTGGTGTAGGATGTATATTGGAGTAAAGTTAGATGAAAATAACTTCAATTCTTTGGATTGTGAAAAAAATTTTAGTTGGAAGTATCAAATTTTAATAAATTTATTTGAAATCAACTCCGATTTTTTTGGATTTTGTTGAGTATTTTTTGGTAGGATCTGTATTTGAGTAAATTTAGATGAAAATAACTTCAATTTTTTGGATTGTGAAAAAAATTTTGTTGGAAGTGTCAAATTTTAATAAATTTATTTGAAATCAACTCCGATTTTTTTGGATTTTGTTGAGTATTTTTTTGTAGGATCTATATTTGAGTAAATTTAGATGAAAATAACTTCAATTTTTAGGATTGTGAAAAAAATTTCAGTTGGAAGTGTCAAATTGTAATAAATTTATTTGAAACCAACTTCGATTTTTTTGGATTTTGTCGAGTATTTTTGGTGTAGGATGTATATTTGAGTAAATTTAGATGAAAATAACTTCAATTTCTAGGATTGTGAAAAAAAATTTAGTTGGAAGTGTCAAATTTTAATAAATTTATTTGAAACCAACTTCGATTTTTTTGGATTTTGTCGAGTATTTTTGTTGTAGGATGTATATTTGAGTAAATTTAGATGAAAATAACGACCTTTTTTTGGATTGTGAAGAAAATTTTAGTTGGAAGTGTCAAATTATAATAAATTTATTTGAAACTAACTTCGATTTTATTGGATTTTGTGGAGTATTTTTGGTGTAGGATGTATATTTGAGTAAATTTAGATGAAAATAACTTCAATTTCTAGGATTGTGAAAAAAATTTTAGTTGGAAGTGTCAAATTTTAATAAATTTATTTGAAACCAACTTCGATTTTTTTGGATTTTGTCGAGTATTTTTGTTGTAGGATGTATATTTGAGTAAATTTAGATGAAAATAACGACCATTTTTTGGATTGTGAAGAAAATTTTAGTTGGAAGTGTCAAATTTTAATAAATTTATTTGAAATCAACTCCGATTTTTTTGGATTTTGTTGAGTATTTTTTGGTAGGATCTATATTTGAGTAAATTTAGATGAAAATAACTTCAATTTTTTGGATTGTGAAAAAAATTTTAGTTGGAAGTGTCAAATTTTAATAAATTTATTTGAAATCAACTCCGATTTTTTTGGATTTTGTTGAGTATTTTTTTGTAGGATCTATATTTGAGTAAATTTAGATGAAAATAACTTCAATTTTTAGGATTGTGGAAAAAATTTTAGTTGGAAGTGTCAAATTGTAATAAATTTATTTGAAACCAACTTCGATTTTTTTGGATTTTGTCGAGTATTTTTGGTGTAGGATGTATATTTGAGTAAAGTTAGATGAAAATAACTTCAATTTTTAGGATTGTGAAAAAAATTTTAGTTGGAAGTGTCAAATTTTAATAAATTTATTTGAAATCAACTCCGATTTTTTTGGATTTTGTTGAGTATTTTTTTGTAGGATCTATATTTGAGTAAATTTAGATGAAAATAACTTCAATTTCTAGGATTGTGAAAAAAATTTAGTTGGAAGTGTCAAATTTTAATAAATTTATTTGAAACCAACTTCGATTTTTTTGGATTTTGTCGAGTATTTTTGTTGTAGGATGTATATTTGAGTAAATTTAGATGAAAATAACGACCTTTTTTTGGATTGTGAAGAAAATTTTAGTTGGAAGTGTCAAATTTTAATAAATTTATTTGAAACCAACTTCGATTTTTTTGGATTTTGTCTAGTATTTTTGTTGTAGGATGTATATTTGAGTAAATTTAGATGAACATAACGACCATTTTTTGGATTGTGAAGAAAATTTTAGTTGGAAGTGTCAAATTTTAATAAATTTATTTGAAATCAACTTCGATTTTTTTGGATTTTGTGGAGTATTTTTGGTGTAGGATGTATATTTGAGTAAATTTAGATGAAAATAACTTCAATTTCTAGGATTGTGAAAAAAATTTTAGTTGGAAGTGTCAAATTTTAATAAATTTATTTGAAACCAACGTCGATTTTTTTGGATTTTGTCGAGTATTTTTGTTGTAGGATGTATATTTGAGTAAATTTAGATGAAAATAACGACCATTTTTTGGATTGTGAAGAAAATTTTAGTTGGAAGTGTCAAATTTTAATAAATTTATTTGAAACCAACTTCGATTTTTTTGAATTTTGTCGAGTATTTTTGTTGTAGGATGTATATTTGAGTAAATTTAGATGAAAATAACGACCTTTTTTTGGATTGTGAAGAAAATTTTAGTTGGAAGTGTCAAATTTTAATAAATTTATTTGAAACTAACTTCGATTTTTTTGGATTTTGTGGAGTATTTTTGGTGTAGGATGTATATTTGAGTAAATTTAGATGAAAATATCTTAAATTTTTAGGATTGTGAAAAAAATTTTAGTTGGAAGTGCCAAGTTTTAATAAATTTATTTGAAACCAACTACGATTTTTTGAATTTTCATGAGTATTTTTGATGTAGGATCCACAATTGAGTAAATTTAGATGAAAATAACTTCAATTCTTTGGATTGTGAAAAAAATTTTAGTTGGAAGTATCAAATTTTAATAAATTTATTTGAAATCAACTCCGATTTTTTTGGATTTTGTTGAGTATTTTTTGGTAGGATCTGTATTTGAGTAAATTTAGATGAAAATAACTTCAATTTTTTGGATTGTGAAAAAAATTTTGTTGGAAGTGTCAAATTTTAATAAATTTATTTGAAATCAACTCCGATTTTTTTGGATTTTGTTGAGTATTTTTTTGTAGGATCTATATTTGAGTAAATTTAGATGAAAATAACTTCAATTTTTAGGATTGTGAAAAAAATTTTAGTTGGAAGTGTCAAATTGTAATAAATTTATTTGAAACCAACTTCGATTTTTTTGGATTTTGTCGAGTATTTTTGGTGTAGGATGTATATTTGAGTAAATTTAGATGAAAATAACGACCATTTTTTGGATTGTGAAGAAAATTTTAGTTGGAAGTGTCAAATTTTAATAAATTTATTTGAAATCAACTCCGATTTTTTTGGATTTTGTTGAGTATTTTTTGGTAGGATCTATATTTGAGTAAATTTAGATGAAAATAACTTCAATTTTTTGGATTGTGAAAAAAATTTTAGTTGGAAGTGTCAAATTTTAATAAATTTATTTGAAATCAACTCCGATTTTTTTGGATTTTGTTGAGTATTTTTTTGTAGGATCTATATTTGAGTAAATTTAGATGAAAATAACTTCAAATTTTTGGATTGTGAAAAAAATTTTAGTTGGAAGTGTCAAATTTTAATAAATTTATTTGAAACCAACTTCGATTTTTTTTTATTTTGTCGAGTATTTTTGGTGTAGGATGTATATTGGAGTAAAGTTAGATGAAAATAACTTCAATTTTTAGGATTGTGAAAAAAATTTTAGTTGGAAGTCTCAAATTTTACTAAATTTATTTGAAACCAACTTCGATTTTTTTGGATTTTTTCGAGTATTTTTGGTGTAGGATGTATATTTGAGTAAATTTAGATGAAAATAACTTAAATTTTTAGGATTGTGAAAAAAATTTTAGTTGGAAGTGCCAAGTTTTAATAAATTTATTTGAAACCAACTACGATTTTTTGAATTTTCATGAGTATTTTTGATGTAGGATCTACAATTGAGTAAATTTAGATGAAAATAACTTCAATTCTTTGGATTGTGAAAAAAATTTTAGTTGGAAGTATCAAATTTTAATAAATTTATTTGAAATCAACTCCGATTTTTTTGGATTTTGTTGAGTATTTTTTGGTAGGATCTGTATTTGAGTAAATTTAGATGAAAATAACTTCAATTTTTTGGATTGTGAAAAAAATTTTGTTGGAAGTGTCAAATTTTAATAAATTTATTTGAAATCAACTCCGATTTTTTTGGATTTTGTTGAGTATTTTTTTGTAGGATCTATATTTGAGTAAATTTAGATGAAAATAACTTCAATTTTTAGGATTGTGAAAAAAATTTTAGTTGGAAGTGTCAAATTGTAATAAATTTATTTGAAACCAACTTCGATTTTTTTGGATTTTGTCGAGTATTTTTGGTGTAGGATGTATATTTGAGTAAATTTAGATGAAAATAACTTCAATTTCTAGGATTGTGAAAAAAAATTTAGTTGGAAGTGTCAAATTTTAATAAATTTATTTGAAACCAACTTCGATTTTTTTGGATTTTGTCGAGTATTTTTGTTGTAGGATGTATATTTGAGTAAATTTAGATGAAAATAACGACCTTTTTTTGGATTGTGAAGAAAATTTTAGTTGGAAGTGTCAAATTATAATAAATTTATTTGAAACTAACTTCGATTTTATTGGATTTTGTGGAGTATTTTTGGTGTAGGATGTATATTTGAGTAAATTTAGATGAAAATAACTTCAATTTCTAGGATTGTGAAAAAAATTTTAGTTGGAAGTGTCAAATTTTAATAAATTTATTTGAAACCAACTTCGATTTTTTTGGATTTTGTCGAGTATTTTTGTTGTAGGATGTATATTTGAGTAAATTTAGATGAAAATAACGACCATTTTTTGGATTGTGAAGAAAATTTTAGTTGGAAGTGTCAAATTTTAATAAATTTATTTGAAATCAACTCCGATTTTTTTGGATTTTGTTGAGTATTTTTTGGTAGGATCTATATTTGAGTAAATTTAGATGAAAATAACTTCAATTTTTTGGATTGTGAAAAAAATTTTAGTTGGAAGTGTCAAATTTTAATAAATTTATTTGAAATCAACTCCGATTTTTTTGGATTTTGTTGAGTATTTTTTTGTAGGATCTATATTTGAGTAAATTTAGATGAAAATAACTTCAAATTTTTGGATTGTGAAAAAAATTTTAGTTGGAAGTGTCAAATTTTAATAAATTTATTTGAAACCAACTTCGATTTTTTTTTATTTTGTCGAGTATTTTTGGTGTAGGATGTATATTGGAGTAAAGTTAGATGAAAATAACTTCAATTTTTAGGATTGTGAAAAAAATTTTAGTTGGAAGTCTCAAATTTTACTAAATTTATTTGAAACCAACTTCGATTTTTTTGGATTTTTTCGAGTATTTTTGGTGTAGGATGTATATTTGAGTAAATTTAGATGAAAATAACTTAAATATTTAGGATTGTGAAAAAAATTTTAGTTGGAAGTGCCAAGTTTTAATAAATTTATTTGAAACCAACTACGATTTTTTGAATTTTCATGAGTATTTTTGATGTAGGATCTACAATTGAGTAAATTTAGATGAAAATAACTTCAATTCTTTGGATTGTGAAAAAAATTTTAGTTGGAAGTATCAAATTTTAATAAATTTATTTGAAATCAACTCCGATTTTTTTGGATTTTGTTGAGTATTTTTTGGTAGGATCTGTATTTGAGTAAATTTAGATGAAAATAACTTCAATTTTTTGGATTGTGAAAAAAATTTTGTTGGAAGTGTCAAATTTTAATAAATTTATTTGAAATCAACTCCGATTTTTTTGGATTTTGTTGAGTATTTTTTTGTAGGATCTATATTTGAGTAAATTTAGATGAAAATAACTTCAATTTTTAGGATTGTGAAAAAAATTTTAGTTGGAAGTGTCAAATTGTAATAAATTTATTTGAAACCAACTTCGATTTTTTTGGATTTTGTCGAGTATTTTTGGTGTAGGATGTATATTTGAGTAAATTTAGATGAAAATAACTTCAATTTCTAGGATTGTGAAAAAAAATTTAGTTGGAAGTGTCAAATTTTAATAAATTTATTTGAAACCAACTTCGATTTTTTTGGATTTTGTCGAGTATTTTTGTTGTAGGATGTATATTTGAGTAAATTTAGATGAAAATAACGACCTTTTTTTGGATTGTGAAGAAAATTTTAGTTGGAAGTGTCAAATTATAATAAATTTATTTGAAACTAACTTCGATTTTATTGGATTTTGTGGAGTATTTTTGGTGTAGGATGTATATTTGAGTAAATTTAGATGAAAATAACTTCAATTTCTAGGATTGTGAAAAAAATTTTAGTTGGAAGTGTCAAATTTTAATAAATTTATTTGAAACCAACTTCGATTTTTTTGGATTTTGTCGAGTATTTTTGTTGTAGGATGTATATTTGAGTAAATTTAGATGAAAATAACGACCATTTTTTGGATTGTGAAGAAAATTTTAGTTGGAAGTGTCAAATTTTAATAAATTTATTTGAAATCAACTCCGATTTTTTTGGATTTTGTTGAGTATTTTTTGGTAGGATCTATATTTGAGTAAATTTAGATGAAAATAACTTCAATTTTTTGGATTGTGAAAAAAATTTTAGTTGGAAGTGTCAAATTTTAATAAATTTATTTGAAATCAACTCCGATTTTTTTGGATTTTGTTGAGTATTTTTTTGTAGGATCTATATTTGAGTAAATTTAGATGAAAATAACTTCAATTTCTAGGATTGTGAAAAAAAATTTAGTTGGAAGTGTCAAATTTTAATAAATTTATTTGAAACCAACTTCGATTTTTTTGGATTTTGTCGAGTATTTTTGGTGTAGGATGTATATTTGAGTAAATTTAGATGAAAATAACTTAAATTTTTAGGATTGTGAAAAAAATTTTAGTTGGAAGTGCCAAATTTTAATAAATTTATTTGAAACCAACTACGATTTTTTGAATTTTCATGAGTATTTTTGATGTAGGATCTACAATTGAGTAAATTTAGATGAAAATAACTTCAATTCTTTGGATTGTGAAAAAAATTTTAGTTGGAAGTGTCAAATTTTAATAAATTTATTTGAAATCAACTCCGATTTTTTTGGATTTTGTTGAGTATTTTTTGGTAGGATCTGTATTTGAGTAAATTTAGATGAAAATAACTTCAATTTTTTGGATTGTGAAAAAAATTTTGTTGGAAGTGTCAAATTTTAATAAATTTATTTGAAATCAACTCCGATTTTTTTGGATTTTGTTGAGTATTTTTTTGTAGGATCTATATTTGAGTAAATTTAGATGAAAATAACTTCAATTTTTAGGATTGTGAAAAAAATTTTAGTTGGAAGTGTCAAATTGTAATAAATTTATTTGAAACCAACTTCGATTTTTTTGGATTTTGTCGAGTATTTTTGGTGTAGGATGTATATTTGAGTAAATTTAGATGAAAATAACTTCAATTTCTAGGATTGTGAAAAAAAATTTAGTTGGAAGTGTCAAATTTTAATAAATTTATTTGAAACCAACTTCGATTTTTTTGGATTTTGTCGAGTATTTTTGTTGTAGGATGTATATTTGAGTAAAGTTAGATGAAAATAACGACTTTTTTTTGGATTGTGAAGAAAATTTTAGTTGGAAGTGTCAAATTATAATAAATTTATTTGAAACTAACTTCGATTTTTTTGGATTTTGTGGAGTATTTTTGGTGTAGGATGTATATTTGAGTAAAGTTAGATGAAAATAACTTCAATTTCTAGGATTGTGAAAAAAAATTTAGTTGGAAGTGTCAAATTTTAATAAATTTATTTGAAACCAACTTCGATTTTTTTGGATTTTGTCGAGTATTTTTGTTGTAGGATGTATATTTGAGTAAATTTAGATGAAAATAACGACCTTTTTTTGGATTGTGAAGAAAATTTTAGTTGGAAGTGTCAAATTTTAATAAATTTATTTGAAACTAACTTCGATTTTTTTGGATTTTGTGGAGTATTTTTGGTGTAGGATGTATATTTGAGTAAATTTAGATGAAAATAACTTCAATTTCTAGGATTGTGAAAAAAATTTTAGTTGGAAGTGTCAAATTTTAATAAATTTATTTGAAACCAACTTCGATTTTTTTGGATTTTGTCGAGTATTTTTGTTGTAGGATGTATATTTGAGTAAATTTAGATGAAAATAACGACCATTTTTTGGATTGTGAAGAAAATTTTAGTTGGAAGTGTCAAATTTTAATAAATTTATTTGAAATCAACTCCGATTTTTTTGGATTTTTTGAGTATTTTTTGGTAGGATCTATATTTGAGTAAATTTAGATGAAAATAACTTCAAATTTTTGGATTGTGAAAAAAATTTTAGTTGGAAGTGTCAAATTTTAATAAATTTATTTGAAACCAACTTCGATTTTTTTTGATTTTGTCGAGTATTTTTGGTGTAGGATGTATATTGGAGTAAAGTTAGATGAAAATAACTTCAATTTTTAGGATTGTGAAAAAAATTTTAGTTGGAAGTCTCAAATTTTACTAAATTTATTTGAAACCAACTTCGATTTTTTTGGATTTTGTCGAGTATTTTTGGTGTAGGATGTATATTTGAGTAAATTTAGATGAAAATAACTTAAATTTTTAGGATTGTGAAAAAAATTTTAGTTGGAAGTGCCAAATTTTAATAAATTTATTTGAAACCAACTACGATTTTTTGAATTTTCATGAGTATTTTTGATGTAGGATCTACAATTCAGTAAATTTAGATGAAAATAACTTCAATTCTTTGGATTGTGAAAAAAATTTTAGTTGGAAGTGTCAAATTTTAATAAATTTATTTGAAATCAACTCCGATTTTTTTGGATTTTGTTGAGTATTTTTTGGTAGGATCTGTATTTGAGTAAATTTAGATGAAAATAACTTCAATTTTTTGGATTGTGAAAAAAATTTTGTTGGAAGTGTCAAATTTTAATAAATTTATTTGAAATCAACTCCGATTTTTTTGGATTTTGTTGAGTATTTTTTTGTAGGATCTATATTTGAGTAAATTTAGATGAAAATAACTTCAATTTTTAGGATTGTGAAAAAAATTTTAGTTGGAAGTGTCAAATTGTAATAAATTTATTTGAAACCAACTTCGATTTTTTTGGATTTTGTCGAGTATTTTTGGTGTAGGATGTATATTTGAGTAAATTTAGATGAAAATAACTTCAATTTCTAGGATTGTGAAAAAAATTTTAGTTGGAAGTGTCAAATTTTAATAAATTTATTTGAAACCAACTTCGATTTTTTTGGATTTTGTCGAGTATTTTTGTTGTAGGATGTATATTTGAGTAAATTTAGATGAAAATAACGACCATTTTTTGGATTGTGAAGAAAATTTTAGTTGGAAGTGTCAAATTTTAATAAATTTATTTGAAATCAACTCCGATTTTTTTGGATTTTGTTGAGTATTTTTTGGTAGGATCTATATTTGAGTAAATTTAGATGAAAATAACTTCAAATTTTTGGATTGTGAAAAAAATTTTAGTTGGAAGTGTCAAATTTTAATAAATTTATTTGAAACCAACTTCGATTTTTTTTTATTTTGTCGAGTATTTTTGGTGTAGGATGTATATTGGAGTAAAGTTAGATGAAAATAACTTCAATTTTTAGGATTGTGAAAAAAATTTTAGTTGGAAGTCTCAAATTTTACTAAATTTATTTGAAACCAACTTCGATTTTTTTGGATTTTTTCGAGTATTTTTGGTGTAGGATGTATATTGGAGTAAAGTTAGATGAAAATAACTTCAATTCTTTGGATTGTGAAAAAAATTTTAGTTGGAAGTATCAAATTTTAATAAATTTATTTGAAATCAACTCCGATTTTTTTGGATTTTGTTGAGTATTTTTTGGTAGGATCTGTATTTGAGTAAATTTAGATGAAAATAACTTCAATTTTTTGGATTGTGAAAAAAATTTTGTTGGAAGTGTCAAATTTTAATAAATTTATTTGAAATCAACTCCGATTTTTTTGGATTTTGTTGAGTATTTTTTTGTAGGATCTATATTTGAGTAAATTTAGATGAAAATAACTTCAATTTTTAGGATTGTGAAAAAAATTTCAGTTGGAAGTGTCAAATTGTAATAAATTTATTTGAAACCAACTTCGATTTTTTTGGATTTTGTCGAGTATTTTTGGTGTAGGATGTATATTTGAGTAAATTTAGATGAAAATAACTTCAATTTCTAGGATTGTGAAAAAAAATTTAGTTGGAAGTGTCAAATTTTAATAAATTTATTTGAAACCAACTTCGATTTTTTTGGATTTTGTCGAGTATTTTTGTTGTAGGATGTATATTTGAGTAAATTTAGATGAAAATAACGACCTTTTTTTGGATTGTGAAGAAAATTTTAGTTGGAAGTGTCAAATTATAATAAATTTATTTGAAACTAACTTCGATTTTATTGGATTTTGTGGAGTATTTTTGGTGTAGGATGTATATTTGAGTAAATTTAGATGAAAATAACTTCAATTTCTAGGATTGTGAAAAAAATTTTAGTTGGAAGTGTCAAATTTTAATAAATTTATTTGAAACCAACTTCGATTTTTTTGGATTTTGTCGAGTATTTTTGTTGTAGGATGTATATTTGAGTAAATTTAGATGAAAATAACGACCATTTTTTGGATTGTGAAGAAAATTTTAGTTGGAAGTGTCAAATTTTAATAAATTTATTTGAAATCAACTCCGATTTTTTTGGATTTTGTTGAGTATTTTTTGGTAGGATCTATATTTGAGTAAATTTAGATGAAAATAACTTCAATTTTTTGGATTGTGAAAAAAATTTTAGTTGGAAGTGTCAAATTTTAATAAATTTATTTGAAATCAACTCCGATTTTTTTGGATTTTGTTGAGTATTTTTTTGTAGGATCTATATTTGAGTAAATTTAGATGAAAATAACTTCAATTTTTAGGATTGTGGAAAAAATTTTAGTTGGAAGTGTCAAATTGTAATAAATTTATTTGAAACCAACTTCGATTTTTTTGGATTTTGTCGAGTATTTTTGGTGTAGGATGTATATTTGAGTAAAGTTAGATGAAAATAACTTCAATTTTTAGGATTGTGAAAAAAATTTTAGTTGGAAGTGTCAAATTTTAATAAATTTATTTGAAATCAACTCCGATTTTTTTGGATTTTGTTGAGTATTTTTTTGTAGGATCTATATTTGAGTAAATTTAGATGAAAATAACTTCAATTTCTAGGATTGTGAAAAAAATTTAGTTGGAAGTGTCAAATTTTAATAAATTTATTTGAAACCAACTTCGATTTTTTTGGATTTTGTCGAGTATTTTTGTTGTAGGATGTATATTTGAGTAAATTTAGATGAAAATAACGACCTTTTTTTGGATTGTGAAGAAAATTTTAGTTGGAAGTGTCAAATTTTAATAAATTTATTTGAAACCAACTTCGATTTTTTTGGATTTTGTCTAGTATTTTTGTTGTAGGATGTATATTTGAGTAAATTTAGATGAACATAACGACCATTTTTTGGATTGTGAAGAAAATTTTAGTTGGAAGTGTCAAATTTTAATAAATTTATTTGAAATCAACTTCGATTTTTTTGGATTTTGTGGAGTATTTTTGGTGTAGGATGTATATTTGAGTAAATTTAGATGAAAATAACTTCAATTTCTAGGATTGTGAAAAAAATTTTAGTTGGAAGTGTCAAATTTTAATAAATTTATTTGAAACCAACGTCGATTTTTTTGGATTTTGTCGAGTATTTTTGTTGTAGGATGTATATTTGAGTAAATTTAGATGAAAATAACGACCATTTTTTGGATTGTGAAGAAAATTTTAGTTGGAAGTGTCAAATTTTAATAAATTTATTTGAAACCAACTTCGATTTTTTTGAATTTTGTCGAGTATTTTTGTTGTAGGATGTATATTTGAGTAAATTTAGATGAAAATAACGACCTTTTTTTGGATTGTGAAGAAAATTTTAGTTGGAAGTGTCAAATTTTAATAAATTTATTTGAAACTAACTTCGATTTTTTTGGATTTTGTGGAGTATTTTTGGTGTAGGATGTATATTTGAGTAAATTTAGATGAAAATATCTTAAATTTTTAGGATTGTGAAAAAAATTTTAGTTGGAAGTGCCAAGTTTTAATAAATTTATTTGAAACCAACTACGATTTTTTGAATTTTCATGAGTATTTTTGATGTAGGATCCACAATTGAGTAAATTTAGATGAAAATAACTTCAATTCTTTGGATTGTGAAAAAAATTTTAGTTGGAAGTATCAAATTTTAATAAATTTATTTGAAATCAACTCCGATTTTTTTGGATTTTGTTGAGTATTTTTTGGTAGGATCTGTATTTGAGTAAATTTAGATGAAAATAACTTCAATTTTTTGGATTGTGAAAAAAATTTTGTTGGAAGTGTCAAATTTTAATAAATTTATTTGAAATCAACTCCGATTTTTTTGGATTTTGTTGAGTATTTTTTTGTAGGATCTATATTTGAGTAAATTTAGATGAAAATAACTTCAATTTTTAGGATTGTGAAAAAAATTTTAGTTGGAAGTGTCAAATTGTAATAAATTTATTTGAAACCAACTTCGATTTTTTTGGATTTTGTCGAGTATTTTTGGTGTAGGATGTATATTTGAGTAAATTTAGATGAAAATAACTTCAATTTCTAGGATTGTGAAAAAAATTTTAGTTGGAAGTGTCAAATTGTAATAAATTTATTTGAAACCAACTTCGATTTTTTTGGATTTTGTCGAGTATTTTTGGTGTAGGATGTATATTTGAGTAAATTTAGATGAAAATAACGACCATTTTTTGGATTGTGAAGAAAATTTTAGTTGGAAGTGTCAAATTTTAATAAATTTATTTGAAATCAACTCCGATTTTTTTGGATTTTGTTGAGTATTTTTTGGTAGGATCTATATTTGAGTAAATTTAGATGAAAATAACTTCAATTTTTTGGATTGTGAAAAAAATTTTAGTTGGAAGTGTCAAATTTTAATAAATTTATTTGAAATCAACTCCGATTTTTTTGGATTTTGTTGAGTATTTTTTTGTAGGATCTATATTTGAGTAAATTTAGATGAAAATAACTTCAAATTTTTGGATTGTGAAAAAAATTTTAGTTGGAAGTGTCAAATTTTAATAAATTTATTTGAAACCAACTTCGATTTTTTTTTATTTTGTCGAGTATTTTTGGTGTAGGATGTATATTGGAGTAAAGTTAGATGAAAATAACTTCAATTTTTAGGATTGTGAAAAAAATTTTAGTTGGAAGTCTCAAATTTTACTAAATTTATTTGAAACCAACTTCGATTTTTTTGGATTTTTTCGAGTATTTTTGGTGTAGGATGTATATTTGAGTAAATTTAGATGAAAATAACTTAAATTTTTAGGATTGTGAAAAAAATTTTAGTTGGAAGTGCCAAGTTTTAATAAATTTATTTGAAACCAACTACGATTTTTTGAATTTTCATGAGTATTTTTGATGTAGGATCTACAATTGAGTAAATTTAGATGAAAATAACTTCAATTCTTTGGATTGTGAAAAAAATTTTAGTTGGAAGTATCAAATTTTAATAAATTTATTTGAAATCAACTCCGATTTTTTTGGATTTTGTTGAGTATTTTTTGGTAGGATCTGTATTTGAGTAAATTTAGATGAAAATAACTTCAATTTTTTGGATTGTGAAAAAAATTTTGTTGGAAGTGTCAAATTTTAATAAATTTATTTGAAATCAACTCCGATTTTTTTGGATTTTGTTGAGTATTTTTTTGTAGGATCTATATTTGAGTAAATTTAGATGAAAATAACTTCAATTTTTAGGATTGTGAAAAAAATTTTAGTTGGAAGTGTCAAATTGTAATAAATTTATTTGAAACCAACTTCGATTTTTTTGGATTTTGTCGAGTATTTTTGGTGTAGGATGTATATTTGAGTAAATTTAGATGAAAATAACTTCAATTTCTAGGATTGTGAAAAAAAATTTAGTTGGAAGTGTCAAATTTTAATAAATTTATTTGAAACCAACTTCGATTTTTTTGGATTTTGTCGAGTATTTTTGTTGTAGGATGTATATTTGAGTAAATTTAGATGAAAATAACGACCTTTTTTTGGATTGTGAAGAAAATTTTAGTTGGAAGTGTCAAATTATAATAAATTTATTTGAAACTAACTTCGATTTTATTGGATTTTGTGGAGTATTTTTGGTGTAGGATGTATATTTGAGTAAATTTAGATGAAAATAACTTCAATTTCTAGGATTGTGAAAAAAATTTTAGTTGGAAGTGTCAAATTTTAATAAATTTATTTGAAACCAACTTCGATTTTTTTGGATTTTGTCGAGTATTTTTGTTGTAGGATGTATATTTGAGTAAATTTAGATGAAAATAACGACCATTTTTTGGATTGTGAAGAAAATTTTAGTTGGAAGTGTCAAATTTTAATAAATTTATTTGAAATCAACTCCGATTTTTTTGGATTTTGTTGAGTATTTTTTGGTAGGATCTATATTTGAGTAAATTTAGATGAAAATAACTTCAATTTTTTGGATTGTGAAAAAAATTTTAGTTGGAAGTGTCAAATTTTAATAAATTTATTTGAAATCAACTCCGATTTTTTTGGATTTTGTTGAGTATTTTTTTGTAGGATCTATATTTGAGTAAATTTAGATGAAAATAACTTCAAATTTTTGGATTGTGAAAAAAATTTTAGTTGGAAGTGTCAAATTTTAATAAATTTATTTGAAACCAACTTCGATTTTTTTTGATTTTGTCGAGTATTTTTGGTGTAGGATGTATATTGGAGTAAAGTTAGATGAAAATAACTTCAATTTTTAGGATTGTGAAAAAAATTTTAGTTGGAAGTCTCAAATTTTACTAAATTTATTTGAAACCAACTTCGATTTTTTTGGATTTTTTCGAGTATTTTTGGTGTAGGATGTATATTTGAGTAAATTTAGATGAAAATAACTTAAATTTTTAGGATTGTGAAAAAAATTTTAGTTGGAAGTGCCAAATTTTAATAAATTTATTTGAAACCAACTACGATTTTTTGAATTTTCATGAGTATTTTTGATGTAGGATCTACAATTCAGTAAATTTAGATGAAAATAACTTCAATTCTTTGGATTGTGAAAAAAATTTTAGTTGGAAGTGTCAAATTTTAATAAATTTATTTGAAATCAACTCCGATTTTTTTGGATTTTGTTGAGTATTTTTTGGTAGGATCTGTATTTGAGTAAATTTAGATGAAAATAACTTCAATTTTTTGGATTGTGAAAAAAATTTTGTTGGAAGTGTCAAATTTTAATAAATTTATTTGAAATCAACTCCGATTTTTTTGGATTTTGTTGAGTATTTTTTTGTAGGATCTATATTTGAGTAAATTTAGATGAAAATAACTTCAATTTTTAGGATTGTGAAAAAAATTTTAGTTGGAAGTGTCAAATTGTAATAAATTTATTTGAAACCAACTTCGATTTTTTTGGATTTTGTCGAGTATTTTTGGTGTAGGATGTATATTTGAGTAAATTTAGATGAAAATAACTTCAATTTCTAGGATTGTGAAAAAAATTTTAGTTGGAAGTGTCAAATTTTAATAAATTTATTTGAAACCAACTTCGATTTTTTTGGATTTTGTCGAGTATTTTTGTTGTAGGATGTATATTTGAGTAAATTTAGATGAAAATAACGACCATTTTTTGGATTGTGAAGAAAATTTTAGTTGGAAGTGTCAAATTTTAATAAATTTATTTGAAATCAACTCCGATTTTTTTGGATTTTGTTGAGTATTTTTTGGTAGGATCTATATTTGAGTAAATTTAGATGAAAATAACTTCAATTTTTTGGATTGTGAAAAAAATTTTAGTTGGAAGTGTCAAATTTTAATAAATTTATTTGAAATCAACTCCGATTTTATTAGATTTTGTTGAGTATTTTTTTGTAGGATCTATATTTGAGTAAATTTAGATGAAAATAACTTCAATTTTTAGGATTGTGAAAAAAATTTTAGTTGGAAGTGTCAAATTGTAATAAATTTATTTGAAACCAACTTCGATTTTTTTGGATTTTGTCGAGTATTTTTGGTGTAGGATGTATATTTGGGTAAAGTTAGATGAAAATAACTTCAATTTTTAGGATTGTGAAAAAAATTTTAGTTGGAAGTGTCAAATTTTAATAAATTTATTTGAAATCAATTACGATTTTTTTGGATTTTGTTGAGTATTTTTTTGTAGGATCTATATTTGAGTAAATTTAGATGAAAATAACTTCAATTTCTAGGATTGTGAAAAAAAATTTAGTTGGAAGTGTCAAATTTTAATAAATTTATTTGAAACCAACTTCGATTTTTTTGGATTTTGTCGAGTATTTTTGTTGTAGGATGTATATTTGAGTAAATTTAGATGAAAATAACGACCTTTTTTTGGATTGTGAAGAAAATTTTAGTTGGAAGTGTCAAATTTTAATAAATTTATTTGAAACTAACTTCGATTTTTTTGGATTTTGTGGAGTATTTTTGGTGTAGGATGTATATTTGAGTAAATTTAGATGAAAATAACTTCAATTTCTAGGATTGTGAAAAAAAATTTAGTTGGAAATGTCAAATTTTAATAAATTTATTTGAAACCAACTTCGATTTTTTTGAATTATGTCGAGTGTTTTTGTTGTAGGATGTATATTTGAGTAAATTTAGATGAAAATAACGACCTTTTTTTGGATTGTGAAGAAAATTTTAGTTGGAAGTGTCAAATTTTAATAAATTTATTTGAAACTAACTTCGATTTTTTTGGATTTTGTGGAGTATTTTTGGTGTAGGATGTATATTTGAGTAAATTTAGATGAAAATAACTTCAATTTCTAGGATTGTGAAAAAAATTTTAGTTGGAAGTGTCAAATTTTAATAAATTTATTTGAAACCAACTTCGATTTTTTTGGATTTTGTCGAGTATTTTTGTTGTAGGATGTATATTTGAGTAAATTTAGATGAAAATAACGACCATTTTTTGGATTGTGAAGAAAATTTTAGTTGGAAGTGTCAAATTTTAATAAATTTATTTGAAATCAACTCCGATTTTTTTGGATTTTGTTGAGTATTTTTTGGTAGGATCTATATTTGAGTAAATTTAGATGAAAATAACTTCAATTTTTTGGATTGTGAAAAAAATTTTAGTTGGAAGTGTCAAATTTTAATAAATTTATTTGAAATCAACTCCGATTTTTTTGGATTTTGTTGAGTATTTTTTTGTAGGATCTATATTTGAGTAAATTTAGATGAAAATAACTTCAATTTTTAGGATTGTGAAAAAAATTTTAGTTGGAAGTGTCAAATTGTAATAAATTTATTTGAAACCAACTTCGATTTTTTTGGATTTTGTCGAGTATTTTTGGTGTAGGATGTATATTTGAGTAAAGTTAGATGAAAATAACTTCAATTTTTAGGATTGTGAAAAAAATTTTAGTTGGAAGTGTCAAATTTTAATAAATTTATTTGAAATCAATTACGATTTTTTTGGATTTTGTTGAGTATTTTTTTGTAGGATCTATATTTGAGTAAATTTAGATGAAAATAACTTCAATTTCTAGGATTGTGAAAAAAAATTTAGTTGGAAGTGTCAAATTTTAATAAATTTATTTGAAACCAACTTCGATTTTTTTGGATTTTGTCGAGTATTTTTGTTGTAGGATGTATATTTGAGTAAATTTAGATGAAAATAACGACCTTTTTTTTGATTGTGAAGAAAATTTTAGTTGGAAGTGTCAAATTTTAATAAATTTATTTGAAACTAACTTCGATTTTTTTGGATTTTGTGGAGTATTTTTGGTGTAGGATGTATATTTGAGTAAATTTAGATGAAAATAACTTCAATTTCTAGGATTGTGAAAAAAAATTTAGTTGGAAGTGTCAAATTTTAATAAATTTATTTGAAACCAACTTCGATTTTTTTGGATTTTGTGGAGTATTTTTGGTGTAGGATGTATATTTGAGTAAATTTAGATGAAAATAACTTCAATTTCTAGGATTGTGAAAAAAAATTTAGTTGGAAGTGTCAAATTTTAATAAATTTATTTGAAACCAACTTCGATTTTTTTGAATTATGTCGAGTATTTTTGTTGTAGGATGTATATTTGAGTAAATTTAGATGAAAATAACGACCTTTTTTTGGATTGTGAAGAAAATTTTAGTTGGAAGTGTCAAATTTTAATAAATTTATTTGAAACTAACTTCGATTTTTTTGGATTTTGTGGAGTATTTTTGGTGTAGGATGTATATTTGAGTAAATTTAGATGAAAATAACTTCAATTTCTAGGATTGTGAAAAAAATTTTAGATGGAAGTGTCAAATTTTAATAAATTTATTTGAAACCAACTTCGATTTTTTTTGATTTTGTCGAGTATTTTTGTTGTAGGATGTATATTTGAGTAAATTTAGATGAAAATAACGACCATTTTTTGGATTGTGAAGAAAATTTTAGTTGGAAGTGTCAAATTTTAATAAATTTATTTGAAATCAACTCCGATTTTTTTGGATTTTGTTGAGTATTTTTTGGTAGGATCTATATTTGAGTAAATTTAGATGAAAATAACTTCAATTTTTTGGATTGTGAAAAAAATTTTAGTTGGAAGTGTCAAATTTTAATAAATTTATTTGAAATCAATTACGATTTTTTTGGATTTTGTCGAGTATTTTTTTGTAGGATCTATATTTGAGTAAATTTAGATGAAAATAACTTCAATTTCTAGGATTGTGAAAAAAAATTTAGATGGAAGTGTCAAATTTTAATAAATTTATTTGAAACCAACTTCGATTTTTTTTGATTTTGTCGAGTATTTTTGTTGTAGGATGTATATTTGAGTAAATTTAGATGAAAATAACGACCTTTTTTTGGATTGTGAAGAAAATTTTAGTTGGAAGTGTCAAATTTTAATAAATTTATTTGAAACTAACTTCGATTTTTTTGGATTTTGTGGAGTATTTTTGGTGTAGGATGTATATTTGAGTAAATTTAGATGAAAATAACTTCAATTTCTAGGATTGTGAAAAAAATTTTAGTTGGAAGTGTCAAATTTTAATAAATTTATTTGAAACCAACTTCGATTTTTTTGGATTTTGTCGAGTATTTTTGTTGTAGGATGTATATTTGAGTAAATTTAGATGAAAATAACGACCATTTTTTGGATTGTGAAGAAAATTTTAGTTGGAAGTGTCAAATTTTAATAAATTTATTTGAAATCAACTCCGATTTTTTTGGATTTTTTGAGTATTTTTTGGTAGGATCTATATTTGAGTAAATTTAGATGAAAATAACTTCAAATTTTTGGATTGTGAAAAAAATTTTAGTTGGAAGTGTCAAATTTTAATAAATTTATTTGAAACCAACTTCGATTTTTTTTGATTTTGTCGAGTATTTTTGGTGTAGGATGTATATTGGAGTAAAGTTAGATGAAAATAACTTCAATTTTTAGGATTGTGAAAAAAATTTTAGTTGGAAGTCTCAAATTTTACTAAATTTATTTGAAACCAACTTCGATTTTTTTGGATTTTGTCGAGTATTTTTGGTGTAGGATGTATATTTGAGTAAATTTAGATGAAAATAACTTAAATTTTTAGGATTGTGAAAAAAATTTTAGTTGGAAGTGCCAAATTTTAATAAATTTATTTGAAACCAACTACGATTTTTTGAATTTTCATGAGTATTTTTGATGTAGGATCTACAATTGAGTAAATTTAGATGAAAATAACTTCAATTCTTTGGATTGTGAAAAAAATTTTAGTTGGAAGTGTCAAATTTTAATAAATTTATTTGAAATCAACTCCGATTTTTTTGGATTTTGTTGAGTATTTTTTGGTAGGATCTGTATTTGAGTAAATTTAGATGAAAATAACTTCAATTTTTTGGATTGTGAAAAAAATTTTGTTGGAAGTGTCAAATTTTAATAAATTTATTTGAAATCAACTCCGATTTTTTTGGATTTTGTTGAGTATTTTTTTGTAGGATCTATATTTGAGTAAATTTAGATGAAAATAACTTCAATTTTTAGGATTGTGAAAAAAATTTTAGTTGGAAGTGTCAAATTGTAATAAATTTATTTGAAACCAACTTCGATTTTTTTGGATTTTGTCGAGTATTTTTGGTGTAGGATGTATATTTGAGTAAATTTAGATGAAAATAACTTCAATTTCTAGGATTGTGAAAAAAATTTTAGTTGGAAGTGTCAAATTTTAATAAATTTATTTGAAACCAACTTCGATTTTTTTGGATTTTGTCGAGTATTTTTGTTGTAGGATGTATATTTGAGTAAATTTAGATGAAAATAACGACCATTTTTTGGATTGTGAAGAAAATTTTAGTTGGAAGTGTCAAATTTTAATAAATTTATTTGAAATCAACTCCGATTTTTTTGGATTTTGTTGAGTATTTTTTGGTAGGATCTATATTTGAGTAAATTTAGATGAAAATAACTTCAATTTTTTGGATTGTGAAAAAAATTTTAGTTGGAAGTGTCAAATTTTAATAAATTTATTTGAAATCAACTCCGATTTTATTAGATTTTGTTGAGTATTTTTTTGTAGGATCTATATTTGAGTAAATTTAGATGAAAATAACTTCAATTTTTAGGATTGTGAAAAAAATTTTAGTTGGAAGTGTCAAATTGTAATAAATTTATTTGAAACCAACTTCGATTTTTTTGGATTTTGTCGAGTATTTTTGGTGTAGGATGTATATTTGGGTAAAGTTAGATGAAAATAACTTCAATTTTTAGGATTGTGAAAAAAATTTTAGTTGGAAGTGTCAAATTTTAATAAATTTATTTGAAATCAATTACGATTTTTTTGGATTTTGTTGAGTATTTTTTTGTAGGATCTATATTTGAGTAAATTTAGATGAAAATAACTTCAATTTCTAGGATTGTGAAAAAAAATTTAGTTGGAAGTGTCAAATTTTAATAAATTTATTTGAAACCAACTTCGATTTTTTTGGATTTTGTCGAGTATTTTTGTTGTAGGATGTATATTTGAGTAAATTTAGATGAAAATAACGACCTTTTTTTGGATTGTGAAGAAAATTTTAGTTGGAAGTGTCAAATTTTAATAAATTTATTTGAAACTAACTTCGATTTTTTTGGATTTTGTGGAGTATTTTTGGTGTAGGATGTATATTTGAGTAAATTTAGATGAAAATAACTTCAATTTCTAGGATTGTGAAAAAAAATTTAGTTGGAAATGTCAAATTTTAATAAATTTATTTGAAACCAACTTCGATTTTTTTGAATTATGTCGAGTGTTTTTGTTGTAGGATGTATATTTGAGTAAATTTAGATGAAAATAACGACCTTTTTTTGGATTGTGAAGAAAATTTTAGTTGGAAGTGTCAAATTTTAATAAATTTATTTGAAACTAACTTCGATTTTTTTGGATTTTGTGGAGTATTTTTGGTGTAGGATGTATATTTGAGTAAATTTAGATGAAAATAACTTCAATTTCTAGGATTGTGAAAAAAATTTTAGTTGGAAGTGTCAAATTTTAATAAATTTATTTGAAACCAACTTCGATTTTTTTGGATTTTGTCGAGTATTTTTGTTGTAGGATGTATATTTGAGTAAATTTAGATGAAAATAACGACCATTTTTTGGATTGTGAAGAAAATTTTAGTTGGAAGTGTCAAATTTTAATAAATTTATTTGAAATCAACTCCGATTTTTTTGGATTTTGTTGAGTATTTTTTGGTAGGATCTATATTTGAGTAAATTTAGATGAAAATAACTTCAATTTTTTGGATTGTGAAAAAAATTTTAGTTGGAAGTGTCAAATTTTAATAAATTTATTTGAAATCAACTCCGATTTTTTTGGATTTTGTTGAGTATTTTTTTGTAGGATCTATATTTGAGTAAATTTAGATGAAAATAACTTCAATTTTTAGGATTGTGAAAAAAATTTTAGTTGGAAGTGTCAAATTGTAATAAATTTATTTGAAACCAACTTCGATTTTTTTGGATTTTGTCGAGTATTTTTGGTGTAGGATGTATATTTGAGTAAAGTTAGATGAAAATAACTTCAATTTTTAGGATTGTGAAAAAAATTTTAGTTGGAAGTGTCAAATTTTAATAAATTTATTTGAAACCAACTTCGATTTTTTTGGATTTTGTTGAGTATTTTTTTGTAGGATCTATATTTGAGTAAATTTAGATGAAAATAACGACCATTTTTTGGATTGTGAAGAAAATTTTAGTTGGAAGTGTCAAATTTTAATAAATTTATTTGAAATCAACTCCGATTTTTTTGGATTTTGTTGAGTATTTTTTGGTAGGATCTATATTTGAGTAAATTTAGATGAAAATAACTTCAATTTTTTGGATTGTGAAAAAAATTTTAGTTGGAAGTGTCAAATTTTAATAAATTTATTTGAAATCAATTACGATTTTTTTGGATTTTGTCGAGTATTTTTTTGTAGGATCTATATTTGAGTAAATTTAGATGAAAATAACTTCAATTTCAAGGATTGTGAAAAAAAATTTAGTTGGAAGTGTCAAATTTTAATAAATTTATTTGAAACCAACTTCGATTTTTTTGGATTTTGTCGAGTATTTTTGTTGTAGGATGTATATTTGAGTAAATTTAGATGAAAATAACGACCTTTTTTTGGATTGTGAAGAAAATTTTAGTTGGAAGTGTCAAATTTTAATAAATTTATTTGAAACTAACTTCGATTTTTTTGGATTTTGTGGAGTATTTTTGGTGTAGGATGTATATTTGAGTAAATTTAGATGAAAATAACTTCAATTTCTAGGATTGTGAAAAAAAATTTAGTTGGAAATGTCAAATTTTAATAAATTTATTTGAAACCAACTTCGATTTTTTTGAATTATGTCGAGTGTTTTTGTTGTAGGATGTATATTTGAGTAAATTTAGATGAAAATAACGACCTTTTTTTGGATTGTGAAGAAAATTTTAGTTGGAAGTGTCAAATTTTAATAAATTTATTTGAAACTAACTTCGATTTTTTTGGATTTTGTGGAGTATTTTTGGTGTAGGATGTATATTTGAGTAAATTTAGATGAAAATAACTTCAATTTCTAGGATTGTGAAAAAAATTTTAGTTGGAAGTGTCAAATTTTAATAAATTTATTTGAAACCAACTTCGATTTTTTTGGATTTTGTCGAGTATTTTTGTTGTAGGATGTATATTTGAGTAAATTTAGATGAAAATAACGACCATTTTTTGGATTGTGAAGAAAATTTTAGTTGGAAGTGTCAAATTTTAATAAATTTATTTGAAATCAACTCCGATTTTTTTGGATTTTGTTGAGTATTTTTTGGTAGGATCTATATTTGAGTAAATTTAGATGAAAATAACTTCAATTTTTTGGATTGTGAAAAAAATTTTAGTTGGAAGTGTCAAATTTTAATAAATTTATTTGAAATCAACTCCGATTTTTTTGGATTTTGTTGAGTATTTTTGGTGTAGGATGTATATTTGAGTAAATTTAGATGAAAATAACTTCAATTTCTAGGATTGTGAAAAAAAATTTAGTTGGAAATGTCAAATTTTAATAAATTTATTTGAAACCAACTTCGATTTTTTTGAATTATGTCGAGTGTTTTTGTTGTAGGATGTATATTTGAGTAAATTTAGATGAAAATAACGACCTTTTTTTGGATTGTGAAGAAAATTTTAGTTGGAAGTGTCAAATTTTAATAAATTTATTTGAAACTAACTTCGATTTTTTTGGATTTTGTGGAGTATTTTTGGTGTAGGATGTATATTTGAGTAAATTTAGATGAAAATAACTTCAATTTCTAGGATTGTGAAAAAAATTTTAGTTGGAAGTGTCAAATTTTAATAAATTTATTTGAAACCAACTTCGATTTTTTTGGATTTTGTCGAGTATTTTTGTTGTAGGATGTATATTTGAGTAAATTTAGATGAAAATAACGACCATTTTTTGGATTGTGAAGAAAATTTTAGTTGGAAGTGTCAAATTTTAATAAATTTATTTGAAATCAACTCCGATTTTTTTGGATTTTGTTGAGTATTTTTTGGTAGGATCTATATTTGAGTAAATTTAGATGAAAATAACTTCAATTTTTTGGATTGTGAAAAAAATTTTAGTTGGAAGTGTCAAATTTTAATAAATTTATTTGAAATCAACTCCGATTTTTTTGGATTTTGTTGAGTATTTTTTTGTAGGATCTATATTTGAGTAAATTTAGATGAAAATAACTTCAATTTTTAGGATTGTGAAAAAAATTTTAGTTGGAAGTGTCAAATTGTAATAAATTTATTTGAAACCAACTTCGATTTTTTTGGATTTTGTCGAGTATTTTTGGTGTAGGATGTATATTTGAGTAAAGTTAGATGAAAATAACTTCAATTTTTAGGATTGTGAAAAAAATTTTAGTTGGAAGTGTCAAATTTTAATAAATTTATTTGAAACCAACTTCGATTTTTTTGGATTTTGTTGAGTATTTTTTTGTAGGATCTATATTTGAGTAAATTTAGATGAAAATAACGACCATTTTTTGGATTGTGAAGAAAATTTTAGTTGGAAGTGTCAAATTTTAATAAATTTATTTGAAATCAACTCCGATTTTTTTGGATTTTGTTGAGTATTTTTTGGTAGGATCTATATTTGAGTAAATTTAGATGAAAATAACTTCAATTTTTTGGATTGTGAAAAAAATTTTAGTTGGAAGTGTCAAATTTTAATAAATTTATTTGAAATCAATTACGATTTTTTTGGATTTTGTCGAGTATTTTTTTGTAGGATCTATATTTGAGTAAATTTAGATGAAAATAACTTCAATTTCTAGGATTGTGAAAAAAAATTTAGTTGGAAGTGTCAAATTTTAATAAATTTATTTGAAACCAACTTCGATTTTTTTGGATTTTGTCGAGTATTTTTGTTGTAGGATGTATATTTGAGTAAATTTAGATGAAAATAACGACCTTTTTTTGGATTGTGAAGAAAATTTTAGTTGGAAGTGTCAAATTTTAATAAATTTATTTGAAACTAACTTCGATTTTTTTGGATTTTGTGGAGTATTTTTGGTGTAGGATGTATATTTGAGTAAATTTAGATGAAAATAACTTCAATTTCTAGGATTGTGAAAAAAATTTTAGTTGGAAGTGTCAAATTTTAATAAATTTATTTGAAACCAACTTCGATTTTTTTGGATTTTGTCGAGTATTTTTGTTGTAGGATGTATATTTGAGTAAATTTAGATGAAAATAACGACCTTTTTTTGGATTGTGAAGAAAATTTTAGTTGGAAGTGTCAAATTTTAATAAATTTATTTGAAACTAACTTCGATTTTTTTGGATTTTGTGGAGTATTTTTGGTGTAGGATGTATATTTGAGTAAATTTAGATGAAAATAACTTCAATTTCTAGGATTGTGAAAAAAATTTTAGTTGGAAGTGTCAAATTGTAATAAATTTATTTGAAACCAACTTCGATTTTTTTGGATTTTGTCGAGTATTTTTGTTGTAGGATGTATATTTGAGTAAATTTAGATGAAAATAACGACCATTTTTTGGATTGTGAAGAAAATTTTAGTTGGAAGTGTCAAATTTTAATAAATTTATTTGAAATCAACTCCGATTTTTTTGGATTTTGTTGAGTATTTTTTGGTAGGATCTATATTTGAGTAAATTTAGATGAAAATAACTTCAATTTTTTGGATTGTGAAAAAAATTTTAGTTGGAAGTGTCAAATTTTAATAAATTTATTTGAAATCAACTCCCATTTTTTTGGATTTTGTTGAGTATTTTTTTGTAGGATCTATATTTGAGTAAATTTAGATGAAAATAACTTCAATTTTTAGGATTGTGAAAAAAATTTTAGTTGGAAGTGTCAAATTGTAATAAATTTATTTGAAACCAACTTCGATTTTTTTGGATTTTGTCGAGTATTTTTGGTGTAGGATGTATATTTGAGTAAAGTTAGATGAAAATAACTTCAATTTTTAGGATTGTGAAAAAAATTTTAGTTGGAAGTGTCAAATTTTAATAAATTTATTTGAAATCTGTTGCGGCCGCGCGCAACGGCCGTATTTGAACGCGCGCCCGCGGTGGCATCAACACAGCTGTTGAGCCATCGCGGCGCGTTTGAAGTGTTTTTGACCGCTAACGCTCATCGCGAAGCGCTCGCCCGGCAACCGTTAGTTCCGAGAACAACACCGTCGTGACAACCACGCAATACGATCCTGCAATATTTCGCGCCCATTGCGCCCAGCATTCTTGTGCACCTATTCTTGTGCGACCAGTATCGCTACGCGCCCACGCGCCGTGTATACGTGTTTTGTACATTACTGTGTCTGTGCTGTCCGACGTCTGTGTGATCACAGAGTGACGAAATAAAACAGTGTTGTGTCCACCTGCGGAGTGTTAGCTACCCGTCATCCCTTTCCCTATGAGCTGCCCTACCGCCGGCATTATAAATCCGCTCTTGGCGGAAACATTGGTCCTTCGAGCCGGAGCTGCAGTAAGGAAGGATGACGAAGGAAACAGCAACCACCGCCAATGCGGCGGCCCCGCTATCTTGGTCGGCCCTGGTAAAAAAGATCCGGGCGCTGATGCAGTCCGCCCAGCGCCTGCTGGTCAATTTTAAGAAAATGGGCCCGGCCAAATTCACGGAGGACAACGCGAAGGAGAGGATTGCGGCCCTGAAGGCGACGTGGGAGCAGTGCACCCAGTTGCACATGGAGGTGGAGGCCCTGATTCCGGAGGAGGAGCGAGATGCCTGCCCGTACTTCCTCAACGACGAGTTCGCCCAGGCCGAGGAAGGATATTGGGAGACATTGGACTTCTTGCTGGAGGTCGTCCGGACGCTCCGCGTCCCCTCCCCCGAATCGGCCAAGGATCCAGCCGCCTCATCGCAGGGAGGAAAGAAGAGCCGCGCCAAGCTTCCACGCCTCACCTTGCCACGATTTTCGGGTGAGTACTCGGAGTGGCAGGCCTTCCGCGATCTTTTCACGTCGCTCGTCATCAAGGACGGGGCCCTCGACGAGGTCGAGCGGCTACAGTACCTAAAAACGGCGGTGGAGGGCCCCGCGCTGGCCATCGTCGATCATTACTCGACGACGGAGTCAAATTTCGCCACCGCCTGGGCGACCTTGTCCAGGCGGTATGACAACAAACGCGCGCTCGTCGCGGCCCACGTCCGCGAGTTCATTTCAATGCCGCCGATGTCGGACGATTCTGCCGTGGAGCTAACCCGTGTGCGCGACGCGACTAACCGGTCTCTCTCGCTCCTCGCGCAGCTAGGCTGCCCCACCACTCAGTGGGACGCTATCGTTGTCGGGGAGCTCTGTTTGAAACTGGAGTCCGGGCTCCTGGAGGAGTGGGAGACGTCGCTCGGTACGCGTACCGACCCCCCTACCTATGACGAACTCGATCAGTTTCTCGAGTCGCGCATCCGTTCACGGGAGGCCACTCAAGCCAACGAGGAAGCCAAGGCTCGCGTTCACGGCGCGGTGCCGCAACCGCCTAAATCGGCCCCCTCGTCCACTGCTCGGGTGTGCACCACGTTCGTCGTGCCCGAACCCCGGCTCCCCTGGAAGAAAGCGGGTTGTCCCGTGTGCCGGGCGCGACACGCCGCGTACCGCTGCCCGTCCTTTCGATCAATGCAGACCGACCAACGTCGCGATCTGGTCAATGGCAAGCGGCTCTGCGTGAATTGTCTCGCGCCCGGCCACCGGCCTCCGTCGTGCCCTGTTTCGGCGTCGTGTTCGTGGTGCGGGCAGCGGCACCATTCCCTCCTCCATCAGGCCAGCACTGCGGTGGAGACCGGCGCTGCGCATTGTCCGGCGCGCGCCGCCCCGACGTCCGCGACGGCGGGCGGCGTTGGGCCTTCGACGGCGGTGCTCGGGGCATCCACGACGACCGACGCTGCGCTGGGGGAACCGGTGTTACTGGCCACTGCCATCGTTCGCGCTCGGTCGGCGGGCGGCAAAATAATGTCCCTGCGCGCGCTCTTGGATCAGGGCGCGCAGACGTCACTGGTCTCGGAGTCTGTGGTTCAGGCCCTCCGCCTGCGCCGTCAGCCCTTGCGAACTTGCTTGAGAGGAGCCCTGGATGGAACGTTGGGGACGTCACGGGCCCAGGTGCAGCTCACCCTGTCCCCGGATCAGGAGGGGCCCCCCGGGATCTCTATCAACGCCAAAGTCGTCCCAAGGGTATCCACGTACCTTTCTGACGGGATACCCTCCGCGAAGCTGCAGGAGGAGTTCCCTGGACTCACATTCGCCGATCCAGTGCCGTCCACCCGCCGACCCGTCGACCTCATCGTCGGGGCCGACCATTATGGCGCCCTTTTGCGCCCCGGATTCCGTCGCGGCACCCCCCCGGCCTTAATCGCCCAGGAGACTCTCTTCGGGTGGATTGTTTCGGGACCGACCGGCCACCCCGCCACGGCTTTGGCTAGCGCGTCGTCCCCCCTCCCGTGCGCGTCCGCGGCAGATGTGGGCCTCGTCGCGGCGTGAAAAGAGCATCTGTAACGAGCCCCGAGATTGTACGCCGCCACTCCGAGTCACCCACGCGCTTCACATCTTGTCACGGCGGGCGGCGCCGGGCGGGCGCGGTTCTTCGAAATTCGGCCCCACGACTGGGGTCCGAGGCGGGCGGAATGTTGCGGCCGCGCGCAACGGCCGTATTTGAACGCGCGCCCGCGGTGGCATCAACACAGCTGTTGAGCCATCGCGGCGCGTTTGAAGTGTTTTTGACCGCTAACGCTCATCGCGAAGCGCTCGCCCGGCAACCGTTAGTTCCGAGAACAACACCGTCGTGACAACCACGCAATACGATCCTGCAATATTTCGCGCCCATTGCGCCCAGCATTCTTGTGCACCTATTCTTGTGCGACCAGTATCGCTACGCGCCCACGCGCCGTGTATACGTGTTTTGTACATTACTGTGTCTGTGCTGTCCGACGTCTGTGTGATCACAGAGTGACGAAATAAAACAGTGTTGTGTCCACCTGCGGAGTGTTAGCTACCCGTCATCCCTTTCCCTACGAGCTGCCCTACCGCCGGCATTATAAATCCGCTCTTGGCGGAAACAAAATCAATTACGATTTTTTTGGATTTTGTTGAGTATTTTTTTGTAGGATCTATATTTGAGTAAATTTAGATGAAAATAACTTCAATTTCTAGGATTGTGAAAAAAAATTTAGTTGGAAGTGTCAAATTTTAATAAATTTATTTGAAACCAACTTCGATTTTTTTGGATTTTGTCGAGTATTTTTGTTGTAGGATGTATATTTGAGTAAATTTAGATGAAAATAACGACCTTTTTTTGGATTGTGAAGAAAATTTTAGTTGGAAGTGTCAAATTTTAATAAATTTATTTGAAACTAACTTCGATTTTTTTGGATTTTGTGGAGTATTTTTGGTGTAGGATGTATATTTGAGTAAATTTAGATGAAAATAACTTCAATTTCTAGGATTGTGAAAGAAAATTTAGTTGGAAGTGTCAAATTTTAATAAATTTATTTGAAACCAACTTCGATTTTTTTTAATTATGTCGAGTATTTTTGTTGTAGGATGTATATTTGAGTAAATTTAGATGAAAATAACGACCTTTTTTTGGATTGTGAAGAAAATTTTAGTTGGAAGTGTCAAATTTTAATAAATTTATTTGAAACTAACTTCGATTTTTTTGGATTTTGTGGAGTATTTTTGGTGTAGGATGTATATTTGAGTAAATTTAGATGAAAATAACTTCAATTTCTAGGATTGTGAAAAAAATTTTAGTTGGAAGTGTCAAATTTTAATAAATTTATTTGAAACCAACTTCGATTTTTTTGGATTTTGTCGAGTATTTTTGTTGTAGGATGTATATTTGAGTAAATTTAGATGAAAATAACGACCATTTTTTGGATTGTGAAGAAAATTTTAGTTGGAAGTGTCAAATTTTAATAAATTTATTTGAAATCAACTCCGATTTTTTTGGATTTTGTTGAGTATTTTTTGGTAGGATCTATATTTGAGTAAATTTAGATGAAAATAACTTCAATTTTTTGGATTGTGAAAAAAATTTTAGTTGGAAGTGTCAAATTTTAATAAATTTATTTGAAATCAATTACGATTTTTTTGGATTTTGTCGAGTATTTTTTTGTAGGATCTATATTTGAGTAAATTTAGATGAAAATAACTTCAATTTCTAGGATTGTGAAAAAAAATTTAGTTGGAAGTGTCAAATTTTAATAAATTTATTTGAAACCAACTTCGATTTTTTTGGAATTTGTCGAGTATTTTTGTTGTAGGATGTATATTTGAGTAAATTTAGATGAAAATAACGACCTTTTTTTGGATTGTGAAGAAAATTTTAGTTGGAAGTGTCAAATTTTAATAAATTTATTTGAAACTAACTTCGATTTTTTTGGATTTTGTGGAGTATTTTTGGTGTAGGATGTATATTTGAGTAAATTTAGATGAAAATAACTTCAATTTCTAGGATTGTGAAAAAAATTTTAGTTGGAAGTGTCAAATTTTAATAAATTTCTTTGAAACCAACTTCGATTTTTTTGGATTTTGTCGAGTATTTTTGTTGTAGGATGTATATTTGAGTAAATTTAGATGAAAATAACGACCTTTTTTGGATTGTGAAGAAAATTTTAGTTGGAAGTGTCAAATTTTAATAAATTTATTTGAAACTAACTTCGATTTTTTTTGGATTTTGTGGAGTATTTTTGGTGTAGGATGTATATTTGAGTAAATTTAGATGAAAATAACTTCAATTTCTAGGATTGTGAAAAAAATTTTAGTTGGAAGTGTCAAATTTTAATAAATTTATTTGAAACCAACTTCGATTTTTTTGGATTTTGTCGAGTATTTTTGTTGTAGGATGTATATTTGAGTAAATTTAGATGAAAATAACGACCTTTTTTTGGATTGTGAAGAAAATTTTAGTTGGAAGTGTCAAATTTTAATAAATTTATTTGAAACTAACTTCGATTTTTTTGGATTTTGTGGAGTATTTTTGGTGTAGGATGTATATTTGAGTAAATTTAGATGAAAATAACTTCAATTTCTAGGATTGTGAAAAAAATTTTAGTTGGAAGTGTCAAATTGTAATAAATTTATTTGAAACCAACTTCGATTTTTTTGGATTTTGTCGAGTATTTTTGTTGTAGGATGTATATTTGAGTAAATTTAGATGAAAATAACGACCATTTTTTGGATTGTGAAGAAAATTTTAGTTGGAAGTGTCAAATTTTAATAAATTTATTTGAAATCAACTCCGATTTTTTTGGATTTTGTTGAGTATTTTTTTGTAGGATCTATATTTGAGTAAATTTAGATGAAAATAACTTCAATTTTTAGGATTGTGAAAAAAATTTTAGTTGGAAGTGTCAAATTGTAATAAATTTATTTGAAACCAACTTCGATTTTTTTGGATTTTGTCGAGTATTTTTGGTGTAGGATGTATATTTGAGTAAAGTTAGATGAAAATAACTTCAATTTTTAGGATCGTGAAAAAAATTTTAGTTGGAAGTGTCAAATTTTAATAAATTTATTTGAAATCAATTACGATTTTTTTGGATTTTGTTGAGTATTTTTTAGTAGGATCTATATTTGAGTAAATTTAGATGAAAATAACTTCAATTTCTAGGATTGTGAAAAAAAATTTAGTTGGAAGTGTCAAATTTTAATAAATTTATTTGAAACCAACTTCGATTTTTTTGGATTTTGTCGAGTATTTTTGTTGTAGGATGTATATTTGAGTAAATTTAGATGAAAATAACGACCTTTTTTTGGATTGTGAAGAAAATTTTAGTTGGAAGTGTCAAATTTTAATAAATTTATTTGAAACTAACTTCGATTTTTTTGGATTTTGTGGAGTATTTTTGGTGTAGGATGTATATTTGAGTAAATTTAGATGAAAATAACTTCAATTTCTAGGATTGTGAAAAAAAATTTAGTTGGAAGTGTCAAATTGTAATAAATTTATTTGAAACCAACTTCGATTTTTTT
The DNA here is from genome assembly GCA_963932275.1 of Andrena praecox. Taxonomy (NCBI): domain Eukaryota; kingdom Metazoa; phylum Arthropoda; class Insecta; order Hymenoptera; family Andrenidae; genus Andrena; species Andrena praecox. Next base: position 27,047,719 of record OZ010732.1, read on the forward strand.
TGATTTTGTCGAGTATTTTTGTTGTAGGATGTATATTTGAGTAAATTTAGATGAAAATAACGACCATTTTTTGGATTGTGAAGAAAATTTTAGTTGGAAGTGTCAAATTTTAATAAATTTATTTGAAATCAACTCCGATTTTTTTGGATTTTGTTGAGTATTTTTTGGTAGGATCTATATTTGAGTAAATTTAGATGAAAATAACTTCAATTTTTTGGATTGTGAAAAAAATTTTAGTTGGAAGTGTCAAATTTTAATAAATTTATTTGAAATCAACTCCGATTTTTTTGGATTTTGTTGAGTATTTTTTTGTAGGATCTATATTTGAGTAAATTTAGATGAAAATAACTTCAATTTTTAGGATTGTGAAAAAAATTTTAGTTGGAAGTGTCAAATTGTAATAAATTTATTTGAAACCAACTTCGATTTTTTTGGATTTTGTCGAGTATTTTTGGTGTAGGATGTATATTTGAGTAAAGTTAGATGAAAATAACTTCAATTTTTAGGATTGTGAAAAAAATTTTAGTTGGAAGTGTCAAATTTTAATAAATTTATTTGAAATCAATTACGATTTTTTTGGATTTTGTTGAGTATTTTTTAGTAGGATCTATATTTGAGTAAATTTAGATGAAAATAACTTCAATTTCTAGGATTGTGAAAAAAAATTTAGTTGGAAGTGTCAAATTTTAATAAATTTATTTGAAACCAACTTCGATTTTTTTGGATTTTGTCGAGTATTTTTGTTGTAGGATGTATATTTGAGTAAATTTAGATGAAAATAACGACCTTTTTTTGGATTGTGAAGAAAATTTTAGTTGGAAGTGTCAAATTTTAATAAATTTATTTGAAACTAACTTCGATTTTTTTGGATTTTGTGGAGTATTTTTGGTGTAGGATGTATATTTGAGTAAATTTAGATGAAAATAACTTCAATTTCTAGGATTGTGAAAAAAAATTTAGTTGGAAGTGTCAAATTTTAATAAATTTATTTGAAACCAACTTCGATTTTTTTGGATTTTGTCGAGTATTTTTGTTGTAGGATGTATATTTGAGTAAATTTAGATGAAAATAACGACCATTTTTTGTATTGTGAAGAAAATTTTAGTTGGAAGTGTCAAATTTTAATAAATTTATTTGAAATCAACTCCGATTTTTTTGGATTTTGTTGAGTATTTTTTGGTAGGATCTATATTTGAGTAAATTTAGATGAAAATAACTTCAATTTTTTGGATTGTGAAAAAAATTTTAGTTGGAAGTGTCAAATTTTAATAAATTTATTTGAAATCAACTCCGATTTTTTTGGATTTTGTTGAGTATTTTTTTGTAGGATCTATATTTGAGTAAATTTAGATGAAAATAACTTCAATTTTTAGGATTGTGAAAAAAATTTTAGTTGGAAGTGTCAAATTGTAATAAATTTATTTGAAACCAACTTCGATTTTTTTGGATTTTGTCGAGTATTTTTGGTGTAGGATGTATATTTGAGTAAAGTTAGATGAAAATAACTTCAATTTTTAGGATTGTGAAAAAAATTTTAGTTGGAAGTGTCAAATTTTAATAAATTTATTTGAAATCAATTACGATTTTTTTGGATTTTGTTGAGTATTTTTTAGTAGGATCTATATTTGAGTAAATTTAGATGAAAATAACTTCAATTTCTAGGATTGTGAAAAAAAATTTAGTTGGAAGTGTCAAATTTTAATAAATTTATTTGAAACCAACTTCGATTTTTTTGGATTTTGTCGAGTATTTTTGTTGTAGGATGTATATTTGAGTAAATTTAGATGAAAATAACGACCTTTTTTTGGATTGTGAAGAAAATTTTAGTTGGAAGTGTCAAATTTTAATAAATTTATTTGAAACTAACTTCGATTTTTTTGGATTTTGTGGAGTATTTTTGGTGTAGGATGTATATTTGAGTAAATTTAGATGAAAATAACTTCAATTTCTAGGATTGTGAAAAAAAATTTAGTTGGAAGTGTCAAATTTTAATAAATTTATTTGAAACCAACTTCGATTTTTTTGGATTTTGTCGAGTATTTTTGTTGTAGGATGTATATTTGAGTAAATTTAGATGAAAATAACGACCATTTTTTGTATTGTGAAGAAAATTTTAGTTGGAAGTGTCAAATTTTAATAAATTTATTTGAAATCAACTCCGATTTTTTTGGATTTTGTTGAGTATTTTTTGGTAGGATCTATATTTGAGTAAATTTAGATGAAAATAACTTCAATTTTTTGGATTGTGAAAAAAATTTTAGTTGGAAGTGTCAAATTTTAATAAATTTATTTGAAACCAACTTCGATTTTTTTGGATTTTGTCGAGTATTTTTGTTGTAGGATGTATATTTGAGTAAATTTAGATGAAAATAACGACCTTTTTTTGGATTGTGAAGAAAATTTTAGTTGGAAGTGTCAAATTTTAATAAATTTATTTGAAACTAACTTCGATTTTTTTGGATTTTGTGGAGTATTTTTGGTGTAGGATGTATATTTGAGTAAATTGAGATGAAAATAACTTCTATTTCTAGGATTGTGAAAAAAATTTTAGTTGGAAGTGTCAAATTGTAATAAATTTATTTGAAACCAACTTCGATTTTTTTGGATTTTGTCGAGTATTTTTGTTGTAGGATGTATATTTGAGTAAATTTAGATGAAAATAACGACCATTTTTTGGATTGTGAAGAAAATTTTAGTTGGAAGTGTCAAATTTTAATAAATTTATTTGAAATCAACTCCGATTTTTTTGGATTTTGTTGAGTATTTTTTGGTAGGATCTATATTTGAGTAAATTTAGATGAAAATAACTTCAATTTTTTGGATTGTGAAAAAAATTTTAGTTGGAAGTGTCAAATTTTAATAAATTTATTTGAAATCAACTCCGATTTTTTTGGATTTTGTTGAGTATTTTTTTGTAGGATCTATATTTGAGTAAATTTAGATGAAAATAACTTCAATTTTTAGGATTGTGAAAAAAATTTTAGTTGGAAGTGTCAAATTGTAATAAATTTATTTGAAACCAACTTCGATTTTTTTGGATTTTGTCGAGTATTTTTGGTGTAGGATGTATATTTGAGTAAAGTTAGATGAAAATAACTTCAATTTTTAGGATTGTGAAAAAAATTTTAGTTGGAAGTGTCAAATTTTAATAAATTTATTTGAAATCAATTACGATTTTTTTGGATTTTGTTGAGTATTTTTTAGTAGGATCTATATTTGAGTAAATTTAGATGAAAATAACTTCAATTTCTAGGATTGTGAAAAAAAATTTAGTTGGAAGTGTCAAATTTTAATAAATTTATTTGAAACCAACTTCGATTTTTTTGGATTTTGTCGAGTATTTTTGTTGTAGGATGTATATTTGAGTGAATTTAGATGAAAATAACGACCTTTTTTTGGATTGTGAAGAAAATTTAAGTTGGAAGTGTCAAATTTTAATAAATTTATTTGAAACTAACTTCGATTTTTTTGGATTTTGTGGAGTATTTTTGGTGTAGGATGTATATTTGAGTAAATTTAGATGAAAATAACTTCAATTTCTAGGATTGTGAAAAAAAATTTAGTTGGAAGTGTCAAATTTTAATAAATTTATTTGAAACCAACTTCGATTTTTTTGGATTTTGTCGAGTATTTTTGTTGTAGGATGTATATTTGAGTAAATTTAGATGAAAATAACGACCATTTTTTGGATTGTGAAGAAAATTTTAGTTGGAAGTGTCAAATTTTAATAAATTTATTTGAAATCAACTCCGATTTTTTTGGATTTTGTTGAGTATTTTTTGGTAGGATCTATATTTGAGTAAATTTAGATGAAAATAACTTCAATTTTTTGGATTGTGAAAAAAATTTTAGTTGGAAGTGTCAAATTTTAATAAATTTATTTGAAATCAACTCCGATTTTTTTGGATTTTGTTGAGTATTTTTTTGTAGGATCTATATTTGAGTAAATTTAGATGAAAATAACTTCAATTTTTAGGATTGTGAAAAAAATTTTAGTTTGAAGTGTCAAATTGTAATAAATTTATTTGAAACCAACTTCGATTTTTTTGGATTTTGTCGAGTATTTTTGGTGTAGGATGTACATTTGAGTAAAGTTAGATGAAAATAACTTCAATTTTTAGGATTGTGAAAAAAATTTTAGTTGGAAGTGTCAAATTTTAATAAATTTATTTGAAATCAATTACGATTTTTTTGGATTTTGTTGAGTATTTTTTAGTAGGATCTATATTTGAGTAAATTTAGATGAAAATAACTTCAATTTCTAGGATTGTGAAAAAAAATTTAGTTGGAAGTGTCAAATTTTAATAAATTTATTTGAAACCAACTTCGATTTTTTTGGATTTTGTCGAGTATTTTTGTTGTAGGATGTATATTTGAGTAAATTTAGATGAAAATAACGACCTTTTTTTGGATTGTGAAGAAAATTTTAGTTGGAAGTGTCAAATTTTAATAAATTTATTTGAAACTAACTTCGATTTTTTTGGATTTTGTGGAGTATTTTTGGTGTAGGATGTATATTTGAGTAAATTTAGATGAAAATAACTTCAATTTCTAGGATTGTGAAAAAAAATTTAGTTGGAAGTGTCAAATTTTAATAAATTTATTTGAAACCAACTTCGATTTTTTTTGATTTTGTCGAGTATTTTTGTTGTAGGATGTATATTTGAGTAAATTTAGATGAAAATAACGACCATTTTTTGGATTGTGAAGAAAATTTTAGTTGGAAGTGTCAAATTTTAATAAATTTATTTGAAATCAACTCCGATTTTTTTGGATTTTGTTGAGTATTTTTTGGTAGGATCTATATTTGAGTAAATTTAGATGAAAATAACTTCAATTTTTTGGATTGTGAAAAAAATTTTAGTTGGAAGTGTCAAATTTTAATAAATTTATTTGAAACCAACTTCGATTTTTTTGGATTTTGTCGAGTATTTTTGTTGTAGGATGTATATTTGAGTAAATTTAGATGAAAATAACGACCATTTTTTGGATTGTGAAGAAAATTTTAGTTGGAAGTGTCAAATTTTAATAAATTTATTTGAAATCAACTCCGATTTTTTTGGATTTTGTTGAGTATTTTTTGGTAGGATCTATATTTGAGTAAATTTAGATGAAAATAACTTCAATTTTTTGGATTGTGAAAAAAATTTTAGTTGGAAGTGTCAAATTTTAATAAATTTATTTGAAACCAACTTCGATTTTTTTGGATTTTGTCGAGTATTTTTGTTGTAGGATGTATATTTGAGTAAATTTAGATGAAAATAACGACCTTTTTTTGGATTGTGAAGAAAATTTTAGTTGGAAGTGTCAAATTTTAATAAATTTATTTGAAACTAACTTCGATTTTTTTGGATTTTGTGGAGTATTTTTGGTGTAGGATGTATATTTGAGTAAATTTAGATGAAAATAACTTCAATTTCTAGGATTGTGAAAAAAATTTTAGTTGGAAGTGTCAAATTGTAATAAATTTATTTGAAACCAACTTCGATTTTTTTGGATTTTGTCGAGTATTTTTGGTGTAGGATGTATATTTGAGTAAAGTTAGATGAAAATAACTTCAATTTCTAGGATTGTGAAAAAAAAATTAGTTGGAAGTGTCAAATTTTAATAAATTTATTTGAAACCAACTTCGATTTTTTTGGATTTTGTCGAGTATTTTTGTTGTAGGATGTATATTTGAGTAAATTTAGATGAAAATAACGACCTTTTTTTGGATTGTGAAGAAAATTTTAGTTGGAAGTGTCAAATTTTAATAAATTTATTTGAAACTAACTTCGATTTTTTTGGATTTTGTGGAGTATTTTTGGTGTAGGATGTATATTTGAGTAAATTTAGATGAAAATAACTTCAATTTCTAGGATTGTGAAAAAAATTTTAGTTGGAAGTGTCAAATTTTAATAAATTTATTTGAAACCAACTTCGATTTTTTTGGATTTTGTCGAGTATTTATGTTGTAGGATGTATATTTGAGTAAATTTAGATGAAAATAACGACCATTTTTTGGATTGTGAAGAAAATTTTAGTTGGAAGTGTCAAATTTTAATAAATTTATTTGAAATCAACTCCGATTTTTTTGGATTTTGTTGAGTATTTTTTGGTAGGATCTATATTTGAGTAAATTTAGATGAAAATAACTTCAAATTTTTGGATTGTGAAAAAAATTTTAGTTGGAAGTGTCAAATTTAAATAAATTTATTTGAAACCAACTTCGATTTTTTTTTATTTTGTCGAGTATTTTTGGTGTAGGATGTATATTGGAGTAAAGTTAGATGAAAATAACTTCAATTTTTAGGATTGTGAAAAAAATTTTAGTTGGAAGTCTCAAATTTTACTAAATGTATTTGAAACCAACTTCGATTTTTTTGGATTTTGTCGAGTATTTTTGGTGTAGGATGTATATTTGAGTAAATTTAGATGAAAATAACTTAAATTTTTAGGATTGTGAAAAAATTTTTAGTTGGAAGTGCCAAATTTTAATAAATTTATTTGAAACCAACTACGATTTTTTGAATTTTCATGAGTATTTTTGATGTAGGATCTACAATTTAGTAAATTTAGATGAAAATAACTTCAATTCTTTGGATTGTGAAAAAAATTTTAGTTGGAAGTGTCAAATTTTAATAAATTTATTTGAAATCAACTCCGATTTTTTTGGATTTTGTTGAGTATTTTTTGGTAGGATCTATATTTGAGTAAATTTAGATGAAAATAACTTCAAATTTTTGGATTGTGAAAAAAATTTTAGTTGGAAGTGTCAAATTTTAATAAATTTATTTGAAACCAACTTCGATTTTTTTTTATTTTGTCGAGTATTTTTTGGTAGGATCTGTATTTGAGTAAATTTAGATGAAAATAACTTCAATTTTTTGGATTGTGAAAAAAATTTTGTTGGAAGTGTCAAATTTTAATAAATTTATTTGAAACCAACTTCGATTTTTTTGGATTTTGTCGAGTATTTTTGTTGTAGGATGTATATTTGAGTAAATTTAGATGAAAATAACGACCTTTTTTTGGATTGTGAAGAAATTTTTAGTTGGAAGTGTCAAATTTTAATAAATTTATTTGAAACTAACTTCGATTTTTTTGGATTTTGTGGAGTATTTTTGGTGTAGGATGTATATTTGAGTAAATTTAGATGAAAATAACTTCAATTTCTAGGATTGTGAAAAAAAATTTAGTTGGAAGTGTCAAATTTTAATAAATTTATTTGAAACCAACTTCGATTTTTTTGGATTTTGTCGAGTATTTTTGTTGTAGGATGTATATTTGAGTAAATTTAGATGAAAATAACGACCATTTTTTGGATTGTGAAGAAAATTTTAGTTGGAAGTGTCAAATTTTAATAAATTTATTTGAAATCAACTCCGATTTTTTTGGATTTTGTTGAGTATTTTTTGGTAGGATCTATATTTGAGTAAATTTAGATGAAAATAACTTCAATTTTTTGGATTGTGAAAAAAATTTTAGTTGGAAGTGTCAAATTTTAATAAATTTATTTGAAACCAACTTCGATTTTTTTGGATTTTGTCGAGTATTTTTGTTGTAGGATGTATATTTGAGTAAATTTAGATGAAAATAACGACCTTTTTTTGGATTGTGAAGAAAATTTTAGTTGGAAGTGTCAAATTTTAATAAATTTATTTGAAACTAACTTCGATTTTTTTGGATTTTGTGGAGTATTTTTGGTGTAGGATGTATATTTGAGTAAATTTAGATGAAAATAACTTCAATTTCTAGGATTGTGAAAAAAATTTTAGTTGGAAGTGTCAAATTGTAATAAATTTATTTGAAACCAACTTCGATTTTTTTGGATTTTGTCGAGTATTTTTGGTGTAGGATGTATATTTGAGTAAAGTTAGATGAAAATAACTTCAATTTCTAGAATTGTGAAAAAAAATTTAGTTGGAAGTGTCAAATTTTAATAAATTTATTTGAAACCAACTTCGATTTTTTTGGATTTTGTCGAGTATTTTTGTTGTAGGATGTATATTTGAGTAAATTTAGATGAAAATAACGACCTTTTTTTGGATTGTGAAGAAAATTTTAGTTGGAAGTGTCAAATTTTAATAAATTTATTTGAAACTAACTTCGATTTTTTTGGATTTTGTGGAGTATTTTTGGTGTAGGATGTATATTTGAGTAAATTTAGATGAAAATAACTTCAATTGCTAGGATTGTGAAAAAAATTTTAGTTGGAAGTGTCAAATTGTAATAAATTTATTTGAAACCAACTTCGATTTTTTTGGATTTTGTCGAGTATTTTTGGTGTAGGATGTATATTTGAGTAAAGTTAGATGAAAATAACTTCAATTTCTAGGATTGTGAAAAAAAATTTAGTTGGAAGTGTCAAATTTTAATAAATTTATTTGAAACCAACTTCGATTTTTTTGGATTTTGTCGAGTATTTTTGTTGTAGGATGTATATTTGAGTAAATTTAGATGAAAATAACGACCTTTTTTTGGATTGTGAAGAAAATTTTAGTTGGAAGTGTCAAATTTTAATAAATTTATTTGAAACTAACTTCGATTTTTTTGGATTTTGTGGAGTATTTTTGGTGTAGGATGTATATTTGAGTAAATTTAGATGAAAATAACTTCAATTTCTAGGATTGTGAAAAAAAATTTAGTTGGAAGTGTCAAATTTTAATAAATTTCTTTGAAACCAACTTCGATTTTTTTGAATTATGTCGAGTATTTTTGTTGTAGGATGTATATTTGAGTAAATTTAGATGAAAATAACGACCTTTTTTTGGATTGTGAAGAAAATTTTAGTTGGAAGTGTCAAATTTTAATAAATTTATTTGAAACTAACTTCGATTTTTTTGGATTTTGTGGAGTATTTTTGGTGTAGGATGTATATTTGAGTAAATTTAGATGAAAATAACTTCAATTTCTAGGATTGTGAAAAAAATTTTAGTTGGAAGTGTCAAATTTTAATAAATTTATTTGAAACCAACTTCGATTTTTTTGGATTTTGTCGAGTATTTTTGTTGTAGGATGTATATTTGAGTAAATTTAGATGAAAATAACGACCATTTTTTGGATTGTGAAGAAAATTTTAGTTGGAAGTGTCAAATTTTAATAAATTTATTTGAAATCAACTCCGATTTTTTTGGATTTTGTTGAGTATTTTTTGGTAGGATCTATATTTGAGTAAATTTAGATGAAAATAACTTCAATTTTTTGGATTGTGAAAAAAATTTTAGTTGGAAGTGTCAAATTTTAATAAATTTATTTGAAATCAATTACGATTTTTTTGGATTTTGTCGAGTATTTTTTTGTAGGATCTATATTTGAGTAAATTTAGATGAAAATAACTTCAATTTCTAGGATTGTGAAAAAAAATTTAGTTGGAAGTGTCAAATTTTAATAAATTTATTTGAAACCAACTTCGATTTTTTTGGATTTTGTCGAGTATTTTTGTTGTAGGATGTATATTTGAGTAAATTTAGATGAAAATAACGACCTTTTTTTGGATTGTGAAGAAAATTTTAGTTGGAAGTGTCAAATTTTAATAAATTTATTTGAAACTAACTTCGATTTTTTTGGATTTTGTGGAGTATTTTTGGTGTAGGATGTATATTTGAGTAAATTTAGATGAAAATAACTTCAATTTCTAGGATTGTGAAAAAAAATTTAGTTGGAAGTGTCAAATTTTAATAAATTTATTTGAAACCAACTTCGATTTTTTTGGATTTTGTGGAGTATTTTTGGTGTAGGATGTATATTTGAGTAAATTTAGATGAAAATAACTTCAATTTCTAGGATTGTGAAAAAAATTTTAGTTGGAAGTGTCAAATTGTAATAAATTTATTTGAAACCAACTTCGATTTTTTTGGATTTTGTCGAGTATTTTTGTTGTAGGATGTATATTTGAGTAAATTTAGATGAAAATAACGACCATTTTTTGGATTGTGAAGAAAATTTTAGTTGGAAGTGTCAAATTTTAATAAATTTATTTGAAATCAACTCCGATTTTTTTGGATTTTGTTGAGTATTTTTTGGTAGGATCTATATTTGAGTAAATTTAGATGAAAATAACTTCAATTTTTTGGATTGTGAAGAAAATTTTAGTTGGAAGTGTCAAATTTTAATAAATTTATTTGAAATCAACTCCGATTTTTTTGGATTTTGTTGAGTATTTTTTGGTAGGATCTATATTTGAGTAAATTTAGATGAAAATAACTTCAATTTTTAGGATTGTGAAAAAAATTTTAGTTGGAAGTGTCAAATTGTAATAAATTTATTTGAAACCAACTTCGATTTTTTTGGATTTTGTCGAGTATTTTTGGTGTAGGATGTATATTTGAGTAAAGTTAGATGAAAATAACTTCAATTTTTAGGATTGTGAAAAAAATTTTAGTTGGAAGTGTCAAATTTTAATAAATTTATTTGAAATCAATTACGATTTTTTTGGATTTTGTTGAGTATTTTTTAGTAGGATCTATATTTGAGTAAATTTAGATGAAAATAACTTCAATTTCTAGGATTGTGAAAAAAAATTTAGTTGGAAGTGTCAAATTTTAATAAATTTATTTGAAACCAACTTCGATTTTTTTGGATTTTGTCGAGTATTTTTGTTGTAGGATGTATATTTGAGTAAATTTAGATGAAAATAACGACCTTTTTTTGGATTGTGAAGAAAATTTTAGTTGGAAGTGTCAAATTTTAATAAATTTATTTGAAACTATCTTCGATTTTTTTGGATTTTGTGGAGTATTTTTGGTGTAGGATGTATATTTGAGTAAATTTAGATGAAAATAACTTCAATTTCTAGGATTGTGAAAAAAAATTTAGTTGGAAGTGTCAAATTTTAATAAATTTATTTGAAACCAACTTCGATTTTTTTGGATTTTGTCGAGTATTTTTGTTGTAGGATGTATATTTGAGTAAATTTAGATGAAAATAACGACCATTTTTTGGATTGTGAAGAAAATTTTAGTTGGAAGTGTCAAATTTTAATAAATTTATTTGAAATCAACTCCGATTTTTTTGGATTTTGTTGAGTATTTTTTGGTAGGATCTATATTTGAGTAAATTTAGATGAAAATAACATCAATTTTTTGGATTGTGAAAAAAATTTTAGTTGGAAGTGTCAAATTTTAATAAATTTATTTGAAACCAACTTCGATTTTTTTGGATTTTGTCGAGTATTTTTGGTGTAGGATGTATATTTGAGTAAAGTTAGATGAAAATAACTTCAATTTCTAGGATTGTGAAAAAAAATTTAGTTGGAAGTGTCAAATTTTAATAAATTTATTTGAAACCAACTTCGATTTTTTTTTATTTTGTCGAGTATTTTTGGTGTAGGATGTATATTGGAGTAAAGTTAGATGAAAATAACTTCAATTTTTAGGATTGTGAAAAAAATTTTAGTTGGAAGTCTCAAATTTTACTAAATGTATTTGAAACCAACTTCGATTTTTTTGGATTTTGTCGAGTATTTTTGGTGTAGGATGTATATTTGAGTAAATTTAGATGAAAATAACTTAAATTTTTAGGATTGTGAAAAAATTTTTAGTTGGAAGTGGCAAATTTTAATAAATTTATTTGAAACCAACTACGATTTTTTGAATTTTCATGAGTATTTTTGATGTAGGATCTACAATTGAGTAAATTTAGATGAAAATAACTTCAATTCTTTGGATTGTGAAAAAAATTTTAGTTGGAAGTGTCAAATTTTAATAAATTTATTTGAAATCAACTCCGATTTTTTTGGATTTTGTTGAGTATTTTTTGGTAGGATCTATATTTGAGTAAATTTAGATGAAAATAACTTCAAATTTTTGGATTGTGAAAAAAATTTTAGTTGGAAGTGTCAAATTTTAATAAATTTATTTGAAACCAACTTCGATTTTTTTTTATTTTGTCGAGTATTTTTTGGTAGGATCTGTATTTGAGTAAATTTAGATGAAAATAACTTCAATTTTTTGGATTGTGAAAAAAATTTTGTTGGAAGTGTCAAATTTTAATAAAATTATTTGAAATCAACTCCGATTTTTTTGGATTTTGTTGAGTATTTTTTTGTAGGATCTATATTTGAGTAAATTTAGATGAAAATAACTTCATTTTTTAGGATTGTGAAAAAAATTTTAGTTGGAAGTGTCAAATTGTAATAAATTTATTTGAAACCAACTTCGATTTTTTTTGATTTTGTCGAGTATTTTTGGTGTAGGATGTATATTTGAGTAAATTTAGATGAAAATAACTTCAATTTCTAGGATTGTGAAAAAAAATTTAGTTGGAAGTGTCAAATTTTAATAAATTTATTTGAAACCAACTTCGATTTTTTTGGATTTTGTCGAGTATTTTTGTTGTAGGATGTATATTTGAGTAAATTTAGATGAAAATAACGACTTTTTTTTGGATTGTGAAGAAAATTTTAGTTGGAAGTGTCAAATTATAATAAATTTATTTGAAACTAACTTCGATTTTTTTGGATTTTGTGGAGTATTTTTGGTGTAGGATGTATATTTGAGTAAAGTTAGATGAAAATAACTTCAATTTTTAGGATTGTGAAAAAAATTTTAGTTGGAAGTGTCAAATTTTAATAAATTTATTTGAAATCAACTCCGATTTTTTTGGATTTTGTTGAGTATTTTTTTGTAGGATCTATATTTGAGTAAATTTAGATGAAAATAACTTCAATTTCTAGGATTGTGAAAAAAAATTTAGTTGGAAGTGTCAAATTTTAATAAATTTATTTGAAACCAACTTCGATTTTTTTGGATTTTGTCGAGTATTTTTGTTGTAGGATGTATATTTGAGTAAATTTAGATGAAAATAACGACCTTTTTTTGGATTGTGAAGAAAATTTTAGTTGGAAGTGTCAAATTTTAATAAATTTATTTGAAACTAACTTCGATTTTTTTGGATTTTGTGGAGTATTTTTGGTGTAGGATGTATATTTGAGTAAATTTAGATGAAAATAACTTCAATTTCTAGGATTGTGAAAAAAATTTTAGTTGGAAGTGTCAAATTTTAATAAATTTATTTGAAACCAACTTCGATTTTTTTGGATTTTGTCGAGTATTTTTGTTGTAGGATGTATATTTGAGTAAATTTAGATGAAAATAACGACCTTTTTTTGGATTGTGAAGAAAATTTTAGTTGGAAGTGTCAAATTTTAATAAATTTATTTGAAACTAACTTCGATTTTTTTGGATTTTGTGGAGTATTTTTGGTGTAGGATGTATATTTGAGTAAATTTAGATGAAAATAACTTCAATTTCTAGGATTGTGAAAAAAATTTTAGTTGGAAGTGTCAAATTGTAATAAATTTATTTGAAACCAACTTCGATTTTTTTGGATTTTGTCGAGTATTTTTGGTGTAGGATGTATATTTGAGTAAAGTTAGATGAAAATAACTTCAATTTCTAGGATTGTGAAAAAAAATTTAGTTGGAAGTGTCAAATTTTAATAAATTTATTTGAAACCAACTTCGATTTTTTTGGATTTTGTCGAGTATTTTTGTTGTAGGATGTATATTTGAGTAAATTTAGATGAAAATAACGACCTTTTTTTGGATTGTGAAGAAAATTTTAGTTGGAAGTGTCAAATTTTAATAAATTTATTTGAAACTAACTTCGATTTTTTTGGATTTTGTGGAGTATTTTTGGTGTAGGATGTATATTTGAGTAAATTTAGATGAAAATAACTTCAATTTCTAGGATTGTGAAAAAAAATTTAGTTGGAAGTGTCAAATTTTAATAAATTTATTTGAAACCAACTTCGATTTTTTTGGATTTTGTCGAGTATTTTTGTTGTAGGATGTATATTTGAGTAAATTTAGATGAAAATAACGACCTTTTTTTGGATTGTGAAGAAAATTTTAGTTGGAAGTGTCAAATTTTAATAAATTTATTTGAAACTAACTTCGATTTTTTTGGATTTTGTGGAGTATTTTTGGTGTAGGATGTATATTTGAGTAAATTTAGATGAAAATAACTTCAATTTCTAGGATTGTGAAAAAAAATTTAGTTGGAAGTGTCAAATTTTAATAAATTTATTTGAAACCAACTTCGATTTTTTTGGATTTTGTGGAGTATTTTTGGTGTAGGATGTATATTTGAGTAAATTTAGATGAAAATAACTTCAATTTCTAGGATTGTGAAAAAAATTTTAGTTGGAAGTGTCAAATTGTAATAAATTTATTTGAAACCAACTTCGATTTTTTTGGATTTTGTCGAGTATTTTTGTTGTAGGATGTATATTTGAGTAAATTTAGATGAAAATAACGACCATTTTTTGGATTGTGAAGAAAATTTTAGTTGGAAGTGTCAAATTTTAATAAATTTATTTGAAATCAACTCCGATTTTTTTGGATTTTGTTGAGTATTTTTTGGTAGGATCTATATTTGAGTAAATTTAGATGAAAATAACTTCAATTTTTTGGATTGTGAAAAAAATTTTAGTTGGAAGTGTCAAATTTTAATAAATTTATTTGAAATCAACTCCGATTTTTTTGGATTTTGTTGAGTATTTTCTTGTAGGATCTATATTTGAGTAAATTTAGATGAAAATAACTTCAATTTTTAGGATTGTGAAAAAAATTTTAGTTGGAAGTGTCAAATTGTAATAAATTTATTTGAAACCAACTTCGATTTTTTTGGATTTTGTCGAGTATTTTTGGTGTAGGATGTATATTTGAGTAAAGTTAGATGAAAATAACTTCAATTTTTAGGATTGTGAAAAAAATTTTAGTTGGAAGTGTCAAATTTTAATAAATTTATTTGAAATCAATTACGATTTTTTTGGATTTTGTTGAGTATTTTTTAGTAGGATCTATATTTGAGTAAATTTAGATGAAAATAACTTCAATTTCTAGGATTGTGAAAAAAAATTTAGTTGGAAGTGTCAAATTTTAATAAATTTATTTGAAACCAACTTCGATTTTTTTGGATTTTGTCGAGTATTTTTGTTGTAGGATGTATATTTGAGTAAATTTAGATGAAAATAACGACCTTTTTTTGGATTGTGAAGAAAATTTTAGTTGGAAGTGTCAAATTTTAATAAATTTATTTGAAACTAACTTCGATTTTTTTGGATTTTGTGGAGTATTTTTGGTGTAGGATGTATATTTGAGTAAATTTAGATGAAAATAACTTCAATTTCTAGGATTGTGAAAAAAAATTTAGTTGGAAGTGTCAAATTTTAATAAATTTATTTGAAACCAACTTCGATTTTTTTGGATTTTGTCGAGTATTTTTGTTGTAGGATGTATATTTGAGTAAATTTAGATGAAAATAACGACCATTTTTTGGATTGTGAAGAAAATTTTAGTTGGAAGTGTCAAATTTTAATAAATTTATTTGAAATCAACTCCGATTTTTTTGGATTTTGTTGAGTATTTTTTGGTAGGATCTATATTTGAGTAAATTTAGATGAAAATAACTTCAATTTTTTGGATTGTGAAAAAAATTTTAGTTGGAAGTGTCAAATTTTAATAAATTTATTTGAAACCAACTTCGATTTTTTTGGATTTTGTCGAGTATTTTTGTTGTAGGATGTATATTTGAGTAAATTTAGATGAAAATAACGACCTTTTTTTGGATTGTGAAGAAAATTTTAGTTGGAAGTGTCAAATTTTAATAAATTTATTTGAAACTAACTTCGATTTTTTTGGATTTTGTGGAGTATTTTTGGTGTAGGATGTATATTTGAGTAAATTTAGATGAAAATAACTTCAATTTCTAGGATTGTGAAAAAAATTTTAGTTGGAAGTGTCAAATTGTAATAAATTTATTTGAAACCAACTTCGATTTTTTTGGATTTTGTCGAGTATTTTTGGTGTAGGATGTATATTTGAGTAAAGTTAGATGAAAATAACTTCAATTTCTAGGATTGTGAAAAAAAATTTAGTTGGAAGTGTCAAATTTTAATAAATTTATTTGAAACCAACTTCGATTTTTTTGGATTTTGTGGAGTATTTTTGGTGTAGGATGTATATTTGAGTAAATTTAGATGAAAATAACTTCAATTTCTAGGATTGTGAAAAAAAATTTAGTTGGAAGTGTCAAATTTTAATAAATTTATTTGAAACCAACTTCGATTTTTTTGGATTTTGTCGAGTATTTTTGTTGTAGGATGTATATTTGAGTAAATTTAGATGAAAATAACGACCATTTTTTGGATTGTGAAGAAAATTTTAGTTGGAAGTGTCAAATTTTAATAAATTTATTTGAAATCAACTCCGATTTTTTTGGATTTTGTTGAGTATTTTTTGGTAGGATCTATATTTGAGTAAATTTAGATGAAAATAACTTCAATTTTTTGGATTGTGAAAAAAATTTTAGTTGGAAGTGTCAAATTTTAATAAATTTATTTGAAACCAACTTCGATTTTTTTGGATTTTGTCGAGTATTTTTGTTGTAGGATGTATATTTGAGTAAATTTAGATGAAAATAACGACCTTTTTTTGGATTGTGAAGAAAATTTTAGTTGGAAGTGTCAAATTTTAATAAATTTATTTGAAACTAACTTCGATTTTTTTGGATTTTGTGGAGTATTTTTGGTGTAGGATGTATATTTGAGTAAATTTAGATGAAAATAACTTCAATTTCTAGGATTGTGAAAAAAATTTTAGTTGGAAGTGTCAAATTGTAATAAATTTATTTGAAACCAACTTCGATTTTTTTGGATTTTGTCGAGTATTTTTGGTGTAGGATGTATATTTGAGTAAAGTTAGATGAAAATAACTTCAATTTCTAGGATTGTGAAAAAAAATTTAGTTGGAAGTGTCAAATTTTAATAAATTTATTTGAAACCAACTTCGATTTTTTTGGATTTTGTCGAGTATTTTTGTTGTAGGATGTATATTTGAGTAAATTTAGATGAAAATAACGACCTTTTTTTGGATTGTGAAGAAAATTTTAGTTGGAAGTGTCAAATTTTAATAAATTTATTTGAAACTAACTTCGATTTTTTTGGATTTTGTGGAGTATTTTTGGTGTAGGATGTATATTTGAGTAAATTTAGATGAAAATAACTTCAATTTCTAGGATTGTGAAAAAAATTTTAGTTGGAAGTGTCAAATTTTAATAAATTTATTTGAAACCAACTTCGATTTTTTTGGATTTTGTCGAGTATTTATGTTGTAGGATGTATATTTGAGTAAATTTAGATGAAAATAACGACCATTTTTTGGATTGTGAAGAAAATTTTAGTTGGAAGTGTCAAATTTTAATAAATTTATTTGAAATCAACTCCGATTTTTTTGGATTTTGTTGAGTATTTTTTGGTAGGATCTATATTTGAGTAAATTTAGATGAAAATAACTTCAAATTTTTGGATTGTGAATAAAATTTTAGTTGGAAGTGTCAAATTTTAATAAATTTATTTGAAACCAACTTCGATTTTTTTTTATTTTGTCGAGTATTTTTGGTGTAGGATGTATATTGGAGTAAAGTTAGATGAAAATAACTTCAATTTTTAGGATTGTGAAAAAAATTTTAGTTGGAAGTCTCAAATTTTACTAAATGTATTTGAAACCAACTTCGATTTTTTTGGATTTTGTCGAGTATTTTTGGTGTAGGATGTATATTTGAGTAAATTTAGATGAAAATAACTTAAATTTTTAGGATTGTGAAAAAATTTTTAGTTGGAAGTGGCAAATTTTAATAAATTTATTTGAAACCAACTACGATTTTTTGAATTTTCATGAGTATTTTTGATGTAGGATCTACAATTGAGTAAATTTAGATGAAAATAACTTCAATTCTTTGGATTGTGAAAAAAATTTTAGTTGGAAGTGTCAAATTTTAATAAATTTATTTGAAATCAACTCCGATTTTTTTGGATTTTGTTGAGTATTTTTTGGTAGGATCTATATTTGAGTAAATTTAGATGAAAATAACTTCAAATTTTTGGATTGTGAAAAAAATTTTAGTTGGAAGTGTCAAATTTTAATAAATTTATTTAAAACCAACTTCGATTTTTTTTTATTTTGTCGAGTATTTTTTGGTAGGATCTGTATTTGAGTAAATTTAGATGAAAATAACTTCAATTTTTTGGATTGTGAAAAAAATTTTGTTGGAAGTGTCAAATTTTAATAAAATTATTTGAAATCAACTCCGATTTTTTTGGATTTTGTTGAGTATTTTTTTGTAGGATCTATATTTGAGTAAATTTAGATGAAAATAACTTCATTTTTTAGGATTGTGAAAAAAATTTTAGTTGGAAGTGTCAAATTGTAATAAATTTATTTGAAACCAACTTCGATTTTTTTTTATTTTGTCGAGTATTTTTGGTGTAGGATGTATATTTGAGTAAATTTAGATGAAAATAACTTCAATTTCTAGGATTGTGAAAAAAAATTTAGTTGGAAGTGTCAAATTTTAATAAATTTATTTGAAACCAACTTCGATTTTTTTGGATTTTGTCGAGTATTTTTGTTGTAGGATGCATATTTGAGTAAATTTAGATGAAAATAACGACTTTTTTTTGGATTGTGAAGAAAATTTTAGTTGGAAGTGTCAAATTATAATAAATTTATTTGAAACTAACTTCGATTTTTTTGGATTTTGTGGAGTATTTTTGGTGTAGGATGTATATTTGAGTAAAGTTAGATGAAAATAACTTCAATTTTTAGGATTGTGAAAAAAATTTTAGTTGGAAGTGTCAAATTTTAATAAATTTATTTGAAATCAACTCCGATTTTTTTGGATTTTGTTGAGTATTTTTTTGTAGGATCTATATTTGAGTAAATTTAGATGAAAATAACTTCAATTTCTAGGATTGTGAAAAAAAATTTAGTTGGAAGTGTCAAATTTTAATAAATTTATTTGAAACCAACTTCGATTTTTTTGGATTTTGTCGAGTATTTTTGTTGTAGGATGTATATTTGAGTAAATTTAGATGAAAATAACGACCTTTTTTTGGATTGTGAAGAAAATTTTAGTTGGAAGTGTCAAATTTTAATAAATTTATTTGAAACTAACTTCGATTTTTTTGGATTTTGTGGAGTATTTTTGGTGTAGGATGTATATTTGAGTAAATTTAGATGAAAATAACTTCAATTTCTAGGATTGTGAAAAAAATTTTAGTTGGAAGTGTCAAATTGTAATAAATTTATTTGAAACCAACTTCGATTTTTTTGGATTTTGTCGAGTATTTTTGGTGTAGGATGTATATTTGAGTAAAGTTAGATGAAAATAACTTCAATTTCTAGGATTGTGAAAAAAAATTTAGTTGGAAGTGTCAAATTTTAATAAATTTATTTGAAACCAACTTCGATTTTTTTGGATTTTGTCGAGTATTTTTGTTGTAGGATGTATATTTGAGTAAATTTAGATGAAAATAACGACCTTTTTTTGGATTGTGAAGAAAATTTTAGTTGGAAGTGTCAAATTTTAATAAATTTATTTGAAACTAACTTCGATTTTTTTGGATTTTGTGGAGTATTTTTGGTGTAGGATGTATATTTGAGTAAATTTAGATGAAAATAACTTCAATTTCTAGGATTGTGAAAAAAAATTTAGTTGGAAGTGTCAAATTTTAATAAATTTATTTGAAACCAACTTCGATTTTTTTGGATTTTGTCGAGTATTTTTGTTGTAGGATGTATATTTGAGTAAATTTAGATGAAAATAACGACCTTTTTTTGGATTGTGAAGAAAATTTTAGTTGGAAGTGTCAAATTTTAATAAATTTATTTGAAACTAACTTCGATTTTTTTGGATTTTGTGGAGTATTTTTGGTGTAGGATGTATATTTGAGTAAATTTAGATGAAAATAACTTCAATTTCTAGGATTGTGAAAAAAAATTTAGTTGGAAGTGTCAAATTTTAATAAATTTATTTGAAACCAACTTCGATTTTTTTGGATTTTGTGGAGTATTTTTGGTGTAGGATGTATATTTGAGTAAATTTAGATGAAAATAACGACCATTTTTTGGATTGTGAAGAAAATTTTAGTTGGAAGTGTCAAATTTTAATAAATTTATTTGAAATCAACTCCTTTTTTTTTGGATTTTGTTGAGTATTTTTTGGTAGGATCTATATTTGAGTAAATTTAGATGAAAATAACTTCAATTTTTTGGATTGTGAAAAAAATTTTAGTTGGAAGTGTCAAATTTTAATAAATTTCTTTGAAATCAACTCCGATTTTTTTGGATTTTGTTGAGTATTTTTTTGTAGGATCTATATTTGAGTAAATTTAGATGAAAATAACTTCAATTTTTAGGATTGTGAAAAAAATTTTAGTTGGAAGTGTCAAATTGTAATAAATTTATTTGAAACCAACTTCGATTTTTTTGGATTTTGTCGAGTATTTTTGGTGTAGGATGTATATTTGAGTAAAGTTAGATGAAAATAACTTCACTTTTTAGGATTGTGAAAAAAATTTTAGTTGGAAGTGTCAAATTTTAATAAATTTATTTGAAATCAACTCCGATTTTTTTGGATTTTGTTGAGTATTTTTTTGTAGGATCTATATTTGAGTAAATTTAGATGAAAATAACTTCAATTTCTAGGATTGTGAAAAAAAATTTAGTTGGAAGTGTCAAATTTTAATAAATTTATTTGAAACCAACTTCGATTTTTTTTGATTTTGTCGAGTATTTTTGTTGTAGGATGTATATTTGAGTAAATTTAGATGAAAATAACGACCTTTTTTTGGATTGTGAAGAAAATTTTAGTTGGAAGTGTCAAATTTTAATAAATTTATTTGAAACTAACTTCGATTGTTTTGGATTTTGTGGAGTATTTTTGGTGTAGGATGTATATTTGAGTAAATTTAGATGAAAATAACTTCAATTTCTAGGATTGTGAAAAAAATTTTAGTTGGAAGTGTCAAATTTTAATAAATTTATTTGAAACCAACTTCGATTTTTTTGGATTTTGTCGAGTATTTTTGTTGTAGGATGTATATTTGAGTAAATTTAGATGAAAATAACGACCTTTTTTTGGATTGTGAAGATAATTTTAGTTGGAAGTGTCAAATTTTAATAAATTTATTTGAAATCAACTTCGATTTTTTTGGATTTTGTGGAGTATTTTTGGTGTAGGATGTATATTTGAGTAAATTTAGATGAAAATAACTTCAATTTCTAGGATTGTGAAAAAAATTTTAGTTGGAAGTGTCAAATTTTAATAAATTTATTTGAAACCAACTTCGATTTTTTTGGATTTTGTCGAGTATTTTTGTTGTAGGATGTATATTTGAGTAAATTTAGATGAAAATAACGACCATTTTTTGGATTGTGAAAAAAATTTTAGTTGGAAGTGTCAAATTTTAATAAATTTATTTGAAATCAACTCCGATTTTTTGGATTTTGTTGAGTATTTTTGGTGTAGGATGTATATTTGAGTAAATTTAGATGAAAATAACTTCAATTTTTAGGATTGTGAAAAAAATTTTAGTTCGAAGTGTCAAATTGTAATAAATTTATTTGAAACCAACTTCGATTTTTTTGGATTTTGTCGAGTATTTTTGGTGTAGGATGTATATTTGAGTAAAGTTAGATGAAAATAACTTCAATTTTTAGGATTGTGAAAAAAATTTTAGTTGCAAGTGTCAAATTTTAATAAATTTATTTGAAATCAACTCCGATTTTTTTGGATTTTGTTGAGTATTTTTTTGTAGGATCTATATTTGAGTAAATTTAGATGAAAATAACTTCAATTTTTAGGATTGTGAAAAAAATTTTAGTTGCAAGTGTCAAATTTTAATAAATTTATTTGAAATCAACTCCGATTTTTTTGGATTTTGTTGAGTATTTTTTTGTAGGATCTATATTTGAGTAAATTTAGATGAAAATAACTTCAATTTTTAGGATTGTGAAAAAAATTTTAGTTGGAAGTGTCAAATTTTAATAAATTTATTTGAAATCAACTTCGATTTTTTTGGATTTTGTTGAGTATTTTTGTTGTAGGATCTATATTTGAGTAAATTTGGATGAAAATAACTTCAATTTCTAGGATTGTGAAAAAAAATTTAGTTGGAAGTGTCAAATTTTAATAAATTTATTTGAAACCAACTTCGATTTTTTTGGATTTTGTCGAGTATTTTTGTTGTAGGATGTATATTTGAGTAAATTTAGATGAAAATAACGACCTTTTTTTGGATTGTGAAGAAAATTTTAGTTGGAAGTGTCAAATTTTAATAAATTTATTTGAAACCAACTTCGATTTTTTTGGATTTTGTCGAGTATTTTTGTTGTAGGATGTATATTTGAGTA